>CAOKZL010000217.1:0-600000 GCA_948472985.1 Iguana delicatissima
AATTGGAAACTTCCATTTGATTTCTTCTTCCCTTTTAAAATGGCATTCAGTGGGGCTGTGAGTAGTTCGTTAACTTTGCTGGTACTTTGCTGGTGTCCCTAATGTTGTATGGGCTACACATCTCATGAACTGAAGACACATCTTTCTAAAGGAAGGAATGAGACCTCTAAAGGTCATATTAGTATTACTTGCTGTGAAGTAAACTGGCAACAAAACTGATAATCTCCTAGATGAAAGAATGTTGAAGAGACAGTCTGCTGTGTTAATGGAGGGAACAAGGTGGAAGCTGTGTGTCCAGTGACAGCAGCAAGGCCCCCGCTGTTTAAGAACCTGTCTGTATGATCATCTGAACCTGTGACCTGTTGAAATGCCAACAGTTCCTGGTAAGCTGGTTATGCGCACATGTAACAATACACAAAAATTGGCATTCAGCCCATAATGCTGCTTTAACTATTGTGCCATATCATTGGTGGATTTCCTTATTGCCTGTGAAAGGCACTTTGAATGTCAGCATAGTTGAATGTAAGAGGTGAGATCCAGCATCATGGAGCAGATCTTCTCCATGTTCTGAAGCTTCTGAGCCCCCTTCTGCTTTATAGCATCAGTTCTTTGCCTTTATGCTACTGGCCGTGGCATACTACAGCCACTGGGCCCCCAAAAGCCTTTCTGGCTTGGAAGTGCACAGGCATAAACACGGACGTTTTTAGATCCTAGTCAAGGGAAATACAGTCTGACCATGAACTTCTAGTATCTTTCTCTTCATTAAGGAATATAACAAAATAAAGAAAAGTTGCATAACTTTCAGTTTGTTTCGCTTTCCACATTCTTTTGAGCAAGCTTGAAATTATCTCACTACTCTAATTAAAATTACTACTTTATCTTCATGGGGTATCATTAAAACTGATAGAATTCCTCTCTACATCATATAATAATCATACATGTTCGTTTGACTCATTTTTATAGTACCATTTCTTTGCCTTTACTCTACTGGCCAGGGCAGGCTACAGCCTTGGCAAAGGAGTCAACCTGGGACATGAAGATTATTGAACAAGAAATTCCTCATGAACTCTGAGGGTGCAGAGAATGCTGTTCACGTGCAAAATTCAATTACTTGCTTGGCAAGACCTAAGTCACCATCTTGAGTATTAATTATACTGTGTCAATAAAGTATTTGGTAAAAACCAGACCTTAATTTTATGTGTTGCATAACTACTCTACTGAAGATTTCCACCGTTAATATATCATACTTTAACTAACTGCCTTAGTAACAAAATCCAATGTATAACACATGAAGAATTATGAAAACTTTTCTGTTAAGCCATCTTGTCACAAATGCCCTGCCTGTCTCAGTATGAAACAGAAAAAATATGTTGTCTATCTTGTGTTACTCTTTCCCCACTGCTTCACACTGCGATACAAATCTGACATTGCTTTTGTTTCCAGTAGTTAAACTTGGTGTTTCCATTTGCTTAAATGACTGGAATGGGCCTATCCTAGTCTATAGCTTTTCTTAGCATATTGCTATGATATAAGAGAATCAGCCATTCTCAGGATTTGGACATTTATATGGTTTAAAACATATTTCTTACCAAATCATCAATTTAGAAACTATCCTAGCTGAAGGACAGAATCACTTACCTGAGAAGCAAGAATCAGAATCACCTCTCTGAGAAACAAGGTTTTATTATAGTGGGATAATGGTGTCTTTGCCTATAGACATCCTGAATCTTCTACCTTAAGGTGAGAGTTCAGGAGAGTTGTGAACCTCTATGTGGTGGACCCTATGAAACTGTTAAAACTACATGAGAATGAATGCCTGTGAAAGGATTACTAAAATGACTTGCAACAGACCACTGTATCTCTGCAGTATGTATCTTTTATGTAAGAATCTGCTTCCCTATGTATCTATCTCAGCTTTGTGGAAAAGCATGCACAACATAACCACTGCTGAATATGGTGGAAAGTCCCCTTCAAGCTTTAGTCTGTGGTTTCAGAATAACCTCTATCCTGAAGTAAGCAAGACAGTGACCTCCTACCCTGTCAACTATTAAACAAGGACACATAAGGAAATATTAGCCTCAAAGTCCAATTAGGGCTATTAAGTTACAGCTTTTCAGTTTGAATATGATATGAAAACAAAAATGATAGTGCTTTGGCCCAGTGCTTGACTTCCTTGTCCTCATATCACCTGGGACTTTGATGAAAGTACTGCCAGAATCTTATGTTATTTTTTAGTACTACAGGTTGCTTGTGTAGGTGGCAAGAAACTACAGTGGTTTTACAGAGCATGTCTGTATCACTTGTTTTTCTCATGAATTCACTAAACGTACAAATAAGAGAGATAGTCTGTGCCTCATTCCAAACCCCACCCTAGCTAGAATTGTACTTTTGGGCTTCTTCATGTGGAAGGTGCGTATTTCAGTGCAAAAGTATTAAGGACTTACAGCATTATCCTATGATGTGCACCTCAGATGCTTTTCCTCATGCATGATCTTCTCCCAAGTCCCTCAGCATACTGTGGCCCAGAGAGTGTTATTACTATGTTAAAACCAAGCACTACGTACATAGGTTTCTGGTAGACCCATGCAAGCTGCTCTGAAAAAAAAAATAAGGAAAAGAAAAGGTGGTCATTCCTTCATAGGACTGTCGATATCTTGCTGGAAAGATTTATCAGTTTTAAGTCCTATCAAGTGGGAAATACTGTATTTGCTGGCATATAAGACGCACCCCATTTATACACTGGCAAATACTATAAGACGCACTGGTGTATAAGATGCACCCCACTTTCAAACAGTATTTTTTGGGGGAGGAAGTGAGTCTTATACACCAGCAAATACAGTACAACTGACAACTTTTTAGGTCAATTAAATGTATGCTGGATGTAAGAAAAATGTTTTAAGAACTCTGAAAATAAGATTTTAGAAGTATCAGAATTTGACAATTATTTCTTGCCTGTTCATGGGGAATCCTAGGCAGCCTATGCACCCTCCTATAGTACAGAAAATAAGAGGGTGTGGTTTGAATTTAATCCATAGAATTTGACATTTTGACTATTTTTCTTACCTTACCTGGAGGATGAAAGATAAAGGTCAATTCAGTTGATATTCTGAATCTTTTAATAGGTTAAAACAAATGCCTTTGCTCAGTCAAACATCTCTACCTATACTCCACTGACCATAGCAAATTGGGTCACAAAAGTTTTTGGGTATGTATATTGATAAATTAACAGATATGATCCAGGGAAAGCTACGAAGATCTTTTCCAACTTTCCAGAAGTGCAAATACTTTTTGGTTACAGTGCCTTGCAGAAGTATTCCCTCCCCTTCTACTTTTTGAGAGTTTGTTGCATTTTATCCTGGAAATGAAATGTTACCATTGTACATAGCTACTCAACATTGAGAAGGCGCAAAACATTTTATTATGACAAAAAGTTAAGCAAGAAAAACAGTCACTTAATTGGTTGCATGACTATTTAACCCCTTTGCTGTGACATGCTCCAATAAGGTCTGTTGCAACCCAGTCTCTAGAAGTCACATAAGAAATTGAAGTGTGCCTATTTGTGTGAAATTCCAGTGCTTCATGATCTCAAATTAAATACACCTGTTCCTGGATGGCCAGAAAGTTTGTTGGAGAGCATATCAAAACAGCACCATGAAAACCAAGGAGTTATCAAAACAAGTATGTGATAAAATCATATAGAAGCACCTATCTCTTTCTAGAGAAGGCTGTCCAACAAAACTCAGTGACCAGGTAAGGAAGGCATTAGAGGAGCAATCAAAAGGGCAATGGTAGCTTTGAAAGAGCCTGACAGTTCCACTGTTTTTAAGGCACTGCTTTGTTGGTATCATGTTTAGATAGAGAAACTGTCTCTGGGACAACTATCACCTGGATGCTTCATAAAGCCTGGCTTTATGCAAGAGTGGGGAGCAGTCAGCCATTGCTGAAACAAACCCATAAGGCCATTTGGAATTTGCAAAAAGGCATGGTGCAGCCATTGCAAACACATGGAAAAAGTTCTCTGGTCTGATGAAACCAAAACTGAATGGCTTGGCCTTACCACAAAGTGCTATGTATGGCACAAAGTCAACAGTATTCATTGTTCGGTGAATATATCCCCACAGTGAAACATGGTAGCAGCAGCATTATTTTGTGGGGATGGCTTTTCCCAGCAAGGACTGGGAAAACTGGTCAGGACTGAGGGCAAGATGGATGGAACCAAATATAGGGTAATTCTAGAAGAAACCCCATTTTAGTCTGCAAAAAGACCTGGGAGTGGGTTGGAGGTTCACCTTTTAGCAAAGATAAGTAAAAATAGTAAGTAAAATAAGTAAAAATACACAGCTGCAGTAAAACTGGAGAGGCTGAAAACAATTGAAAATTTAAAAATTCTGAAAATTTTAGAATGACCCACTCAAAGCTGAGACGTTAATCTGACTGAGAATCTGCGACCAGAGTTGAAGTTGCTGTTCATCAGTGTTCCGCAACCAACGTATCAGAACTGCAGCAATTTCTCCAAGGGGAATAGACAAAAAGGCAGGATCCAGTTGTACAAAGTTGGTATAAACTTATCAAAGAAGACCTGTTACCCTGTAGATTGGGGGTCCCGGGAGGGGCGCCCAAATGACCAAACAAACCAAACAAAGATGGGGAAATTAGCTGGAGCACTCTCTGAAGCTAACGAGAGGTAGGGTAACTTAGCGGGAATCTTTTACCCTATGTATACAGGTTCAGGTCAGTGAGCAGTCAGGCAGTTAAAATAGCAACAATAATATTTATTAACAAGCAGACAAATTATTAAATAAACCCAATCACACAGCTAACTAGAAATAGGAAATGAGAGTTTTGGGGGGAAATGGGTGATACGACACCTTTCTCATAGTCCTGAAGAGGTCCAAGTGAAGAGAAGGAAAACTCGGTGTGGCGGCCGAGGGGAGCTTGCAGAACGAAGCAGCGGCAAGGTAGTCCAAACGGGCGGTCCAGCGAGAGATCCGAGGAGCTCTCGGGACTGGGGGTTTTTATCAGGGAAAGAATGACTGTGGGCTAGTCTGGTCTTGGGCGAAAACAATGAGTTTTAGGCTTGAGACAATGTCTCCGAAAGGTCAGAATTTACATGATTGAGTTAGGGTCTGAACTGACAATAGTATGGCTGGTATGTAGATGCAGTCAGCTTGGCAGTTGAGCACTCAGCTCGCCAGGGTGCCTGCTCAGGGCGGAGGTCTCTTTGTGTTAGCGTGCATCTTTAATTAAGGTGTTTGCCTTGGGAGGTCTCCTAAAGCACATCTGGCAGTTTCTGGCTTGCCTTGGTGTAAACAAATATGAATCAGCAGATAATAGCCATGCCTAGCTTCGTGCTTGTTTGGCGGCCTCACAAACACTTGGCTGAGGGTGGCAGAACAGGGCCAAATTGTGATATCAAAAATGATACCTAAAGTTTACCAAAGGCCAGGCCAGTTTACAGTGGTAACAGACCTTCAGCTGCAATTCTGCCAACCATGCTTCAATGAACTATTGATTCTGGAAAATGAAGCTTGTGCAATCAACAGGTGTCTTTATGCCTAAATAAAAATGTTTTTTTCACCTTAACAGTGTTGAATATCTGATCACCTCAAGTGGTAATAATGAAATTAAATCCATTTCGATTACAGGTCATAACACAATAAAATGTGGGAAAGTAAAAACGGATGACTGCTTCTGAAAGGTGCTATATTAGAATCAAATTTGAATTTAGGATGTTTAGGCTAGGTGATGCTGATGTGAATGATTTTGCTTGTGTCTTTGTGTGTATTCTAATTTATTTAAATATTTTAATCTAGCCTGCTTTTTATCATGATGTATTCAAACCTATGTTTGGCTGAATTCATTTAAAAAATAGGTTATGCATTTAAAAAATAAATTTGGTACATTTAATTGTTCATATATCTTCAGTATTAATAGGGCCCACTATATGTGAGATACATTTCTTTTAAGGAGGTTAATAGTTACTGGGAGTAAATAGTACTCCCACATTTACCTGCAAAGGAATTTTGTATACTGATCCAGACTAATACAGCTATGAATTCTCTCAAAGCCACATCCATTGGCAGGTCCATATTTGAACAGTAAAAGGAAGTTTTACTAAATTGTCTCACACAACACTTGACAGAGGTCCTCTCAGACAAGGTTGTTCAACAGACTAGAATTCATTCTGTTTTCTTAACTCACGCTGCTTAGTCATTTGCATCTCGGTTCCTGAAACTGTTAACTGCATTAATCCCAGTTGCTGTACACTCTTAATGATATTTACTCAGAGCCATGCCCTGCTACAGATATCTTAATATGGTTCATGTTTCAGGGTCTTGGCACCTGGCACAGATCTTGAATACTGCCTGGAAGAGGCACATGCCTTCTGTGTGAATCTTGAGTTGTAAAGTGCATTTTGCCTGTGTGGGTTGTGGCTGCACAAAGCATGCAATAACAAAGTCCAGCTTTGTTGACTTTATCTGTTTGAGCATGAGGCCAACTCCTGCATGGATAATTCCAAAGAACAGCCTGTTTCTGACCTGCCCCTTTTTCTCAAAAGAAGCTTGAATTCTTGAATTCCTTTGTTCTGAAAATAAAACAGTATTCTGATAGAATCTATAAGCTAGAACAATACTATATCTGCTTAGGATACAGAATGCAGATCTAAATGGTCACCCTGCCTTCTTGTTTGAAGGGTCAACTGCTGACCATGACTGATAGCAATATCATTGCATGCCATATACTTTCAAATAGTTTCCGCTTAAGAGGGACAGTCCCTTCATTTGTTTTGAAGTAAATTTGTTCTCGGATATGAACACAGAGTCCCATTTTTTTTTAAAGAGTGGAAGGTGAGTGTTGCATGTGTCCTTGCCAGCCATTAGCTACAACTCCAGAACTCTTCTGTACTGAGCAAAAAAGGACAGAACAAAGAACAGAACAAAATCCTTAAGCACTGCTTTGGCCCATTTGTCTCACAGTGGTAAGGCTTTGTGAATACCTGCCACCTTTCTGCTGCTAATGTGTGACAGTATGTAATTTATAATCAAGTCCCAAAAACTCAGGATAGGTTTATTGGATCTGTTCTAAATAAGACTGTATCCAGCCTGAGGGAATGTATCCAAACGTTAGAAAAGATAAATTTCTTTTTACAATAACATTAAAGGTTTGGATTTTGGAACCCCAAATCCAGTTCTGTTTGCTGCTTAATAGCATATTGTGATATGCTGCATCAAGAAGCCAGAACTCCTGCCATGACTATCCATCTGTATGTGATACTAAAAGTGTATTTGCATCTGTCAATGCCATAGATCCAAGACCATAGCCCTGTTCAGGCCCACAGCATCTACTTAAAATAAATGTGAAGAAGGAGAGTACACTAGCTCTATCCACCTATCACCACCCTCTACAACTGGGGAGCAAGAGCCTATTTTATTTATGAAGGCTCTCCCCATGATCTGGAACACTGAAAAATCAATGTTCTCAACTGCTGAGAGGAAACTCCACGCTTAGAGGAATCACTGATTTTCAGACCTTTGGTCTCCACATGTAGCCCCACCCTCCACATGTAGGGTGGGGCTAGAACCCCTCTTTTGGGGTTCAGACTTGCAGCTGATACAATTTGGTGTTACAGTTATATATAATATTATACAGGGGGGAGGCAGGGAGTTTGCGTGTGTGCGTGTGTGTGTGTAGTTATACAGTATATAGGTATAGCTATAGAAGTTACAGGGCTGTTCTCTCCTCGCTGTCACGGTGTGGGAAGTGGCCCCTCAGATCTGAGTGGTGCTTCTTGACAGCAGCTGTCCATGACAGGCTGGGTGCAATGTGCCAGCTGCATAATATTACTTGAACCTTTGGATGTATCAAACTGAGGGATATTGCAACCTCTGCAAGGCTGAAATACTGGTAATAAAATAAACATACATCACCATGCACTCATTATTAATGTAGCCTTGCTTCAAATTTAACATGAATTCTGGCCATTTCCGCACTACACTGTTAAGTGCTATTCCACTTTCAACCTTCTATGCCGAGTCCTGGGGGTTGCAGTTTAGAGAGGGACATTTAGAATTCTCAACCAGAGAGCTCTTTGGCTTCAGGAAACTACAAAGCCCAGACTTCCACAGGACGCTGAAAGTGGAGCAACAGCACTAGAAGAGTGCAGTGCGGGAATGGCCTTTTCCCTCCTGGAAATGCTGGCAGCATCTTTGCAAACTCAGGTGGCCACGTCCTCCAATATATCTCTACACAGCTTAATGCCACGAAACGTTTTGTTCCACAGTACTCACACCAGCGGGGGACACTGCTGGAATCAACCAGTCCTCTCAACTGGAATAAATGAATGGACCTCTCCCGGTGTTGACAGGACAGCGACGTAGTCATAGCCTTGAAACCTGTCCTAGCTTCGAAACCTAACCTGGACGCCAGAGCCTCCTCTGCCAAACGATGCCAGAGGGGCGGATAGTTTTCTTTTAACGTTCTGTTCAGATGAATTTCCCGGGGTCCCGGTCTCACTCGCAAGAAGCCGCCCGGCGCTGCGTTCATATTTGCATGGCGGGGGGGGGGATACGTGCCACGCAGCAAGCCGTCGGGGGGAACGGTTGGGGCGCTGAGGGGGCGGGGCTGCCTGCCGGAAGTCGCTCCGCGGACGCCACTCCCGCCGGCCGGAGTCGCAGGGGGTGAGGGCGCCGAGGGGGTGCCTCAGAGCGCGTAAGTGATGCCGGGGAGCGGAGGGAGGGCGCCGTCCCTCCGGGGCCCCTCGCGGCGCCTTTGCCGGGGCGTCTCTTGCCTTGTAGCCTCACGTTAGCGGGTGGGGTCCCGGCCCCGGCAGAGAAGCAGGGCGGCCTGGGCTTCCCGTCCCGCGCTGCGGGCGCGCCGGGGGTTCGGTTGACCTGATTCCCCACTGGGAGGAAGGGCTTTATTGCCGCCCTTGGATTGGAGGATGCCCTCGGCCCGTTTTAACCGCCTAAAGGGGCACACAGCCAGGCTGCTCGGACGGTGGGCTGCTTCTTCACAACCGGTGGTTATAACATAGCAGGCCGCACGGGTTATGATCCTGGCTTGTGATTGCAGGCATGAAAACAGGGCGCTTAAGTGTGGTCATTTCCGCACTAGGCTGTTATAGCGGCGTTATTCCACTTTCAACATCCTATGGCATCCTGGGTTTAGGCCCCTCCCTGAGCTGCAAACCCCAGGATTCCGTAGGATGTTGAAAGTGGAATAATGGCACTATAACAGTCTAGTGCGGAAATAGCCAGCGTATGTGCGTGTGCACGTGCGTGTTGAAGTCGGCTGGCAACTTATCTCACCACCATGAATTTCACAGGTTTTGCGTAGGAAGGAATACTCAGGAGTGGTTTGCCATTGTGTGCGGATGTCCCTTCACATCACGACCCCACAAATTTCATAGCATTTTCTTAAGCAACAAATACTCAGAGGTGGTTTGCCAATCCCTTTCTCTAAGCTGCCTTCAGCAGCTGGCATTGTTGGCAGTCTTCCATCCAAGTACTAACCAGGGCTGATCCTGCTTAGCTTCCAAGATCAGACAGGATCTGATGCCTTAAGGTATTAAGGCCCAGTAGTTGGCCATCACTTCCTCTGAAATACAGCCTACATCACCTGCTATTCATTGGCAGTCTTCCATCAAAGTAGTAACCAGGGCTGACCCTGCTTATCTTGCAAGATCAAACAGGATCTCCAACCCCTTGTAGATGGCATTACTGTCTTCTCTGTGTTACACACGGGGGCTGTGCTTGTGTAGCATGCAGTGTTTCTGAAAGCCTGTGGGATCAGCAGTGAAATTACAGCTGTCCTGAGTCAGGGAACAGTCTTGTTTTCCACTGCTCCAGAGACTAGGACAAGGAACAATGGATTCAAACTACAGGAAAAGAGATTTTACCTAAACCTCAGGAAGAACTTCATGACGGTCAGAGTTGTCCGGCAGTGGAATATGCTGCCGCGGAGTGTGGTGGAGTCTCCTTCGGAGGTTTTTAAACAGAGGCTGGATGGCCATTTGTTGGGAATGCTTTGAGTGTGTGTTCCTGCATGGCAAGGAGTTAGACTCGATGGTCCCTGTAGTCTTTTCTAACTCTATGATTCTATGATCTGTTGTAGTCACGTGCCCCTTCATCAGGATAACAGCTATGCTACTAGTTTGGTTGAAACTGTTATGCACATATCACTCACTGATTTGAAGAGGCCTTAAAAGCCCATCTTATGCTACTACAGAACTTGGAAAAATTAACTTTTCTAAAGCTTGGTCTGCTCAAGATTGTCAGTTCTGACAGACAGCTTCCAGTTTTAAGCAAGAAATGAATATACAAAATAATGTAAATCTAAAACAATGAGCAGACAAGCCTAGCAGCAACAGAAGCAAGCATTTCAACACAACCCTTGCCTTTATTGCCTCTTTCCAGCTTGATCAAACTTCATCCTGGATTTTTGGGAAGTTGAGATAAGTTCCTTGTGAGAGGGCAGACTCCAAAAATACTATAAAGTGAAGGGCAAAGTCTGGTTCTGACTGAAGAAAAATCATTAAACTGTGTAGCCATAAATAGTTGTGTGAACCTCGTTCTTGTATTTATAAACAAGGGTGCAGTTGTTACAGCTGCATCTTCCCTTGGAATGAAGCTGAACTCATACCTGATAAAGGTATATTAAAAGGGTAACTTCTTCCTCCCTTTCTGAATTTTTGATATTACTTGACCTGTTGCTCTCTTGTCTTTAAAAGAAAGCAGACTTTGTGTGTTAGTTTCTGAGTAGGACTGCTTTTTAAAATGTATGTTGTTATTCTTTGACATTTAATGAGTGACACAAACTCAGCTTTATTCCTGGTTAGTAAAAAGCTTTTTAAAGCTTGTATGCACATGGGTCTCTGCAACCATTCTCTGGACCTTTTTGAAACCTCATGTCTCCTTTTTTATAGATCTTACTGCTTTTTGGATTATGTGGGACAGAGGTCACTTTTTAACAATGGAAATGGAGGAGAACTTTGTTCTTTGTCTGACTGGTGGAAAGGGAAGTTTCTGTATTTCTAGTCTGCATGTATTAAATTTTGACAGAGTGCCTGGTATAGATACTGTCAAGTAGTTAAGAGTTTCAGGTAGACACCCTGTTGATTAGCTGGTGTAAACATAAAGTTTTGCTTGCAAATTCTACTACTGTATATGTAGAAAAAGAGTTGTATGTGCCACTTTTAAAGCATAGGTATATAGATACTAGTAGTAAATACTCCCTGCTCGTTTTCTGAAGTCTTGTGTTTGACTTGGCTCATTGTATGATTGGATATGAGAGTGAAGGCTGAACAGAGATTATATAAAGGGTGTAGAAATCATCTGCAGAGATGATTCCTAAAGTTAGGAGTAGCAAACAACTTTGTGGCTGTGACAGGTCCAGACGTACGGTAGCATAAGCTTAATGAACTAGGCACCTTAAGCTAATGCTTCATGTGTTAACCCCAGGTAGCAGGTGTCTAAGATCATGGCTGTCTGGAATATTTCAAAGCTAGGAATTCTTCAACCTGAAAAACCAAGGTTGGTGGGAAGGACTTTAATACAAATGAGGGTAGCAATAGTTGGGTTGTTTACCAGGAAAATTCAAATATACGCACTTAGTTTTGACCAGCTTTCTGATGCTGCATTTTGTTTTGCATTCAGAATACTCAGAAACAGTGTTTAAAAATCAGTAAAATTTTAATATGGGTGAACTGTTTTGAGAAAGTTTTGAGAGAGAATAATCTCTAAGCTCAAAATTTTCCCCTCTTGCATGCAATAGTTTGTCATATTTGTTGAACTGTGGAGCAAAGAATCTAAAGGGCTCTCATTTAAAGCTGGACTATCACATGGGTGCTGAAGAAAGAGAATTCTGAAGCAGAGTTTGGAAAGTTTGCTTGTTCTCCTGTCAGCTCTCAGAATCACCCAGCTGGCATGGCCAGTGGTTGGAGGATTCTGGGTGTTGTAATCCAAAACAGTAATTTTTCCAAACGTTGTTCACTAGGTTGGAACTGTTGCCCTATAGCAAAGAATTTTTTTTTAAAACTAGGTCTTCTAGCATCTCTAAACGTAGCCAGTTTTTCCAAAAATGGAGATTAGATCTTGTTTTGATGCCTTTGTTAGCACCAGCCTTTGAACCGGAATTTTCCCCTGGTTTGGTGCTGCTTGATTGGATCTGCACATAATTAACGGGGTGGGGGCAGCAGTAGTTTTCCTCTGAAATGTTGGGCTTGGGCCACTGTAAATTGCCAGACCAGACTAGACAAGCTGGATTTGCTATATAACTTGTTATGCTCAGACACAGCATTTTCCCAAGGAAAGCTTTTGAGACAGGAGCATTAACTAGAGCCGTGCAGGTAAGTCTTGTTATGATGTGAGATAACTATATTATTCTTTTATATTTATTGAACACTTAGTTTAGGCAATGAATCTATATATACACCTAAAGACCATGGCTCGTCTCACAGAATGTAATGTGAAAATATGATTTCAAATGGGTGCAGATAGTATACAGCCATGCTTATTTTGCCCTAGATTTTTGAGGTGAAAACCTGTAGTTGCAATAAATTCTTAGTCTACATATACTTACTTTTTATAACATATTAGTTTTGTTGCTGAAACTGGATTATCTCTTCCTCCCCAGTAAAAAATGTATTTTGGAGTGGGGGTGTGAGAAAATAGTTGTAAAAGTCTAGAACTCTGAAGGCTGGGTGTTGTGACTTGTTCTGTTCAGTCTGCTCTTTGTTGCATTATTATCTGAATCACAATAACAAAAGATTGGGCCAAAGGCTGCCAGTATGATCATGCCATATAAAATGCTTCATAGTGATGGTACTTAGAGTTATAGAAAAGTTATAAATCAGTGGTTTTTAACATGGGGTCTGCAGTGTCCTCACAAGGGCTCTGCAAAGGCTTGAAGAAATGTTGCGTGCTTTTACAACTTAAAAATAAATAAAGATTTTATGGAATCATTCCAATAAAAATATTATAATTGGAGTTTGTGCATTTATTTATTTCCCCCTTCTCTCCAAGGGACTCCTCAATGAGCAACTTTAAATAGATATTTGATATACTTTAAGGTTTTACGTCTTAAGTTTAGTCTTGGTGTCTGCGGCAAAAAAAGATATTTAAAGGGGGTCCATGGTAAAGAAAAGGTTAGGAACCACTGTCCTAAATCCATTGTTACATTGGAGCTACACTGTGTCCACAACAGGATTTTATTCTACTACCTATGCCCCGCCCTCAATGCCACCTAAAAACTCTCTGTAGACTTTCCCAGTTCTCTGGATCAGGTTTTTGGGTGTGCAGAGGGAGAGGGACTACAGTAGTGAGGGAAGAACACCTTGTCACACTTCCACTGAAAAAAAGCAGTTCTGTCAACTTGTTTCCACTGAGTTTAGGCCTATGATTAATCATATGATTGTGTAGTATATTAAAAATCTAGAGTTGGTAGAATTCAACTGTAGCAATAAATCATGGCTTATAGTTATGATTTATTATGCGAATGAGCTTAGATGAGCCTTATTCATGCATGTGCTGCACTAATCTTCCTTTCTTGGCATGATCATAAGGAGCTGAGAACCTTATGCTTCTGCTTTGACTACTCACAGTTAGCGTTATGTCTGAACTTCCTCCGTTGTGGTTAGTCTTAAGCATGATTCCTTGGAATAAATCAACCAAACTTGAAGTTAAATCACAGTTAAGACAATTAGAATTTGTCCAGGTTTGGGCATTTGTCCGGATGGCCCCTCCCGAAACTGCAAACCCCAGGATTCCATAGGAGGTTGAAAGTGGAATCATCGCGCTATAACAGACTCGTGCGGAAATGGCCCAAGACTTCTCCCCTTTGCCTCTTTCCTGACAACAGTGATGGAGATTTTTACAGGATTCATGGCAGAGCCAGGCCAGCAGTGGTGGCAACACATCCTCCTTGCCCTTCTCATCTCTGCCTAACAGCCCTAACCCACACCTTCCCTTCCTGCCTTGGCACTATGATTCCTCCATCTTGCTCCAAGGCCACCTCAGTGCACTTCTTTTGCTTCCACTAGTCTCCAAGCATTCCTCACCTCTGTCTCCTCCCTGCCACCCAAACAGTGGACAGATGGGTGTCATGGCTGCTGCTGCTGCAGCAAAAGTCTTCTTCAGTGTCATCAAGGAGGAGGTGGAGCAGTGAAAGCTTGGAGACTGATGATGGAGGTCTGGCAGAGGTGTCCTTGGAGCAAGGTGGAGGCGTTGTGGTGTTAAGGTGTGAAAGGGACATATGGGCCAGGACTGTTGACAAGAAAGGAGATAGGAGGAAGAGGAGGAGGATCTGCTCCACCAGCCCAGCCCTGCGATGGCTGCTGCAAAGATTTGCCTTCATATCATTGTTCTTCTCTTTTTCCTCCTCAAGTAGGACAATGATATTTAAGGAGATTTTTGCAGCAGCAGAGTCTGTAGCATGCATGTTTGGGGAGCCTAAAGATATTTGTGAGTTTTCCACTTTTGAGGGATCTTGTGCCCCAGGCCCTGCAAAAATTGAGGGTCAACTATATATTTCCTTCTCTGTGCTGATTCAGCATGAAATGGTTATGCTTAGGTCCTGTTTTGTGGCTTCACTCAGAGTTGTTTCTAAAGCTGTAGGCCTAGTTACACATAAATTGAAGTGATTGATACAAAAATGCTTGGGTTGAAGAAACAGGTGGGGAGAGGGCAACACAAACCATTTAATTCATTTATATTAATCTATACAAGTGTTGCTGTGAAACAACAGCATGCCACCGGAGGAAACCTTCCTTGGTATCCTACTAAACTCTATGTATGCTTGCTATCTTACATCTTTCAGTGCCAGAAATTTTTTTAATTTATTTTTCTCTGATCAGCTGGGACAGTGTCACCCCAGAAGAAGGTTTAATGGTCTGATTCGTAGTGTTCTTTCTGAGGATGTGGCAGTAGCAACGATTTTCTTATGCCTGAGTTGTGGTTCACAGCAATGTGGGCATGTACTTTGGCTTTTTTTTTTTTTCAAAGATGGGCTTGCCAGTGTATGGCTGGAAATAAAAATAGGGAAGGTATAGGATTAAAACATGGTTTTCTGGTTTGTTTTGGCAGACAATCCAGCCTAGAATCCTGCTTCTGACTAATGCCAGTCTCTATGTGAATAAGGTTTTAATGAATTTACCAAAGTCACGCAACTTTGCTTAAGGGCTTGAATGACACAACATGGCACTGTAAATGTGCAGAATACCAGAACATCCCACATTTGGGGACAAAGTATGTTCCCCAGTCTAGTAGAGGACACATGTCCCACAGTAAGGTAAATAACTACCACAAGTTAGAGTACGCTATATTAAACTGAACATAAAAATTGTAAGCAATTCCAATTTAAACAAGATTTGAGGGTTTAAAGTAAGAAGGTCTTTATGAACTAGAACAATAATGGTGGTGACAGTGACAATGCTGCTGACAACTGAGAGCTAGCTTCCACACTTCCACTTGTCATTGTGAATTTGCTGCTGCCCTTTGGAGGTATGGTAAGTTTAAGTCTTTGCTTTAGACTTGAACTGACAGAGATGGATATTCTTGTGCCGAGAAACTTTTGTAGGATGACAGCTCTGGGAGATCAGATTCAGAGCTTCAACAAATTGTTTTGGTTATAGTGTCCAGAATTTCCAAGCCAGTATGGGTCTACTGGCCCTGCTGGCTTGGGAATTCAATGAGCCAGAGTTCAAAAAGAGAGAGAAACTTTTCCCAGTTCCTGTCTAATTTTTATTTAATATTATCTGAAGAATGATTGGTGACTAGCTTTCAACTGAATACCTCCCAGACCATCTGAGAGCTCATTTCCAAGAAAGCTTCACTCAAGGGCAGTACAAGATGATTCCCCTGTTTTTGTTTATAAGTTATTGCATACCCTTCCCCTCATGCAAACAGCCCTTTCATGCTACACAGCTATAACATAATGATTCCATTTTAATGGCCATGGCTGCATCCTGTGTAATCCTGGAGTTTGCAGTTTAGGGCCATTTAGAATTTTTAGCCAGAGTTCGAGTGCCTCACCAAACTACAAACCTCAGTATTCCATAGGATGCAGCTATGGTAACTGATGTGAAATCACGGTGCTGTAACTATGTAATATGAAGGGATCCTAGTTGTTTCTTGATGGAGGGGCTCCTACTGTGACACAGCCCAAAGACACTGTACAGTTACTCCACCGGTTCCTCCTTAAAGTATTTTCAATGGTGAGGGGATAGGGCAAGACAGAAGACTCAGCTGGAAAAAACAGGAGCATTATAAACAGACCCTCTGTAAAATTCCATTAATGAGGGCGATTGTACCATAAAAGCCTCATCCGGAGGCACCCTGCTTCTTTAAACTCAATCCTGTATAAGGATGCTCTGCGTTCCAGGGCAAACTCTTGGAACCTTCCAGAGCTTTGCTATGGAGTTGGCACTTTTGACTTTCCCTCCTTCTTCCTTTGAGCATTCCTTCTCAGTGAAGGACCAGTGTTATCACATAGGACAGTTTTTCTGTAATCTTCAGTTCTTCCTTTTCCTTAATTTCCTGCTGCTCAGTACAGTGCGCGAGACAAATGCAGAAGTTTTTGTTCAAATGTGATGGTGTTAGGGCATAACAGAAATATAAGGTTGTGTAGATAGTTGATTCTTGAAGATGCGGAACTGGAGTTCAGCCTATTTGGGATAGGGTTGCATTTCTTAGAAAAGAGCAGGTGCTGGTGACAGGTGACCTCAGGGTTATGGAGTGATTTTTTAAAAATCAGTTTCAGTTACTTTGCCAGATTGTAGCCATTACTGAACAGGAATAATGTGGTTGTGGTGATCTCTGGTAACATCCCATTTGGATTAATTTGTTGTTGTGTGCCTTCAAGTCATTTTTGACTTATGATGGCCCTAAGAGGAACCTATCACAAGGTTTTCTCAGCAACATAGTGTTTAGACGGGATTTGCCATTGCTTTCCTCTGAGGCTGAGAGAATGTGAGTCACCTACGGTCACTTAGTAGGTTTCCATGGCTGAGAAGGGAATTGAATCCTGGTCTTCAGAGCTCTAGTCCAGCATCCAAATCACTGCATCATGCGGGGTCTGTATTTGGATGAATGCAGTATGTTTTGTGTGCAGCTGTCCTCAGAAGACATCAGGAGCTTTAGTTAGTGCAGAATGTGGCTGCTAGAATTTTGATTGATATTGCTAGGTTTATTATTTATTACATTTCATGCCACCTTTCCACTATAAAGATAGTGCTCAAGGTGACTGTGAAAGATCACTAAGAACAAATTGAAAAATAAAACCATTAAAATTATCCCACTAATCAGTAAACATTCATCATCATCATCAACTTTATTACAGCAAATAGCCAGCAATTAGTCAGTAAACATTAGAAGTGTTTAAAAGGCCAGTTTGAAAAGCTTTGTCGTCATACTCTTCTCAAGAGCAACAAAAATGGGAGTGGAACAGATCTTCAAACAGATCCGGTACAATACAGGAGGAAGCCCTTTCCCCTTGAGTTGCATCAGAATTGTCAGTACTTTCAAGAGAACTTGACCCCAAGATGTTTCAGACTTTAAAGATTAAGGCAAATAGCTTAGATTTGTCCCAAAAAGGAATGGGGAACTGTTGCAGGTCTTTCCACTGTCAGAATAATATGAGCACAGATGATTTACATAACCTTAATGTGGACATTGAAGACACTGAAATAGTTCAAGATTTTCCATATGTTGGTTCAGTGATTAATCAGAACGGAGACTGCAGTCAAGAAATCAAAAGAGTAGGACCTAGAAGTTAAGTTTTAAAAAGTTAAAATATAATTAAACTATCAGAAATATTGAAATAACATAATAAATAAGGCAATGAAATACTATCTGTCTAAGAAAACCAATAAAAATGAGCAGCAAAAGAAATATACAACAGAAATCCAGTTGTATTCTTGAACCTCCTACCTGCCCTGATAAACAGATAGGGTCTGGATGTTCTAACAGATCTGGTCTGCACTGGAGCCTGCCGCTCTATAGTATTTGTTGACATTTCAGCCTTCAGCTTGGATTTTGTACTGCAACGTGTAGCTTTTACATCAGCTGCTTCACTGTGGGATGTGAGGAGGTGATCCCTCTGCTACTGTGAATTGGGTTGCATCAGCTTCTGGCAGCTGCTCAGCCTTCCTGTGGAAGCTGATGTGGCTTGTCCTGACGGCAGGAGCTGGTGGTTGTAATTTGCTTTGGTTAGGATTTGCGAAATTAACTCTCTGTTTCCTGAACACGTTGGCAGCTGATTCTGTTGAAGATTTCCTCTTGCCAGCCCCCAGCCCCTTTTTCTTCACGAAAAGCAGGTACAGGCAGTAGGTGTCGGGGCCTGCTATATTCAGAGCAGTGAGTATTCTTTGCTTAAGAAAAGCTATGAAATTTATAAGGTCACCATAAGTTGGCAGGCAACTTCTAGGTGGGTGCAGAGAGAGAGACAAGAGAGACAGAGGGAGGGAGATTTGTAAGAGCTGTTTTGGAGTTCATTGCTGGGGTGTGTGTATTGGGTTACTCTGGCCTTGCACAAGGAGCCCAGTGCTGGGAAGCTGAAGACAGAGAAGAGGACTCTGTAACATACTCTGTAACATCTTTGAATCTGTGTGTGCTGCTGTCACAATCTGCTTTGTTTCACAGTGAGGGGTTTTCAGGATTTTATCAGCATTGCTTGGTTATAGATTGTTATTGAAAGCCTCACTTCAGTATTGTACTTGTCAAAATGAGAGTACCCTTTGAGAACTTTATGGCGACACCTTTCTCCCAATCCCCTTCTCCCAGTGTTAATGACAGCAACCATTATTTCTCTAATGAAGCTCTGAAAAATCCATAGTCTCTTTCCCTGGATAGCGTGGACATCAGAAAATTACCATTTGTCCAGTTGTCCCAATTTATTGTAGAACAAAGGTGTAGAACCCAAGAATCTTCAAATATTTTGGATTTCAACTCCCAGAAACCCAGTGGAAGGGGATTATGGGAGCTGTAGTTCAAAACATCAGGAAGGCCAAAGATTCCTGAGTCCTGCTGCCTTTTCCACATGGCATATTTTGGAACGGGGAGATTGTCAAGGCATAGGGTTTATAGAGTCTCATATAAGCTCCTTTTTCTGTTGCAGGTGTGGAAAACATCAAGCCATTGACAATGCTGTACCGTGCTGCTCTTCTTCCTTCCCTGCGTTCCTCCGGACGATTCTGGCGGCAGTCCGACATTGCTGGCTCCCGCCTTTGTAGGTATCTGAGGAATGAACTTGTCCTTCTGTGATACTGAAAAATTTGGAAATGCTTAGCAACCTTTATTCTCAGAGGAGTATAAAGTTATGCATGATGTAAAAAAAAAGTCTTGATGGGCAGATGGTTTTCTCCATCTTTCATAATACTAGATCCTAGCTTTATCCATTGAAGCTGAATGATGGGAAATTCAGAACATACAAAAAGATGCACGTTTCTTTTACAGAGGTAGACTGTGGAATTCACTGCCTCATAGTATAGCGTTGGCTTCTGAAATGAACAGCTTTAAAGGAGCCTGGACATTTAATGGAGAATGGGATTACTATTCTTAATGAATATTTATATTTACCTTCAGTACCAGAGACAGTGTACCTCTATATATCAGTGTTCAAGTCATGTTCTTCTGGTAGACTTTGTATGGGGACCTGTAGGAGCTAGACAAGCCTTTGGTCTGACTTAATGTAAATCTAATTATGTTCTAAGTTGAAGTTTGGGCAGGATTCCTGGCCTGATATATTGGCCTAAATCCAGTTGTTAGTTTTGAGTAGAGTAGACCTAGTGAATCAGTGGGAACTTGGTAAGCCAGCATTTAAGATAAGTTTCGTCAATGCAGTGAGTATACAGTGGAGAGTGACACCTAAATATTCTAAAGCACATTATCAAACTCAAGGCGTGTTGGCTGAATCTAGCCCACCAGGCCATTTCATTGGCCCTTGCACCTTTCCTGCAGCTGTGGCACTCCCCCCGCCTGGCGAGCCAAATCCCCACATTGCGGGCTCTCAGCTACTGGTATTCTGAAGAGGGACCCAGCAACCAGCACTTGCAATCTACTTCTACTTCTGAGTACTCTTCTGTTCAAGTCTCGCCGTCAGAGTGTTGCCACGGATTATCATGGCAATGCTTCACAGGGCTTGCAAGAGTCGGACAGCAGAGCAGTCAGAAGTAGAAGTAGATGCGAGTGCTGGCTGCTGGGCCCCTCTTCAGAATACCAGTAGCCGGGGGCCCACAATGTGGGGATAGGGCTCACCAGGTACAGAAAGGGGCAGCGGAGCAGAAAGAGGCACAGAGAGGGTCTGGGGAGCAGAAAGTGGCACACTTTGGGTATACTGACCAATTCTATATCGCTTTACAGAGGTATAGGACCATAAACTATGATCAAATAGCCCTCGAATATCTGAGAATGTACATGGCTAGGCAACATCGCCTTATCAACTTCATATGCCGCAGATTGCACATTAGATCAGAGCACAATTATTTGTTCTTACTGTATCAACTGGGACCAAAAAGTTAAAGTTAATGTAATCAACAGTGTTTGGTAATATTTGTCTGATGATTTTAAAAAAACATTCTGTTTTCAAAACTCATTTTTCAGTAAATTGTACAATAGTTCTACACTTAAATATCTGCTTGCCATTATTTTTCCTAGACTTCTAGTTTCAGAGCTAGTTATTACTAAAACCAGTAATAACTGAATGCAGAGGCAATTATTTAATATGATAAAATGCATTTATATAGTCTTACAGATACAACTGGCCCTTTGAAGGCAATCATAATGTTGATGCGGCCCAAGATGAAATTCAGTTTGACACTCCTGCTCTAAAGGCAGCAGATCCCATTTGATATTGGAAGCTAACCAGGGTTAGCTCTGGCTAATACTTGGATGGGAGACCACCACAGAATACCAGGTGCTGTAGACTATATTAAAGAGGAAGCAGCTGGCAAAACCACCTCAGTATTCCTTTCCTAAGCAAACTGTATGAAATTCATAGGGTCACCATGAGTTGACAGGTGATCCGAAGGCATATATATACACACAGGCAGCAATGGAAATCCAGGGCCTAAATCAAATGGTGAATCCCAGCTGTATGTGTGTGGGGGGTTCATTACATTGTCACACAGCTGCTATCATCAAGAAGTTCCTCCTAATGTTTTAGTGGAATCTCTTTTCTTGTAATTTGAATCCACTGGTTTGTGTCCTACTCTCTGGAACAATGGAAAACAAGTTTGCTCCATCTTCTATATAATGTCTCTTCAGATAAAGGTGGTTAATATATTTGCTCTGAATTTTCTCTAACCTAAACATGCCTAGCTTCCTGAGTGTTCCCCGTAAGGCTTGGCTTTCAGAATGTTTACTCTTTTGGTTGCATTCTTCTATAAGAGAGCGAGTGTTTCTTCTTCTTCCTTACTTGCCCATAAGTTTCTTCTCTTAAGTTGCATGAGCATAACTAGGGATCTAGATAAAGAACGTGCAGGTTTTGGCTTTGTTGGGCTTCTGTTATTCTATAATAATCATAATATAGCCCAATCATACACAATCTTGGAGCATCCAGATATGTCAGACTACAAATCCTGTAATTCTCCAGCCTGCAGAATTTCTTGTATAGCATAGCATATGTTTTCCCAGTTGTAGTCCAACATCTGGATGCTGTCAGGTTGAGGAAAACTGGACTATATTGCCTGTTGCCAGTTGAAGCATCTGGGAGCATGAAGGATTTATTTATGCTGTCTTAAAAGGCATATTTTTTCCTTTCTGTTTAAAATAAAAATGTCCAAGGAAGCTAATAAAATATTTAAAAATACCAATAATAAACACAATATAAACCAATAAAAAGTTTTTGAAAGATAAAGGAAGTCAAGGCAAAACATCTGATAAAAACAAGTCAAGCCAGATGCAAGCTTTAAAAAGATCATGCTGAGTAGAGAAAACTATATTTGCTTTTAAATGTTGCCAGAAGCATGTTAGAGTCTACACAGATACAACTAGGGACAGGATGACCTATATCATTAGATAACTGACTCTCAACATGGCTCATACTGTTTCTTGGTCTCTGTCTCATCCTTCTTGCAATTATGTTCATATGCTTTTAAAAAGAGCAGCCACAATGTTTCTTTGGAATATTTTTATCTGCTGTGATAGTAGAGTCTTATTTCCCTCTGGCAAATACTTTGATCTCCTGTTCGGATATTACTTGGACTAATGTTTGCTCAGTCATTTCCAAACTAGGCACTTGCTTTGAGGAAAAATGTTCAGATTCTCCCTCCTTGCCTCTAGATGGAGAATCTGGCACCTGAAAAAGGTGAGGAGGGGTTTATTTTGCTTATGTCAGCTGTTCTGATGCCTTTGCCGTATTTCAAACACAGGTCTACTGGCTCCCAATCTGGTCTTGAGGAATACATGTGCCCGAGGTTGGAGTAACATACCTTTTATCACCGTGCCTCTCAGTCGAACCCATGGCAAGTCATTTGCTCACCGTAGTGAGCTGAAGCATGCCAAGCGAATTGTGGTGAAGCTAGGGAGTGCTGTTGTGACTCGAGGGGATGAATGTGGTTTGGCTTTGGGGCGACTGGCATCCATTGTTGAACAGGTAAACAGGTTGTGCAGTTGGCTGTTTTTCTCTGTAGTTATAAACCAAACCCTAAAACAGGTAGCTTAGTGGGAAGATTGTTAGGCATACCTGAGGGAAGCACAGGGGAGTAGGGGTTTGGTTGATGTGAAGATGAAAAGGCAAGATTTTTGAGACACCCACGAATATAGTATTTCATTATTTGCTTCTAGTACCCAGCAAAAGTGGCAAATCTCCAATGTGGAGAAGAAGATAAAAGGAATAAGGCTCTTTACTAAAAAAGCAACATATAATATTATTTTTGAAATTTACATCCACTTTTCCCTCCAGTGATTCAAAGCAGCATAGATGGCTGTCCATATCCCCATGTGAAATCATATGAAGTGGGTCAGATTGAGAGAGTATGATTGGCCCAAGATCATCTAATGAGTTTCATGGCTTATGGGAACTTGAACCTGGACTTCTCAAGTGTCTGTCCAGCACTGTAACTGGCTATACCCCAATGACGTTCTATAAGTTAAAGCCCAGGATGTATTTTACTGTGGCAAAGATATTGAAGCAGGAGTTCTGTAGACATGCAACCAATAAACTCTGGACCCTATGGGGGAGGGTTTGGTGATTCCTCAGCTGATGTGAAATAGTATTCCACGATAAAATGTCATTGGCTCTTGTATGGGCAGATAAGAGAAAAATTAAAGAATGATGTTAAGCTTAATGGTTACCAAAAGAAAGAAGAGGAGTTGAATATGGCATTATATTCAGATAAACCTAAAACCATTTCCTCTATCTATAAGATTTTATTAAAATGGCATACAGAGGATGAAATAATTAAAATACCAATGGTGAATTGGGCGCAGAATTTTTCCCATCCTATTTCGATGGAGCAATGGGAAAAACTTTGGTTGAAAACTATAAAATTTACAGCATGCCAGGACATTAAAGAAAATTTATATAAAATGTATTTGCAGTGGTACCTTACTCCCCCAAAATTGGCGAAGATGACGAATAGATGCTTTAATATGTGTTGGAAGTGTGGGAAAGAGATAGGTTCTTTTTACTACACTTGGTGGACATGTAAAACAGTGAAAGAGTTATGGAAAAAAATTCATAATCGAATTGAAAAGATATTGGACATAAAATTTACTATGACTCCAGAGGTTTATACGTTATCAATGCTGGAAAATGATTTGGAAAAAAAAGTGGGTAGACAACTATTTTATATGACTGCAGCAGCAAGAATGGTGTTTGCATATAAATGGAAAGGAAATAGAATGCCTACAATAGAAGAATGGGAAATGAAACTATTTGATATAATTCAAATGGATAAATTAACATGTGTTCTGAACGGGGAAAAGAAAAGTATATAAAACAATGGGATAGAACATTACAATATTTTAGGAATTCATGGTATGATAGTGAACTGGTGAACATAGAATTCTGAAAAGATTTAGGATAGAAAGATGCAATGGATTTAGCAAGACTAAGATAGTTAGATACAATATAAATTCGTCTTTAATGCCGAAGTCAGAAGTACGTGGGGATAATAACAAAGGAATAGTGAGAGAAAGCATTGTATGTAATTTCAATGTGATTGTTTGTTTTTGTAATCTGTTCATTTTCATGTTAAGTGTTTGTCTTTTTTAAAGAAATAAAGTTTATTTTTAAAAAATTTAAAAAAAAAAGAAAGAGTATTCCATGGATTACCCTTGATTTAGACAGGCACCTCCATTCCTCCTTACCTGGCCTTTTCCCACCCAATTTTCAGATTTATTAAGCAGAATCAACAACAGAAAAACAGTTATTCTTTTTACTGTAGAGAAGTGCTTTCCCATAGAATGACTACAGATCTCCAGAAACTGAAACAATGCAGGATGGTCTTAAAGCCTACAGTGAGATGCCTTTTTTATGCCTGTAGGTATCAATGCTTCAAAACCAGGGCCGAGAGATGATGATTGTTACCAGTGGGGCTGTGGCATTTGGCAAGCAGCGCCTCCGTCATGAGATCTTGCTCTCACAGAGCGTGAGGCAGGCTCTCCACTCAGGGCAGAACCAGCTTAAGGACATGGTGAGTAATTGAGAGAGATGCTAGTCTTGTTTTCACTGTGACCCAGTTCACACTATAAGTGACTGATGTGTTCTTTGACCCATGCAGGCCATACCTGTGCTGGAGGCTCGAGCCTGTGCTGCAGCCGGTCAGAGTGGGCTTATGGCTCTGTACGAGGCTATGTTCACACAGTACAGCATCTGTGCTGCCCAGGTAAGGGACTTTGTATGTGCTTCACAGTGGCTATATGCTGTCTTAACTTCCTTGTGCCTGTCTCTCAACTCCTGACATATGGAATAGACTTTTCATTCTCCTTTTGAATTCTTCCATGTGAACCTGCAAGCCAAAGATTGTCTGGGGGAAGCCTTTCTCTTTGTTCTGCCACACTCTGAGGCATATTTGATGGGGGTGCAAGAGAGCCTTCTCAATAGCTACCCCTGGACTGTGTCATTTTCTTCTAAGAGAATGTGGCCCTGTTGCCCTTTTATCAGCAGGCAACTTCTAGCAATTAACTGCTTGATAAGGAAGAGGCTTTATATTTAAACAACATGATTTGTTTCATTGTGTTTTGGTATTATACCTTTTAATAGTTTTACCTGTATCTTTCCGTTAATCCTTTTATGAGCTTCCTTGAGTGTCACTTGTAGGGAAGAGGTGGATTACAAATAGATGAGCAAATGATAAAATTTCCCAGGAGCCCCCTGCTAACCCTATGACCTTCTCTTAGTCCAGTACTTGCCAGCATGATCTTCACCTCCCCTTTGCTGTCCCCTGCATCTGCTCACCTTTATGCAGCCAGGCACTTAGGATGGTCTTTCAGATTTCACAGTTGGTTAATGTGAATTTTTCATCTTCACTGGATTGGATTTTACATAACGGTCCTTAATTTGCTTTGATTTGACTTAAAAGGATACATATTTTCTGGGTGTAAGTACTGAGAAAAAATTGTAGCCTGTCTCAGTTTCTTACTGCATACTTGATGGTTGGGTTCATGCCGAAACTGATAGTGGATAATTTTTGTCAGAACAGTTCTTTTCTTCTTTCCAGATATTGGTCACCAACTTGGACTTCCATGATGAGCAGAAGCGCCGAAACTTAAATGGAACATTGCATGAACTACTGAGGATGAACATTGTTCCCATCATCAACACCAATGATGCTGTGGTTCCTCCCCCAGAACCAAACAGTGACCTTCAGGGGGTAAACGTGGGTAGTGCATTATAGTGGGTGGCTGGTGCTTGCTTGCTCATGGATCTGCTAATGTGTTATCTCTGGGCTTCAGTGCACACTAAAATTGTGGTACTCTGGATTCTGCAGGGTGACTGGTTGGACATGGTGGGGCTTGGACACCAGTGGTCTTTACCTGCTTGTCTTTCTGCTTGTGGATGCAGTGCATTAGAAGGAGTGTTTAGTGTTGCTTGCAAGCCTCGCTTAGTATGCCTCCTCACTATGCAAATACTAATAGTGCAGAGTGCCACAGTTATACCTTGCTACTCCAGGAACTGGTTGAGTATATTGAAACTCTTACCTGGCTAGTATTCACTGACTTATGTGTATGTTTCAGGTAATCAGCGTGAAAGATAATGACAGCTTAGCAGCACGGCTAGCAGTGGAAATGAAGACTGATCTGCTGATTATTCTTTCAGATGTCGAGGGTACAAGACTTGTTTCATTATCCAGCTAAATTGAAAGTGCAGCCGTGCAGTCCATCCAGAGTTCTGCTCCAAGAAGAGACAGTCTAGGGGATTGTCTGGTCATAGGCCAGAGCACTGGGAGTGTTCACAGATCACACCTGAAAAGTATAGCAATGGCCTTTTTCGTACTAGTTAGAAACAGAGGTGCGGAGTGTACATTACTTGCTGGGGTTGAAGTGGAAGGGGTGGCTTTTGGAATAGAGTCATTATCTCCTCAAGTCACATAACCACAAAAGAAAAGGGGAGCATGAGAGACCTCGTGATCTTAATTTTGGTTCTAAATTTTGGCCCTTGGTTTCCCTTTATGTAAAAGCTTATGGAATTGGCTGTTCGCTTAGTCCTGAGAATATAATCCTAGTCATGTAGATGTTCTAGCTACTTCCCTCCTTTCCTCTGATTAGTAGAGCTCAGAGATAAATTCTGTTGTGGAGCCTACACAGTACTTTTTGACACAGTGAAGCTGAAGATGTCTGCTGCTAACTCACTTCCATCTTTTCATGTCAGGCCTCTTCGACAGCCCGCCAGGATCTGATGATGCAAAGCTCATTGACATATTTTACCCTGGGGACCAGCAGTCTGTGACATTTGGAACCAAATCACGAGTGGGGATGGGAGGCATGGAGGCCAAGGTTGGTCAGATCGTTTTGCTTTGTCTTTTTGTTGTTTACTGGAGGAAAGAGGATGGGACTTAATAAGAGCATAAGATTGCTGGCATGTTTATAATTAATAGGCTAACTTCCTGAAAACAATGATATACATGTGGGCTGGGGAGAGGAGCATACCCTTGTCCCATGTTCTTCCCATAAGAGAGAGATTCTAGCTTTAAATTGCTTATGTAAAATGTTGCCTTTGTTACTTATGTCTTGTAGGATAGTTTCAGAGAATTTTTAACCTGGATCTGATGTTATGTTAAAAACCCGTATTGATTTTTTTTAAAAAAAAATGCATAAAAATATACTTTCCTTTATAGGTGAAAGCAGCCCTGTGGGCTCTCCAGGGAGGTACATCGGTAGTGATTGCAAATGGAACTCACCCCAAGATCTCTGGCCATGTCATTACAGACATTGTAGAGGGGAAAAAAGTTGGCACTTTTTTTTCAGAGGTGAAACCTGCAGGTAAGTTGGAATTATCATGACTGTAGTCTGCAGGGAAGGATCAGCAGTGTTAAAACACGATTTGGAACCTTTGTGAGGTTGTAGGCCAAAGGCAGGGACTTTTATTTTTCCAGAAAAAAAAACAATTCAGGATGAGCTGCAATACAACAGCTTTCAGACATGCCAATACAATTCCATTGTCTACAACAGCTTTCATATTTGCAAAGTGTGGCTCATTTCTGTATTTTGTATTTCAAATATAAATGTGCTTAAATACCTGCTTATCTCTGATCACAAATCAAAGAAAATAGCTGAAAAAGCTTCAAACTGGATGATGGGGAGGGGAGTCCCCACAGGTTGTGGGTTTGCATCCTTCCTGTAGTCCATGCAGCTGTTGGTTACTTTGGCATAGTATAAAAGGCACAGAAGAACTGTGGAAGGTGAAAATGATTTGTGGCCTTGTAAAAAATGTAGAGAGACCTCAATTAGATTTTAGGCCTCCATTCTGTAGGAGACAAAATGGTTACTTCTAAAATGTGTGTTCCCTGTTTATGTACTAGAGGTAAGGAAAGGCTCAAGAACAAGACATGGGGAGGGTAACTTCTCAACATGTTCTCCTCAGAGTGTGAGGTGGCTGGAAGTGATAGAGCTGTCATTTATTAAACAATTTCCTCTCCTCCTTTTTAAAGGCCCAACAGTAGAGCAGCAAGCTGAAATGGCTCGAGCAGGAGGCAGGAGTTTGGCAGCACTTCAACCTGAACAGGTATCTATTCAGTTGGTCACCTAAAACAGAGCATCGGAAGGCTTTAATATGCATGTTTTGATAGTAAATGTACAAGAGCAACAGTAGCCTCATACAGAGATGAAATCTGACAGAAATGTTCTTCCCATATATAACTGAAGAAAAAAACACTCTGGAAGTTTGCAAAATTAATTTTCTAAACTAATCTTCATTTCCTGTTGTTAGACTGATTAAGGCATTCAGTTTTATGATGTGAGCATACAGTTCGGCATAATTATGGAACACTAATTATTTTTGTTTGAAAAGATACCCACTAAGGCCTTAATCCAGTTGCTAATCCCAAAACAGCACATCCACTGAATCAGTGGGGTTTACAGAAATATTTACATATCACTCAACAGCTAATTCAATGGGTTTTGTATGTTTGGGACTAGCAGCTGAAGGGAGATGTAGTTGCAGTATAATATAGACCAGGCCTGCAAAGCTTGTGATTCCTTGAGCTGAATGTGGCTTTCTAAGCATGGCTGCTGGACCACTAGCAGCTCAGACCTTTGTTTCTCTGCATGCATGGAACTGTGAAATGGGGATTTTCAGGCTAGTGATGGAGTGTGCAGGGTTGGTACATTCTGAAGTGTGTAGGGCTGATATGAAGCATGTTTAGTGGGATTTCAGCAACTATAGTTTAAGCAGCAAATATGGCTCAGGCAGAAAGGTCCAGATCTTGAATTCCAATGATTAGGCTTCTTCACCTTCATGTGGCTAGGAAAGAGAGGGTAGGCCAGTTTTCCAGGGCAGGTGCTCTCCAAGGAGGGAAATAAATTGAATTGCTGACCAAACTGGTTAGAGAAATATCAAGCCACATGTCTGAAAACTAGATGGAACAGTCTTAAGCATAAACCTGGCAATGAATCTAGAGGTTGGACTCTGACCTGGAGAGAGTGTGGTTGGGAGACAGCTGGTTCTATGTTCTACACATTCTAGTGCCTAATGGTTTCTTGTGTACTTTACAATAGAGAGCAGAAATCATCTATCATCTTGCTGACCTTCTGACAGACCAGAGAGAAGAGATTCTTCGGGCCAACAAAAAAGATCTGGAAGAAGCTGAGAGCAAAGGTAAGGTGGGTTGGATAGGGAAGTTTAAATACATTTCCACATTACTATGTGGGAGGTGAGAACAATTTCCCGTCAGGCCAAGAAGAGATGCAGAACATATCTTTGGCTTGCATTGATAGCTTTACTAGACTTCAGTGACTGGATGAAGAAATCCTGGAAGCCCATAGTGGCTGCATCTGCCTGAAATCTGGAATTGTGATTTGCTGTTTTGGTTGGGCAATTTCCCATAAGCCATCTGTTTCAGCCAAAAGAACTAGATCCTAAAACTAACCTGGAGCCATTTAGTCTATTTGTATTACTCTGCAGAAAATGCTTTCCATAAACTGAGTGCACAATCTGTAGGCTGATGGTGGCCCCCAGCTGCTTTTCCTCACAACCCTGACACTAGCAGTGGCAGGAAAACACATTTTCCATGAAGATCACAAGTAGACACACATGTAGGGATACCCAGTCATCCTTAGAGAGCAGGGAAGGGAAATTTAAACCTTGCCCTCTGAAGTGAGCAAAGGTGAAAGGATCTCAAATGTATGTCTGGATATGTAGCCTCCAGTCAACATCAGGTGTTGGGGTGAAAGGATTGTGTATCCTTTATGAGCTACAAGCTGAAGGGAAATCAGAGTTACAACTAAGACTTGTAACTCATATTGTTCAAGAGATCAGTGTCTTCTAAAAAGAAAAGAAGCCATCCAAGTTCATTTGGCTTTTGGCCTAGCCATATAGTTGTCCAGTGGGACTAAATGAAAAGAGGAACATAGGAAGAGCATGTTCTATCAAACCCCAGGCCTTCTATCCATGTAGCAGCCAAGCAGGTGTTTATAGAGCCCACAAGCAAGACATGAGCAAAGTACATTATTGTATTGGTTTTCTCCCCATTTTGACTCTTTAAGCTACAATGTACTAAACTTGTGTATTGTTGCAAACTCAGGGAAATTTTCTTTCCTAAAATTGTGAATGCAATTGGTTAGATCAGCAAAAATGTAGAATGCAAAAAAAGGATGACATGTGACAGGTTCTCTTTTCAGTGTTTGTTCCTGAATGTTGTCACCTTGTATGAACATGTTCTCAGAGCTAATCCTTGCCATCAGATACTCTTCAATTTTTTGTGACTTCAACCTAATTATTAGCCACAACTTGTTGCTCTTTCTGTACAAGTCTGTGGCAATCCAAATTAAGCAAGAGCTAACTTCTACCTATGAGAATGAATCTCCCCTGCTCAAAAAGAAGCAATTTTTCCTTCCTTTTATTTGTTTTGATGTTGCGAAGACATGATTTGATCCATTGGTTGAATTGTCAGTTAGCTTTGCGGGTAAGGTGGCAACCCAGTAACATGTATCCTGACTTCTGCTTCTATTTCAGGGAGATTGGCTGTGCCTCTGTTGAAAAGACTCAGTCTGTCAGCATCCAAGCTGAATAGTTTGGCCATTGGGTTACGTCAGATTGCAGCATCTTCACAGGACAGTGTGGGTCGGGTCCTCCGAAGGACACGGATTGCTAAGGATTTGGAGCTGGAGCAAGTGACTGTGCCCATAGGGGTTTTATTAGTAATTTTTGAATCCCGACCTGACTGTCTTCCCCAGGTATGTGAAGCAGAGAGGTCATATGAAGATTGTACCTTCTGTAGAATGGAAAGAACTCTTATTACTGGCTTTCCCCCTTTGCTTTTCTTGGGCAGGAAGTAATACACATTGAAGTGTGTTGGTGACACACATTTGTAGGTTGTAGTTAGGATCTGAATGGGTTAATGAATGTTTTGTAGTAAGCTTGATAGTGTGTACTTTATTTCATGTATATTGTTTTCTATTCTCAATTATGTTTACCTTTTAAAAATTACCATTTTTTCTCTATTAGCACCAACAGCCTAGTGTTAAAAGCATTGCACTCTCTGCCGGAGTCTTGTCTTTGCCAAGGGGGACTGGCTTAGAAATAAGTGATTTCAGGATTGTAAAGTGGGTATTTTCTGCAGTTGTGTATCTTCCAATGTGTTGACTGCGGGGTGATGGAAATTGTGGCCCCATGCATTGACAAAAGTTCTTACTGAAAATTTTGCTACGTTTGTAAAGCTCTTCCCTAATGCTGATCTCCTTCATTGTCTGTCTGTCCATTTATCAATACCTCTCTCTCTCTTTTTCTGATAGGTATCTGCATTGGCTATTGCCAGTGGAAACGGCTTATTGCTTAAAGGAGGAAAAGAGGCATCAAACAGTAATCAAATCCTTCATCACTTGACTCAGGAAGCACTTTCTATCCATGGTGTGAAGGATGCAGTGCAGCTGGTGAGTTTCTAGGAAAGGGTATGGTGGGGGCAGAAAGCACCAGAAGAGTGTGGGTGGGGGACCTCATGATGGTCTCAACAACTTCTTCTGTATTCTTGAGAAAAAAAATCCGTATGTTCAGTTCTTTTAAAAATAGGTGTTTATTTCTTTTGTCAGTGTGTAATGATGTCTGAGATAGAACAATTGGTAGGAAGAATTTCATAAAGTGCTTCATAGTAAGAAGCAAATAAGGCTTATTCGTTGCTTGTGAGGAAGCTTTGTTCTGGTTGAAGTGTTTTGATCTGATTAAATCTTACTTGACATTAACGTGAAGGTGCCCTCTTTTCCTTGTTTTGAGTACTCAAAGCATATCTTGTTCTTCCAGTACATTAAGCACAGGTAGATTTTCTGCATTGGATGTGGATACAGAAAATATTTGTCATCTAAAACTGCTGTCCAGTCAGGACTTTTCCAGATAAACTTTTCCTCTATGACTATGCATATATGCTATTATGACAGGAAGTTACCTTTGTTCTACAGTCCAGATGTTTAGCCAGCTAATGGTTTTCAGGTGGACCCATAAGCTGTGTTTCATTTGGCCAAATAAAACAATTGGAGACTTTCCTACTGTTGAATTTTATACTTTTGTCCATTCCTACATTCACTCTTTCATTCATCACCTTTATTCAGTGGTGGAGAATGTGTGGCCCGCTAGATGTTGGACTGTAATCTTACACCAGAGGTGGGCAAAGTGTGGCCCCCTAGAGCCCTAGAGGGGTCAACATTTTTGTTTCAGAATGCCCCCAAATGCCCTCTAGGGAGTTCGCAGAGCATTTTCACCATGTCTGGAGGCCCCCTGGGCTCCACAAGGATTTTTTAAACATTGCAAAATTTTTCAAAAAATTTTTTGACCCTAAATGCCCTCTAAGGGATGTGAGGGGCATTTTTACCATGTTCTGAAGTCTGCCTGGGACACTTTAGGCCCAGAGAAGCCTTTCTTTTTTTAAACAGAAGGTGAACAGGAAGTGACTTGTGCTTACTTCTTGTTAAAAGAAAGGCCTCTCCTGAGCCTAAATTGGCCCAGGAAGGTCCCAAAACAGGGTGATGTTTCCCCTAGAGGGAGTTTGGGGCTTTTCCCCCCCGGGAAACAAACCCCTAACCTTCCATTGTTGCTCATTCTTGTCCTATACCATTGGCTGTACTGGCTAGCACTTATAGGAGCTGCAATCCAACACTTTCTGGATAGCCATGGGCTTGCTACAATAGTTCTTCCTTATGTTCATGTTGTTGTGGTGGTGATGGTTGGCTTTAACTTATGGTGACCCTGGGAATGAGACCAGCAGGAGATCCTCTTATTAACAGACCTGCTCAGGTGCTGCAAACTCAGTGCTGTGGCTGCTTTTATTGAATCAATCCATCTATAATGTGGTCTTTCTCTTTTCCTACTGCCTTTGACTTTCTTGAGCATTATCATCCCTTCCAGTGAGTCCATTTGTCTCATGATATGTCTAAGTGCAATAGCCTTAGTTTAGTCATTTTGAGTTCTAGTGAGAGCTCAGGCTTCATTTGCTCATGGACCAATTTATTTGTCTGTTTGGTAGCCCACAGTATCTGTAGACCTATCCTCCAGCATCATATTTCAAATGAGTTGATTTTCTTCCTGTCAGCTTCCTACACTGTTTATCCTTCCAATCCAGTCATAGAAATCAGAAATACTATGGTATGGATGTCACTTACTTTGATGGTCAGTGGTACATGGACCGTATTTATTCATGTACCTTATTTATTAAGGACAAACTTCCTATAACTTATCTGGTTTGATTTTGACAGGTAAATACCAGGGAAGAGGTGGAAGACCTTTGTCGTTTAGACAAGCTGATAGATCTGATTATCCCCCGTGGCTCATCTCAGTTGGTACGGGATATCCAGAAAGCTGCTAAAGGGATCCCAGTAATGGGTCACAGTGAAGGGATTTGTCATGTGTATGTGGACTTGGAGGCCAGTGTTGAAAAAGTCACCAGAATAGGTGAGAGGACAGAAATCTTATTTCTAATGAAGCTGAGTTATGGAGTGGAATGGGATGAGAATGGTCAATGTTGTTCTCATTAACATAATTCTTTCGGATGCTCTGCTGCTGCTTTTTAACATTCAGTTGTGTGTGTAACCAATTGTCTGTCTGTCATCCAGTGAGAGACTCAAAATGTGAATATCCTGCAGCCTGCAATGCGCTGGAGACGTTGCTGATACACCGGGATTTGTTAAGAACCCCTGTGTTTGACCAGATCATTGACATGTTGCGAGTCGAGCAGGTAGGTGGAAAATGGCTGCCTGGTAGATGGAATGTGAGAGATGAGCTGGCAAGTTTCTGCATGTTGAGGTACTGACTCAAGGCAATATTGCAGGTGCAAACCTGATGAATTTCCAGATGCTTTAACCTTTGTAGGATGAAGACTGCCATCACACTATAATATTGTTTGGAGAACAGTTGTATGTCTTGAGCTGAAAACATATTTTACTTGGAGCCAGTGTCTTGAGGTACTGCGAGATACGTGTACCTTTTCTTGGACTGGAAGGCAATAGAAAACAAACACATGGGCAATCAGGTTCCTGCTGAGGCCATCTCAGCCCTTGTTTCCTGGAGATATGAATCTTTAGCAGGAATGGACAAAAGCTAATGGGTTCTTCCTGTAATCGATACTATTGAATGCAGACTTGGGGAGTTGGGTAGTGTGAATACACCTTCAATGCTGACTTGAGAGCCTGGGAGATTCGAACAAGATTGAAGCTAAACTATTAAGTACCTGCAATCCACAAAATGGTGTAGAGCTGCTGCTCAACAGGTTATTTTGAAAAAAGTGGCAGGTTGTTGTTGTTTTTTTTACCATATTTGCCATCATACTTTACTACCCCACTGAGGCAAAATGCACAGGGAGGGCAGGAGGGTGGGGGAGGAGCTCATTTCTCCCCCTCTCCTGTCATTTTGCCTAGGTAGGGAGAAGTCCCTGCTGAGGCAAAATGCATAGGGAAATGGGGGGGGCGAAAGGAGCACTAGCATGCAGGCAAAACAATAGGAAGGAGAGAGAAAGGAAGTCCTCCCCACCACTACCTTTCCTTTCCCGGCAGAGGTTACTGGTGTATAAGACACACCAATGTATAAGGCACACCTCCTTTTTCAGGAGGCATTTTCTGGTAAAAAATGTGCACTTTATATGCTGTATATACAGTATTTGGTTTATGTCCTACTATTCTCCCAAAATGGGACCCAGAAAAACTGCTTAAACACATTTGTCTCATAGTGAGAAAGAGGAAGAGGATTTTCTGAAAAAGCACTTCAAAAGGAACAGAAGCTGTATTGCACCAAGTCACACCATTGGTGCATCTAGCTCAGTTCTGGACAGAGTCTTTACTGCAGAGCATCAGGAACTGAACTGGACACTTATCACTAAATTGCAGCCCTTCCTCCCATTGTATGGCTTCCCTTTTTGTGTAGAACATGCTTGTAAGAGGAACGTGTCCTGAAGTGTTTTGTCTTTAATTAGGTGAAGATTCATGCAGGCCCCAAATTTGCTTCATATCTGACATTCAGCCCCTCAGAAGTGAAATCACTCCGCACAGAATATGGAGACCTGGAGTGCTGTATTGAAGTTGTGGACAGTGTGCAGGAGGCTGTTGACCACATCCACAAGTATGGGAGTTCCCATACAGATGTCATCATCACAGAAAATGGTGAGTAGCAAAAGTGACTGTTCCTACTACAGCTTTCCCCAGCCTGATGCTTCCCAGATGTGTTGGCCATAAATATCTGGAAGGCTGTTTTATAATTAAGCAAATGGTTGCTGCAATAGAATTGCTTTTCTAAGTCGCTCCGTCTGGCACAGTTCTGTTGTAAATCAGAACACGTTAAGCCTTTTTTTCCTCATCTCTTTCTCAGAGAAGACAGCCGAATTCTTCCTTCAGCATCTGGATAGCGCCTGTGTGTTCTGGAATGCCAGCACCCGTTTCTCTGATGGCTATCGCTTTGGGTTAGGTAAGGGAGCATTTGCAAGGCATCCCATGCTGCTTGAGACCACATGACAAAGTCTGCCAGAAACTGAAACTGTTTGAATCCAGGGCAAGGGGGTGGATCTTCCTTTTGATACAGAGTTATTTTAGAAAGATAGTAATCAGTCCATGAACCATTGGCAGCTAGTTCCTGATGCTTTTCCAGGAAAAAAAAATGAAACAAGTGTAGTCAGTGGGTACAAATATAGTATCAGTCCCTGGCACATTAGGGAGAAAAAATAATTACTAGATAGATAGATATTTATTGTGTGGTCACAGACCCAATAAAACAAAAATAATTACTGGTTCCCCAAATCAGACAGCTTGGGAAGCACTGGTCTAAACCATCCCAAAGGAAGAGACTTCTCATTTGAGGGTTTTGTGTGTGTGTCTGAGCAATAGGTGGAAGCTACCTATGTTTAGAATGCCGGTGACAAGGTGTTAGAACAGTTGGGGGGCAGAATATGGCCCTCCAGATTATGTTGGTCTACAATTCTCAGCATTCCTCACCATTGACTATGCTGATGAGAGTTGTGGTCCAGCATCATCTGGAGCATCTCATTTTGCCCACTCTTAGTGTAGAAGGTTAAGACGCCATGTTAATGATATGTTAAAGTGCCTTCAGTTGAAACTGATAACCCTTTTAACAAATTATACATGTGACACGTAGACACTAAACTTACACGGATATCTGTGTTGACCTTTGGTCACCTTTTATATTGGAAACTGTAGATTTTTAAAATCACTATAGTACTTCTGTTTTATTGAGGCTATCAGCAAAGAAAGAAAAATTGCTGACAGTAATCTGTAAAAACCAGGGCATCAGCTTCTGAGTAAACCAGGGCTTGTGAGAAAAACATGTAGGCAGTTGAGTTCCATGTGGCAATTCTACTGGAAAGAAAACTTGATCCACTTGACTTCGTGGGCATGGAGGAGGTAGCTGCTTGGCCTTTAAGCTTTCTTTACAGTACTGTATCAAAACAGGAACCCATAGCCTTCTGACATGTAAGGCAGAAACAAACCCACTGGCCAAGACCTAGAATGCAGTATGGGAAAGGTAAAGGAATGTTGAGGAGAATTTAAAGTGTGGGAGAACTTGAACTGGAAAATATGTATGATGATTGTCTGGAGAAACTTTTCCTCACTCAATTTCTTACCATTCTGTATGTGATTCCTCTGTCCCACCCATGCAGGGGCAGAGGTTGGCATCAGCACATCACGCATCCATGCCCGTGGACCAGTGGGAATTGAGGGGCTGCTGACAACCAAGTGGCTGCTAAGAGGGGAGAACCACATCGTTTCTGATTTCTCAGACCAAGGGAGCATGAAGTACCTTCATGAAAACCTTCCTATCCCTCAGAGGAACACCAACTGAGCACACAGATGGAGAATGTGATGCTTATGGAGACTGTTACGGTTTCAGAACCTAGTCTAGAGGGATCTTAGCTTCACAGAATGCAGTGTTTTCTGGAATCTAGGCTTTCTGAAAACTTTGGAGTTTGCTTGAAGTGGGGACTTGGAGGCTGTGTTTTGTTTTCAAGTTCTGTCTCTCACTGAAACAACACCATATAGGTGATGGCAGGTGTAGACAAGGATTCTTTTGCTCTTTCAGAAAAAAAAAAGAACTGCAGGCCTCCTCGCTTCACTCCAAGTGGTGGGTTGGTAGTGAACCTATTTATTGATCTGGATCACTCTTTTTTCTCATTCCAAAAATTTCTAGATTTTTTGTTCAGATGCTTGTCTTACTTTGAGAAGACATTGAATAAAAATCTGTGATCTTTCTGCTTCCCTTGGAGATCTGGAATCTTAAAGAGGTTGCAATGAAAGTGCTCTTCTGGTTCATCTGTTATTTAAAATATTGTACCACTTTTAATAAATGTTCCAGGTACATAATGAATGGATTTATCTAAGCAAGTCCTTTTGTGCTCAGTTACCAGTTGATTGAGGGTGAGAGGGAGAGAGAATCATAGTTGAACAACTAGAACTGTTTTCATGATGACCCTTTTATGACTATTTGTACCAAATATTTTTGTTCATGCATTTTATATGGAATTTTGTTTTCCCTGAGAGAGTGAAAATATTTTTCAAACTTCTTGTTTTTTCAAATAAAATTTGCTTGCAAAATCACTCTGGTTTCAACAGTTCTGTTTGTAGTGATATATGTAGTAGTATAAACCAAGTGTATGTCCGATCACAAGTCAGCCACGCATATCTAATTATGGGACCTATACTGTGTGACTGTACTTACCTTGCACTGATCTGGTGTTGTTTATTGTTGTTCTGTGCCTTGAAGTTGACTCCAGCTTATGGTGAGCCTCCCATAGGGTTTTCTTGGCAAGATTTATTCAGAGAAGTTTGCCATTATCTTCGTCTAAGACCGAAAGAGGTTTACTTGCCCAAGGTGGATTTCCATGGCCAAGCAGGGATTGGAACCCTGGTCTCCCAGAGTCTTTGTCCAAAACTCAAACCTCCATAGTTATAAAATGCATTAAATATACATTGTGTTTTGTAGTCCTCTTAATCTTGGGTGGTCAGAGTGTGGGCTCCAAGATGAACACTCCACTAAAAAAGGCAAATTGCACCTCCAGAAGTTTCCATGGGTTGTGTAAAATATAACTAGGATTCTTCCATCTATTCTCAGCTCTTTTGCCCGGCATATGGTGGAATGGTGTTTGGTAAGATCAGTTTTGTGTGGTATAGTTTGTCAACACGAGTGGCAGGTGGCAGAGGTAGAAAGGAGCTGGTATTACAATTTTGCCACGTAGATGAGACTCCATTTTGTTTGACACACGGACACAAGACAAGACGATACCTGCTGCCCACTGACCTCAATCCTCTCAAGTCTTTCATTAGCTCTTGTCCAGCTTTTGCTAATCTTGACTGGGTGCCAACCCCTTTCCTAGGGTAGAGAGAAGGCATCAGCAACACTTTTATGTAGAAGTATATGCCTGGCTTGTGTATACCTATGCCATCCCTAAAAGCAGTGGTCCATATACTTGCTCAGCTTACTGGCCATCTTCATGTGCAGGACTGGAACAGGCACCTGATTCTTCCGCTGTTTCCTTTCTCCCTAATTTATGAGCACAGTGTCATGCAACTCATGATAATGTGCACAGTTGTTTGCAAGCAGACATTCTTGTGCACATGTACATATGGATGCATTATTTTCCTTTTTAATGGGAAGACCTGCACATTAGGACTTGTGTGTCCACTGCTATATACAGAAAGCATTACTTCACAGTGATGAACTGCTTCTGCAGTGTATCCCCCAGAATGCATGCCTGGTACCCAATCTCATGAGATTCTTCCAAGTCAAAACAGCTAGAAGTAAAGCAATAAAAAGTTACTCAAAATGGGGGGTGGGGAGGAGGAATTTTATTCACCTAGGCCTTTTAACTCTGGCTTTCCTTTCCTTTTATTCGTTTGTTGCTTTTTCAATATCATTTGTTTTACAGTTATATTATTAAGTGTATTTGTATTTTTATCTTCTTAGTTGTGATACTTTATAGATGTGTCTGGTTCACCCTGAAAATAATTTTGATAAGATGGAGTAAAAGTTCAGTTTAAAAGACCTTGCATCACATTTTAACATGTGCATAAATGAGTGAGGTTATGCTCATCCACTGTTAACCAACTGGTCAAGTGTATGAAGACATCCGGAAATGTCTGCTACTTTCTAACATCAATATAGCAAATTTCCATACATATTGTTTTCCAACCCTGCATATACCTAGCTATCTAGAAACCTAGTTTCTCAGGCTGAGAAATGCTTGCATCTTAATTCTGAAATTGGTGTGTCATTACATGTCTTAGAAACGTTTGGTTCATACAGATATGGCACTCTGTGGAGTCTGTCATCAGTCTGAGCTTGATACATTTATGGCATTACAAGAACAAGTTGGTCTCTTGCCAATTCTACCCAGACATCTACTTGGGAAATGTCATCACAGGACCTAATCACATCACCCTCAATATTAGAGGTACTTTCAGTTGCTTATCCTCTAACATGATGTATGTCATCCTTTGTCAACAATACACTTCAACAGTTTACATTGGGTAAACAGGGCAGTCTCTGCTAAAAAAAGAACATAAATCAGACATTAGCAAAAAGAATGCACAAACACCAGCGGCAAAACACTTCAGTCTTCCTGGACATTCCATCCTGAACCTCAGAACAGCAGTCCTTGAACAAAAAAACTTCAAAGGAAGACTGGAAAGAGATACTGCATATGTCTACAAGCTGTAGTTCGTCCACAGTGGGCTGGATAGAGACAATGATTTCCTGGCACACTACACAAATTAAAACACTAATTAACACCACATACTCACGAGGGTCTCTTGGTCACTTTATTACATCTCCACATTTCCTTTCTGGTTCCCAGCCAGGATCATACTACCCTCCAATAATTCCCTCCACCATTTATATGGTTATCTAGTCACCTTGGCTTTAGACGACAACATTCCTCCTGCCTTTGTCCCCAATGGCCATAGTCAGAACTGAATTTGTCACCTCATCATCATACCCACAATTTTTGCATTTCTGTTGCTATTCACACATGCCACCTGCTTATTCATAGCTATAAAGGTCTGTTCCTAGGCACTTCACTCCATGCATCTGATGAAGTAAGTCTACAAAAGCTTATGCTTCTCTCAGTCTCAAAGGTTCTACAAGGTTCCTTTGCATACCGCCTCTTTCTTCAGTTTTCCATACTTGACAAATAGTGATACAATATAACTGGCTGTTCTAACATGAGCATGCACAGTCCCCATATGTTAATGATAGCTTCTACAGTGTACAATGGTCCCACAAAGAGCTGAATCTTGTATTGTATGTGGAAAAGTACAATTTATCACTTGTTTTTATTTTAAGAAAAAAAAACCTGACATTTTTCAGTCACAGAAGCTTTTCTGTATCTCTAAAATGTCCACATTTGTACCAAAGATGTGCTCCTTGCCCTTCATGTAGGAATAGGGCTCAGAAACTGAGGGCTCTGGTTCCACTATAACTGGAATCTGTAACTATATCCCTATGGAATTCTGGGACATGTAATCTGGTGAGAGAGATCTCTGTAGCCGAGACATCTAAATGCCCCTCCTTGATTACAAACTCCAGTATTCCATATGATGGAACTATGGCATTTAAACTGGAAACATAGTGCTATAATTGCGTAGTGTGAAAGGCCTCTGAAAAACAAAGATAAACATCTATATCATCATTGAGCAACTGTTATAACTCTGGCCACTTGGGGGTCCTTTTGCTTTTCCAGTTCACAGCATGTTTAAGTATATGTGTGTGCATATTTAACTATCTGCGTGTGCATAATCAAACACCTTCTTCCACATGCAACAATTTCTGGTAACCTTGGAGAATCTGCGCAATAAGGCTGCTTGCTATAATTGCTGACTGAGGCTGGTTTGGACTGGGCTGGACTGAGTGGAGAGCAGCCTGGAACTGGAGACCTGTGTGGTAGGAGGTGCTATATACATCCATCTTTGGAAAAAGAATCCTCAGCCAACATGGCCAGTGGGATTCTGAGAAGTGTACTACAAAAAAGATACTTTTCCAAGCTATTTGCTACCATTCTATCCAATGGGTACACAGAGAGTCTACTAATTATAGATTCTCTGTGTACCCATTGGATGGAATGGTAGCAAAGGCAGAAAAGCCAAAGTGTATTTTCATCTGATCATTAGATATTGGGAGAGAAAATTATAATTGGTCCTGGAAAATTAGAATCTCATAGGTTAAAATTAGCATGCTGAATTGAGCCTGGAAAGTTTTTCTATGAATTGGACTGGTGATGATGGGTCACCTTTTACTCTTAAACCTGCCACTGATCAGTGGTGTAGAATAACTCATAAAGAGTATTCAGACCCTACTTTCTTGGACCGTAACTTCCATCACTCACAGCCAACAGTAGGTGATGAGTGTTACCATCTAACACATCTGGGGAACACTCAGTTGGTGAAAGCTAAGGTCTACAGCTGTGCACTTGGGAATACCTTGGATTCAAAAATTCCTTCTCCTGTGCAACAAAAATGGGATATATTTTAGACTGAGACAGGTAAGTGTGGGCCCCTAGATGTTTTAGGACTGTCACTCCCACTACTGTTTGCTACTGATATACTAGAAAAGTAGTATATCTGGTAGCTGTAGGCCAACTATATTGTCCACCACTGTTTTAGATGCCTGCTTAAAGTCAAAGTGAAGCAGCACAAACAGAAGCCAGGGGTTTCCCTGTCTAAACATTCTTTCTTGGCTGCCAAACAAGAATATTTGAAGAGTCTACTGAAACAATGAGAAGCTATCATTCCTCACGCTCCCACTATATTTTCCACCTAGAAAGCAGATTTGATTCACCAAGTCTCAATCAATGCTGTACCATATGAAATATAGAGAACCAGAGGAAGAAATGTCTGTAGCAACCTTGTAAACCTGCACTACGAATGTTTAAAGGAGCAATATTCAGCATGCTGCATACCAATTGCAAATGAGAACCATGACAATTCAAATATACATTTGTATAAGCTTTTGTAAATTATAAACTACTATATTCATAGAAGCTTATGCCATGATAAAGCTGACAGTCTTTTACATGGCATACACAGTTGCTCGTGTTTTTTGCTGCAACCGACTCACATACACACTCTTGGGAAAAAGATATATGTACTTTCTAAGTTACTTAAGGAACATTCATGCAGACAGCAAGTTTTCTAAAGAGTGGAGACAATTTAAATTAGGAAAAAAAGGGAGAGCTTAAATTAGAGCAGGCGCTTTGTTCTTGTGAGCCTGAAAAATATTAGTGTTACTGTTTTTACAGAAGGTACTGACAGACAGATTCATGTAATCTAATCCCTCAGACCACAAGCAGAACAAATATAGCACAGCCCCTAGATGATCGCAGAACAAGGCATTCACCGCAACCTGACAAGACGGCTCTTTTTTTGAACCCCACGCAGCTTCCCATCATTCTGCTTCAAGAGCGCCTGTTGGCGCAGCGCCTGGGTCCCCGGCGCCTTGTCAAATGTTGAGCCTCTGCAAGGTCACTGACTCCTTGTTTATTAGCAATTCTAGCTCAGCCTGCAACGAGAACCTCCTCGCCCGGGAGAGAATCACCTTCTGTCTCAATATCTCCAGGCAGCAGCCGTTCCCGAGCTCTCAGCAGATCCAAACGCTGCGGGTTCCCGTCTTTGACGACCCTTCCGAGGACCTCTACGAGTATTTTGAGCGCTGCAGCGACGCCATAGAAGGCGCGGTCCGGAGCGGCGGGAAGTGCCTGGTGTACTGCAAAAATGGGCGCAGCAGGTCTGCTGCCATCTGCACCGCGTACTTGATGAGGCACCAAGATCTCAGCTTGAAGGATGCCTTTGAGGTACTCTAAGGCGGAGGGAGGGGAAGAGAGAGCCTCGCTTTGGCCACTTCCACACTGGATTGTTACAGTGTTGTTATTCCACTTTCAACATCCTGTGGAATCCTGGGGTTTGCAGGATTGCAGGACCCTAAACTGCAAACCCCAGGATTCCATAGGATGTTGAAAGTGGAATAATAGCGCTATAGCAGTCTAGTGTGGAAATGGCCTTTATTATATAGCTCTGTTGTTTATGCTGTCAGGAAGAAGGACTAGTCTTGCAGCTGTGTAAGGAACAAAAACCTTGGAGCAATATTTAAAAGGTATTTCAGTACAGATTTTTAAAAGGAAATCTACCACTGATGGTATATTTTTTAAGTGTGGGTTCTCATCATTGTGTGCCAATAGCCCACCCACTAGGAGGATCTACAATTGCTGGTAGTTCCGTGAGTTGGAGGTTATGGTTATATACTGAAACAAATTGCTTTTTGCAGTCCATCAAGACAATCTATCACACAATGCTGTTGTTGAGGAAAATCTATTGCGCTTTACTGTGAGGACTGTAGCTACATTCAGAGGAAGCAGGAACCTTGAGGGGGAAACAATGTCTTTGTGCTATGATTTTCAGTACTTGTGAGATCTCACTTCGCTGTACCACTAAAACCAACATTCAGTATTAGAAAGATAAGTTAATTGTCAAGGCAACCTGATTTATATTTCCTAGTCGCATAAAGTAAAACTCTCACAGAAACTGTATTCTTCTTAAAAATCATTGAATTAATATAGCAATGGCAAGTATATTTTAAAATGTCAGCTTTAGGAATTAAAAATGCCTGTAAAACAAAATTAGACCAGCTGATTGAATGATGTTTGCAGGCTTCTCTATGAGTATGTAATTATTAATATCCAGGCATTTCAGAAAAAGGCAGCACTGCCCTGAAAAGAAATAATTACCCTACCCCACATGGGCTGCTGGCCGCTACTGCTGCAGTCTGCTTTGGCCAAGATGCTATAGAATCTCCAGAAATCTTCTCCCCTCTTGGCTTTGTCTCATTTGCTAGACTTTGTGATTTGCCTGCTTTTTCTATCGGCCCTCCATATCTGTAGATTCTGTATCTATAGATTCAACCAACCATGTGTTACCCTGTGAACTGGGGGTCCCGGGAGGGGTGCCCGAACAACCAAAACCTAACACAAACAAGATGGGGAAATTAGCTGGAGCACTCTCTTGGCTAACGAGAGGCAGGGTAACTTAGCGGGGATCTTTTACCCTATGTCTATAGCATCTACTCAGTGGGGAGGCACACAGTTCAAATAACAATTGAGATTTATTAAACAGTTATTAAAGAAAAGCACAAACACACTCCTAACTAGAAAAGGAAAATAGAGTTCAAGGGGGAATGGACCACCTGTCCTGCAGTCCTGGGGAAGCCAGTTGTAGAAGAGGAAACCCGGCGTGGCAGCCGAGGGGAATCTGCTGAACCGAGCGGCAGCAAGGCAGAGTAGAAGTCCAGAGCAATCCGGCAAGAGTTCCAAAGAGCTCTTGGAACTGGGGGTTTTTATCAGGGAAAGAACGACCGTAGGCTAGTCTGATCTTGGGCGAAAACAGTAAGTTTTGGGTTGGAGACAATGCCTCCGAAAGGTCAGATTGAGTTATGTTCCGAATTGACAATAGCATGGCTGGTATGTAGATGCGGCTAGCTCGGCAGTTAAGCACTCAACTCGCCAGGGTGCCCTCTCAGGGCAGAGGATCTCTTTGTTTATTGCACATTGGTAATGAGGGTGTTTGTTTCGGGAGGTCCCCTAAAGCAGATCTGGCAATCTCTGGCTTGGTTTGGTGGGAGCAACAAATAGTAGCCATGCCTAGCTTCGCGCTTGAACAGTGGCCTCACAAACACTTGGCTGGTGGCAGACCAGGGCCGAATTATGATATCAAAATGATATCTTTGGTTCACCAAAGTCCAGGCCAGTACATGGTGGTAACAGATGGCTTGAAAAAAAAAATTTTTTTAACTTTGATTTTGCCATTTTATATAAGAGATGCCATTTTACTACATCATTGTACATAATGGGAATTGAGCATCCATGGATTTTGGTATCCACTGGGGCTTCTGGAACCAAATCCTAGTGGATATTGAGGGCCCGCTATATTTAAAATGACATGTTCTCAGCAATTGTGATTGATGCTTAATGACATCACCAGACTCATTCCCTGGACGTCCTTCTTGCTCCTCCCCATATTTTAACTGGCAATAGGCATCTGTAGTTGCTGGTAATTTCCATGTTAATCTGAGCTTCAAAACAGCTATCTCAAGGTGCTGCTCTGATTTCAAAAACAGTTTCAGCACCTAAGATCCTCCTTTAAAAATAAAACTAAGGCTTAGGGTATTTTCACTGCCTGACTGACATGGAAAGTACCTTCCTTCATGGGCAATGTCTTTTCATAACAAAGTAATGTTACCCTCTTCAGATTGCTAGAAATAATCCACTGGAAAGGGAAAGACACTTCCTTTCCATTATATTTGATCCTGTGTGTTTCCTCTGTTTCTCTTCCCTCTCTAGCTTGTAAAGACTGCCAGGCCAGTAGCAGAACCCAACCCAGGATTTTGGTCTCAGCTACAGAAATATGAAGAACATTTACAAAAGCAGCATCACTTCAATCTTTCACAAAAAAGAACTTCACAATAAGTATGTTTTTGCTTCAGCTTACCATTTTGGGAAGGATATATACGTGCCTAAATAGTTTGGAAATACAGTGAAAACAAGAAGAAAACCTTATGTTGTGTCCCAAAAGATGTTTTTGTAGGCTACTCTGGCCACACTGATTGCCCCAGACTATATGTTGGGAAATACAGTAGCCATAAAGCTGCACAGAAAATGTTCCAGTTAGAAGATAGTACTTTTGCTATTCTTAGATGCAATGAAGACTGTGTGTGGGTTCCAAAGTCCCTTAAGAGAAAGCAGAAAATGTGTCTAAAATGTGTTTTTAATGCAGTGAGGCTACACAGATGTTTTATTTAACCAAAAATGATACATGTTTTGAGTATGTCTGTAGACATTAACTTGATGATCAGCTATATGTAAACAAAAATGTCTACGACTGATTCGTATATTGAACAGTTGTTCAAAAGATCATGCCTGTAAAGGGCTGAAATACACAGGGTTGCTTAGGAGGGAAGGAAAACTGCTAAAATGTAAAATAAAATGTTCGTTCAGATTTATGGTCTCAAATTTAACCATATTTGCATTTCATATCACTACTTTCAATTGCATTTGTTTCTGGTTATTCATTTATCTAAGAAAGCCAGGGTGGTATGTTGGTTTGAGAGTTGGACTATGACCGTGGACAACAGGATGTGATTCCCACTGGGTGACCTTGGGCATGTCAAACATTCTCACCTCCCAGAAGACCCCGTGATAGGTTCACCTTAGGTTCACTATAAGTTGGAAATGACTTGAAGGCACACAACAGCAACTCATGTGTCTGTGTCATGCTTTTGGTGACATGTAGCTCCATACATGTCAAACTGTAATTCCTGTCTTCCTTGACCACTGCCCATGTTTGTTGGGGATGACAGAAGCTGGACTTCAGCTACATCTAGAGATCTGCAAGTTCCCCATTCCTGATCTATGCCAAATTACATTGGGGTTTTCTTGTCAGAGAAGAAAACTTTGCTTGCCAAGCGGCATAGTCTTTCAAAAAAGGCAGAGTCTGATGTGCTTCACATAACAAGAAGCAGGTCTTTGAAAACCTCTTTTAATTGGGCTTTGGAAATCATAGTTTTCTTGGAAGATTCTTTCCCTTTATTATAACCACTAATGGGTGGCTTTTAATATAAAAAACAGATTAATAGGGCAGAGGGCATAGTTTTGAGCAGACAAAGTAATGATACTGGTACTGAAATCTTTAAGCACTAGCTGTTTCTCTAGACCACCCTTCTTGTTGCTTCCTCTTTAAAACTTCTCCCAAGATGATTTTAATTTCTAGAAAAAGGGGAGGGGGTTCAGGACTTCCATACTTTGTTTAACATGTAGTTTGTCTCTGAGGAGTTGGAGATGTAAGTCTGAGTCTTTAGTGGTAAAAAGAACACCAGAAGCAAAGTATTGTTGAAAAGAAGCAAGCTTGTTGCAAACACACATTCACAATATATATATATATATACATAAAACTTTTAGTTTTTTCTTCTAGTTTACATTCATAAGCAACAGCTACAAACATGTAACAATGGTTCTTGCATGATCTGTATGTTAACAGTTCTGGCCACTGAGAATTCTGAGGGGCAGTGCTTATAAACAGGAAGCTAGAAATTCAGAAAAACCCATGATAGGTTCACCTTGAAGTTGCCATAAGAAATTACTTGAAAGTACACAACAACAACAAGAAATTCGACTCTCACATTTGTCATGGGCTTCACAGACAGCCTTAGGGACAACTCAGAAAAGTAAATTTGGGGGCTGCAACTCACAGAATTCCCTAGCCAGCATGGGCAATTTGTGGCAGTTGCAATCCAACAAAACAACTTTTCCAAGCTCTGGCCATAGGCAAAGCCAAGACATTTCTCACATCTGCAATATGAAAATGAACAAACAGAGATACTGTAAAGGTACACCTTGTGACATTCTAAGGCCAACATCCAACAGGATCATTGGTGGTGCACAAACATCTGCCAGCCTGACTACTCTGGGATGATCTGTGCCTTCTTTCCTAGGTGCATGACGGCAAGTGGAGAGCTCTCAGGTACCTCTCGGCCTCCACAGCCACTGACTAGCCATGGAATGTTCCCAGGGTGCCATGAGTCTGTCTTTGCACTCCCTGAAGAGAAAAAAAATCAGTGTTTTCTCCCTTTTGAACTGTGTGTGCAAAAGCAGATGGATGGTGTCTGGGGTGCCTCCCATCAACCAGTGGTTGGGGGAACAGAGTTACACCAGGGAATCTCCCATTGATCTTGCACCTCAGGGACAAAAGGCTCTGCACAAGGAAGCCCTGGATACCTTCTTCTGTTTTGTCTTTAAAAAGTCCTTTTGCTGCTGCAGCTTTGGAGGGTTACACCACAGTAAACCCCAACAGGAGTCTGGCCAATGTCTCCCATCCTATGCACATTTAACTGGGATTGACTTTTGAGTTAACCTGCATAGGATTACACTGCAAAGCAACACATAAAAGCTACCATTATAATAGCTTTAACAGGAATCCATTTGAAGTATTCAGAATGTATTTGCTCACCAATGTACAGCTTACTAAACCTTCTGGTGCTGAGTTCTAAGTAATCTTATTCCTGAAATGATCATATGTTTATAGCATTCCAATGCAAGAAGAAACATCACATTCAACAAGCTAAAAAGGGAAAGAAAGAAAGGCTCCATTGCCCCTCAGGTTTGGGGGATACAGTTATAACTTGGTCATTATTATTCCCAGAAGGAAATTATACACACATCATGGTATTCAGTACGAAGATGAAAAATATCTGTTTGGAATAAAACATGGCTTGGAAGGAAGAGTTCATAGTGAACTGGAAAAAGTACAACACTAATACAACTAAACATACTCTTGGGCAGGAGTGACCGTGTCAGACTTTTTGATGTAAATACGAGATTCGTTGGTTCGTTGGGCAGAAGCATAATCATACCTCTGGTTTCTGCAATTAAAAAGACATTTACATGTTATACAGCACTCTTGTTCATTATCTTTAATTTTGATCTAGCTCATTCCAAATATTTTGTTGGCAGCTGGCACGATGAAAGCTCTCAGTCCCATAGGGACATGAGGGCAAGGAGGATTCACCCTGGGCAGCAATGTTTTTGAGGTGCTCTGGCCACGCCCCCACGCACTGCAGCCATGCCCCCCATGCACAGTGGCCATGCCCCTCGCACCATAGTCCCATCCCCCCTCTACACACTCCAAGCTCCACCACTGAAACTCTACTCATCTTATTTACACCTGTTGCTCTTTAACATGAACAGTTCAATTACCTGTGTTTTCCTTTGCACGCTGAACATGTCAGGAAGACCCCACCAAGCATAGAAAGGAGGGAACCAGCCCAACCTAGGTACAATGCACTTCCCAGTTCATATCTGAAAGAATGAAGATTGGATAAAACATCATAAAATCAAATTGGACTTCTTGTGCTTTGTATTATACTAGGGTAGTGGCTGCCATTAGGACAAAGGTGACACCTATGATTGTCTGGGACAAGTTTGATCTAATGATGCAGACTGCATACTGGAGTTTAGCACAAGCAGGTGAGGCAGCCTGTAGTCAGCATACAGCAGTCCACTACTATGATTCTTCATATCCCTCTTGTATTACAAATATATGACAGCCTAAGGCAGTGGTTCTCAACCTGTGGGTCCCCAGATGTTCGTGGACTTCAGCTCCCAGAAGCCCTGAGCATTGACCATAGTGGCTGGGGCTTCTGGGAGCTGAAGTCCACAAACATCTGGGGACCCACAGGTTGAGAACCACTGGTCTAGGGGGAAAAGCTATGTTTCTGTCTCTTGGTCACATTCCCAGAATAAGCAAGAGGCAGAAGTCAGGGATTGGGAAAATACGATGTGGCAGAATGTCACTGAAGTAACCATCGCATCATAGTATCACTCTTACTTGTGTCCATTTTTGTCAGGATAAGCATAGAAAGCAAGAAGCCAAAGGTCAGTTTCATTTTCATTGATGTTATCTAACTGTACAATGCTGGGGTCTAAATACCCTAAAGGCACTGGATCCTGGCTAATCTTAGAAGCTAAGCAAGGTCAGCCCTTGTTAATATTTGGATGGGAGACCGCCAGGTGCTGTAGGCTATATTTTGGAGGAAGGAACTAGCAAAACCACTTCTGAGTATTCCTTGCCTAAGAAAATCCTATGAAATTCATGGGGCTGCCATAAATCGACAGGTGACATGAAGGCACATACAAACATACACAGAGTGTCAATTAACACCTTCAAACCATGATACTTATCCAGATCATGTTTTCACAGTGCTAAAGTATAGTGCAAATGCCATGTTGAGCTAAAAGTGTGTGAGTGACCATTAACTTACTTGGTTCCAGGATAAAATGAATCAAAAAACTGAGCTGTGATCCTTGCTGCATACCATGAAATAGCAATCATTGATGAAACACCTAGAGAAAAATATAGATAAACTATAATCTATATCAATAAAGGCCATACTCTTGCTTTTAGAAAATATATTTGTATACCAACCTGTACATACATATAACTGGCAGCCTCATGATGAATGGAAGTGTACATCAACTGATTATATGAATTTCAGACAAGTAATTTGTTCAGTCAGCATAAATGTGCATGTGAGAAAAAAAATAATTCTCAAAGAAAAAAAGCCAGCCTCTCCTCCCCAGTCAGTGGTCCCCATCTCAATCTTGGATTCTCACATGTTGTTGGACTACAAGTTCTAGAATCCTTGACCACTGGCCATGTTGGCTGAGACATCTGGGACTTTCACAACATCTGGAGACCTAAGGTTGGGAACCATTATCCTACATGATGAATGTGTCACAACAGGTGCTTATCTGAAAATAGTGATGTGCAGACTTCTGGCCTCTAAGATTTTACTAGGTTTTTAGTGAACCTCAAAGTCCATCAAAGGGAGTCAACTGCAAGGAAAAATAATGACTCAAGAGGACAGAATTAAGGACAGAGGTGTCTCTGAAAATATGACTCAGAACAAGAAGTTGTTTTCAGTATCAGAACTGGGCTAGCAGTTCTTTCACATGAAGATCCAGCCCTGGTTTCCTGTACAATCAGGAGTCAGAAGGCCTTGCTGATTCATTGCAACCCCCCAAAGACATACTAGATCCCAATCTACTTCTGTCCATCACAATTCAGAAGAGGTAGTTTCCCCTTTCCTTATACACAGGAAAAGATGCCTTTTTTTAGATGGTCCTGACATATCCACAGATTTTGTTTTATTTTATTTTCTTCGTAATATATGTGTAATATCATATGTGTATTTCATTATTTTACTAATAAAAATAAGCTTAAACAGCAGCAAACAACAAAGAAACAAATGATATAAAAGGACAGTTTAAATCTTCTGATCAATAAATGGAGGGATCATCTTTTCAACAGGTAAAATATTCCAACAGTCTGCCTAAATACCCTAAATGCACCAGATCCTGGTCTTGGAAGCTAAGCAGAGTCAGTCAGGTGAGATTGTCAATTAATAGCTTTAATTAATAATTTAATAATTTAATTAATAATTAAATATTAATTAATAGCTTTGCTCTTCAGGAAATTGCTGTCTATGTAAGGATGGCAAGAATAAGAAGGGCATGGAACTAGCACCCACCTCTCTTCATATATTTATTTCAAATAGTTCCTGAATGCCTTGCTAGTGTTTAGATACTAAGGTTTTCCATCACAGTTTCTGTATATAGTCGGAACTTAGGCCCTTAGTGCACGTTGTTGCCATCCTGGCATGGCAACGCATTGCTCCCTTTCCAGGACACGTGCTATCACACAACATCACTGCTGGCCAGATGCTGTCATCTCCTCATCCATCATAAATTTGCCCTATACCATCACCAGAAAAAATCTGGTGACGGCCCCCTTTCTCATGGCGATCTCGTCAGCTGCAGGTATGTGGTAGGGGCCAAAATGCTCGATGGTACTTCCTTCCACAGGACAGTGCAGGAAGGAGAGGGGAAGAGGCCCACCACTCATGCTATACTGCAGGAAGAAGAGGAGTATCTCTAAAGCTACCCATCTGCCAGCAGCTGACCATGTGCGGTGGGGAGCATCCAGGTCCCAATCCCATCCCAGAATGGCACCACCGGCATCCCGCCATGAGGAAGGACTATTGGGCCACAATGCGGTAAGGGCCTTAGTCTCACAAGGTCCCATTAAATTCCACAGTTCCAGGTAAGTAGGCATAGGACTATGCCCTAAATCAGGAATTTGGGCCACTGATTCAGGCATACAGAAAAAAATAAAATAAAAAAGAATTCTAGCTAGAAATCTGACTTTAACTTTTAGATATTCCATATCAAGTAATAGTAGTAGTAATAGTATTAATATTTGTGTAAGTTATCTGTCTATTTATGTTGACCTCGTGAATTTCAAAGGCTTCTCCTAGGCAATAATACTCATGAGATGGTTTGCCATTGCTTATCTCTGAATATAGCCTTACAGCATTCTCTGGCTGTCTCCCTTCCAAGTACTTACCAGAACCAACTGTACTTAACTTTTGAGATGAGATAGGATCTAGTGCTTTTATAGTATTTAGGCCTTACAATACATTAGAGTGTGCTATTTAAAAATTACAAAGAATCCATCAATTTAATCAGTATACTATAGAAAGCACTTGTGCGGGTGGGGGTGATGGGGCTTCAGAATAAGACAATATACCAAAATTGGGGAACAAAGGCCACAACTTTATTGGCTACAGCATACAATGAGTTGACCAAAACATGGGTCTGGATCCTTGCATCAATCAGCCCGCTGCTGACTGCTGTACCCAAGCTTCCGACCCGGTGCTGGAATCACAAATGGCTGCCAGGGGATCCCACCACTGGAACCCCTGTCACCAGGAGGTGCAGGCAAAGCATGTCCCCCCGAGCCAGACATGCTCGCCGCCGTCTTGCACCCCCTTCCAAACCACAAGAGGCCAATGAAACTTGCCCAAAGGCCATTGGCCCCAACCCACCTGGATCCAAGACCCATGTGATGGCCAATAAGGTGTGACATAGAAGCAACAGAACCAAAACCATAAAAATCAATGCACAATAGCAAACAGAACAAGTGGACAGCCACAGCAAACTACAAAGGGAGCGCAGGTGGGAAGCCGCGTGGACTCAGTCTGCTGGCCTCCCAGGCGGCCGCAGGAGAGGTGATCCCCTATGGCTGCCCATCAGGCCATGGCAACCAATCGGAGCGCAGGAGGTGCGCTCCGATTGGCTGCTGTCTTGTGGGCATCTGGGCATCCCTGCGAGGCCCTCCCTCCCTGGAAATGGCCTGCCCCTCCGGCTTGCAGGAGGGGGAAGGGGCCTCCATCTTCCTTCCGCCCACGCTCCACCTTGCAAAGGGCGCCAAAGGGTGAGTCCTGTGGTGTACTTCTTTATCCCTTAGCTGGCAAAAGCAGTTGTATCAAACATGTTTTCCTAGAAACTTTCTTCCTCAGAATGAGGCAAGAACATAATGATCTTTAGCAACATAAGAAGAAGGCCCTCTCTTTAGCAAAGAGAGTAATTTCCTCCAGTCAGCCCAAGCCCAGACAGTTCAAAGGCTATTTTCTGAGTCTTATTGAATCTGTCTCGTTAATCACTTTATACGGCTATTATTGATGCTTAGCCAGGAAAGGGAAATGGGAGAGATCTCATCAGGACACGCAAGTGATTCCACCAACTGAAAAAGTTACATATTTTTCCAAAGCAAAACATACAGAATATTTGTAAAATTGATTTAAAACATACCTAAGAAAGAAAAGAAAACTTAAATGTGCAAGGCTGATACTTCCATGTGCAGTCAAATTGGCTACAAAATGAGACAGTTATGCCAAGGTTTATGAATATACAGAAAAGTAGATTCATATTTCCTAGATATATTTGAATGTGTTATTATTATTTTATTCATGTATATCTCACCTTTAAATAAACAGAATCAAAGTGGCTAACAGCACATTTAAAACAATACAGATTAAAACTATGTAGAACTTCCAATTAAAGTATAAACATTATTTAAAAGCAGTTAAACAATTTATAAATTTCCAAACATTAAATATGAACAACACTAAAATTCATTCAGAGATTACATACAAACCTTAAAACAGCAACACACAGCATTAAAAGCCCATCCCAGTCAGTTTCTAAAAAGCTGATAGCAAAAAATTTTTTCAACTTGCTACTTAAAGGAGAGCAAGGATAGGGCCATCCTGGCCCTTCTAGGGAAGAAGTTCCAAAGTTTGCAAAGAATCACCAAGAAGGCCTTCTTCCTTGTTCCCACTGAACAAACCTGAGAAGGTGATGGAACAGAGAGAAGGGACTCTCCAGAAGATAGCGCTCTCTCATAAAGGGCTCATAAAGTGAGATACAGTCCTTCAAATAGGCTAGACTCAAGCCATATAGGGCTTTTGTGTCTAGGTTTGTGTTTGTGTGTATCTGGAATATATATAGTATAGAATATATTTGCATTAAGAACAAGAAAGGAACATTCCTGGCTAATGGCAAACCTATTATGGGGTTTTCTTGGCAAGATTTGTTCAGAGAAGGGTTTTCTACTGCCTTCCTCTGAGTCTGAGAGAGTGTGACTTGCTCAAGGTCACCCAGTTGATTTCTGTGACCTCCTGGAGTCCTAGTCCACTACTACACGATGCTTCCTACCATATAGTCTCACCTCCTAAAATGAAGATCACTCCACCTGTCATGGCAATCTTTGATTTTGTGCTTTCATTGTTCGACCCAAGTTGAGTGCACTTCAAACCAAGCAAGGCCAAGAGAGTGCCACACATGCCCAAGATGAGGGAAACGATCATCAAGGCTCGGCATGCTTGAATATAAGCTGTGGAAGAAGGGAAATTGATCAAAAGCGTCAGAACGTGTTGAAAAGCAATACCGCTCCATTAATCAAATATTTGGCTAGAAGCAGTAATGGGCAGATATTTGGATATCTGTCTTAAGAACAGCTAGCTCCTGAAAGCTAACTGAGGCAGATGTGGATATTTGGCCCAAACCATGACTACCCCTAATCGAAACTTCTAAGCATCTTTTACATTATGATGGCTGGAATTCATTTAGGGACATAAAAATGCATAAGTCATGCTGTGCATGCAGGGTCAAAAAATCATCATTGTGCCATGGATGTATTCTACTGATAGCAGAAGCAGAGGTGCCCAGACAACATATTCATCTGTGCCTTGTCTTTATGAGTTGTGCACTGAGGTTGTGCATCTGATACTTAGCATTGGGATAACACATTTTGGTTGTGCATCCTATGTGTTACACTGTGACCCTTTCTGGAGCAGCCTCCCATTCCAGCGTGGGGATGGGAGAGGAACTGGACCACAATGACACCTCTACATGGTGTTGTTGTGGTCCCGCTCTTCTCCTGTCCCCAGGCAGTGTGATTACAGATTAAATCATTGACAGGTTTTCCCCGTCGATGACACATGATCACACCATCATCCCACATTTACCTGTCCTGCAGAAGCCCCGGAAGCATGACGGTGCTGCTTCCTGCCCCAGTGCAGCCTGAGAAAGTAGCTGGCTGCACTGCAGAAGGAAGTGGTGTGTCCACTGCGCTCCCTTCTGCAGGGAGCTGGTCCAGTGTGGATGGGAGTGCTGCCATTGTGCTCCCTTCCCAGCAGAGCTGCTGCCAGGATTGCCACCAGAGGACCATGCAAGAAGGAAGGATGCAGAAAGGGCCTTCTATTATGTATCATATATTGAGTATTGTGCAATGGCACCTTGTCAGTGACATGTGCTGCACAATGCTGCTATTCTGCATGGTGGTTGTGTAGTGCTGCCATGGCATATGTCTACATGTGGGTATTTACACTATGCTAAGGGGATGTTGGATCAGGGCCTTTATCTGTCATGGTTTAATCTACATTTCTAATAACCCAGTTTCTCCTGAACCTGAACAAATAAACAATTGGTAGAGGGGAAGAGGTAATCAGATGCTTTGGGGGACTCTGCAAGCTTTCATCTGTGAAACAGCTCTGCAATGCAATATATCTTATAGGATCATAGAATTATAGAAATGTAGAGTTGGAAGAGACCACATGGGACATCCAGTCCAACCCCCTGCCATGCAGGAACACCCTCAAAGCACTCCCAACAGATGGCCATACAGCCTCTGCTTAAAAACCTCCAAAGAAGGAGATTCCACCACACTCCGAGGCAGCATATTCCACTGCCAGACAGCCCTGACCATTAGGAAGTTCTTCCTGAGGTTCAGGGGGAATCTCCTTTCCTGCAGCTTGAATCCATTGCTCCTTGTCCTGGTCTCTGGAGCAGCAGTAAACAAGTCCTCTCCCTCCTCTATATGGCATTCCTTCAGATATTTAAATATGGCTATCATGTCCCCTCTTAACCTTCTCTTCTGCAGACTAAACATACCCAGCTCTCTAAGTCTATCTTCATAGGGCATGGCTTCCAGGCCCCTCACCATTTTGGTCACCCTCCTCTGGACTTGCTCCAGCTTGACCATGTCCTTCTTGAATTGAGGTGCCCAGAACTGGACACAGTATTCAAGATGAGGTCTAACCAAAGCAGAGTAGAGTGGTACCAGTACCTCCCTTGATCTAGACACCATACTCCTGTTGATGCAGCCGAGAATTGCATTGGCTTTCTTGGCTGCCGCATCACACTGCTGACTCATGTTCAGCTTGTGATCTATTAAGACTCCCAGATCTCTTTCGCATCCTATATTTCTGTATTCCATTTTTTCTACCTAAGTGTAGGTGTGTCCCCCATCCTATATTTCTGTATTCCATTTTTCCTATCTAAGTGTAGGACCTTACACTTCTCTCTGTTGAATTTCATTTTGTTAGCTGTGGCCCAGCCCTCCAATCTGTCCAGGTCATTTTGAATTTTGATCCTGTCCTCTGGTGTATTAGCAACCCTTCCCAATTTGGTGTCATCTGCAAATTTGATGAGCATGTCCTCTATTCCTTCATCCAAGTCGCTGATGAAGATATTGAGCAGCACTGGGCCCAGGACAGAACCCTGTGGCACCCCGCTAGTCACTTCTCTCCAGGATGAAAAGCAGCCATTCATGATCACCCTTTGGGTTCGGTTGGTTAACCAATTACAAATCCAACTAACAGTGGCCGTGTCCAGCCTGCATTTTACTATCTTCTTTGCAAGGATGTCAGGGGGACTTTGTCAAAGGCCTTACTGAAATCGAGATATGCTACATCCACAGCATTCTCTTCATCTATCAAACTAGTAACTCTATCATAAAAAGGGATAAGATTAGTCTGGCATGACTTATTTTTGAGAAATCCATGTTGACTTTTCATGATTACCGCGTTGCTTTCTAAGTGATTAGAAACTGACTGCTTAATGATCTGCTCCAGAATCTTTCCGGATACTGATGCCAGGCTGACTGGGCAATAATTATTTGGGTCCTCTTTTTTCCCCTTCTTGAAGATGGGGACAACATTGCCCTCTTCCAGTCTGCTGGAACTTCTTCTGTCCTCCAAGATTTCTCAAAGATTATAGCAAGTGGTTCCGAAATGACCTTTGCCAGTTCCTTTAATATCCTAGGATGCAATTCATCTGGCCCTGGAGACTTGAATTCATCCAGTGTGGCCAGGTATTCCTGTACCACCTCTCTACTTATTATGTGCCTCATTTCCCTGGCTTCCTCACCTGCTCCCCAATGGCCAGGTTGAGCGCTTGTATCCTTCTGGGAAAAAACTGAGGCAAAGAAGGTGTTAAGTAGTTCTGCCTTTTCTCTTCCTCCTGTGAGTAATTCACCATCTTCTCTGCGCAGCGACCCTATGGTCTCCTCCTTTTTCCTTTTGTAGAGGACATATTTAAAAAAGCCCTTTTGTATTGTTTTTAATGTCTCTGGCCAGCCTAAGTTCGTTCTGTGCTTTAGCCTTTCTGACCTCCTCTCTACATCTCCTGGCTACCTGCTTAAATTCTTCCTTGGTGGTTTCCCCCTTCTTCCGTTTCCTGTACATGTTTCTCTTAACACTGGGCTCAGCTGAGAGTTCTTTAGTCAACCATTCTGGTTTCTTCAGATGCCTTCCATTTTTCCTCCTGATTGGCACAGTTTTAGACTGTGCCTTCAGTATCTCCCTTTTAAGGAACTCCCATGCCTCCTGAACTCCTTTCCCTTTCACTATTCTCGACCACAGAATTCCATCTTCCCTTTATGAAAAACATAGGGGGGACATCACTTCTTTCCCCTGCTTTCATGAGTCACCATAACTTTGACATAAGCAGCCATTATAGTACCCAGGCTCCATTTTCATCTCATACCTGTTTACATGCCTAGCAACCCACAGACTTCAACTAAGGGACAGAGCACTACGATGATTTGCAGTTTTAAACCACAGTTATGGATCCTGGGCACACAGAAATGAGCAACAATTAGCACTGTTTCTCCATTGGATAACATCTCCACCCTTTGGTGACCATTATGATAGGGTGGTCTAAATTTTGAAGCTACTGTTCCTTTCCTAATCTCTCTCACCTGATCCCATCTAATTGCTAGCATTAACACTCCATTTATCAACAAGTTATGAAGAAGTTACATTGCATGTGTTAGCGGTAGATGGATCAGAAGTATAATCACCTTGGTGGTGAAGAGAAAATGCCATGAGATTGATTCATAAAGTAATTTATTGATTCATAAAGTAATTTATTAAGCTACTGTACCAATTAATGGTACATGATTAATGTATCAAGTGACAAGGACAGGTGAGGAAAAAATCAAGGTAAGGCACATGATTTCTATTTATATAACAATCTCTTTATTATGTGACTGATTTATTAGCCATTATCTAGAATTGTCATCCACCATTTTAATGAGCTAGTAGGTCTAAGATGTACTTGACTTTGGTGATTTCCGGCTTATGGCAACTCTAAGGCGAAGCTATCACAGAGTTTTCTGGGGCTGAGAGTGTGTGATGCATCCAAAGTCACCCATCTGGTTTCCAAGGAGGGAACTGAACCCTGGTCTCCAGAGTTGTAGGCTAATGCCCAAACTACTACACCATGCTGGCTTTAATTACAATTATCTAACATCAATATAACATGAAAATATTGCGTTTGGCATGAATCAGCCATGTTAGGTCCTTTACATAGGGCATTGCCTTTCAGGCAACAATAATATTTACTCTAATTGGCAGTGGAGTTGCAAAACCTAAACTAAAACTCAAGACAGGTTGTGCATGGCTTATTAAATCAGCTGTCCATTTCTAAATCTCAGTCCAGGCATGCTATCTAGATTATACCTGCTCCCTCTCTTTGGAACAGTGAACTTTCTTGTGTATCCTGGCTATTTGAGCAAGTCACTGGGAGAAAATGGGAGAATGCCTTCCCCATTAAGGAATAAATATGGGGATATAGATAGAGGGGCAGGTGTTTCTAAGATATAGACAGAGAAGCTTGTGTGTCTGAGGCCAAATTCAGTATTTTTTATTACCAATTTTTATTACCAATTTTTAAAATTACTAGTTCAGTTCTGAAACAGTATTAGGACCTGAAAACTGGACATGATATATAAAAAAAGTGCATAACAAAATATGTTCAAGTAAACCCATGTTTTAATTTTAAAAATCAAAATAAATACTTTGTACTAACACAGTTTTTGCAAGTGTTAACAGGTGGAACAGAAGAGATTCAAAAAATAATGGGCTCACCACAAAAGTGCTTGCAAGAGATAATCTATACAGTTCTGCCTGGCATGTACTCAGCCTGACTTTTGCAACAGAAGGACATAGAGCCTCTGTAAGTCCAGGTGACTTTTCTCCCAGGCAGCAAAATCTAGGATGCTTTGTAGCACTATCATGGGGAAGCCTGCAACTAGCCTGTGTGGATAGGCTGAGTAAAAGGCCTGAAAACTTATGGAAGTGACCACAATATGCTGCTGAGCGGCTCACCGTTTGCACAAACTCAAAGGCTTGCAGTTCAAGCCTGAACACTTACTGGTTTATCCCTCCTTTCTCCTGAATATGGGACTCAAGACTGATCACAGTAACATTAAATAAAAAAACTAAATTAAAACATTAAATAATTACAAATATTAAAGCATAAATAAAGTAAATGCACTGTTTAAGGCATAGTTTAAAACACAATTTAAAAATACATCAGTAAGCCAAGAACATGGACAATTCCATGATGAACTTGCAACAGCCCAAAAGATCTGGGCTGCCTCAAGCAGAACATCTGAGAACTGCTTTCTGTGACCTCTGTGATATCCGAGAGGTCTCCTTAAGGTGTCTTCTCTGACCCCTTCAGTGATGTGGAGGGCACTCATTTAGCTTCTGTTCACCACAGCAGCACATGATGCTGCATCTTGGCCTCCTGAGAGATGTTGCACAGAATACTGGTATTAGCTTCCAAGATCATCTGCTCCCTTGCTTCACTCGTGCTACAAAGTGTATATAAGCCAAGCAACTTTCCTTAACTCCTACATCACCAGCAGGATGCACACAGTGGATGAAAAGAGGAAACATTTGTATATGCTATTTAATGTTAACTATATACAAATACAGACATAGTTACTGTAATTTAAATAGAAATATAAACCAACTCATCATATTGCAAAAGACTGTGACCAGATGGCTTTTGTAGCTGTTCCATCTAGTATCTCGGTATTGCTGATGAGTTTTCCTGTCTTGTTTGGCCCTTGCAACACCCTACCAGTCTTTATTACCTAACAGAAACAAATACACATTTCTCTGCATAACTCTTGGTCCGTTCAAATTTTATGCTCCTGGGACCCTCCCAAGGCTGCACAGACTGTCTAAAAACTCTCTCTCTTTCTCTCGCACACACAAATACCTGGAAGTAGCTGGAAGTACACTTCTGGCTTTGAAAAAAAATTTTTTTAATGTTAAACAATGCAGGAGAGGCTGCAGCCTTTTTAAAAGATAAATTGCCACACCTAAGCAACCTTTCTAAAAGATAAATTGCCACACATAAAGATTTCTAGGAGTGGTAATGTCTACTTGATTTGACTGCAAAAAGAGAAGCCTGGAGAATCTGGAAGGGGTGAAAAGAAGAGGGGGAAGCCTCAGGGGTACATGTGGCCCTAGTGGATACATGTGGCACATCTCCCTCCCTCAGTTAACCAGTGAGAAACTTTTTGCTATTCAATCTCATTTTGCTTTTTTCTAAAGCTGTATGAAAGCTATGCACACCTTCTGCAAGCATCATGATGTAAACGTCCCCATGGGGGGGAAAAGTACTTCAGGATAAACAGCTCTGTAGACTTAACACATTTTTGACATACGCAATAGACTTTTTGCAAGGGTGGTTCTTCTCTTAAATATTTCTAAATTATTTGTAAGACACTGGAAGAAATTAAGTATAATTTAGGAGGAGGACAAATTACACCAATGGGAGCAAAGTTTGTCCCATCTGATTCAAGTCCCATTGATTTCAGTAGGTCTATTGCAGTCTAGATCCGACCTTGTTCTTTAAAAAACACACCTTTAACCAAAATCTAAATCAAGTAGTTTGCTTGCATCATTTTACAAGCTGTGTATGTGGGGAAGGAGGGACCTCTTTAATACTATTTTCAATTTGGAAACATAATAGATATTAAAGGTACTAAACTGACATTATTATGATTCATCAGCAGATTTGTTCATCAGGTAAAGATGTGGATGAAACTCATACCAGGAAGGGCCAGAAGAGTATCAAATGCTCTGCAGTTGGAGACTCCAGTGCTATCTTCTGCACAACTGTGCCACAGATTTTCATACAGACTTGAAGATGTGATCACACTCCCATACACTGTGGAGACCTTCCAGTAACTATTTGATAAAGTTGCTCCAATCATCACCCATCCACCCAAGGTGAATGCAAAACCAGTAAGTTCCAAAACAACAGACATAGTTGAAAATATTAATATCTATTTTACGTTAATACAAAATACAAAATGTCCCATTGAAGGACATTACTTGCTGTTTTAACTCCACTTTCTTCCAAAATGAAGCTACCTTTGCTCTTTGCTCAGTCAAGCAGATGATAAGAACCATGGCTTTTAATAACTGGGGGGAGTGGTTTAAGGACAAAATGCAAATTGTCCTGGATTCAAAGAAGAACAGAGAATATTTATCAGATTTTCTGGTATAAATTATACAGTGGTATTTTCACACATTCACATCCATCATTTGCACTTTTTGCTTCCCTGCACCAAGGCTACAGAACTGGCCTTACAGCTAGTGAAGCAGTCACCTCAAGGTTTGGATGTTGAGAGAAGAAGTGGCAAGGTGCTGGAAAAGGATGAAACTGGGTTATTAGCTTGTCATTGACCCCTAAACTGGCCTGCCATTTTTGAGAGGAGAGGAAAATGCTGACCTATTACCAGTGTTGAATTAAAACAAAACTACCAATCAAGTTGGAATGGGAGGGAAAGATGGTATGCTGTATTTTTCTTTGTGCAGCAAATTGGCTTGAGCTGGTTCTGGCCCAATAAACCTCATCTTTTTACAAAAGTAGTCTTACCAATCACAATTAATCTAACATTCTGGAAGGTTCTAGATCCCCTCCTCCCAGCTGGCAATTTATGGTAGATGTGAATCAGTGCAAAAGGGCAAAATGTGACAAAATGATGTGGGGTGGGTGGATCAGTCATACCCCAAGTTCTAAATATTGTCATTCACGAAAGAGAAGTTTTTATATAACAAAATTATTTTAATAACAAATTAATATCAATATCAATCATCATTACCAATAACAGCAATGATGGGTATGGAATAACACAATTATATTTTGCCTAAATTCTACTTAACACCAGCAGAGTTAAAAAAAATAAAAACAAAGCCAAAACACTAACACACCTTAATGTAAACGGTTGTGCAAGAGGTTGTTCAATTGGCTTTGCAATAAGCTGTGCAACTTGCCATCCTCATGTATACAGTAAAGCCTGTTTTTGCTACCATCCTTGCACTAACTCTGGAAAATGCATATGGACACAGGTGAATACAGTCCTTTCTCCTTTCATTTTTATTCTCGTTTATATCTTGCAATTACATTTATATAGAATCAGAGAATGAAGGCATCCAAAACACATTTCATGGGAATTTAGTTGCAAAGTTGTCGAAAATATTTAAAATCAATCATATCAACCAAACTTTGAAACTATAAAAGATCGCATGGGTTATCTTGTCCAAACTTTACAATGTGCCATATCTATTAACTAATATTAAAGCATTCTTAACTCATTGTAGTCTTGACTTTTCTTGAAAAGGTTACAACAACTTCAGTGGACAGGTCTTTTTCTTGCTGAACTGACTTAATAATAAATTTCTCCTGGTATTTAATCCAGTAGGTATCTTCCAGAGGTGTAGTTACAGGGGGCTAAATGAATATGACATAGAATCTTGTGCCTTTACGGTATTTAGGCAGACTCATATGCAACACAGCCCTTCTGTATTCTACATCAGGCTAGTTTCTGTGCAAAAGCAAACTTGACATTAAAAACTGCAGTATTAAACACATGGGAGGAAGGACACAGGACTTGAAGATATTCTGTAATTGATGTTAATGTGGCCTTTCGTCAACAACGCAACTTCAAAGGGAAACTACAACATGAAACTGCTGAACTGCAATTTATCCAGAGATTCTGTACTATCACCTGTGGCCTGAATCGGGATAAAGTTTCTTCATTCTAGATGAGTTAATTAGCTTATATTGACAAGGAGCCAGCGTTATGCCTGCAGCTATTCTGGCATAACAAGCATCCGATCAATAATTATTACTGTCTGTAGTTTCTGCATTTCTTTCTCTCTGACCTCACTCTTTATAGCAGCCCCTGCCCCGTGTGTCTCCATATACATACCTGTATCTCAAGACAGCACTTCAGGGATCTCTTGAACTAGATTCCACACCACACCACAAAAGAGTAAGCATTAGACATTTGTTCACCTGTCAGGCATTACACGATTCTCTTGTTTTTGAAAAACAATTTTGCTTACAAAAGCAAAAGCATAGGATAGCCAAAGCCTACGCATGCTGGGCACTACCACAAGCAAAGCTTTCCTATCATGAGAACATACTGACGTGGTTGTACAAGTAGACCCTAAGCAATTCTTTGCTGGGAATGGCCTCAGTGTCAGAGGACACTGGAGCCTCTGCATGTAAAAGGTTTCAGATTCAGTTTTTGTCATCTCCAGGATGAGATGAGAAAACCTCCTCTTTGAAATTTAAAGGAGTTCCTGCTGGTCAGATAGTATTAAGCCACTGTGGTGCAGTAAGAGTGCTGGACTGAGACTTGGAACTTGGTTCAAGTCCTCTTTGAGCCACGAATTCACTAGGTGACCTTGAGGCCTGTCATCCTCTCTCATCGAGCTCAGGCTCACAAAAATGTTGTGAGATGGAAGAGGAGAAGGAAGAAATGGAGAGCCATATAAGCTGCCTTGAGATTGCTGGGGGGAAAGTAAGATATAAATGTAAAGATAATAGACCAACAGATAGAAATATGGTATGATACTGTAGTTACAAGGCAGCTTCCTATGTCCCTATATCCATTCTAACTCCTTAATATGTAGTATTCCAAGCCAAATTAAACATTTAGAATTAAGCCTTATCAGTGCTGAGCCAAATGACAGTGCTTTCAGTTCTCTGGATCTGAAAATGAGGTTTCACTAGTGTTACCAAGAATGCTATTAGTCTTTTGGGTTATAGCACTTGTCCGGTGCCAGAAGTAGGTTTAGTGCCATGCCTCTCCAAGGGTTTATTTCAGTGCCAAACATTGACACGTGTTACTGCTATAACATAAACTTTATCGGTGGTAAATGATGCAGAAGATGGTATGCAGCAGAGATGCATTCCAACCCTTTTGCTGATTGGGTCCAGCATCCCCTCATAGCCAATGGTAGGACTGGGCCCCCAAATAAATTCTACCCAGACTTATCCCTTGGCTGGTAATCAAATCAAATCAAATCCTTATCCCTGGACATATGGCGAGCCCTTGGGCAGAGCTGTACCCCTACCCCATGTCAAAGCCAATGGAAGATGGTCTCTCAAGGATTATAAAATACAGAAGGAAACAAAATCAAAGTGCACAAACGGGGCCCATCTCCCCTCCAATAACTATTAGAACTGTGCAAGCAGTTTAGCAACAAGAGAAAAAATCACTCCCCCAGTTTGTTCACAGTCTTTGTATCTTTTCCCAGCCTCAACAAAGTGAATGCAAAAGATATCCAACAAGGTCATTAATACAAGTTGATTCTTTCATGTCACTGTACAGCTATTAAATTCAGCTGTGATGCTAACAAAGACTCTAAAACCCATCTGTCTGCTGGCAGAGGCCCAACTCACAACAGCACCGTACTCCTGGGCTAAGTTTTCTCAAACTTGTTACTGCTACTCACAATGGCATAAATGCTTTTCTACAATACATGGAACATGATGATGATGATGATGATGATGATGATGATGATGATGCTTTTCAGTTTCATTCTTTCTACCTATCAAAGGCGACAACAGAAAAATACTTGTATACTTGTTACAACCGTATACTTACTCAGGGGCCCTTTCTGCCCTATACTGTTAAAGTGCTATTATTCCACTTTCAACATCCTATGGAATTCTAAGGCTTTGCTGAGGCCAAAGAGCTCCCTGGCTGAGAATTCTAAATGCCCCTCCCTAAACTGCAAACTCCAGGATTCCATAGGATGTTGAAAGTAGAATAAGAGCACAATGAACAATGTAGTGCGGAAATGACCAGGATCTCTGCCTGAGTAGCATTATTCACCTCCTCACATCCATCACGACCGATGGCTCTTTTCAGGCAGCTGTACATTCTACTGTTAGTTTAGCCAGCAATGACTCACTCTGTCCTGCAGGTCACGTAAGCAAACTGAGCACAACAGTTCCATATTAATTTCTTTTTTTCAAAAAACAGAGATCTTAACATAGTTTCACATGAAGTATTTTGTTAGATTAGAAATAATTCAGCAACATTTTTATTTGGCTAGGTAATTGATGTCCATTTGGTAGAGATTTATACTCTAGTATGTTTCATTTAAATGCATGAATACCAGAATTTTAAAAGACATTCCCAAAAGGCAGAAAAGAGAAAAAGATATGCCACAAATAGAAACCAGAAAATAACACTCATCAGAGTGCAAAACACCATTTGGAATTCTCATCTTAACCTGAAGTGTTTTCAATCCTTCCATGTTTTGGAATTGAGCTTGAATTTATTAAATACTAATGTATATACCCTGTGTGGCCTGGGATTTTATTTTCTCATAGATAACACTTGTTAGAAAGATTTGAGATCCTGTGTCTCTAATTCCCCAAACTGTCTTGTCCAGTACCTGTAACTTTTCCCCATATTCCCCAATCCAATCTGTATTCAGAATTATTAACATATAGAGGTTGGCTTCCTGAGGGAATATACTGCCCTCCTCCTTGCTGCTAGGCCTTGTCTCCATACCAACTGGCCAGGCCCAAGAGCTCTCTGGCTGAAAATTCTAAAGGACCCTCCCTAAACTGCAAAGAACAGGTTGCTTACCTGTAACTGTGGTTCTTCGAGTGGTCATCTGCCCTCACACAATGGGAATCTTTGCGCATGCGCAGTAGCTTTCAGAAAGTTCCAGACCTGAGCAGCTTGGCGAGAACCCCTCCCCCATCCAGTACTGAGCATGCTCAGTCCCGCCAAGCTAACAGTCTCTCCTCAGTTTCGAAGTCTGCTGAAGCAAGACCTGAAAGAGGAGGTTGGGCGGGTGTGTGGGAGGGCACAGATGACCACTCGAAGAACCACAGTTACAGGTAAGCAACCTGTTCTTCTTCTCGTGGTCTCTGTGCCTCACATAATGGGAGACTGAGTAGCTTACTGTTAGACGGTGGGTCAGGTCCTAGAGTATGAAGACAGCACCGCACGGCCAAAGCGAGCATCACGCCGGGCCCTACAGTCAAGGCGGTAGGGCAGACAAAGGTCGAAAGCTGTGACCATGTAGCCACATAGCTCCTGTAGGTCAACTCCCCTGAGAAGGGCTGCTGAGGAGGCCATCGCTCTAGTAGAATGGGCCCGAAGCAAAGCTGGTGGAGGTTGCCTGGCAAGTTCATAGGCAAGGTGAATTGTCTGGGCAACCCATTTGGAAAACCATTGAGGGGAGACTTTATGACCTTTCCAACACCCACTGTAGCACACAAAAAGGTGGGGAGCTTGACAGAAGGTGGAGGTCCGTTGAAGATAAAAGGCAAGCACACGGCGCACGTCGAGCGAGTGAAGAGAGCGCTCGAGGGGCGATGCAGGGTCTGGATAGAAAGTAGGTAGAATCAAGTCTTGATTTATATGGAAATCAGAGACTACTTTAGGAAGAATCATAGAATCATAGAAATGTAGAGTTGGAAGAGACCACACGGGCCATCCAGTCCAATCCCCTGCTATGCAGGAACACCCTCAAAGCATTCCTGACAGATGGCCATCTAGCCTCTGCTTAAAAACCTCCAAGGAAAGAAAGATTGGGACAGAGGACCACTTTGTCCCGGTGGAACACCAGAAACGGCTCATCACAACGCAACGCAGTTAGCTCTCCTGCCAACCTGGCTGAAGTGACAGCGACCAAGAACGCCATCTTCATAGAGAGGAGGCGGTCATCAGATGCAGCCACTGGTTCAAAGGGATGGCACATGAGTTGGGACAGGACAAGTGACAGTGATCATGGAGGAAGTGGTGGAGTGACAGGAGGATACAGGTGTTGCAGGCCCTTGAGAAATTGCTTCACTGTAGTGTTCCAGAAAAGGGCAGAAGAAAGAGAATCCTGTGGCTGATAGGCCATGATTGCGGAGAGATAAACTTCCAGGGAGGAGAAGGCGAGGCCCTGATCCTGTAGCACCAGGAGGAAGTGAAGCACTGTGGACAGGGAGATAGGAGAAGCAGGCTCATCACGGGAGACGGCAAAGACCACAAACTTCTTCCATTTGTACTTGCAGGACCTGCGAGTCGATTCTTTCCTTGCAGCCGTGAGAACAGCTTGGATAGTGGGAGAGTCTAGAATATTATCCTCCAAGTGTGCAGGTGGAGAAGAGGGAGGTCCAGGTGCAATACCTGACCCCCTGAATGGGAGAGGAGGTCTGTGCCTTCCAGAGCCTCATGGTGTGGTCCCACACCATGGCGAGGAGGGGACCAAACCAGTGCTGCATCGGCCAGAAGGGAGCAACGAGGATGGTGTCTGCCTTGTCTGTCATGACCTTAACCACCACTTGACCTAGGAGAGGAAACACTGGAAAGATGTAAAGGAATTCTGTGTTCCAAAGAAACTGGAACACATCACCAAGAGAGCTGGGGGCCAGGCCAGTTCTTGAGCAATAATGGGAACACTTCCTGTTGCAACTGGTCATGAAGAGATCGACGGTTGGAGTGCCCCATCGGGATACTGGAAGGTAGCATCAGACAGGGACCGTTTGTGATGATACGCTGTGTCCCTGCTCAACGTGTCCGCTGTCATATTGTCATGCCCTGTGAGGTGGACTGCAACAGGTTGGATCTGTAGTGGAATGCACCAGTCCTAGATGTGTCGAGCCAGATGGAGCAGAGTGGAAGAGTGAATTCCTCCCTGCCGATTCACGTAACAGACAGCTGTCGTATTGTCTGGTAGGATCTGGATGGTCCATCCGACAACGAGGTTTCGAAAAGCCTGAAGCACTTTGAAAATCACCAGTAGTTCCAACGCGTTGACATAAAGGCACAACTCTAGGCTGGCCCAGTGGCATTGCACTGTGCAACCATGACAGTGAGCTCCCCAGCCCAGGAGAGACACATTGGTAGTGATGGTGAGTCGGACGGGACTCCCAAAATGGCTTCCCTGATAAGAGATGGCTTGGGAACAGCCACCAATGAAGTGAGTTCCACACGGGATGAGGCACCCAAAGAACATCACGTTGATCGTCGAGGAGAGGGTTAAAACATCGGAGAAACCAGTGCTAGAGAGGGCGAATGCAAAGGCGGGAGGAATAGATGACCACCGTCGTCGCAGCCATGTAGCCTAGGAGCTGTTGCATTTGTGGGCGGAAATGGACAGATTGTGCAGGACAGCAGCTGCAGCCTGTTGCAGAGTCCATGCGTGCCTCAGAGGTAAGAAGGCCCTGGCTCGAGTGGATTTGAGAGTGGCCCCAATGAAATCTAGGACGCGCAAAGACTCGAAGTGGGATTTCTTGGGATTCACTCTGAGTCTGAGATCGGAAAGGAGGGAGAGGGCAATATGGATGTCCTCGTATAGCTTTTGTTTGTAGGACGCCACCAGGAGCCAGTCGTCCAAATAGGAGTAGACCAGAACATCCTTCATGCGGAGGTAAGACACCACGGGGGCTAGGCACTTTGTGAAGACCCGGGGGGCAGCGGAGAGGCTGAAGGGAAGAACCTTGTATTGGTAGCAGACGCCGTTGATTGCAAAGCAGAGGTACCTCCTGTGCTGGGGGTGAACGGAAATGTGGAAGTAGGCGTCCTGTAGATTGATGGACACGAACCAGTCCCAGCACCTCAGAAAGGGTAGAATTGAGGACAGGGTGACCATCTTGAACTTCCGGGGGGGCAATGAAGGAGTTCACCCCCCTGAGATCCAGAATGGGTCGGAGTGTGCCATCCAATATGGGTACTGTGAAGTACAAGGAGAAAAAGCTCGTGGATTTTGCTGTGAGCGGAAGTTGCTCTATGACCCCTTTGAGAAGGAGGGTCTCTACTTCTTTGAGGAGAGCTGGGCTGGCAGGGGTGGAATAGAAGACGCCAAGAGGAAGAGTACTTCGAAACTCGATGGCGTAACCAAGACGAACTGTGGTCAAAATCCATGAGTCCAAAGTGGTGTTGTGCCAGATGTTGAGGTGGCGGGCCAGTCCTGTGGTTCTGGTGAAGAGGTGGGGCAAGTGGAAGAGGGGCAGAGGCGGCGACCTGCAAAGGGAGTCAAAAACGAGATTTGGTAGTCAAGGAGGGTTTCTTGGAAGATGGTTGGCGATGTCTGAAGGAACGGCGGGAAGAGGCCAGTAAGAAAGATTGCAGAGATGAGCAGCGAGGAGAGCATGACCTGTAAGAGTAGGAAGGGCACCTCCAGGAAGAACGTGATGAAGGTGGTCTTCTAGGCTGGCCTGTGGAGTGAAAGCCCATCTTTTTAGCTGTCAGACGAGCTTTCACAAGTTGGTCCATCGTCTCATCTGTAGAGGTATGTAACAGCCCTTGGCTGTCAAAGGACAGGTCCTCAATACACTTTTGGCTATCCTCGGTTAACCCAGCGGACCGGAGCCAAGCGAAACAGTGGCGAGCAATTGCACCGACAATCATACACGCCGCACCCTCAACAGCATGTTGAGAGGACAAAATCTGTTGATTTGAAAGGGTCACAAATTTGTTAAAGTATTGAATAGCAGTGGCCCTGTGATTGTCCGGCAGGTGGGAGAGGAGGGGAAAGAATCTATCTCAGATGTTGTGTTGATAGGCCGCCAGGCAAGCTTGAGTATTGGAGATCCTGGCAATCAACGAAGAAGCAGAATAGAAGCGATGGCCAAAGACATCTAAACGGCAGCCCTCGCAATCAGGCGGGGTCGATGCAGCCTTTTTGCCCCCTTTAGTTTGGGACAACTCAACAACAATTGAATTTGGAGTCGGAGGACTGAAGAGGAAATCAACGCCCTTCTTCTGGGTGTGGTAGAGGTGCTCCAGGCGGTGAGGCATTGGTTGAAGTGATGCCGGCTGGGCCCAAGGGTGCTTCAAAACCTCCTGCAGGATGGGCAGAAACAGAATCGGAGCTGTCGACAGGGGCGAATATTGATATAGTGGAAGACCAGGTCCTGTACAGTAGGAGCAGGTCCAGATATGTTGGGGCCCAAGGCAGTGACCATGCAGACTAAGATGTCCGAGAACTGCTTGATGTCCTCAGGAGCGGAATCAGGAGACGGGTCTCCAAACGCTAGAGGCGGTGAGGTGTGAGATTGCGGTGTGGAATCCATAGAATCACCGTCGGAATATAAGAACCAGAAGAAGGAGATGATGGATGAAGGGATTGAGAATGACGATGTCAGGCTGGTCCTGTCGCAGAAAGAACAGCAGATGGAGCAGAAGCTGGTAGAACAGTCGGGGCCGGTAGCAAGACTGGAATTTGCACTGGTACCGAGGCTGGGGTGCTAATCGGTACGAAGTCAATGCCGACAAAATGGGTAGTACGGTCAGGACCGGTGCAATGACAGACTGTGTTGACAATGAAGCCGACAGAGATGTTGGCAGAGTGGACACAGGTTGAGTATCCGGTGGAGGCCATGACACCGTGGCTGTCACCCGAGGAGGAGGTGAAACAGCCCGATGATGAGGTGATGGGTCTCATAACGGTGGCGAGCCGAGAGCAGCAGCAGCAGTAGGCCAATCGGGACTGAGAACGGGATCTGAAGCGGCAATACCAAGGGGAACGCTGGTAATGAGATCTCGAAGGGGACCGCAATGGAGAGCGTGAACGTTGAGGGCAGTAAGGAACCAACAACGAACATCGGGATGGTAGGCCAGTGCGTAAGAGTGGTAGGAGCTTGGCTGCTCTTTCCAAAGATGTTTGTGGCTGTACCTGGCGATATAGGAGGCCAAGGAAAAGGGCGAATCCACCCTCGCCAGCGAAGGCTCATAAGCGGTGCGATGTCAGTAGTCCCGACAACATAGGGATCTACCCCATTCACTACCTTCCGGACAGCGAGCCACACTAAGCTGTGGTCGGTCTGAGAGACAGCCCGAGGAACATCCGAAGCAGGTGGACGGTCGAACTCGGGACAGCCAGGAGAGAGAGTCAGAGCCATCGGAGTTTGCAGGCAGCCATCTCTGGATTGACCAGAGGTCACAGGCAAGGAAGCCATCGGCGAGATCAACTGTCCAGTCGGAAACCAGAGCCACAGTAGCTGGGAACAACAGTACCGGGAGCTGAGTAACATCCTGTACCGGCGAAAGGCGGAGCATCCTCCTCCTTGATGGTGGATGTTGCAGGCTGCATCGGTGGAGGAGTCGGTAAGGGACCAACAGAGGCAGGTCAAGTAGCTGACGGACAGGTAGCGGGAGAAGGAGAGTGGGTTTCTCCTTTCTACTCTTCTTCTTTTCCTTGTTGGAGGAAACAGAAGAATGGTGCGACGAGGCACATTTACACTCTGCCAAAGTAGAGACCTTGCAAACTTGTTGCGAGGTCGAAGTGGCATCTCCAGTGGCTTGGACAGTAGGCATCTTGGAGAGCTTTGGAATCTTGGGCAGAGATGAAATCAGCGGCAAGATCGAAGGCTGCTGTCGGTACCGGTACTGAGGCTGTCGATACCAAAGGAGCGGACGCTACTGGTAATTTCAGAGCCGAAGTAGACGACGTTGTGGAAGGTGCCGATACCAACACGGTGGACAGAATGGTATTCGAAGAAGCCTGCTCCTTAATGCAAAGGGCCTGTTCCCAACAATAGGATTTCAACCAAGAAGCTCTATTCTTAAGAGTCTATGAGGTGAAGTTCTTACAAATAGAGCAGGCCCTAATGTTATGGCCCTCCCCGAGGCAGAATAAGCACTCGGGGTGGGTGTCCGAAAGGGAGACCTTATGGCCGCAAGACATGCACAACTTAAACAAAGATGACATAAGAAGGGGAAGAGTTCTTACAGTTTTTGTTATAAAAGACGAGAAAAACAAATGAAAGATGAAGAAAAAAGCCAAGAATCAAGGAACTGCTCAGCGAGGAAGCCTTCCAAGCTGCTGACAGGTTGGCGGATGAAAAGAAACTGAGGAGAGACCATTAGCTTGGGCAGGACTGAGCATGCTCAGTACCGGATGGGAGAGGGGTTGCCGCCAAGCCGCTCAGCTCTGGAACTTTCCAAAAAGCTACTGCGCAGGCACAAAGATTCCCATTGTGTGAGGCACAGAGACCACGAAGAAGAACCCCAGGATTCCACAGACTCATCTTAGGCAGCCAATCATATGAGGTCTTGCCTGACACAGAGAAACAAACATACAAACTTTGACTTTTATAAAGTAGATATAGACCATTCAGTCCAACCAATTAAGGCAGATACTGGAGTGATCGGCTTTAAATAGCTAATTGAACTCTACTTGCAACATTCCAAAAAACATCTGGATTTTAAAATAAATAATATTCTGCAGAGCCAAACTATGTGGTGCAGCAGTGGACCTACAGATAGAGAACTGTTTGACAGCAGAACAGATTATCACAAGGAGTGGTAGATTCTCCTTCATTGGAGGCTTTTGAATAGTGATTTGATGGGCAGCTATCAGGGATGCTTTATTTGTGGATTCCAGTATTGCCAGGGGGTCGGTACAGAAGCCCTTAGGATCCTTTAAACTCTTAGGATTCTATGAATTCCTCCACCTGAATAAAAATGAATCCTACCCCTAAAGTACATATACTTTTACAGAGCTGTTCTCATTAAGCTGATGAAGTCTCATACAACTATTCTAATCTGAGGGCAAAATAAAAGCTTGACAGAACATGATTAATATGTTTACTGAACACAGCACGAGGATCAGAGCATGATGAGACAAAGTCTCAGAGATTAAGGCATCATTAGAAAGTAGTTAGAAATAATGACCTATTCAAATCGTTAGTTCATGCTGGGATCATTTCCTTTATTTATTACAAGAGATAAGACGATAAGAGTTTAATTATATAGTAGCTGTGCTCTGTAGAAAATAGTGAAAACCAATGTGGACAAGAAAAACTATCAGCAACTATGCTTTAGATAGTTGCCTTATATAATTACTATCAGACCCAGGGAAAAACAAGAAGATTCTGGACACGCTAGAAGTTTATCTGTTTCTAATATAATTATACAGCAATTTAAAGAGAAACCCAAACTATAATATGGCTTAAGCGGCCAAAGACTAGTATTATAGTATGAGGAATAGTACAATGGGATACATACTATTGAGAGTAATTACCTCCTGAGATGTACAATATAATTTGTATACTTCAGTGACTTTAGATGCTTCCAGGCAGAGGGATCTTTCTGCAAATACTAAGGCCAGAATCCAGTAATATAACTTGCACAATATAATTTGTATACTTCTGTGACTTTGGATGCTTCCACACAGAGGGCTCTTTCTGCAAAAACCAAAGCCAGAACCCAGTGGTATCATTCTGTTAGGCTCCTGCTGCTTTTGTCAGCAACAATAGTCTCTCTTCTTTCCTGCTCCCCCCAAACCATACACCCTAAAAACCAGCACTGGAAGACTATGGAAACCTCTACTACAGGTTTTTAAAAGTTGCAGTTCATTTAGGGAAGGGATGAAAGTCCAGACTCCACTGGATAAAGAAAGATACCATTGGATGTGCTGTTCTGTTGCCACATGTACATGGCCTTAAAAGGTTATTCCACAGTTATTCCATCTTCTTTTTTTCCTCAAGAGTTTTTCCCTTTTTTCTGGTAAGAAAAAAAGATGGAAGAAGCACAAGGAGAACTCCTGAGGGCTATAAACCAAGGATGTCATCATCGTCTGTATGGATCTATCGTAAAATTCTGTGAATGAGGCAGTGTAGTTCTACAGTGAAAGACTTGTTGGGAAGCCCCTTTCTAACATTTTTTTTAAAAGTTATGTTTTTCTTCTAAGTATATGAGCACCACAGTGTCAGCTACTGGGGAAATCTCTAGTTTGCCAAAGACTGTCCAAAGGAAGATCATAATGCAGTGTTGCGGGTACGAAAGGCATAACTTACTTTCTAAACTTAGCAAGGAGGTAAACGTCTTGCACTGAACCGATCCAGTGGATGTAGCTACACAGCTCCTCCAGAGACCTTCATTAATCCAATTTGCAGTAATTATTTCTGTTGATGTAGTAGAATATTTCCAGCAGTTGGAAACGGTGGCAGCATGTAAAAGGATGAGACCCACAAAGGCCAGAACAAGTGCAGAGATCTGAATAGCCGTTGATGTCATTCTTCACTGCAAGTTTACGAAGAAATTTCCTTCACAAACAGTGATGTCAGAATAAAAGTTGATGTTCTAAAAATCAAATGACAGAACCCTAGTTATTTCACTATTGGTTTAATATTTATGCTAAGAAAAAATCTTATATTTTAACATTAACACTTATGCTGTGAAAAAAGAAAAATCATATAAAGTTATATAATTCTTTCTGTGTCATCTTAGAATTTATTCTGATATACAGTGTGAATTAATTTTTATTTCATTTAGGTTCAATTAAAGTATGAGTTTCAGATTTATCTTAAATCCTGATAACTCAGTTAAAAAAACTGAAACCATTTAACAGAATTTGTTGAAAGTTTGAGTGTCTCAGGTACATTAAAATGTGTACTTACTTTGTCTATCGGCTTTTCTGGTCTTCCCCTCTCCCCTGTAGCTGTTCCAGTCCAGTGTGTCGGCAGGTTGTGAGGGTTAGTTTCGTCAAGATGAAAGTACAGATTTTGTAATAATTCAGAACCTTTCCCCTTGTTCTAAAAATCAAGGCTTCCCAATACAGTTCATTGACCTTATTGATCAAATGAACTAGCTAGAGCTCCAATCCTATACCTAGGAATAACTGTAACTGAATTCAATGGAATTTACTGCTGAGTAGACATGCGCAGAATTATGCTGCAAGTTATTCAACAACTTTTATGAAATAAAAGTATCAAAGTTTTTTTTTATGGTTCCTCTATGGTGTCAGTCTCCTCTTTCACTTCAACTGTTCTTTGCATTTAAAGCAAATGTGGAATCACACAGCCTTCTAGATGTTTGACTGCAAATTTTATCATTCCTCACCACTGCTTACCTGAGCTAGGGCTGACAGAAATCACAGTTCAGCAATCCATATGATTCTCCCCATTCCCCAATTTAAAGGCTGATCCAACAGCACTTGGCAATAATGAACAGGAGCAGCATTTGGTTGGCATGGAAAAGGCCCCAACTTTATTGGTTACAGCTGAAGAGTCTTGGCCTGGCATTGGTCCAGATCTAGGGACTTGTCCAGTCATCTACTGGCTGGTGGAAACCAAAATAGCTTGCCTGCTGGTAGATCTGGAATGACAGGTACAGAATTCCACATGTCCATAAGTTACTACTCTGGAGCTGTGATTTTTCCTCATGGTAGCCAAAAATGTGTACACTGCCAAAATCCCTTAATAAGACTCCTTAAATGGGCATGATGGCTACACAGACCCTCTTTCCCCTGCCAACTGGATCTGACTGCATGCTAAAGCACCTCTAGAAGGGCGTACTGATTCTTACCTCCCATTAAACCAAGTAGCTGTAACCAAGGGCCTTTCCTCACAAGATGGCAGAAATACCTCATGGTGTTGTAGGAGCGGAGTTTATGGCTGCGTTTCTGTGACACGGCATTCTGCACCACCTTCTGCTTGAGGCAGTGAAGACCGCTTTCTTGTTCCGCACTACAGCATTCGTCACCACTCCCCTGCTCTGCCTCTGGCCCACCCCAGCCCATTCCATTGGATCCCTTTTTTAAAAAAAATCTTGTGAAGGATGTCCCTACGCAGACACCATGTCACATGTGCTGAGCTGAGCCCGCCCTGAGCCCGCCCTGAGCCCGCCCATTCCTACGAGAGTGCGCTTCAACAGTTCCTCATGTAGCTGTAGGAACGTAGTAGAAGCAGTCTCAGGGAGTGAAAACACATTTTTTCTGTTGCTCCAATACAACACTTTAGCAACATGCAAAGGCGCACCAGCAACTTAACATCAACTTAATAGTGATGACATTGTGCAGATGCACGCCTCCTCAAGCTGTCGCAGCTACACAGTGACTACACTGTGAGGAAAGGGCCCAAGACTGAAGCACATGACAATACCTGTTTGGATGATAATATAACCTCCAAAGGGAATGAGATATCCGGGTGTTTAATTCACCATCCACTTAATGCTACAACAAAATACCCAATTGACCGGGTCACTTTTTACTTCACAAGTCTACTTTCTCCAGGTTCTCAGCCTTATGCCAGCAATGTCATTCCAGCATATCTAGACCATATAATGGTAGTATTGGGGAAGCAAGAATGGATGGCCCTCAAATCAGTCTTTGCTTTCAACATACATTCCAGTGTACCTAGGTCATTGCCTCCAAGCTAAATGATGATAGCATCTGGAAGCCCAGAGTTTTGTGCCAGAGATTCCCAGGCATTTCACTTTGACTGAGCCAAGAAATCCACATATGGTCTTCCAGAAAAAGGTGTTGCTTCCAACCATTTTCAGATGTGTATACTCCAGTGCCTAAAGCTGTGGCCTCAGATCCACATTGACCTGAGATGAGAGGCTAAAATTGAACAACAAAGTATTTCCAAGACAGGTGTAACCCAGGACAAATGTATGCCCTTAAAAGTCCTTGACCACCATCTGCCTATGATTTTTATGCCAGTGGCAGGGATAGTGACAGGGATACTCAACCACCCTGCCACTGAAGTAGTTGCACCAATCAAGTATGAGAGCCCCCACAGTCATCAGCAGGTGGGTCTAGAAAAGTCAAAACTAGCCCTAAGTACAGAGATAAACTGAAATCTGAAAGTAGGGGAGCTGCTCTGCATGCACGACTGCCAGAAATCTCCTGGTGGCTTATACAGGGCAAGTGTGTGTGCCATGTCATCCTGCAATAACAAGAATGTTCCATGCCCTTGTTGATCACATTTCGATCTTCAGAGAAACACTTTGCACCCTGCTCTGGAGGAGCCATCTTTTACTTACAAGTCCCTGTGAGTTGATTAGATTGAGTTAAATGCCACTTTGCTAATCTATGATGCCTATTCCCCAAGTGTAAAAGCAGCTCTCTTTACATTTTCTTTCCAAGTCAGACTGGTTTATTTTGATTAAACTACTTACAAGTTAGGTCAACACTGAAAAGGAAATGAGTTTCCTGGCACGTGGCTGAGGCAGAGGCCTTCATCAGCATTCCAGTGCCTTTTTTGGCAATAAAGAATGCACAATGGTGTGAGAACCCACTGGCCTTGCTAAAGAAGGAAATTACAGGCATGTGAATGACAATGGTATGTGGGGAAATATCCTGCTTCCAACAGTGAGCCAGGCAGAGGCGCATCTAGTGTGGGGCAAGTAGGGCACCTGTGCACTGGGCACCAATGTCGGCGGGGCGTGTGTGTGTGTCTGCATGTGCAAAAAAGCAATGCTGGAAGCAGCGGAGGAGGAGGAGGAAGTGGCTCTGGAGGTAGGGGTGCAACCTTCCATATTTGTCCTAGGTGTTATGTTAAATACACTTTGGGAGCCAGGTATTGCAATGCCTGGGACTTAGAGGCAGCCACATGGCCCAGTAATCTTTCTTAGTAAGAAAGGTAAAAAATCTTTCCAACACCTTATTGCAAGGACTACAGGGTTGAGGGGGAAACTGAATTCAGTTGTAATATTCCTCTCCTAAATAGTCATAGATCCTTCAGGAAGCAGATGAAATCACAGTCTGTTTTGGGTACTGAAGAACAAAATCTGTCCTCTTGAAAACAAGACAAGGGATCTGTGATCTCATTATTTAACCCAAGAATGCAACATGTTGATAATCATATCTCTGCCCACTACTGAGCATGTCAATGACTCTGAGAGTATGCCGTGGAGCTAATATTATCTGAAGCATCTATCTGAATATGGAGTCTAGACCATCCTCTTTTCTCATCCTGATAGCAGAGGTGGATAGCTTGTCACAAAAGGCTGTAGGCCACTGAAATAGTGAGTGCAGGAAGTCTGCTATGCGGCCCAACACAGCTATTGTAGCTATACTCAGATTTACCGTGAGTACAGTTCACTGGTATTTTGCTCAGTTGTATTTCCAGTACAAGCACCACTGAGAATTCCCTGCCACCACTTTTGAAATCCAAGAGTTCCACTGTTTCTTTTTATGTACAAGTCAACTATAACCAGCTGAAGTTGTCACTGTGGAAATCCCACCTGACCTACTCACTATGGGATGATGTTACAAAAAGCTTCATCATATTCAATAGCTGCCATATCTCCAAGTAGGATGAGCGCCCTAATCACATGTCCTAAATCAGTGGTTCTCAACCTGTGGGTCCCCAGACGTTTGTGGACTTCAGCTCCCAGAAGCCCCAGCCACTATGGTCAATGCTCAGGGCTTCTGGGAGCTGAAGTCCAAAAACATCTGGGGACCCACAGGTTGAGAACCACTGCCCTAAGTGATCTCTGAGAGATGCCATCCCCAACTGGCGTAGCCTGACTTATTATACATGTGAAGACTGTGTATCCAACCAACCGTTAAATGATCTCTCTGCTCCATCCTTCATCTTATTTTTATAGTTTGGTTTTTGCACTCTTTCTCACTCTCAGACTTCAGATCTGAAGATTTCCACATAACATCCATCTAACATCTTTTCTCTATGTTTTTTCCCTGGTGGACCTTCATTGTCTTCAAAGGTGAACAAACAGTGTAATGTCTGCATCCCTGCCTTTTTCCCACATTCGTCAGGGATTTGAGGCTTTATGTAGGCAAATAAGGGGCATGTCCTGCTATCTACCAATGATTCCCAACTGCAGACACCTTATCACTTGAAGCTTACCTCATCACTTGAAGTTCCAGCACTGTCCATTCCATCCTGGTCTTTTGCTGACTTGAGTTGCTTCCAACACCCATCTCACCTTTTGTTTTTGGCTGCCTCATCACATTCTGCCTCATCCCTGTTTGTGCTGGATGGAGTATTGCCAATACTGCTAGATAGTGATCATGGTCATCATCTTCCTTTCCTCTTTTACTTGCCCTGTGCTTTTCTTCGGACTGTGGAACTATCCCTGGCAGCTGGTCTTACTTGGGCTCAGGCTGAGGCTTCGGCTGCTTTCTTTAATAGAGTTTGAGAAAGGCATTGTAGTACAGTGTTATTGGTAGACTTTACAAGCTAACACATACATCCTTGATGATTTCTCAGTTGGTTGCCCTGACTTCTACCTCTTCTCTGGGTCCAGGTTTGCTGTTTCTGGACCACTTGGCTCAACTAGCCATTAGTGCAAAGAGGAATTTAGGCCTGACACTGTTTCTGGACTCATTTATTCCAAAGGTTGTGAGAACACAGTAACAGTGTCAGGCCTAAATTAGAAACTTAAGCACCATGCTTGGAGCCTACTGCATACAAAGAAAGTACTCCTCTCCCTAACTGTTTTAGCTGTTTCACTGAGGTGTTAGACAATGCTGAGCAGGTTAGAGAAACATATGTAGCAGGTTGCAGGCACAGATTGACAGAAACAACCCTTTTCCAATCTGCGTTGTGCCAACATTACCCTCTCAACTGCTTGCAGATTTTTAGACAATGTAGGCTGTGGGTGAAGATGACAACCTTGGGTCACTCTAAGAAGTCAGAAACAGCTTCTTACCTTCCTTCTCTACCACTTGCTGCTGCTGCTGCATTTGATGCTGCTTTGGTGGTGGTTGTTGCTGCTGCCGCTGCCACCACCACTTGTAGCATTCTTCTTTCCTGCTTCTTGCATCAGTGAAGCCCCCAAACCAATTGGCTGTTAGATGGCTGGGAACTGGCTTATATGCCCAAGGAAAAGACTGCAGTGAAACCTTTGCTCAGATTTCTTAACTCATCCCAGCTGTTCAATCAGGCTGATCCTTACTGGCTGGCTTTCCCTGCTTGGGCATGTCACACACTCTCAGCCCCAGAAAACCCTGTGATAGGTTCCCCTTAGGGTATCCATAAGTCGAAAACTACTCAAAGGCACATAACAGCAACAAAAAACGCCAGAACCTACACCAGTAGTAGTGTATTCTAACACAGCTAAACTTTTTTATTTCGCTCATTTAATTTTCTTATAACTAAATATCCTATAGTTTTGTTCTCTTTTTTTCCTTTTTCTTGTTTTGCACTTAGAATCTATTATAAGCATCGTCATCATCATTATTATACTTAACTACTACAGAGGGTTTCTTCAGTGCATGTGATTAACAAGTTTTTGTTGGTGCTCAAATATTTCAATTTTAAAACTTTTTTTAAATGAGAAGTTGATTGATAGGAGAATATTTTAAATATCCTTTTTATATTTCTTTTTCCTTTACCTTTCTTTTTTAACTATACTTTTTTGTTTTAATGGTGTGCTAACTATAATTTTAATTATGTACTTTTTTGATACTTTTTTGATTTGGACATTTCCTCTACCTCTATAGGTTCTTTCCTTACTAAAAGGAAAACAAACAAAAAATCTCTTCATATTCTACCCCAATAACAGATACAAATGCAGAAGAGATTGAACCTTCCTCAGAACCTGTCTTAGACTGGTCTTTGGACTGTTGCAGGAGCCCAGAGAACACAGAGACCACAGAGCAAGAAAAAGAGTAATTTATTACGCATGGGCTTTTAGCTGGATGTCTCCAAAAGACCAAAAGCCCTGAATTCAAGTTTCACAGCTCTTTTATAGACAAAGTTCACAGCATACATAAAGATCACAGGCAAAGATCGCAGGCATGTCTCGGTCCGCCCCTCTGGGGTCACAAATACCACATGCTGTTACTAGCTAATTACCCCCGCACTCAGACCCCGGAAAGTGCTTATCTACAATCTACAATTACCGCTGCCAGTCAATAAACAAACAACACCCTGGCTACGTGATCAACATCCTAGCTACGTGATACATTGGCTCTCGTGACCTTTTTACCCTTCTTAAATCTTTCTCCGTTCCTCTGACCTAAGCCCCCAGCTTCTACTTTATTTCTACTTTATTATTTCTAATTCATACCTATATAATTTCCGCCCTTAAATGCATAATTTCTAAACAATTATAGCATTTCGTGACATTATATCATAAAACAGCGTCAGGCTGAGCCATCAAAGCGTACAGAGCTGCTGTCTTACTGGAAGTAATTTGAAGCATATTACTTATACATTGTATAAAACAAGGAAAGCATATACACAGAAACAGGAATATTAGCACTACTGGCAACAAAATTACAAACAATGCTTTTAGCCAATTCAGGTTTGGTAACCAAGATGTGAGCCACTTCCACCAGCTATCATCCCCTTCATTTATATCCTTTACTACTTCGTGCAGTTTGTTAATTTGTGCTTCTATCGCGTTGCTGTTATCAGACAAGTTGAAACAGCACAATTTCTGATGCTTTTCATATCCTACATGATGGAGAAGGAAGAGATAGTCAACCCCTGCCCGATTTTCCAATACAGCATTCCTTAGTTCCCACTCTTCTTTGTTAAGCAAGGATAATGCTTTGGAAGTAGCGTTTATACTTTTGACTAGCGTACAGGCTAATCTATTTCTAGTCCGTCCTCCAAAGCCAATCCTGTTATTCCAACGAGGGAGAATGCTAACGCTATTTTCTCCTTGTCCGACCATAAGTGTGATTGGCCGTCACAGTTTTCATCTAGAGGGGCGGCTCTAGCTCTACGGTCTTGCTTCTGAGGCCATGGAGGAAGGACTGTTACCAGACGGCTAAGGCAGCAAGGTTGAGTGTCAGACAGATAGGCTGGTATGTATGACCAGGTTCGAGACCCACAGGTCCAGAACCAGCCATGAGGTAAGAGAACATGACCTTGGTAATAAGATATATTTTGGATCTCCTTGCAAGGAATCGGAGGTCCAGGAGCAACCTTGCATTGGCTATTCTTACTCTGACAATTTATCATGCGCGCGCAGGTATCATTGGCTCCTGCTACTATAGGAGTTCGTAAAGTGAACTCAGTTAGGGGTAGAGAATTTGAAGTGACCCCCCAATCTGCGCTGCGAGCATACGACATATCTAAGTGGCTAAAGATCAAACTCTGGTAGTGGGTACTATCCTGGATTTGGCTTGGCTGCCTACACACCGGTATCAGACATGAATTAATGAGTCTATTGGCAGGAACTCCCTGTGGCAAACAGGTTATATTAGCTAGGTGTAACCAATAGTTATCAGCCAAACGTGGGGATGCTATCTCTTCAACCCCTTGAGCATTGCTTACAAGTATCATATACATAGAGAATAATAAGAGTAATATAATATAATAATATAATATAAAATGCATGTTAGTATTACGTCCCTTCCTGGGCTTCCTGGGGTCTGGCTGTATGCAGGGCTGCTGGAATCCTGGACAGCAGCAATAGAGCCTAGCCCCCGTCTTCTTTCCTTCTCCAGGTGCAGGCTTAGTTGTACGTAGAATTACCAGCTTCCGGAGTGGCAATAGTATAACTCAGCCTGAATCTCCGTGCCGCTTCTTCAAGGTGAGCTTGAGTGGGTTAGTAGGGTCCCCAGCTACCACTAGCTAATTACCCCCGCACTCAGACCCCGGAAAGTGCTTATCTACAATCTGCAGTTACCGCAGCCAGTCAATAAACTAATTCATACCTATATCAGGACCACAGACAGATTCTGTTTGAAGCCCACATAGAGGGATTTTCTGATATAGTGCAGAAATTGCTTTTGCTGAACATGTCAACCACTTATCTGAATGGGAAAACCAAGTAATTCGAGATAACCCAATGAATAAAGAAACAGAAGTTTCTACACAGCATCTCAGAACGGTACATGGGGTAAGGAGTCAGAGAAATTAACAGAATGTCAGCAGTGTAATCAAGGTCCTAGATTCAATCAAGATTTCCTCCCTGACTATAATGGTTTATTAACTGTAATTGTGGAATTCTCAGTAAAGATGGAGTCTTTACATAAAATTAGGGCATTTGCTCAAAGGGCTGACCTACTTCACTTTTCTAGTACAAGAAAGAAACCTAGTAAGAAACAGAACAAAAACAAAGCTTCATCAAAAGAAGATTAATGAATTAAAGTAAAAATATTAAGAGATCAAGGAAAGGGCAGAGGTTAACACAGAAACATAAGATGAATTTTCAAAAACTGTTTAAATTGATGGGCGAGAAACCAAAGAAGCCAGAAAAATCACAGAATGTGGATAAAAAAGAGTGTATTCTGAGCAGCAGAAGCTGTCAACTGGTAACTCTATTGGTCTTGCATTTCCTCCTTCAAATGGTAGGGGAGAAATTGATACCCAAGCCCCCCTGAAAATATGTCCTCAAGAAAGGTCCTAGTTGTACTGATAAGAAGTCAGTTCCTCCTGCTGATACCAGCTTCAGCCAATTTTAGCAGTAAGGGCTGGAATCTGGTATTGGTGATTAGATAGTACCTATCTAAAACCAGATGGCATGTTGATTCCATTAGACTGTAGGCATCACTTTTTGTATATTTTAGGCTCTGTGGTTCATGAAGTTCTTACTGTCACTTAAGCACATTAATTTTTCAAATTAAATCTAGAGAGGCTCCAGGGCCAGATTCAATTTTGCTTGAGCTGTTGGAAGCTAACATCATATGGTGGACACCTGTACTAGCAAGCCCCATTCACTCAAATTACAGGACTGCCTGATTACATAGCAACCGGTCCCAGGCTATCATAAACACTATGTATAAAAAGGGGGGATAGGAACAATCACTCTAATTCTCAGCCCATTAATCTACTTTCAGTAGTGGGTAAACTCTACACCTGATTCTACAATAACATGCTTATTAGCTGGATTGAGGATGAAAATATCCAAGGGGATGAGCGGGCAGGCTTCAGAAAGGGCAGGTCAAATCTTGTCCATTGCTTAGTTCCAAGCCACCCATCTGAGAAATACACATGATCACCCAGTAACAATCTAAATATTGCCTTCATAGATTTGAAATTAGCTTTTGATTCGACAGCCAAAGATAGCATGTGGACCAAACTTCTTTTCTATTGATAAAAGATTACTTTTGCAGTTGCAATTTACCTGCCTTGTGTGATAAAGCCCTTGGTTTTGATTATGCATTTTTGCCCTTTTCAATTTTACAAGAGCAGTTTAAACTACCTCTATCAGCTTACTGACAATATCTACAACTGAAGCACATGTTACAATCCATATCTTTGGCCCTGCAGCTTTAAGTGCCCTTAGAGACGTCAATTGAAGCCAATCAAGTATCCAAACAAACAGTGTATATGTATGTATGTATGTATGTATGTATGTATGTATATATATATGAATTTCTGTTATCTATAAATAAATATGAAGTTTACAGCAAGAATGGAATAGAGAATTGGAATATCCAGTTCTGACTAATCATTGGCCATAATTTTAAACATCCATAACTAGTATGGGTATAGATTTATGACAATGTCTTACACAGCAGAAATTCCACTTTGGGGAATATTGGTTGCCACAGGTCTATCCAGGAACAGTTTTCTAAATCACCAAATTGTTGTAGATGTAATACTGCTACAACTTTGGAAACCACGGTTTGAATCCCCACTCAGCCATGGAAACCCATGGAGACCTTGGCAAGTCACACTCTCCAAGCCTCAGAGAAGGGCAAAAATAATTGTTCTTTGAACAAATCTTGCCATGAAAACCCCAAGACAGGTTTGCCTTAGAGTCGCCTTAGTCAGAAACTACTTGAAGGCACACAGCAACAACTGACTGACTAGGTAGTAGTTTTGGTGGTCCAGTTTTGGCTGGCTGTTTCAGGGGGAGCTGGTCTCTTCCCCAGCCTAGTTTTGTGGGGGCTTCACACATACCCTGTTCAGAGTCCATGCTGACTTAGATGCCGCAGGGAGAGGGGATTCTCCTTCCACACCAAAGCTGTTCGCCCTGATTTGAACCTTTTAATTTAGCGCCTTTGAACTTTGCCTAAGGCCGCCCTCCCGTGCATGCCTCTCGCATATTTCACTCCTCTTTTATAAGGATAGCATCATGTGATTCTAAATAGTTTCGGACTAGATTGTACTTCCCTTTTTTTCTTAACAACTTTCTTGTTCCTTTACTCCTGCAGCATAAAAAGGAGGAAAGGAAGACGAATGGGAAAAAAAATGTAGCAACACTTTTAAAACTGGTTTTTATTTTTACACAAGCTTTCGTGGATATAAGAAGTGCGTTTATATCTACGAAAGATCAAGAAAAAAATTAAAAAAACAGTTACTGTAGTCTGAAAGCTCCTGTTACATTCCTTCCCTCCGCCCGCCTTGTCTTTATGCTGCAAGAGATTAACACCGCTCTTCTTTGAAAATTTACTTTTACGGAGCACTTTTTAGTAGCACCACGGAGGCACACTGACAGGAAACATGCTCTTGAATTTTCTCGTTAAAGCTATAAACTGCACAAGCGGAGTCAGTGGAGGTGCTGGTGACCGGCGCCCAACGGCGACAGCACAGCAGGCTGTACATCGCATGCTTATCGGCGATTTCTACCTGCAGCAGCTTTTATATGTGCCATTTAAGTTTCTGTTTCCCCTGTGTAACCATAACAGCGGAGAGGGAATTAACTTTCCAGGCAGCTAGTGAAGGGAGACGCGTTGTCCAGCTGCACAGGCACTACTCGCAGCCCAGCTTCGAGAACGATGCGTAGAGATTGGGATAAAATGGGGACTTGCGCCTGGAAACCACCATTGCTTCAAAATGGCGCTCAGGGGACAAGCGCAGGGGCATTAATACTCGCGGGACAACATAGACCCGAATATGCTTTTAAGAAGCTTCTGACATATGGCGTTCAAAATGCAACACTTTCGCCACCAAAACGCTGGCCAAAACCGGCATCCCTTCAGTAAATATCCAGCTTCCCAGACCCAGAGGGGGAGGCTCGACGGCCTCTCTTTGGATTAGTGTTTTGGCTATGACGTCCTCCGGTCACGTTACGCGACCGATTTCAAGATGGAGGACGGAAGTCTCCGCTGAGCCGGAAGCATTACTTTTCAAGGGTGGAGAAAATGGCGTGGAGCTGTTGTGCCCGTGTGTGGGTTAGGCAGGAGTTATGGGGGTGTGGAAGCCGGGCACGCAGGTAAGATAACGCAGCGTTGCTGTGGAGGGTGAGGGGCACTGATGTTGCCTGGGGCGGGAGGCACTGACGGGGGCATCGGGAGGGCGTCTGGGATGAAGAAAGGCCTTACTGCTGCCAGCATTGCTGCTGGGCTTCCCCGGAGTCGCTTTGAAAACAAAAAGCAGTGTAGGCCGTTTCCGCCCTAGGCTGTCACAGTGCTATTATTACACTTTCAGCATCCTATGGTGTCCTGGGGTTTGCAGTTCAGTGAGGCCTCTCCCTAAACTGCAAACCCCAGGATTCCATTGGATGTTGAAAGTGGAATAATAGCACTGTGGCAGTCTAGTGCGGAAATGGCCACAGACAATTCGAGTTGTGTGCTTTTCATTATCGTTCCTTGGAGAATGAGGAAGATAGGAAACCAAAATTGAAAGCGACCCTGGAAGAAAGAAGTGGGAGGAAGGATGTGAAGTGGCTTCTCGGATTGCAGATTCTGAGGTGTATATTCGCGGTAGTTGCAGCGCTGCAGTTTGTAGTAGAAACCCATTCGTCCTCTTCCTCCTGCTTTCGCTTTGTCATCTGTAATGCAGAGCATCTTGAGCTACTTGACCAGGACCAACAGTGCCCCCATCCCCGTGTACCAGGGATTGATGCTCTATTTGTGCCCAGTGGTTACAGTTGTCCCCCCCCCCCGGAAACTTGCCACCGACCGGAAGCTCAAAAACTCCAATGGGTCCGTGGTCCATCACTTTTAGAATCACTGATCTAATGCAATACTGAATTAAAATATCTCAGAGTCAATTTTAGGTATTCAAATGTCTTGTTTATTTTTGTTGTTAAAAGTTTGTGTATATACACAGAGCCAATGTGGTGTAGTGGTTCGAATGTTGGATTAGAACACTGAGAGAGCAGGGTTCAAATCCCCATTGGGCCATGAAAACCTACTGTGTGCCCTGGACAAGTCATGCTCTCTCAGGCTTAGAGGAAGGCAAAGGCAAGCCCCCTATAAATAAATCTTGCAAAAAAGACCCTGTGGTAGGTTTGCCTTATTATTGCCATAAGTCAGAAATGACGTGAAGGTGCACAGCAGGAACAATGTACATGGTCCACCTGTGATGTTTTAATTAAGCATTTTAAGACAGGTTTAGATAGAGGTACAGATGTTTTTCTATGTTTACTATTGTTGTGGAAACCATGAGTAGTGAGTCTTGCAAACTGCTGGCCCAGAAAGAATTGTTGGGAGTTCCAGATGAGAGGTTACCTTAAATGTTTTAGGAACTGAAAACTTCTCCTGGTGAATGATTTTAGAACTGCTTTCATTGTAACAATTATCTAGCTGGTTTTGAATTATTCTTATAGTTTATTTCATAAAAATATTCTACATTTTAAGTTGCCCATTAGTAGCAGAATTGAATCACAGTAGCAATTTCACTATGATTTTGAAAGGTTCACATATTTTTAGATAAGTTTTAATATTATTTTACACATGAGATTTTAGTGAAGTTCACTTCATTTGTATAAAATGTTTTATTGTTAGACTGTTGGAAAAAAAGGTTATAAATCAGTGGTTCTCAACCTGTGGGTCCCCAGATGTTCGTGGACTTCAGCTCCCAGAAGTCCCAGCCACCATGGTCAATGCTCAGGGCTTCTGGGAGCTGAAGTCCATGAACATCTGGGGACCCACAGGTTGAGAACCACTGATATAAATGAACATCATATACTGTAAAACAACTGGACAAAGGAAACTGCACAGAGTGCTGTGGAGGGAATTAAACCAAAAGATCCAATTTGTTAGTGCTTTCATTTCTAAGAATTCCAAAGCCTCTACATCTGGAACTCTAATTGTAGTTTGATAGTCCATGTTACAGTCAGTGCAAACTGTAGTATATTTTTTACATGTTAGTCAGCTGTAAGATAACTAAGTTCCAAAAGAAACTTGAAGAGCAAACATTATAGTTGTATTCTAGTTAGAAAGAAAAAATCAAAGTAAACATTTTCAGAGGGAGAGTAATCTGCAATGTCTAGTCTACTGCAGCAAAAACAGTGAAGAGTTTTGTGGCATCTCAACGGCCAATTTTTATTTGACACAAACTTCCATGGATTGCAGCATAGTTGCATCTGATGAGGTGGGCTGCAGCACACAGATGTTAAAGCCAAATAAACTTCGCTAGGCTCTAGTCTTTAAGCTACCACAAGGCTCTTTGTCACAAAGTAAAGGAATCCTAGGATATTGGAGTGGCTGAAATTATGCTTTCAGTTATCATAGTCTGAATAAGAAACTCCTCTCATTTCTTAGTAGACTGTTTGAATGTGTCTGTTTTGTGTTCAGTATCTATTTTTCCCCAATTAGGTTTACTTTGTATCCATACACACAACAGAGAAATGGGTTCAGAAGACCAGCACAGAAGAGTGATCCCCATAGATCAAACTTGGAAGCTGGTAGTAAATCACAGAAAAGTGGTTTGTCTCCTCCGGTTCAGGACCCAGCCTTTCACAAATCTTCTCGTTCAGTAAAGAAGCTTGTGAAGCCATTCATCTTTACAGTTGGGGTAATTATTTGAGCTCATTTGTATGTAACTAATAATTGGTTTATTTCTGGACATTTTCATACACAGCAGACTTTGTGTCAAGTTATGATTTTGGCAGGCAGTCTGTTGCAGCACCATGAGAGATGAAGCTATGACTATAGAAGTTCTCTGACGTGTGGAACTGTTAAGGGCCCTGGGCCTTTGTACTATACAGGTTCCTTTATAAACCTCTAAAGACTACATAAGCACTAGTAAATAAAATTGCCATCAGATGTTCTTAGTATTGGAAACAGTACCTCATTTTATCATGATAGCTATGCTGATGCTAATTCAATTGTTGCCAGTATACACTGGTGCTTTTTCCTGTTTTGATAAATGATGGATTACTTAAAGGTTGATTAAATATATTCTTAATGTTCTATAGTTTTCAGGGTGTGCTTTTGGATCAGCTGCTATTTGGCAATATGAACATCTCAAAGCTAGGGTCCAAAACTATTTCGAAGCTGCTCGAGCAGACTGGATGGATAGAATGCAACCACAGAAGGGGCTGAACTTCAGAAGGCAGGTATAAGGAACTTACTCCAAACAATAACAAAAATAAGTTTTTTTTTCATTTTTATAACAGCACAGTAAAACTCAGATACTCTGAACTAATGAATTAAAATAGAACATCACAATTGAATACTTGTGCAAATTTTCCTTGTTGTGCTTTAATATCTAGAGAACTTTGTTCAATATCTTAATATTGTTAATATGTCTGAAAGGTAGTACATATGGGGAAGGATCAGCGAATGTATAGAGTGTTGTTTATCAAGAGGAAAATTGTGGGTTTTAAAGTTCTAGGACTTAGCAGCATGAATAATATACTATGTTTGTATATTAATTGATTTTCTTGTTGGTAACTGTAAATAATGGAAATGAATATTTTGGATTGGCATCAGATAAAAGCATGAAGAAGGTGGCAGAAGAAAAATAATGGCACCCACTCATTTGATTATGGGCTGCTCAGTGTCTTATAAGCCACTGTAGGAGGCAGGGCTTTTAGAGTTATGTAAATACAAGATATTTGTGTTCTAAAATTATACCAAGAGCAAAAATTAAAATCAGTGCATCATTAGAAGAGATGTTACTTTGAGTGATTTACTTAGGAGGATAGTAATGTGGGCATACTGCTGCATCTGTTGCAGTGTAACATAACTACCATGGCTGGAATTCTCTGTTGCAATCTACTTTGTGTAACTTTATGCATGCTTACCTACTCAACAGAAGCACTAAGGAACCCTATTAGTGAACCATCAAGATGCATAACAGGATGCTGGCAAAAGTGTCCTGATGCACACCGGCTTCTTCCAGTGTGCACTGGTACTCCCTAGCCAAAGTCCTGTTGTGCATTGGTCCCAATATTCAGCAGCTACTTTGCTGGCTCCCCGAGCTAGTAATGTAACTGCAGCCCCTTACTGTATATAGACATTGCAGCACTGCTTAGTTCTGTTTCCCACAGACTTAAGTCTGCTTATGAAGACTGAAGTCCCCAAATGAACTCTGGCTGAAAGCCAATGCGATTTGTGGTGGCATCAATAGGCGTATGGTGTCTAGATTGAGGGAGGTGATGGTACCACTCTATTCTGCATTGGTCAGGCCTCATTTGGAATCCTGTGTCCAGTTCTGGGCACCTCAATTCAAGAAGGATATGGACAAGCTGGAACGTGTCCAGAGGAGGGCGACCAAAATGGTGAAGGGTCTAGAAGCCGTATGAGGAGCGGCTTAGGGAGCTGGGTATGTTTAGTCTGCAGAAGAGAAGGTCAAGAGGGGACATGATAGCCATGTTTAAATATTTGAAGGGATGTCATGTTGAGGAGGGAGTGGGCTTCTTCTCTGCCACTCCAGAGACTAGGACAAGGAGCAATGGATTCAAGCTGCAGGAAAGGAGATTCCACCTGAACCTCAGGAAGAACTTCCTGACGGTGAGAGCTGTCTGGCAGGGGAATATGTTGCCTCAGTGGAGTGTGGTAGAGTCTCCTCCTTTGGAGGTTTTTAAACAGAGGCTGGATGGCCATCTGTTGGGAATGCTTTGATGGGTGTTCCTGCATAGCAGGGGGTTGGACTCGATGGCCCCTGGGGTCTCTTCCAACTCTATGAATCTATGATATTGTTTTTGGTGCAACTGGTAATGTTTACTTATAATGACCATTGTGGGAAGGGCAGGGGGAGTTAAGATAAGTGACAACACTCTTCCTTCAGTGAGTAACTGAATAGGGCTTCTTTTATTTTGTGATCACCAAAAACAATGGAATTTTAAAGTAACCACATAGTCATCTGGAAGGATCTGATTGGTCTTTTGGGGTGGAGGTAGATTTACACTAAGAGAGTGATAGTGTTAAGGAATTTTACTGTAGGGGAAGTTCTGGAATGAATATTCCATTTTTTGTTTGAAAGCCCGATTTCTTAAATGTTTCTCTGTACTAAAGAATGTAAAATTATATAATGAAAATGAATGAGTTTATTTTTTCCCATCTTTTATTTATCTTTTATTTTGTTGGGAAGCCAGAATAACTTCGTTTGTTCTATTTCAGATTAACCTCTGGTGGAACAGTCTGAGCAGCGGGCAACAGGCTGTGTCAGGTTTGTGTTAGCTTACAAGTATTAGACATTCTCAGGAAGAGAAATATGGCAAACAGGTACAGTATGTCACTGTATGGCTTTCATACCATGCTTACAAGTTGTTAGACCTAAGGCAGTCTTGTCCACCTGTTTTTTATGATCTTTTGTGAAGTTTATCCTAAAGTGATGTAAATGTTATACTGGTATGTGCGCATACGCACACCAGTCTGTAGGATGCAATGTAATATTACATTCAAGATTATTCCCTTTTTTAAAAATACTAGTTTATTCCTTTTGCCTTCCTTAAGTTTTGCCCATGATTAGAGCTATTTACACAAAATCACTTTACCTTCATAGAGTATTTTGTCTTGGCTAGAACACTGCATGTAATCACATGCTACCTAGATTTTAGTTAATATAGCTCTTAAACTTGCCATAGTTATCATAGTATGAAACAAGCATTCCATAACTTCAGTATTTCAAAAAAGAAAAATCTAATTAATGCGTGATTGATTTCATTATGCAAAGCAACTTTTTACTTTTACCCAGTCTATCCTCTTTGTATACTTCATCAGTCAGCAAAAAGAAAATCAAGGGTGTTCGCTAGTGTCAGGCGATCTTTTTCAAGTCTCATATAAAAGTAAATAAAGAATAAAATCATTCTTAAAAGTATATATGTGTATAATTGCATGTAAGAGATAGGAATAAGCAATATTTTATTATTTCATTTGTTAAAAAACTAGAAATATATCTGTACTAGTTCTCATTTATATATATTTCAAAGCAGCTTGCAACAGCACTACAGTAAGACAGTGAAACAGTGAAAGGAGAATAACAAAGTTTTGAAGAGAACTGAATACTACTATGGTGATGAAAAAGCCAAAACAAAGATACATTTTAAATAAATACCTAAAACATGCCAGTGTCAGGTGTACCACAGATGGGAGATCGTTCTACATAATGGGTGCCATCTCAGAGAAGACCTAGCTCTGGTCATCACTAACAAAAATCCCTAGGAGGCTATATTACTGCATTTTATGGTTATGGCAATCTAACTTGGCTTTCATTTTTCTTATATGCAGATTTCTCTCAAAGTCAGTGATCTCATCTTAAATTCACATAAAAATAAACTTTTTTTTATACTAGTTCACAAGAACTGATATGCGGGATGTGTACATTGCAGTGTTTTTCCTGTTTGCTTTGTCATTTAACTTTGTTGTTTTATAGGCATTATAGCTGCAAATATCTTTGTATTCTGTTTATGGCGGATACCTTCTTTGCATCGGATAATGGTCACATACTTCACATCTAATCCAGCTTCTCGTAAGTGTACTCCAGTGATAGTCCATAGAAAATCACAGAGACTGCTTGTCTTGGCTTTTTTTTCCTGTACAATTTTGAGTAAAGGTTGAGCAAATTAGCTTTCATAATAGGTATTGTTATTGTTATTATTATTCATATTCACAATAGGAAGAGTTTGAAATAGATTTTAAAAAGTGGCCCTCACACCTGTTATGGCTGTGTGCCCTTGCTTTATTTAATAAAAATGTTTACAAATCTAAATTCCAGAACTATTGCAGTAAATCCTTTTACAGGAGTTAAGGAACAAATATTCGTGGTCTACATTTGGACATAGTGCTGATGTGTCAGATCTGGAATACAGGGAAAATTCTCAGACAATTGAATCATAGGAAGGATGCTGTTGAAAGAATGAGATTATTTCTGGTTATACTGTACTAAAAAATGTTGAAATGAAATTCAGTGCAAAATGATACTTTAATTGGGAAATGGCACTTGTGGCCCTCTAGATGTTGCAAGATTACAGTGTCCCTTGACCATTAGCCATACTGCCTTGATCTGATTGGAACCAGCAACATCTGGGGGACCACAGTTCTCAACCCAGTGTGATTTTTTTTAAAAAAAATTCATAATGGCACCCTGCTATCCAAGAATTGCCTTTATGCAGAGTGGCAATACTATTGAATTTTTGATTGATACTATAAATCTTAATGGTTTTGGAAGCATGGGGCAACTTTTTTTTCTGTCTCAGTTTCTGAACTGTTCAATTTGTAACAGAGTATAAATGGAGAAGTAAAATACTAACATGGTCTTCTAATGGCTTTTTTTTTTTGGCTTGTTCATCTAGGTGTTTTATGTTCTCCCATGTTGCTTTCAACATTTAGTCATTTCTCATTTCTGCACATGGCAGCCAACATGTATGTTTTGTGGAGCTTTTCAACCAGCATAGTTTCTCTTCTGGGACGTGAACAGTTCATGGCATTATACTTCTCTGCTGGTAATAACCCTAAAATACCAGTCTTCATTTGTTATCTGCTTCTCAGTTGTTAAGACTGTTTAAAATTTGCCTGTAACTTACTAGATATTATAATAAGATGGTATTATGTTTGGTAAACTTCAGTTCATTGAGCAATGGAACTCCTTTACCCTTGTTAAATGAGGGTCTCGCTAAGTTTTTCCCTGTAAACAAGATTTGCCCTGCAAGCCAATGTACTGTTAAACCATTAGGCCTGGATTTATGTGGTCATGCACTTTGATTTGAGAGGATTGGGCTGCTAGTCCATGAACCACCTGATCTGTGGTGACATTAGTGGAACTCATTTTAGAGATTTTTTTTCTTCTTAAGAAAAGGCGAAGGAAAATGGTTGCCAAATAAAACAGAGACCAAGAGCTCCTTCCTTGTAATAGTTGTGTGGAGGGGGATTTTTAGCAGATGCAGCTTTCTTGATTGGACATGATGCATTAGCTAAAAAGCTGTCTCTGTTTTCACAGCTATGAAGGCAGTTAGGTATAGCAAACTAGAATCAGTAGATTTGGTCCAAGATCAAGAAAGGTGGACAAGTTGCCTTTTGATTTAGGAAGATTGATTAGGGCAGGTATGGCAAGATTTTCTAAAAAGAAGAACTCATGATGGAATATTCTAATGACAGAACTTATTCTTGCAGCAGAATTGCATTAGGCAGAGCAAGTGGTGGTTTTAAAATTCAGAAGCGTTCTTGAAAATCCCAGAGAGAAGAATGAACAGAAGTAAAATTTCCATGAGGCCTTGTTGGTTAGTGCTGTGGACTTAATTATCGTTGAGAACCATGAGTTTAGTTAAGCAGAGGATGAAACTTGGACTAATTAGACAACTTAGGTGTTTTGTGTCCCTGAATAACTCAGTGTTTCTAACTTAGTAAACTTTTTTCTAGGGGTTGTCTCCACATTTGCCAGTTATGTCTGCAAAATGGCCACAGGAAGGTTTGGACCATCACTGGGAGCTGTGAGTCTTACTGAATGTCAATAAATCTTCCTGTTTTTCTGAAGTTGTTATTGGAATGTACAGTTGGCCACCCACATTCACTAGGGTTAGGGTCACAGGACCCCTGCAAAAGTGGAAAAACAGCAAATATCATATAAAAAAAAATGAAAGAGTGTGTGTGTGTGTGTGTGTGTCTCTGTGGGAAGGAGGGAGAATGGGCACTGAAGGTTCAAACCAGGTCAAGGAAAGGAGAGGGAAACAGAGCAGGTTGGTATGGTGGCCCTGTGCTTCCTCTCTCTCACTGATCTCTTTCCTTGGGTGTGGGGGAGCATTAGGAGAGGGTTTGTGGTGCTGAGAAATTGGGATGAGAGCCTCTTTAGTTGGCCAGGCAGTGGCGGGAGGAGGAGGACTGGAGGCTGAGTTTTCAAGGGCTGCACAGCCTGATCAGAGCTGCCAATAGGGAAAATTCCCCCAGAAATGAAGCCCTTGATGTAAGAGAGAGAGAGAAGTTGGAGAAATTTGCAAATAATGAAATCCATGAAAGTTAAACCAATCAATCAATGAATTTTATTACGGTCGTAGACTAGCATGTGAAAGTTAAATCTGCGGATGTGGAGGGCTGACTGTAATGTGTTTAACATAATGTACATACAGCAGAAATCAAGATATTGCTTGGAAAAAAACTCAAGTGGATAGCATGAATTTAAACCAAACATCTTCTTTCTCGAAGTCACACCCCAAGAAAAATAAATTTTATTTTTGGTTAGACGGTTTATACTTTTAATTTGAAAATAAACTTATATTTGCATTTCTTAGTGTCAGATGAGTTGTTTCATAAAGTGAATATTATAACAGCCAATAAATATTTGCATGATATTTCTCTTTGTAATTGTTAACTTTGCAGAGATAAAGGGAAGAATTGTTTGGGCCTAGCTATATTTTTATGCTTCCTGGGACTTAAATTTTTTTTCCACATAATTCAGTGAGATTTTCTCTAGTATAAAATATGAATGGGATCAGACATGAAACTGCAGTCTTGGTTTAGCTTGTCAAAATCTGAACATACTATAACAGATATTTATATTTTTCACAAGGGTTATTACCACACAGATTTTCTCTTGAACAACTTCAGAAGGAAGTCTAATCACTGGTGGGAAAATACCTTATGATTTCCTTAAAGGAGTACTTCCTGTAGGCTTTTTAACTGGAGTAACTTTTAAAAGGCAGGCTACGGAGATGGTCTTAGTGTGTGAGGTGTTTGCTGCTAGTAAAGCTGGCTGGCACCGTTTTTTTCCTGCATCTTTTTGATAACTTTTAGTGATGACGGTTAATTTAACTGGTTTCACAAATTTTATAAATAACTAGGAAATTCACCTGACATTGTTTGGATTGGTGTTAATGATTATGCTTATGATTCAGTTACTTTTGTTAATATTAATTAAATGATTTCACTAACTAAATTATTATTTTATATCGCTTTATTATTCTTGAGTTAGTTAAAATGTCAAAATTTTAATCAGAGCACCTACATTAAAACATGTTTTAAAGAAAGTTCCGTGTAAACTGGACTAAAACTAGTAGTTTTCCATAAAGTCAGATTCTGCCAACCTGCATGAAAATAATCTGGAAATGTCAGGATGTCAGCCTAAGTATAATGTATTTTGAGAACCAAAATGGTTCTTAAAATGTGTTGTTCAGAAGGAAAATTAAAATAGAAACCTAGGGTGTTTGGGGCGTAACTGAACCAATTGATGGATTTGGTCTAAAGTCTTCGTTTTGATCTCATTAGATAACACATAAAACTTGGTGATTGTCATCAAGCCAGTGGATTTGTATGGTATAACAGACAACAAGCCAAACATTGGCAAAAACACTTCTGATTATTCCTTCCCTGAGAAAACCCTATGAAATTCATGGGATTGCTGTAAGTTGACAAGTGACTTGAAGGTGTGGGCAGACACAGACACACACATTTACTTTTAGAATCTTGTAATAAACAGTATTCTTCCCATTTCTGGAAATTAAAATTGTATCTAGTTGATTTCTGTTTTAATTTGAAATTAATGTGCTTTTGTATGGTTGCATTTTAATTGCAAAGTTGACATGGTTTAGAATTGACACTCTTTAATTTGCCTTTATTTCAATGTTTCTAGTCAGGCGCTATAATGACGATCCTTGCAGCAGTATGTACGAAGATGCCGGAAGCCAAGCTAGCTATAATATTTCTTCCAATGTTCACATTTACAGCTGGAAATGTAAGTCCTTTGAAATACTGAATGAGCCCATTGCTGCTGTCTTCCAGTTTCCTGAGAACAATTCTCTATCTGTCTTAACTGTTTGTAACTTCAAAGTTCTGTTTAAGTCCGGGAGACAGATCTTTCTTGTTCTGAACATGCTGGGCTTCTTTCACACTATGTTCCTTTTACATTGTGTTCTACACTTAATGCAGAGTTTAATTTTGGGATTCTTTGTCTATAAATTAAAAAAGCAGGATTGCTAAGGGCCACACAGCAACTAGTAAAATGAGTTGTTAGAAGCTTAAGCTTGGAACCCAGAACAGAGATTTGTAGAGTTCTTCTGCTAACCCATGAGATTTTTTTTAAAGCAGATCTTTTGCATGTTGTTTCATAAATAGCCTTTGAAACAGTTCAGTTTCTTTTATTCTTTTCCACACTAATATTTAAAGCCTAAAAATGTATAAAGCTAAAACAGAAGATCTCCCCACCCTTGATCATGTGGACTAGTTGCCTGGTTCTTTGCATTTAGATAGTACAGAATGTTGCATAGCTGTGTCTATGGTCATGGTATGAGACAAATTTATTTAATATAACTGGTTGATCTGTTTTCTTTTTCATCTCCCTTAATGCATGAAATCCCTCCCATTTCTCCTAATTCTGGAAGGAAACAGCTCTTCTAAATTGTATGGCTGTGCAAATATTTGAAACATCCAAATAAGTAAATTTTGTGGATAACTGCCCATCTTGCTGAAATCTAATCCAGTAGCTGTAGTTGACCTGGGGTTTGTGAACTTGAAAGATCCTAATCAGATGTGTTTTTATTTATTAAACTATATCCTGTTCGGTATCTCAGAGCAGCTTACAGGTGAAATCAATGTGAAACTATTTAAAAGAGTGGGGACTAATTTAAACAGTCTTATAAAATGGTAGAGGTAAGACTTAAACGCAGATCTGAGTATAGTCCTCACACTTCCTATCATAACCCATTGATGACTAAAGCAATGTATGAATGTGAAAAGGATCTTTTTCCAAGAGATACTGGGTAATTTCATTGTTTGAGATGTGCTGATGAAATCGTGTTGCTGTTGTACTGAAGTATTTTCATTGCTTTACTTATCCACTTCTAGGCTTTAAAAGCTATCATTGCACTGGACAGTGCAGGACTTGTGTTGGGATGGAAGTTTTTTGATCATGCAGCACACCTTGGTGGAGCTCTCTTTGGCATGTAAGTTTTTTGTGGTCTGCTATTACTACCAGAATGCTGCTGCTGCTTTAAAATAATCCTATAAATCTCTTGTGTCACTAATGGCATATTTTCAGTAGAGTTGCTTAATGATACTTGGTATATCAACATTTTTGATATCTGTAATACACTGTGTGAAGAAACTTCAGTTGGGCCTATGTTTTTATGTTTCTAAGGTGGTATGTCACATACGGGAATAAGCTTATATGGAATAACAGAGAACCAGTGGTGAAGGCTTGGCATACAGTGAGGACTTGGAGTCCAAAGAAATGAAGTGGGACTCATGAATGCTGCACTTTAGAAGATACTTGTACAGAAATCTGTGCTACTTTGAAGACATGGAAGTGGATTGGTTATTGCATAATGGAACAGGAAATACTGGGATCTTTAGTTTCTAATATCATAGTGCACACTTGAATATAAATGTATTTGGTAAGAAATATGATAGAATGGGGACAATAAAAATTTGTATCTTGTTGCTTTATTAAATGAGTCTTATTTGCTTGAGATAGTTTGGAATTAAAGTAAAATTGGTTCTATTGGTTGCTGGTTTAAACTATTTTAAACCAGAAGCACATATAAACAGTTCTTTTGTTTATGTACATTTTTGTTTGATAGCCATGGCACCAAAGAACTTTGGCTCATGTATTGTTTTGTACAGAAACTGCTTCAGAAATCAACTGAAATTAATTCTACCACTGTTGTTTTAGCTAAATTCAATAGATACAGCTATTCCTGAGCTACCATCTACCTATTAAAGATGAGGAGCTTCTCAGAGAAAAACAGGTGGTAACTACATTCCTGAATATATTTTAAGAACATGCAGTGTCTTTTGTTGTGAGTAAATCTGTCAGTTTTCTTTTCCCCACATTTGATTTCTTTGAAATTTCAGGTTCTCTCCATCCTGAACACAAAGAAAGTTTCATTTTTTTGTAAGTCCTTATTGAATGCAGACTGAAATGTAGTTCTTGCTGATCCCTACTGCCTGATTGGTTCAAAGTCCTTTCATGTCATGGCCTTATACTAGTAGCCCAAATCCTGTGTAATCACTGGTCGAGTGTAAAATCTTTGCCAACTTTACTGAGTTTCTCCTTACACCCATTTAAGGCAACTCAGCATCAATAATAGCCCTATACCAAATTGGCGGCTGGAGTTCTGGGAGGGCAACACCTCTTTCTTTTTCCTTGCTGCAGAACTCTAGACAGTTGTGTCCAGGATCTGCTAGTGCCATGCTCTCAGACTGTCTGCTGCGGGATTCGTTGTGCAAGGTGATACTGGAGACCTTCTGAAGCAATGTTAAAAACATACAGTGGCCCCTCCCTTATCCTGATCTCTCTACACACTAATGTGATATCATGCAAACATTGCATCCTGTTATAGTCAATGGGCATAGCGGACACATGCCCACATTGCTGTGTGCACGTCATATCCACTGACTAGATTGGGACACAACACTTGCATTTTTTGTTTTATATAGGGGTTCCTGCACGCATGGAGCACAGTGTATACTGGAGTAATGGAAGGTTATGACAGTGTATGTCACTGACAGGGTACTGGCAAGGGTCTTACATATCTCATTTAAGAGGAAACATCTGCCTCCCTGCAACTTTTCAGAGTTTGTCCTCGTCTTTTTAAAGCCATCTGGTCTAATTGTTTCTCTGCATTTCTAAAAAAAGACCTAGAGTTTGCAAAGTTGCCTTTTTGAATTACAACTTTCAGAATCCCCCAGCCAGTATGGCCTCCCCAGTGTTTCTTCTCTTCTCCCTGCTCTCTCTTCTCTTCCCCTCACTTTTTATTTCTTACTGGTCTTCCCTCTCCCATGGTAAACATTCGCCAAATTAATTATCCTTTCTTCTGTCTCTCTGGCTCTTGAAGAATTGGAGTTCCCTTGAAGTGTTTTGGGGGTGAAAAAGCCCTCAGACTTCATTGCAGCTGCTTCTGATTGGGAGGGTCTGCCATCTAGAGACTGGAAATGGTATTATAGAATATTTTAGTTAATCAGCCCCTTTGGAAACAAAAGAACCCCAAGAAGCACACTCCTTTAGATCTTGTTAAAATATCTATGAAGTATCAAATTTTAAGTGTCTAGATTTTGCATTTTTGGAGCTGTGGAAGGGAAGACATGCACAATTTCTGTCATAAAATAGATGGAAATAACAGGATATTATGGCCCACATCATCTATCAACCAGGTGGAATATAATGCTCTGCCTTCACAGTTCTGTATCCTCTCCTTGCCCCAGCAGCTGTCAAGCCTCCAGGGACGGTAGTTGCTGCTGCTTCTTACCTATAGGAAAGGGACAGGAGGAGGCAATTCACATGATGAAGATATGGCTGTTCTGGACTCTACAGGGAGAGGATGTGAGGGTGCATTAACAGAGGGAGTGCACTCTCACTCCCATCCATGCAGCTGCATCTTCATCTGAATTTTCTTTCTCTCTCCATCCTCTCTCAGTAATAGCCTATCTGCAGACTGGATAGCTGCTGAAGAGCAGATCTTAGGATGCTAGAGAATAGCTCCCTGCACCTTGTCCAAAAAGAGGCTTACACATGTGTAAGCCACACTTTTGTATCACATGTGCTTATGTCACTAACAAGATCCTGCTCTATTTGTTTCAATGGTATATACTCATAAAATTGGCTGATACCTTACCTAGTCCACCCCTTTGCCTATGAAGGATATCCTGTACTTCACTATTTCTAAAAGGCAGCTATACAGCCTCTACTTAAAACTTCACCAAAGAAGAGCCTGCAGAAAGAATAAGAGTAACCAAAACATCATTATTCTGAACAGGTCTACTGCAAGAATATTTAAGTTGCGCCAAGGGTTGGAATTGTACAGCCCTGTGGGTATTGTTGGAACACTAGCAGTCTTACTCAGCTAACGTGTGGAGGGCTGCATGATTCCCATCACTGCTCCAGATTCAGCTGCTTGACTGTAAGTTTCTTGAAACATTTACTAGAAGACAAAAGTAGAAATAGTAAACATAAAAAATTTTAAAAGTGTAAAATTAGGGTGTTGAGGCATTTGTCTCCTTGTGTGAATTCTCTCTTATCAATATTTTTAACAGTTTCTGGCTGTATTTGTAATGCTGTTATGAAATCAAAAATGAACCCTGTGAAGCGCGTGGTGTCATATATTCTAAATGGGATTAAGAATCACCCTTCTTCCTCTAGAATATTACTTTTGAATGCAAAAATACATTTGTCTGGCTTGGCACAAGAAAAGTAAAATCCAGAAGTAGCACTATTGCACAATATCTTTCCATAGTGTTAAAAACAGTCTTCCACCAGCTCTTGCACAACAATCCATAAAACAGCATTGCAAGAATTTGTTCTGCTCACACATCCAACCCAAGATGACTATCTGTTGTATATGACTGCATTTTATGTATTTATTTGAAAGGATCAAATTGCATTTTGATCAGGGTGTCTACTGTTAAGATCAGAACTCTCCTTAATAGCGAGTCTGATTTTTCATTACTTGACTTGGGATCTGATAAAAATTAATCTCTTATATTTGTATCCATCTTAAAATGGTGAACATTATTCTGTCAACCATAGTTAATGGTTGTATCACTGCATTACATTAAGCAATTTAGTAAGGTACTAACAACTCCACAACTTCTATGGAAGTAAGTTCTCAGTTTGTTCAGTGGGACTTATTCCTGATAAAATTTGTAGAGAATTGTAGCCTTGATACAGAAGGGCAACTTTCAATCTGAGAAATTGCTTTATCTTCCTCTGTGCTGGGAATGTTCTTTTCTCCTTGATCCTTAAGCGACATAGACAGCAAACCATGTGAATTGTTACTTGCAAAAAACACTTGTACCCTTTTTGTATTTGGTATGAGTGACCAGAAGCTGCATACATTGCTTATGCACTCCTGTATTAAATATTCTGCTCAAATAGGGCAAGCTAAGGAGAGCCTCAAGGAAAAAGAAATGCTGACTTCAGTGGGTTTGTGAGCATGTGTTTATGTAAATTCTTGCAATCTGCTCATATGGATTGTGAACAGGGCCACTGCTGAAGACGCACATACTTCCTCATTTCCATTTTTTACTTTGATTCACCAGAGGTCATTTTGGCATCCGATTCTTATGTTTGCTCCTGCCTCTCACAGATTGCCACCATGGTCATATTCTACCGCATAATCCACTCTCCATTAGGCTCTCTTTAAGAGCATGTCGGTAGGCATAATGTATCAGCTGGGCAGGCTGCAAGGATAAGAGGCAAGCAGTGGGAGGCATTTCCTAAAGAGAGAGAGGGAGAGCATGGGATGGCAGAAAGCTCAGTGACTGTTGCTATGTTTCACCCCCTTTCTTCCCTCCCACCTCCTCCCTCCCCCTTTTTTTTTTTTTTTGCATTCCGGGCAGATGCTGCTGCATTAAGCCCCTTCTGTCGGCATGGGGTGGGAGGTGGGGTGGAGAGCGATGGTGCACAGGGGCGTCACGTGTTTGGCAGCCTCCGAAAGAGACTGATATTGACCAAGGTGTGAGGCGCGGGTGGGGAAAGCGGAGCGGGGAGGGAGCGAAGGAAGCAAGTGGGGAGGAGGTGCTGATATTGGCAAGTGGCAGGGCGAGCTGCGAGTGTAACTGCGCGGAGGGCGGGGGGCGGCCAGGCTGCCTCTCTCTCGCTGCAGATCTCCCCCTCCTCCCGGCGAGAAGAAGCCCCCCTCGAGCGCTCCTTGCTCAATCCGTGCATCCCTCCGTGCGTCCCTCCTTGCATCCTTGCATGGTGGTGGTGGTGCTGCCGCCGCCATGGCTTGGCCCTGCATCAGCCGCGTGTGCTGCCTGGCGCGCTTCTGGAACCAGCTGGACAAGTCGGACCTGTCGGTGCCGCTCACCATCCACAACTACTCCGACATCGAAGAGCCGGCGGAGGAGGGGGCGGACGCGGGCGGCGGCGGCGGCGGAGGGGGCGCCCCGCCGCCGCCGCCGCGGATCCCAACAGGTGGCAGCAGCAGCGCCGCCGCCGCCAGCCGACCCCACGCCCAGCCTCCTCACCCACGGGCGGGCGCGACGCTGCTGCCCGTGTCGGCGTCCGCCCCTTCGCTGCAGCAGGAGAGCCTGGCCGTCGTCAAGCGGCCGTCGAAGAAGACCGGCGGGGGCTCCCACCACCCGCGGAAGGAGCCCTTTGCCGCAGAGACTCAGTACCAGCAGGATTTCCGCGCGTGGCCGGTGCAGAAGCGGGACGCCCTGCCGTGGGTCGGGGAGTACCGGGGGCGCGTAGAAGCCCCTGCCGGGGCGCCCCCCGCCGAGGCCGCCGCCGCCGCAGCAGCAGGCGCGGCGCCGGCCGCCTCTTCCCACCCGGCGATCCCGGTGGGTTCTTCCTCCCACCACCACGTGTACGTGTTGCCGATGGCCGGGCAAGAAGGGACGGCGGGCGGCAAGTACGGCGGCTTCAAGCAAGTGTGGCCCTCGGCCGCCGCCGCCGCCTCGCCGCCCGGCGTCCCCAAGACGACCTCCTACAGGTAGGCAACGGATTGCGCATCGCCGCCTCCCTCGGGCCCTCTCCCCCTCCGTCTCCCGGCAAGGTTTAGCTCCATCCAGCAGAACCACTTTTATCCCACCGCCTCCATCGCACGAGCCAGAGCTCAGCCCTGATTGAAAGGAGCAGGGGTGGAAGAAGAAAGATGGTGTTCCCTGAGCATGTATAGATTGCATTTGCTCCACTTTCATCACCAATTTGCGCTGCAGCCTTTTCCACATAGAAAGCATTTCTGTATCCTTTTATTGGTGGGGGTGGGGTGAGAGGAATGCACTCGATAGGCTCTTATAATTACATTTCACTTACCTATTATTTTTGTATCCTGCGTCCCTACTATATTGCTATCTGTACTTTCCTCACAGGAACCCAAGGCAGCGTACCTGTGTATGGTTCTTTCCACCAACTGTTTTATCCTCACAACAACCTTGGAAGGTCGATTAAGCTAAGAGGGTGTGTGAATGACTGGTTCAAAGTGAAGTTCATGGCAGTGTGGAGATTTGAATCTGGGTCTCTCCAGTCCCACTCTCAACATACTGACAGTTATCTTGCACTGCTTTATGACATGAAGAAGTGCTTAAAAAGCAGAGCCCCTTGGGATGCCCAAGGCCTTTCCACACAACAGGGGCCATGCTGGCTGGGAGATTCTGGAAATTGTAACCCAAAAGGCAATCTTTCCAAGGTGTAATATTTATTAAAATGGAAATAGAATTACGTAATGTCGGGATTTACAGTGCCATCCAGCAGATCTCTACATAAAAACAAATCTCACGAAGTTAAATGGGGCTCACTTTCTTGTAAGTGAGATTGCACAAATTCCCAAAGACAGTTTAATGCTCATCCCCTTCTGCTGGAGCTGATGGAAAGAATACAAACTGAATACTTCATTCAGCATAGCTAGTCTCTATATACAGAAAGAAAAGAGCATGGAAAGTTGAGTCTAGTCCCCTCATCTTGAGAAAGAAATTCCCAGACTTTGAGGAGGTTTTGTGCTAACTCTTGTTGCTCAGTTCCTGCCCCCTCTTTAATTTTGGGGGACACCATCAGCAAGAACATATTCTTACAGACATATTGTGGCACCCTGCAATCAGGATTGTCCTCTCTTAGATGAGATTATCAGCAGAGGCTTTCCAAAGTCCTGGCGTGACCCAGCTTCCCCTCCCCTTTGTACCATGCAGACAGGATTCCTTTAGACAGGCTCATTGGTTGCTCTCTTCCTGGAGAATATCCTGGATTACTTTGCTTTGTGGAAATCTGGCTCTTAAGAATGTCGTTCAAAACGCAGCAGCTTCATTTTACTGTAATTTATTTTCAATCTTGACTTGATTTGTTGCAGGGTAGGACAGCTGTCCTGTGCACAGCATGATTTTGTATGCTGCCCAAGAAATTCACAGGCTGCATGTGGTGCAGAGATGGTGCTGTCTGTTGAAATACAGTCCAAGAACTTTGATGGAAACAGCTCAGATATCTAATGGTTATCAAGGGAAGGAGAAAATTGATGCCTTTGTCTGGGAGCAAAGAATGCTTGTAGGTGATAATAGCTCTAAGGAGGTCAACAGATTTTGGGATTCTAATTCAAAGCTTGTGCAGAATTCCTTTCAGTTAATGTCCAGTATATTAGTACTAGCTGTATGTCCCTTCACATTATTCTTAAACTTGGATAGCCTGGGAGAGGAAGAGAAAATCCAAAATGTATGTAATACACATTTGCAGTTAAATGCTTCCGACATTAGAAGTCAGCGGTCAAAGTTTACCTTCTTCAAAACAGCAGGGTCAAGTGACGGAACCGTGTTAGACGTCCTGCTGTCATCCTGCAGACTCATTTTGGGCATGAGTATGAAAAGAAAGGGATGATGGGGGAAAATGGAATCTAGTGACACTTGTAAGACTAGGATGCAGTACAGTCTGCTTTCTCAGATGCATTTATCAGGGTATCTGAGAAAGTAGAATGGATTTCGTGAAAGTTCATGCTAAAATAAATCAGTCTTAAAGAGGACCTGCTTTGTTTCCGTCTTTCCCCCTCCCCTCATACTGAAATGTACTAACAGAAATATCTCTTTGGAAATGTAGGCATGAATATCGCCCATGGACAGGAGCAAAACGATCAAGGCCCACCAAAACAACACAAGGCTTCATTATCCCAGAGGATCACTTTACACAGGAATCTAGCTACAAGGCAGACTTCAAGGTAAATGAACTTTGCAGAGCCTTCAAAATAGACCAACATGCATAAGACATGGCCTTTGAAAATAGTAACATGCAGGAAGAGTAATGCTTGAGTTTTGAAGACAATCTATATTAATACCAAAATTCAGTTCAGCAAATAAATAAAGGCAGATGCTCTGATTCAGCAAGAGAGATCCCATTAGGATGCTGATACGAGGGCTGCCAGATGCGCATCTCCTGTCTGGATGGTAGGGCTCATCTGGGGCCCCGGATGTAGTCTGGATGTGTGCATTTTTTGAATATTGAAATAATACAAAACAACATGTAAAGAAGAAATATCTAACTACAAGATTAAACTAAGCTATCCTACTACACAAACATACTACAAAGTCTCTAACTAAACTAAACAACTATAACTAGCAACTATAAAAAATACACATCTGACTCCCATTAAATTGGTTGGTGTTGTTACCATTGTATACTTCCTCCAAAAGTCATATTTATATTCTGTAGAAATGTTAAGAAAAAAGACTTCAGTTATTAGTATAATAATATATAATATTAATGCTACTAAATTAAAAAAGAGCTTAACACAATTCTATTAATTAAAATGTAATATTATATACTAATCCTATTCTCCCAAACTGAAAACATTCCTAACCAATCAAAACCTCTTATAGCTTATTTCCTTCAGTTAATTTTAAGAACCTTATAACCCTCCCATTGTTGTTTATATTCAGTAAGAGAACCGTCTCTCATTAAGATCATTAACTTGTCCATTTCCTCCATACCTAGTAATTTAGTCATCCAGTCTTCTGCATGTGTGTATGTGTTTGATGGCAGTGAGGGAATGCATATACTTGCTCTGGGGTCGTTAGTGGATACATGCAGCCAGAACGGAATCTGAGCCAGAATCTAACACCTTAACTTTATGGAAGGGTTGGAGAACATTTAGCCCGACGTTGTTGGATGCAAATCTCAGTATTCCTCACTTTTGGCTGTGCCAGACAGGGCTGCTGGGAGTTGCAATTCAGCAACATGTGGAGGGCTGTAAGATTCTTGTCCCTGCACTAGATTGCAGCTCCCACAATTCCTTACCAGTGACCATGTTGGTTGAAGTCAATGGAAGTTATAGGCCAAAAAATTGAGGAGACCAAAAGTTCCCCACCTCTGTGTTAAGGCTTAAAGTTACACAACACAGTCCTATACAAGTCTGCTTCTGTCGAGTTAGTGGGGTTTAATCTCAGGTAAGTGGATACAGGATTACAACTTGTATGAGTTTATTGAAGCACTTGCTTTTCTGCGCAGTCAGTCTAGTTTGTTAATGAATAAACCAAAGGCACAAATCTCTTAAAAAAAAATACAAAGTAGTATCCTGCTTGTTTCAGAAAAAATTCTCATAAGTGTCAAACTTTATGAAATAGTACATAGGAAAAAAACCCCCAGAATTTAAAAAACACAAGAATGCAGTAAATTTGGTAGATTGCTGCCCCGAAGGCATAATCCATTTGGCTCTAGTTTTTTTTGCTGTGAGAACAAAAAAGACTATATACACCACATTTAAATGTAACTGGCTACCATGGACATAAAACTAATTTTGTCTAGAACTGAAAAGCATCTCATTCCAATATCTTGAAAAGCCTCACTATCTGCAGAATCACTGGCAAGATTCAAAACTAATCTCTGGCTAATGACATGCAAGCACCTTTGGAGGCTTTGACTATTTTCTTAATTCAGAAAAAAAAAGCTAACTTCAGGGGGTGGCTAATTTAACATAGGGCAGGTCTCCACTATAAAATCCCCTATGAAAATTTTATACCTGGGAGACCTCATAGTGAGATAGATAGAACAGGAAGTTTCTGTTTCCTTTTTATGTTTTCCTGTTTATTTTTAATCTGGAATTTGCATCTGTATGTCTCAGGCAACTAAATCAACCTGAAGTAATATATGATGCAGGATTGAAATTGCAACCCTATGCATGCTTTTTTTACAGGAAAGCCCACTCAACACAGTAAGGTTTAAATCTGGGTAGGCTTTAAGTCAGGAAGACTTACGTCTGGCTATGCTGGCTGAAGGTTTGTTGCAGTTCTAGTACAGAAAAGGAACTTTTCCAAGCTTTAGTGGACAGGGTTGGGGGTGCAACCCTTTGTCTTTCATTATGGGAACCCACAGATCATGGAGATGCTTTCGATCATCTAGCTTGCTCAGGAAAATGGAGATTTTTTGTTTTCCTTAGAAATATCGTGAGGCAGTGTACAATAGAGAATGGCTAGCCTGCTGCAGTAATTTAGATCTGATTCATCTATCTCTGTCCTTCACAGACTTTGGACTGTGAAGGAGAATAAGAGACACAGAATATAAGCACTTACTCAGAACAGTATCAAAGTTGGTAACATTTCCTTCTAGTCCCCCATAATTCAGTGTTCTAAAGATATTTGTAAAAACAGGCGCTCAATCTAAACCAGTGGTTCTCAACCTATGGGTCGCCAGATGTTTGTGGACTTCAGCTCCCAGAAGCCCCAGCCACTATGGTCAGTGCTCAGGGCTTCTGAGAGCTGAAGTCCAAAAACATCTGGGGACCCACAGGTTGAGAACCACTGACCTAAACAAAAGTCTGTCTGGTCCAGCATCCTGTTCCCACAGTAGTCAAGTGGATGCTTCCAGAAATCCTACAAGCAGGGCATGGCCCCACATCCTGTTCCCACAGTAGCCAAGTAGATGCTACCAAGAATCCTACAAGCAGGGCATGAATGCAGTAGCATCCTGCCATCAGCATTTTCAGTGACTGGTATTCACAGACAGTCTGCCTTTGATAGGATATAGCATATAGCCATTTTCACTAATAGCTACTGATAGTCTTGTGTTCCATGTCATATAGAGAGAGCAGAGGATGCTGTAGCTACAGTGACCTGGGTCAGTAAACATAAAACTTGTTCCCATTAGTCCTGAAAAAAGAAATGCTACCTGAGAAATGTTACCTTGAGACTTGGAGGCATTACCTGGAAAGATCAGGCCTGGACACCCTCAGCATCTTTGGCCCACCATTGGCCACAATTAAGGCCTGTTGGTTTCAGTGGGATTTAAATGCATTGAAAAAGGAGGAGGAGGAGGAGAGGGGGAGGGGAAATGAAATTGTGGCAGATCTTCAGAAATATTGGCCAGCATCCTGTTAATAGTGTACACATGCAGAAATGCAGCTTACACGTCCATAAGTCCCTTTTTGGATAGGGTACAGAAGGTTATTCTCTTGCCCTTGTGCTCTGTCCAAAAAACCTCTCAATCCCATGCAGTATCACACCCCAGAATGAGCTCCTGCTTTTTCCCAGAGAGAAGGAAGGGAGAGGGAAAACAATTCTGATGATTAAGAACTGATCTGAACTTCTGCGGGAACGAAAAGTTGGTGCACTCCATTTGAGAGCACACTTTCATTTCTTGTCCCCTGATTGAGCTGAGACCAGCTCCTTCTCTATGGCCTAAATTATTTCCCCACTGGTAAGTGACAGAAGCAGGGGCCCCTCCCAGAGATTGAAAGCTGCTGGGAGGTGCAAATACGTGGAAGTGTGTTCATAAATACATATGTTGATGATCTCAGTCATATAATATAATCCTCTTTCTAAATGGCTCCAGTATTAAGGAACCCAAAGGGTTTGCTTTTGAGTTGTTATGTTCACTCACCAGAGGCATTTGCATTACTGCCTTCCATCAGTGTAATGCCGCTAATCACACACAAAATGAAATTTCAGTTGCTTTGAGGATAATTTGCTGTGAGCCTACCACACATCTAAACACTAAGCCATAACATCATACAATCTTGTGTGCATGATCAGTTGTTTTACTCTGTTATTTATTTATTTGATTGGTTTATTGGTTTTTATAAAGCATAAGGAAGGTGTTGGGATAGATGTTTGAAGGGCAGGCTCCCTTGATTTTTGAGAATCCTTGCTTCCAAGCCTATTCTGACCCTGTCTTTGAATAGCTTTTCCTTCAGGGAGAAATCTGTGGAAGAATACAGTTTGCCATTCTAAAAACAGTGAGTTTTTAAGGCATTTTCTCTCCCATTTTTACCAGTTACATGTTGGCCCTAGAGAATGAAAAGTCTTCATCATTTGAAGTGTACTACCTTACTCATAGTTGAAGCTGCAAAGGTCCTCTTCATGCTCAAGTCCATGAGCAAAGAGTAACATTTTAACTCTTCCCTGTGTGCTTCTCTGATTGTGTGGGTTTAGCAAGTTAGCCACCGCATGTTTGGAAAGGTAGGGGAGAAGGAAGCACTTACACTCTGTCTATTTGGGTCAGTGCATGTCACAAGAGTCCCTGAACACAGATCACAGTATCAATAAGGGCTTTTCACCCAAGAATGGGTGAATATCTTTGAATCAGCCTGGAGGCATCACGCTGTGATGTTTTATTTTAAAATGCTATTTTGTAAATCACCCTGAAAGAATGCATACAAATATGTTAAATACACACGCACATATATATATTACAGTAGTGTCCATTTTCTATGTGGTCAAGAAACGTTGAATGGCCTTGGGGAAGAAGCTGTTGAGAACAGAATCACCTTTGACAAAAAAGCATGGTTGAGAAAAGAATTCCCTTTGAGAATCTCATGAAAACTATGGACCCCCTTGCTGCACTTAAAAGACAATTTTCAAAGCAATAGGAAGAACATGAAAACATTGGCACTCAGTTCACAGATCTCCTGAAGCCCATGTATAGATCCCCAGGGGCCTGTAGACACAGGTTAAGAAGCTATGGAACAGAAGGAGATATTTCCCAGTGTAGAGATATCTTTGTGATATTATTCACCTGCTTAATGCAAGGTTGGTAAATGGAAAAACACAATTTATCTTGGATGAGAATACTGACCTGGTTTGTATTACAGAGACCTGGCTGGATGAAGCTGTGTGTGTGTATGTGTGTGTTAGTTAATATTTCCCAGCTTTATCTATTTGGGTTCTCTGTGAAGCAGCAGGCAAAGCCTGGTGGGTGGGGAGGTGGAGTTGCTGTGGTCTGTCAGGATTTCATCTTCCTAATCAGCTGCCCCATCTCACACTCTGCTGGGTTTGAACTTAAAAATGGCTGCTTGGACAGAATAGGGATTCTATTAATGTAGACCAACTAGTTCCCTTCCTGCATTGGCTGAATTGGTCTCGGCAGTTGTGTTGGAGTGCCCTGACTTTATTGTCCTGTGGTGGGGGGGGGGCTTCAACATCCATACAGAGGTCTCTCTGTCAAGAGCAGCTCAAGACTTTATGTCCTCCATGACAAACATGGGCCTATCCCAAATAATATCTGGGGTCACCCATGCTGCAAGACAGAGGCCGTTTCTGCAACTTACCTTTTTCCGGCGGGTGCAGGGATTGCGCGAGCAGCCTCCAGCGAGAGGCTGTCGTGTCCCTGATGCTTCAGCTCCACATGAGCTGCCTGCTCGTGCGACAGCCCTGCCTATTCCTTCCGCAGTGGAGCCTGGGAGTTTCCCAGGCTACACTGGGGCAGGAAGCGTGACTGGCGTGGCTCCGGCAGCTCCGCATGCCAGGTAAGTGCGTGCAGGCCCTGGGAGCAAAGCGTGATCGCGCACCATTTTCGGCTTTGAGCCGAAAATGAAAAGGTGCGCGATTGGCGCCTGCTGGCCCCTGGAGCATCACATGATTGTGAGTACTTCGTGCAGGTCGCGCCTCACAATCATGCGACGCTCCAGGTACCCTTTCACATGGCAAATGCCATGCAGAAAGGGCCAGACTCTGGACCTAGTTTTCTGTGCAAAGTGGAGTGATGGTGATCTAAGTGTGGAAGAACTTTTTATAGTTCCATTCTTACAGATAGATTGGTACCAGGGATGGTGGTGTTAGACTCACTAGAACTCAGAGCTTTTGCAGAGATGGGGAGTCTGATTAAGATGGTCCCTTTCAAGAGGTTTATGGTTCCAGATGGATGCCTGATGGCTCTTAGAGAGTTTCAACAGGTGATCCTGTTGAAGACTTGGTAGATCACTGGAACAGGGAAATGATAAGGACAAGTGGAAACAATTGGTCCTAAGCATCCCCTTTCATGGGTGGGAGTAATATGAGCACCCACTTTTACTTGGTAGCTGGTGATGATGAAATGAGTGGGACACAGACTAGAGTGATGATGATGGAAGACCTGGAGAGAGGCCAACTAAACATGGGCGAGAACTCATTGGAAAGCTTATGATGTGGTGATGACAGCAAAGAAATCCTTCTTCACTGTCACCATTGTATCCACATAGTGTCATCCATTGCAGCTGTCTTTAGTGGTCAGGGGATTTTTTCATGAATGGTATGTAAACTACTCAGCAGCCCTCTATGAACAATTTGTACAGCACTTTGCAGATAAAATTACTCAGATCCATTCTGAGTTGGATCCTGAAGTTGACACAGGTCCAGTGGATGTAACCTTGGCCTCTGCTTGTGCTATATTATTGGATATGTTTCACTTTGTACAACCTGAGGAAGTGGAGAGGATCCTTGGAGAGGTGAAATTCACCATGTGTGTACTGGATCCATGCCCTTCCTGGTTGTTGAAAGCAGCCTGAAGGGGACTGGCAGATTAGATAACAAGAGTAATCAATGGCACACTACAGCAAGGGAGGTTTCCATTTTGCCTAAAGGAGGCTCTAGTGAGGCCCTTATTGGAAGAATCCTGCCTGAACCCCACTATACTGAAGAAGTATCAGCCAGTCTTCAATATCTGTTGTTTGGGCAGGGTTCTAGAGCATGTGGTGGCTTTGGGGGTTCCTGAATGAAATGGAATATCTTCTAGATCCATTTCAATCTGGTTTTAGAACTGGCTATGGGACAGAAACAGCTTTGGTCACCTTCTTAGATGACCTATGCAGGCAACTAGACGGGGTGGTGTGTCAGGCTTTCGATATCATCAACCATGGTATCCTGCCTCTCTGGGATGGGGCCCAGGAGCACTGTTTCACAACAGTTCTAGTCTTTCTTGGAGGAGAAGACTCAGAAGTTGGTGCTGGGAGATGTCTATTTGACATTCTGGCCTGTGGTGTCCTTCAGGGCTCAGTTCTGTTTCCCATGCTGGTTAATATTTACTTGAAATGACCAGGAGAAGTCATCTGGAGTTTTGGGGTTCAGTGTCATCAGTATGCTGATAACACACAATTGTCTCTCATTTCCATCCAACTCCAAGGAAGCTGTTTCTGTATTAAACTAGTGTCTGCTGTCAGTAGTGGACTGTATGATGGTGAGCAAATTGAAACTTAATGCAGACAAAACAGAGGCACTCTTGCTCTGTTGGAAGGTAGATCTGGGAATAGGGATTCAGCGTGTGCTGGATGGAGTTATACCCCTCTGAAATCTTAGGTTCACAGCTTGGGTGTGTTCCAGGACTCAGATCTGAGCCTGGATGTTCAGGTTTTGGCTATGATCAGGAATGCGTTTTGCACAGTTGAAACTAGTGTGCTAGCTGTGCTTGTTCTTTGATAAGTGAGATCTAGCTACAGTGACATATGCCTTGATTACATCCCATTTGGACTACTCTAACACATTCTACGTGGGGCTGCCATTGGAAACTATTCAGAAACGTCAGCAGGCCCAAATTGCTGTGGCCAGGCTGTTGACTGGGACTGGTTACAATGATAATGTGACTCCTCTGTTGACACCACTTCACTAGCTACCAGTACATTTCCAGGCAGAATTCCAAATGCTGTTTCTGATGTTCAAAGCCCTACAAAGCTTGGGTCAGAACTGTCTGAAAGACTGTATCTCCTTATATGAGCTAGATCAAGATTTAAGATCTACCGGGAAAGTCTTTCTCACAACCACCTCAGTGGCTGCTCCCTTCTGTGGGAGGTCCATTTGGGCTGTTCCCTCCTCTCTTTCTGTGCCAGGCGAAGATGATTGTATTTGTGCAGGCCTCTGAATTTTTAGTAATCTGTGTGTATGAAGTGGTATGCTGTATTTTTAAAGCTTTTACTGGAAATTATGTTTTAATTTTTTTAAAAAATATTTTAACTGCTTTAATCATCTATTCAAACTAATAGTTATTTAATTTTTTAACTTTTGTAAATTAATGTTTCAGCTTAATCTATCCCATCTCTGGAGAAAGATGGGAAAATAAATAAAAAACTAACTAACTAACTAACTGTTAAGAGTAATTGGAAACCTTAATATATTTACTGAACCTAATCCCATGTCTTTGCCTTTTTTCTTCTCTAGATTCCAGAAGTGAGGGCTAAGTTTTCTCCCAATCCTTCTGCTGTTTTCCAGGCACCATCTCGCATCCTCAATGTATGAATCTGGATCATACTCCTTTCCCATCCAGGCAGCTTGAATGTTAAGGTTATGAAAATGTACAGCTATGCAACTTTCATGAATGATACTGAGATAAGAGCAAAGGTTATTTCAAGCGATAGCAGTAATTATCAGAATTTACGCATCTATTATGAACACATAAAATATAGAGCACTTATTAGTTGGAGTTGGTATAACATACTGGGAGAATGACCTAATTTCATAGAAATGGGCTCATTAATACTGGCCCAGTTGGCTTCACATTTAAAGTTGTGACTTTGGTCAGCAAAAAACCAGCAATTTCAACGATGTCTTTATGCCTAAATTCTAAGGGGAGGTGTACCTAAAACCTCCTCTCTCAAGTGAGAGAAGACACATTGACAAGAGGTCAGTAAAAGAGGATCTGGTTGGTATTTGACCATGGAATCAACCTCAAAAGTAACTGTTGCAGGGACTTCTCATGTCTTTTTGCTGAGGGTGAAGAGTATGACTCTTGACTAGTTTGCCCCAGAATGCTGACCAGATTTTGGGGGAGGAGGACAGTATGAAAACGTGACAAAAACGTGGAAAAGACCCCATGGTGCTTATGTCAATTGTATATTTCTCAAGTTATACACTTCCTGAATTATACACTTCACCCTTAGATTCCCTGTGTCTCTGTATCATTTTCTCTTGGACCAACCAAACCCTATCAAATTTCTTAAGGGTCCAGTCATTGGTTATTTGATATTTGATATACTCCGCATATAGAAGCACAGAGATAGGAAAAGTTACTGTTTTGGAATACCATTCCCAGATTTCCCTCAACCAGTGTGGTCAGTGTCAAGACCATAGCATGCAATGACCGCATGCTGTGCAGATCCACATCAAAATACTCCTAAGCAAAAAGAGGTGTAGGTTTTACTCTATGACAGAAAATCAAGACTTGAGCCCACATTATTTCCTTATCATTTCTTTAATAGATCAAAGAATACCCCAAAAGAATGTTGTAAAAATGAAAGTTGAAGCTGAGATGCTGCATAGTATATGGGCCCTTTCACGCTACTCAATTCTAGCTCTAAATTTCACTTTATCTGCCATGGTTCCATCCTGTGGAATCTTGGGATTTTCAATTTACGGAGATGTATTTAGAATTCTCTGCCAGAGAGTTCTAGGGCCTCAACAAACTACAGCTCCCAGGATTCCTTAGGACATTGCCATGGCATTTAAGGTGGACTCCTAGTATTTGTATAATGTGAAAAGGCCTTTTTTGAGGAGTGGAGAGCTCTACGGGATGTATCTCTGCCTTCTCTTCCTCTCCATGCACATGTAACCTCCCTCCCTCCTGCTGCTTCCCCCTAGCCATTTAGTGGCTGAGGGAGGACAGCCAGACAGCGTCCAGCTGTGAGATGCATGAAAACAATGTCTTCCTCATGGACCTCAGGCGAAGCCCTGGTGATAGTGACTTCATCTTTGAATGTTCTGGTTCAGACACACAGTCAGATGCTGTCTGGCTGTTTCTAGCCACTGAATGGCTGGAGGGGAGCGGGGACTGTGATGGCAGCATGGAGGTGGGTTGGGTGCTCAGAGATTCACTGTAGGAAGGAGGTGCTGGATGTCTCCTTCTGTAGCAGTCACAGAAAGTCATATGCCGGCATCATTCTAGCCTGAAACTTCTGTCCTGAATATTTTAAAAAAGTATTGACTTTATTTATTTATTTATCCGTCCGTCCGTCCGTCCGTCCGTCCGTCCGTCCATCCATATTTGGCTTACTCTGCCAGGTCTTAAGGTAGCTTTATTTTAAAGTAGCACAATAAAACAAGAAACATAACAACCAAAACTGAAAATACGTAGCACACAAGAAGAGGATCATAGCGCCATAAACAGTTCTAAACGTAAGCCCACTTCATCTGATTCTGCCTGGCCTACTATAGCTCTGGGACATGTGCTCAAAGTAGGCCTCAGTTAGATTCAGTGGCACTAAGATACATTTATGTGTCTCTCTACAAAGTACATTGCACAACCTTGGTGCAGCTACCCTAAAGGACCTATTCTATCTTTAGAGCTGGGTAGACTGTTAAATTCTGGGGAGAAGAAAAAAACCTCTGAAGGCAGTACAAGGATTGCAACCTTCTTGACAAAGTACCAGCTTTTATTGGAAACTGGTAGCACTAACTGGTCTCACTCGAGGCATTGCAGTGGACCAGACACTAAAGCAATGACTAATTTAAGTTGTAATAGTGCTATTTAGTGTGTATATAAATAATGTACATAGATACAACTGATGATTTTCCTCTAAAAGAGAGTATGCTTAGTATTATTTATGTAACATTGTTTTGAGTATGCAGGGTAGAAAATTCATTGCCTTGAAAATCCTAAATTATTACCTGTATATCAGTAATGCTAGTGCTAAAGAAATGAATGTTACATAGTGGCTATTATATAATGCAATTTTCAAAGAGGGTCATTTTTAAATCCCATTATTCTACAAGTATGTTTTTGTATAGTATTATTGACACAGAAGTAATTTTTGTCTAGGCTCTTTTAATAAATCATTTCTTAGTGTTTGTTCAGTTACTCATAGATTGAATACATTTTTATCAAAAGGATTTATAATGTTCAACTAATTTCCAATGCAATTTTTCCCCATTTACTTTTGTAAATGTCACAATGATCTGTTGCTCTGATTCCATTGTTCCCAGTGTACCGCTGAAGGCTTGAATGGGCACGTGGACCTTTTCCTGTTCAAGCAGGGCACCATTTCATTCTAGCTCTGGCATTGCTCCATATGGCCTGGGAGGGTGGGTGCATCTGTGGGGGAGTCTCAGGGAGATCTGCATTTGGGTGCTCGTATTTGATGTGCCCATTAGAATGAATAAATATTAATACAAAATAAACTTTCATTCATCCATAAATGAGCAAGAAATGATGTAAATTAGGGCTAATCCAGATAAAGTTTGGTGCCCCCAACATCCAATTCTTATTTAAACAAAAGCAGAGCTTTGAAAAGTTACTTAAAAGAGATATAGTCTAAGAAAGTAACTGTTCCAAATTCTTGACAAAAGCACTTAACTTTGTGTTTATTGACATTTAGGGGGTGCTTAACTGGGTTGCAGTTATCAGGCAGCATCTAAAGGGTTACCTTTCTCACATTTGGGGGATTAAGACATCCAGCATGGGAGTTTCTAGTCTGTTGTCTCCATGAACAACATACCAGTCCTCCGTGCATTATCACAAACTGTTTTTGTAAATAACCTGTTTAACCTCAGGTTAATTTCCCATATAGCAACCTGCTATTCCTCTATTGCCAGGTATTTGTTCCAGGATCCCCTGGGGCATAATATTTGCACCATATTCATTGCTTTTTTTCATAATTGGGTGCTGATCTAAAATAGAGATTCCCAATCTGATGTCTTCCAGCTGGTATTCTACTACAGTTTCCAGCTGGCTGGGGGATTCTGTGAGCTGCAGTTTGAGGGCCAGTCTTACTATTAAGCAAAGTGAGATAGTTCCAGAGAGATGCCAATGAGATGCTAGAGGAGAAAGTTTAATGCCATGAAGTCTCCACTGTACCATGTGCGATGCCTTCAGGTACAGTGGAGGATGCTGTCCTGTTGTCAGCGTTGAAGAAAGATTGAACTGACATTCCTGTCAACTTTTATACATGGAGGTTATAGTTTTGTTTTTCAAACACAGCTAGTTGACATCTCACAAATGTTTGGCGACTCTAGGAATGAATACTGGACTAGGGAGAACCATCTTTTTCTTAATCTCAGGCAGCAAAATATCACTGACCAGCCCTTTGTACTAGTTGAATGCACATGGAGGGCAACAGTAGGGGAAGGAAGATGGAGAGCAAGGGTGGGCAAAATGTGGCTGTGATCTGCATCTGGCCCTCAGGGTCATAACAAACATTTTTCAAAATTAGAAAAAGTATGCCCCAAAAGCCATCTGGAGGCATGAGGGGCATTTTCCCCACATTCCTGTCCCCTAGGGCATTTGGGGTACAGGAAAGACCTTTTTTTTAAAAAAAATAGGAAATGAACATGAAGAGAGTTCTGGCTTGCTTCTATTGTAAAAAGGAGGTCTCTTTGGGCTTAAAATGACCCACTGCCTCTCAAAATGATAGCCAGTGTGATGTGGGAGACTGGGGTTCAAATCTCCACTCTGCCATGGAAACCTGCTGGGTGACCTTGAGCAAGTCACACTCTCTCAGCCTCAGAGATTGCAAGGGCAAACCTGAGTGAATTCTGCCAAGAAAACCCTGTGATGAGGTCACCTTAGGCTTGCCATAAGGCAGTAATGACTTGAAGACACACACAACAACAAGCCTCCCAAAACCACAAGTCTTCCCATGTCCCTAGAGGGTGTTTGGAGGCAAAGAATTGGGAGTGCATTCCTCTGAGGTCTCCCAGGGAGCTAATGCAGTCTCCTAGCTTCTCAGAGTTGCCCATCCCAGTGCAGAGAATAGTAAAGGACAGTGTTGCTTCCCCAGATTGCACAGGGGGACAATTTGCCAGATGGACATATGCTGTCTAACATCCAAAAATAATTTGGGCGTAGTGTAGGAATCATGATTTTTGCAGGAATGTATTTAAAATATCCTTTGCATGTTGAATGCTTCTGAATATAAACCTGTTAATTCTGCTTGACTGATCTAGTTCTGATGTCTTTAAAAAGCCGAGATTTAACTGGGTTCTGTTATCTGCATTCTTGACTTTTACTGAAGAAGTACAAGAAGAAAGAAAACCACACTGCCTATTTGGTTTCTGTTGTTAATTTAATATATTTCTTAAAAAGAAAAACAGATGACAACAAAGCAGCTATACACAAAGTTTGTATTTTATGGAGTCAAAAGATAATTTAATAAAAAGTATTTTGACTACAGGTTCCTTTTCCCCTTCTAGTCTTGAATGTAATAGAAACTGAGTGTTACGTTGTTTTAATGGACTGCCTACCTACCTAAGAGCAATGATATTTGTAGGTTGTTACCTGTTTCACATACAGGCTGTGCTCTAGAGAACCAAAAGGGGTAAGCTGTACACCTGTCACTGCACTGGTAGAGTTTCTCTGTCTTCTCTCCTACCTGAAATGTCACCTGACTTTTGAATAGGAAGCTTTGATTGGGTCCAGTGTTACCTTCTTATTTTCCCACAGACCATTCTACCAGTAGATGATCTAGCATGTACTGGTGTTGCACAACCACATCCCCAAATTCTGAGGTGAATTGGGCTGATTCAACCCAATTCACATCTGGAAAGGATTGGCCCAGTCCAAAATGTTTCAAATGAAATCCAGTGTAGTGAGAGTTAGACTGTATGTGTCTAGCTACATCATACAAGGAAACTGCTGTGGTGGGATTATGGAGAGAAGAGAACTGGCTCTTTACACAATTAGAGCTGTAGTGTCTAATCTGAAGCAAGAATCTTGCCCACACTCTCCATTGACAACTCTTGGACTGCGGAGAAATAGCATGGTCACTGAACTATATACATTCCTTTCTTTCCTCTAGACTTGTGCTCTTTTTCTAGATTTAGCTAGTAAGCAGCAATCTTTCTCTACCATTCTGGATACCCAGTGCCCACCACACAGCCTCAGTGCTGTATTTTACTTTTGACCATTACTTCTGCTTTCTACCACTGTACTTCAGGGTAGTTGTACTTGCTCTCTCAGCCTTTTGAATGTTCTTAGGGTCTCCTGTGCAGTGCTTTGAAGGCATGGGAGGTTGTGCCCACTCACAAAGGGTGCCTTTTCTTTCTGTCTCTCTGCATTGTGTGTGTTGAGTGCACACACAGTCTCTTGCTGTATAAGCAAGCGACGCATACCAGAGACTAGAATGCAGAAAGCTCAACGAACTGGCAGGACTGCATCCAATCTAAACTGCTTAATTGGGCTCTGAACTGGAGAGTCCTTGCAGCTTTACTGTGCATTGGAGGAACAGACAGTTCTGACAATGTTGGATGGTGGTGCAGGAGCATTGTGTGTACCTCCTGTGTGCATTTATAGGTGCTGTAGGAGCACTGCATCTGCATTCTGAGTGCATTGACAACCCAGAATGATCCCAGTGGACACAGATTCATATAGTGGAGTTGAGGTTCAATAACATGGTAGGTCACAGATTTCCTCACCCTGATTTAAAAGAGAGCTCCTTCAGAAATCATGCTGTTTCCATTCAGAGTAACTGGTTTGTATGTGATAACTGCACAGCTGTGTATGTGTGTAAGAAGCTGGAGGAATTCACCAGGGTAGAGCTTGCAGGTACACTCAAGGAAACCTGGAAGACGGGAGAGCCTCCTACATCAAGGGAGTCTGGGAGAGCCAGCAGTATTCCAGAGGATAGGAGAAGACTCACCTGAGCAGAATAATCAGCAGCAACTTGGTGAGGCTGGAGCTTGCAAGCTTGCAAGAACTGACTGGAAGGACAAATTAATGGAGAGGGGAAAAATAGAGACCAAAAGAACCTGGATTTTCAGACAGACAGGCCAGTCTGGGCGAGACACACTCCAGGAACCCTTCCCATAAGTAATAGGGGTAACACAAGCAGTTACACCAACCTGACATACTTTCCCAGCCAATGTTGGCGCATCAGGATCCTTCTCAGGGCCAGATGAATCTATAGGAAAAAGGCCGAATCACTTACTGGGAAGAGCAGGACTCAAGGGGCTACAAGTTTTAAGACTACAAAGGAAGGGCTCTTTGTGGTGGGATTCCTTGCCCTAAGGACAGGGACTTGTACAAGGCTGTGATGGAATGTTGCCTTTGGGGAAGCTTGGCTTGACTAGAGGCCATGGTTGTAAACATGGGAAGAAAGGGAATCTGTGGTTAAAAATCCACAATAAAAACATTCTGAATTGTATATTCAGACATAGGCTCATAGACTTCAAACAGCAAGGGGGGGTTAATATCCCCTTTGAGAGGAGGACCACAGACTGTGTATAAGTATAGATACTTGAAAAGGTGTTGGCCACTTAAACAGCATGTGTACCAACTGCAGTAACTGCATATGATACTGGACCTGAATGCTTCTCACTATTTACACTGCATGAAACAAGATGCCTATATCACTTTCCCCAGAATCCATTCCTCCTTTCTCTGTTGTGGTGGTAATTGGTTGCTGTGGCAACAAATTGCACAAGCTTCACTGTTGTTCAGTACTATTACCCTGACCTCTTTCTACTACTGACATTTGCAAGGTGGAGTTGGCTTTTTTAGGGAAAAAACCTAGCGATCAGGGAAAATATTTTATTTAAAATCAAGTTATTTCCCTGCTCAAGAGAGAGGACTGCATATACTGTTCTCTCACAGTTGAAGGACAGGGAGAGTCCTGAAGGAACTGCACACAGACCTGAGTAATTGGGTGGAATTTTGTAGAAAGCTTACAATATGAATATGAAGATTTCCTCTGAGATTCTCTACAGCTCTTCCTTACTGCTGCAAAAACCTAATGGATGATTCTTATTCCATAGAAAAATTCCCCTCAGAGATTGCTTTGGTGGGTGTCCTAAATTCAGAATGGATATTCGCATTCTGTGTCTAGGTACTTTTTAAACTTGCCAAATATTCTTACTCCCATTCCATTCCAACTGAAAACATTACTTGAGTATCTTGGCATCTAGGGTTTTGACAGAGTGTTTAGAATTACACCAAATCAGAGCATTAAAAAGGAATGAGAGCACATCTTTTGCTGGTAAAGTGAGAGTGTTGAAAGCATCAAAACGTACAGGCAATTAAGAAAAGAATTTTAAACATTTTTGGGCTGGCATTAGCAGCATTTTCCCAAGTTAGCATTTTAAATACTGAAAGATAAATTTTATAAGAAGGTAAGGATGATTCAGAACTCCACTAGACAGCATTTCCCTTGGATGGATGACTTTTGATCTTGCTTCATAAGATATCGCCATCCCCACAAATTCTATAGTGATTTTGGAGGCAGACATTTGCTTTGGGGTGTGATTTTTTTAGAAGCAGGAATGACAACAGCATGAAACAGCCTTGCACCGGCATGACAGCTGCCAATCACCTCCCCCCTCCAGTCTAAACAGCAGATGTACAAGAAAGTAGCTTGACTCAGGGCAGAGGGGGAAAAAGAAAAGATGCTGAGTCCCATTATATTTAATAAAGAAAATTTATTATAAATGTATATTACACAATTATACATTATAATACAAATGATGTAGAGAGTTTATGTCAGGGTGGGAATCATGTAGCCTTCCAGGAGTGCAGTTCCCAGCATTTCCCCTCATTGGATATGTTGCTGTGGGCTGCTGGAACCTGCAGACCAGAATCTGCAGGGCTGCATATTTCCTATCCCTCTTTTAAGAGTAGAACCAATATAAATGAGTAGTCTTACACTCAGTTGAAAGGCGCTACTGTGGTGGCAGCAGGCTTTTTAAACTTCAGATTCACTGAAAAGACTTGCTAATAGAAATAATACTAGAATACTTGCTGAACAAACACTTTTCATTTTCCAGTGAAGGAAAGTCTGCTCAAACAAAAGCAAATTTGGCATGCTAAAATTTGATGGAATAGTTTTTTCCCTTTCTATAACTTGTGAATCTCTCTTTTTTTTTTTAAACTATAGCTCCTAGAAGCCTCCTGTGGAATTTTGGGAGTTGTGATATCCCCCTTCCCACAAAAAAACAAAACACCTTTCCCAAGCCCTGCTCTTTTCCATCAGACAGCAGCCTCCTTTAGACTGATGTTAGTTTTTATAACCTCAGGTTCTGTTCCGATTTCCCTCCTACAGGTCTACTTGAGAATAGGATCAATTAACTAAAGTGTTAAGAGAACCAGTTGGAAGTTAATGGGCCTGTTAGTGAGGGTCAAACAACTTGTTACATTAAATATGTAGTATGCACATTTTTGTTTTTATTTTAGTCAGAAGAAAGCACAGAGGACCAACTACTGTGGATGCACTACACTGGTGATTGCAGTTTTTTTTCAGGGTTGTGCACCAGTGAGGAGAAAGGCCTGCCAAAATCTACTTGCTTTGAGCATCCTGTCTGCCTAATGCTTTAACTTTCTTCACAACTGCTGGGCTTGCACCTTTTTTCTGCCTGCCACTGCTAACACCTGAGTTACCCAAGTGGAGGGCACCAACAATATTTTGGTCATGGAGAGGAAATTTAATCCTGTCCGTCCCAAACATGACCTCCCTAAAATGTAGCAGAGACTAATTTTTCTAAAAGTCTGCCTTAGTTCCCTCTCCCTCATACTTACATCTGAGTAAAGCAGGCACAAACAATGAACTGTGAAGAGGAAAAAGCCATACATGGGGAAGTAACAGAATGTGTGGATTTTTTTTCAGAATTTATTTTAGAAAAAAAAATATTAGCACTCTGAAAGGTAAAAGAGTTCCTAACCACCCCCCAACAATGGTATGAATCATGCACATGAAGACTGGCCAATCTTGAAGGCAATACTCACTCCTTGGAAAAATACTATATTCTAAACTGCCTGCATTAATGTATGCTAAATAATTCCTATAGTCAGGAATTCACAAGAAGATCTGGGATAGCTCTACACAATTTGAGGTATTAAAATCAGGAAGAAAAATAATTAAGATTTGAACAGATTGAACAACTATAAGAAAAAGTTTCCTTTTATTATTATTTTTTAATTAATTAATTTTATTTTTTTTCTGCTGGCCAAGGATCTCATCCTTTGGCAGCTCTCAAGAAACAAGATTGAAAATTATTTCTTGCAGCATGAAGCACAAACCAGGCAAGCGAGGTGAGGGTATCCAACTGCTTCCTTAAAACAGCTGATTTCATACTAGTCATATTAGTTAGCCTAGATACTCAGCCTATACAGCAGACTGGCTTCTGAGAGTTTGCTAGATCTCTGTACCTGTCTAAACTGCTCACTAACAGCATTCAGACCAGAACAAGTCTTCCCAGCAGACCTCTTACTGGGCTAGAACAAATCTAATGCCCCGCTCTCAAGACTCCAGGATGACATGGAGATAAGAAGACTGGAAATTTTTCGTTTTATTTGAGATTAGCCTTCTGTGTGTCATGCTGAACTGCAGTTAAACTGTGGTTAATCTTAAGCAGGGTTAATGGAAACTACACACATTAACTATAGTATGCAGCTGGTTTATCTCCAGTAATCTTAACTAATATTCAACCAGGTTTTTTGGCTTCATATAACACACAATCTGCAATTCATTGGAAGAGAATATATTACCTAGGGAAAGCAAGCGAGAAGGTGCTATTACACTGATGTCCTCCTTATGGGCTTTTCATAGGAAACTGGTTGGCCTCTATGGGAAACAGAAAGCTGGACCTGATAGGCCTATGGTTCAGCCCAGTTTGGTTCTTATGAGGTGAAAGGTTCTGAACTTCTTGAGGCTGTGCTGAGGGAAGAAAGGGGGTAGGAGTATGCGCAGAGGGGGGCTGTGCTGGGCTGTGCTTATTTTTTCAATGGTACATATGGTTTAGCATTTTGTCCAAAACACTCCATCATTTATTGTTATGCTTTTCATTTCAAAACTGGAGGCAGCTAGTTTCCAGAGAGAGCTATGGAAGCTTTTATTTAAAGGATTAAATTAACAAAAGGATGCATAATAAATATTTTCCATACTTAAACTCAACCCCAGTAATCCAGGCCATGATCTAATGTATTATCATGACCATCACAGCAAGGTGGTTTAGAAGCAACTGTTAATAAAAGCAGACAGCTGAATCTTGGACAGACTGGAAAAAAGGTTGATACTTCTCTGGAAATTGTAATTTACAGTTAAATTTTTCTTCCTTAATTTGAAACATTAATTTGTAGCACTAAAGACAGGGATGGGCAATGTGCCAGATACTGGGAGCTGACACTGGACCTTTGCAAGACTTTAGAGAGTTAAAAAAAAAAAGACCCCTCCCCCATAGTCAAATAGTAGTTCCAAGCCTTAGGGCAGATGAACTGTTACTAGTCATTTCACCATATTTTCAGAAAACCTCACCCAGGCCTCTTTTTAAACCAGGAATTGATTAGATTTTTTTCCTACTCTGATTACTTCCTGTCTTGAAGAAAGGTTTACTGGCTCATATGATAAAAGATGCAGTCCAACTGCAGTCCAATAGGCTTAAAAAGGTGAGAGGAGACCAATATGTTGTCAAATGTGGTAAAATGTTCAAGTGCACCTCCTCCCCAAGGCTTTTTTTTTCTGGGTGGGTGAGTACAGAAACCCTCAGGGGGCTGTAAATATGACTAGGGGCCTGCATGTAACCCACTCTGCCCATGCCCAATTCTAGCTGACCAATATGCAACACTTCCAACATGTATTCAGAAACAACTGCAACAGTATTAATGCCTTTACAGTCCCGATCACTGTTCATCACTCAGGATTCCCATATGCTTGTTTGTGAGAAAGTCCAGATAGGGAATGTTACAGATGGCTTGGTGAATATTCATCACTGTGATCTCTCTTGGACTTCTAGAAGAAGAGAGGGAGAGGGAGAGGGAGGGAGGGAATATTGCAAATGGAATATAAGTATAATCATATAATCATATAAGTAAGGAATATATATATATATAAGGAATATATAAGGAATATAAGTAGCCAATCATCTGTGCAGTGCTTGATTAAGCAAATGGAATCAATATTCACAAGAACAATGAATAGTTTTCTTGTACTTATCAATATGGACCAAGTTTTCATGGTTTCCTCAGCAGGTAAACGTACATTAACTGGCAAATCTAGCTGCTTGGGTAGTGGTGAGGGACTCTAACTGGTAGGATAAGAGGTAAATTATATGCACAGTATGAACAGTGGCAATTTCCATTAAAAGGATCATTAGCAAAACTATAGCTGGATGATAATAAGCCAGCCTTATACAGATGATTAACAAGCATAGGCCAAGATCCTGTATGAACACTGGCTGAGCAAAAATCTCTCCCAATGTTCTTTACTGAGCTTTCCCTTCTGCTCTCACACACAACCTTAGTGATGACACTGGGGGTGCACCCCCTTCACAATCAGTGGCTGCTGCAGGGATCCTCAGGGAAAAAAAGAAGGGTTGTACTCACAGTTCTCCATTATACTAACTAGAGGTCCAAGAGGGTGAAGACTCTTTTTTTTTTCCTGGCCACAAAACTACAGCCACATTACACCCAGGATCCTACTGGCCACCACTGGCTATTGACTGGATGGGAGATCTTTTACTGGGGTGAGAAGTAAAGAGTATTGTGCAAAAAGCTACCATCTACCCCTTTCTCCAACAACACTGACATGACATACACTAGCACAAAGGGAAGATATGCCACTATATGTCACCAAGAGGATACCAACTGTAGTGCAACAGAAACCCTTGGTCCAGTTCAAGCTTCAGGATACAGATCTGAATCTCTTGATACACTGTTTTTGCAAAATGTATTCAAAGTTCTTTGACCAAGAATGGCCACATTTAGATCACGATCAGAATGTCCAGGAGTCTGAACTTCCCACCCTCTGCCCTCAGCAACTGGTTTCTGAGTATTGCCATTTCTTGTGCTAGACTTATGTCCATTTAGCTTCACCTGTTTTCCTTGGTGGAATGCACAAGGACATTGCTGGCAAATGACAGTGTATGTGTGTGTAAAATTTCTACTTTTTGGGTAGGTGTTCTAGTGCGAGAAATGTCTGATCTGTATCTTCGGGATATGAATCTCTGTTGATCTTGGACAGACAAAGTAGTACTGAAGGCCTTGGCTGCAGATAATGGCTGCCATCCGGTTAGTGGCATATGCATGTGCATGTCCTTTTTGCACCCTGCAGAGGTTGGTGTTCTCTTCCTCCTTCTGCAGCACCCAAAGACCCTCCCAAAAAACTTTCTGCCTCCCCATATGCCTATTCTGTGCCTTGTGGGGAGTGGGAACAAGGGAGGTTCAGAGAAGTCTCTACTGCTGAGACCTCTGGAAGACCTCTGCAGATCTCAGCACTGAAGTAATAATTTTGTGTTGGCTATAGGGACACAGCCAGAGGCATCTCTGATTCTGCCCACTCTCTACAAGCTTCCTGCTGGATGAGGTGAATGGGAGTAGCAATATCACACCGGAATACAGAAAACTACCTTATACTAGGCCAAACAATTTGTTTCTCCAGCCCAGTATGGTCTATTCTACTGACGAACAGCAGCTCCAAGGGCTTCTAGTAGAGACCCTTTAAAATGGAGATGTCAAGGACTGAGCTTGGCTGCACACAAAACCTATCATAGATTACTGAGCTACAGTTTGACATCTACTGTGCACCCCCCCCCCAATGGCTTAAGCATACGCAGTGAAATGTTTGACTTTTGTGAACACTGAAGCAATTCTGCAAACAGCTCAGTTTCAAAAGTAGTTTGAATGTGAGGCACCAGAGGAGCGCAACGGGAAGCTGTTGTTTGAGAAACTCAACACTAAAGCCTTCTTGGGAATACAGAATAAGTGACAATAAATGTCACTGTAATCCAGGATTTCTTTGGAGTCTGCTGGCATCATTAAGTATTTAAAATTTTTTGCCACTGTGTGCCTTCAAGTCTTTTCTGACTTATGGCAACCCTAAGGTGAACCTATCACGGAGTTTTCTGGGGCTGAGAGTGTGTGACGCACCCAAGGTCACTCAGTGGGTTTCCATGGCCAAGTGGGGAACTGAACCCTGGTCTCCAGGGTAATAGCTCAGCGCTCAAACTACTACACTATGCTGGTTACAGTCTCCCAAAGTAATACTGATGCTGTCCAATGAACACGATCTTGTATGATTTACAACATAGATGGGCAACCTGCATCTCTCAGAATCCCCAGTTGTGAGCTGTGTGTACCTGTGCCCCTTGATCTCCTCTGGCAAGCCTGCTACATATGTTGTTTTCAGTGGGCCAGGGAAAGTGGGACTCAGACTACAATGGGAAGCTGGAGCACGGTAAGAGTCATCCCAGTATACCTTACTTCCTGGCTCGATCACACTCCTCTCCAGCCCACCAGCTGCTTGGCAGGTTGCCTAGAGTGCAATTTAGCTTAGGATAATCACCCCCTTGCTGCTTCTTCCCTACTAGGGATGGAAATAGTATTTGTAAAAACCCTGGATGAACATGCATCTTCACAATTCAGAACTTATTTGATTTTCTGCGCAAAAAACTGTGTACTTTTTTTACAGAGTAAATCCTGAACTGCCAATAATCCTTGAAAACCATACAGCTTAGGAGGACACTTTTTTTGCAGCCAGGAGAAAAAGGGTTAAATTATTATTGCCTACAAGAATTAATTTCATAAAGATTTACCTTTTCTTGACAGCCTACTATACAAATGATGGGATGGAATGCTACTGAAACAGGGAGGAAGGTACACAGGGAGAATGATTCTCACACGTCATCCTCCCTATTTAAGTCAGGCACCTCCTTACCTTCACACACAGCTCAGTGGTGTCGGGAAAAGATTTTCCCCAGAACCAATCTGCTGGTCAGTGGGGAGACAACAGTGCATAGAGGAACAGCGGTCTCCAGCTACAACCATCACATACCTCCCACAAGGACAAAAAGGTTGCCCACCCTCAATTTACAGAGGAGAAGTAAAAACTAAACAAGCATACCTGTTCCGTGGAGCTGCTTGGTAGCCAATTGCCAATGCTTTTCTTAGTATATCACCTGCCAATTGTTCAGTAGCCTGTTACAAAGGGAATATAAAGGAAGAGGACATAAAAAGGCAAGGAACATTTATAAAATGTAGCTAAGAGCATTTTACATCTCAGAATATGCTTGTTTACTGAAGAAAGCCTATGTTATATTTGGTTTGTTTCACATTTCAAGAACCTACACATATTTCGACAACATCAGGAAAGCTTAAAATGAAAAGAAAAAAAAGCAGTGGATCGGTTATAATTGTGAATGTGCAGGCACATATACAATTTCTGCATTTCATGTAACAAGCTATGTTTTTGCTTAAAACAGCTTACCTTTAAAATCATATCTTCTATTACTGATGCATAGACATTCTTGTGAAGCTCCACAGGCTGCAAGGAAATTCCTATCTATAAAATGAGAAAGTGAATAAAAGGTTAGAATTCTTGATGATTAAACCACACAAACTCATCTTTGTTACAGAAACTAATGGAATAATTCCTAGATTTGAACATAATAATTGCTTAGAGTTCAGTGTGACTTCCTTTTTAGCAAATGCTCACAGGACTGTGGCTTTGGAAAGGTTTGTTTCAGTTCTGAAATTCTAAGCTTGCTAGCTTATACTTTCATGTGGGTAAGTCTTGCTCAACACAAGAAAATGCGCACAAGTTTGCATTACACACTGATTACTTTAAAAAAAGCTTGCTAGGCAAGTATTTCTGATGTCTGAGCAATTGGAAGGCCTCAAATTCTGCTACCTAATGGTTTCCTCTGACAGTCTTCTCTGTCCAGATGGCTAGAAATAGACACAAATCCTGTACAGCTATGACTGCACAGAAAAATATTTCTTTTATCCACAAAGAAACGACAGCTAAACTGAACTCACATACTGATAACTTTTCATTTTTTATTTACAGATAACAACCATGTTAGATCCAGGCCAGGGGTGGGAAACTGTGGATAGCTACGAGGACACATAACTACCCTCCAGAACCTTGGAGGGCAGGAGCCCCGCCCATATGAAAAAAATTAAAAATTGGTCCTCTAGGGGCTGTGGAGCACTTTTGCCAGACTTTTAGGCTTTCTTGGGCCAATATAGGCCTGGAAGATGCCTTTTTTAACACCAGGAAGTGAGCAGAAAGCATTTCCTCTTCTAAAAATAAAGGAAACACACAAAAAACCCAAGGCCACTTCTGGGCCCATATTGGCCCAGGGGGCCACAAACTTGACAAAAATGCTCCCCACTCCCCCTAGAAGTCATTTGACCCCAGTGGGTCACAAAAATGGCCCTGGGGGGCCACATGAGCCCCACAGCCAAACATTGCCCGCCCCGACCTAGTCCAACATTCTGTTCTCACAGAAGCCAATGAGTTTCACGCAGCAAGTCTAGCAGCAGCACGTAAGTGTACCTTCACCCTCCATCTGGTGTTCCCGCCAACTGCTATGTAGAGGCACGCTACCACTTACACTAGGCTGAAACTGCCATCCTGACTAGTAGCCATTCATAACTCTATCTTCCATTTTATATCTTCCAGATTTAGAAGAAAGGGTAACTGGGTTGGAGGAAGTAGCTTTCCTCATTTCACCTTTCTTCCTATCAAGACTCTACTAATTAGAGGCTCCTCCTAAAGACTAAGACCAGGACTACGACCAAGGAGATCTCTGGGCCAAGCCAGGGCCATGACACTCAAGGTCTGCTTCACCTTCCTAGAGAATGCAGCACCCTTCTAAGCTTTTGTCTTCCACCGGCTTCCTCTCCCAGTCTGTCTCCCTCTACTGCTTTCCCTAAATCCACACCCTTTCAGATATAGGGCAAAACATGGATTTATAATAAGGATTAGCAACCAGAACAATAGTTGTATATTGAAAACCAGCAAACACTTTCTTTTTCTCTCTCATGCACTCTCGGATCAAATTGTGCTCTCTCTCAACTCCAAACACACACTCCACACTGCAACTCTGTAGTTAAATTTCAGTTGCTCACTTCCCCATCTAGCTCCTTCCTCTGGCTACTCTGGGTTCCATTTGCACCAGCCAATCAATTTGAACCCTCTGGGTTGCTTGGGTGGTTCTGTTGCTAAGTCCCCGCCCCCCGGGCCGGGTTCATCACAGTGCCCTGCAGAATGGCCTAAAAGAACTCTACTGACGCGGGGAGCAGCGCTTTGGATTCTGTTAATCACATGGGAAAGCAACCTGTGGATCTTTGGATAGAAGAGTCAGTTCTGTGCTGCATCTCATATGTTTCTGCTACCAGCTGACTGGATTTTATTAAATTGTGAAATTACTGACCTGGTTCCGTGTAACTCAAAACTTCTCTGAGATAAGGTATAAATGTTGTTTTAAAATAAGACCATCAGTTCAAGCCTGGCAACTTTCTAAGCGTAAGCACAGGGAGCAAACTCTTAAAAGGGCATGCCACTCAATTCAGAAACCACTAGCAAGCTCTGCAACATTTTGTAAAAAGGCTATCTCCCAACAGAATTCACCACAAACACTTTAAGACAACATTTCCTTTAGATTTTAAAAACAATTTCTCCTACCTGCTGTACTGTTTCACGCACAAACTCTGATGCAGGCTGGGGTGCCAAATAGAATTTTGCCTCCTCTTGCTTCTCCTCTTGTTCCTTTTTAATGTTCATTTTCAGAGGCTCTGTAACATTGAGAATGTCAACTTCCTCATCATTGTCAGGTTCTTGCTTGAGGAACCGCTCCAGTTCTTCAAGTTTTTGACATAGTTCCTTCCCCGTGGTGTATGTAGATAAGCATTCTTTTCACAAAGCAGCCAGGAAGACAGCAGACAGAAAAAGAGGATTCAAATAAATCAATGTCTAAAGGCAGATGTTCACAGTCTGAAGAAGTCTACAGTGCATATTGACTGTAAGGAGAAAAAGTCCTAATTGCTGCTACTTGGTATCTGAACACGGCTTCAACTGACAGCATAAATATACCTGGCTCTCTATCACATTACCAATCATCATTATTATAGGAAAACTTTAAAGAGAAGGAGACTGGGTATGGACTAAGCCTTTCAGAGCACAGTGTCTTGTACTGCAGTGGTACTTCTAACCCTGATTAATCTTTGGTAGCAATAAGATAACAAGATAATTATATTGAAACTGAGCAGGAATGGCAATGGGAGTTGCAGGAATAAGGGGAGCAATCTTGCACTGGAAAAAAAAGTCTGAATGAACTTATAAAAATGATTAAAGTCAGAGATGGCAGTTTTACAGCAGGAGAATTATACTGGAGATGATAGACAGTGTGCAATACACAGACATTTAGTAGTGAGCCATTACTGTTACCACGTCTGGACTTCACAGTAACCAAGGATATTGCAGGAACTTTGGCATATCAAGGCTCACTGTCTACTGTATACTGCAGCATGCTAGCTGATCAATTCCACTGGCAGAGGGAAGAGCCAACCTCATTATGGACCTTTGGTTCACGGTTTGTTGACTCTGATATCCCAAGACATCATCAGCCATTGCTCTGGCTTGTTTCTTTCTCAACAAGCCAGAGAAAGAATCCAGGGTTTGTTTTAATGGTTTCTTTCTCTGGCATGGTGTGCTTGCTTGTGGGTTGGGGGTGACATGAAGGGTCAAAACAAGATGGAACACCAGCTGCTGTTAGATTCAGATGTCATAGTTTCAGCCACTGCTAAAAACTGGAGCAATCAAGTAGTGTGCACCAGCATGTTTCTCACACTTTTAAAACTGATATACAAGATATATTTTCAAAGATAAAGTGTAATTACCTAGTATTTGGACACCTGCATGGCAAAAGAACACAGGGGAGAAACAGAGAAAGACAGAAGGAGAGAATATTATGGTAATATATTTCTTTTGTCCATACAGAACTGGACAATAATGTTATAAATGTGGTCTCATGTGAAAGCTATAAAGACAGACCACCTAATCTCAATATGTGCACTTGAGATAAAACTGCCTTTGGCTGCAACTTTGTGCATGTTGTGAGCTCTCCTCAGCAGTAACAAACAGAAAAACCATCCAAAATCTCAGAACACAGACACACAGCATAGGCAAATATTAAAGAAAGAGCCTCTCTTTTTCCCTCTACCCTACTCCCTCCTCTGGAAAATGGCTTCTTCTCTTCAGAGTGAATGTTTTCTTTTTAAGCTTTTTAAAACGGCCTAAAAGTGTTAACATTGTAAAGTTCTGTAGACCAACAAGAACACACTCCAGGAATCTACATCAGAAGGAGTTGTACTGTTAGCAAGAGCAGTGAGCTGCACAGGAGTCATGCTGCCTTTTGTGTTAATATTTCAAGTTTGCCCACTGTCTGAGCACATGACACTCTAGGCTTTGTGTATCACAGTCCAGAAACAGTCAGTAGAAGCCAAAACCAGACCTCTTCCTTTTTCATTTACTGCTTGTTGTTATGTCAGGTGCTTTTCAGTCAGACCTGATCGTACTTCCAATTCTCCAGCTTCAGGTTGAGGACAGAAAAAACCCACACAGCCAGAAATCATTACTTCTTATCACTTCCTAGATGATTCTCTCATGCAATTGCTCTGCCTCATCCATAGAATTTTACTGTGGGATGGTGTGTCAGACAATGCTGTCTTTCTGTTTTCCACATCTTTTAATAGTAGCGCTAGGAGCCACAAATCTCGAAGTAGTGCTAGGAGCCACAAATCTGTTCTTTACTCCCTTATTGCCATTTAAAACATGCCCCTTCTGAACAAAGAAAGCTCTCAGCTTAAATGCATTCTGGTAAGACAGCAGAAAACCAACAAAACTTAGTAAAAGTAATTTAGGCAGCAGAAGAAGCTCATACGGGCCTCCAAGCTATTATTGGAGTGAAGGTCCCAGCAGACTTAGCCAGCATAGCCCATAGTGGGGAAAGATGGGAATTACCTTCCAACAATATCTGGAGGGCAGCATGATTGCTACTGCCATACACATCACATTAAAGTCAATTAATTTTTGAGTACACATGTGTAAATCTGCAGTATTAGTAATCAGAGGCCTCTAAAATTACATCTTTCTAGTAGGAACTAAAACAGAACCAAAGCAAAGCATGTTGAACTGCAGAGAATTAGAAGGATTGTGTCTTAGTATTAGGTAGAGCATTGCATTTGCTGCCTTAGTTTTCAAAATAACTTTAGCAGTAAATGGGCACCAACCCAAATAAACCTCATTTACAGCAAGAAAATGCCTTCAATCTTAATTCAGTTCAGGCTTGCCCATACCCTTTAATGCTTCCTACAGAAACAGCATTAAACAGAAGCAGCACATTCTAGACTTGTGCTTAATATGGCTTTCTCAGTTTGTTGCTGAAATTCAGCTGCTTGATTTGTTGCTATAACTGTTGACAACAGGCTACGTTTAGCAGCTGAGTGGTGCGACTTCCACCAGATCTCATGGAAGGAAGCATGGATCCCTGATCTTCTCCCACAAGTAGGGACTTAAAAGTCCATGAGAGAAGTAAACTGGTACCAGGAGTCTAAGGATGAAACTCTAAGGACAGGAACTTAATATGCAACTGAATGAAGGCAAAAGGAGGGAAAAATCATCCACAACGTAACAGGCCATTTGAGATTCTGACATTAAAAGTGCTTACCTGGCTCGCTGTCAATTTGTGTCAGCACATCTTCAATGGAATCTTCATTTCTAAGGGTTTCTGGGTCAGGTGGTGTATAGCCATGGGAGCGACACCACTGGACAACTTGCTTGGTTTTTAAAGGAATAATGCTGTGAAATTTAGGGTGTTTTTCTATGATTTCATGGAGGATTTTCCTTATTGTCAGTGCTCGTTGCCACTGCAGTGGGATAAAAAGGTCAGAAAGAACAACAGGTAGATTTAGAATCAAAATGTTTTGCATAAATGTAAATATAATCAATTATGATAATGTAGGAAACTATTGGCCATTTCCGCACGATGTCGCTGTCCCAAGATGGGGACACATTACTGGCAGTCCACAAGTTTTGTTTGTGCACGTGGTCATCGCGGTCCCACTGCCAATGCGTCCCCATCCCATCAACCTCTCGTGATTGTAGGATATTCCATTACAGGAAAAAATCTGGTAAGGGCCCTGATCGTGTGATGCTCCCATTGCCAGTGGCCATACAGAAAGAGAGGAAACGCAATTTAAACACTTCCTTTCCCAGTGCAGCATGGGAAGTGGCTGGCTGCACTGCGGAAGGAAGGCTCATGTTGCTCGTGCTACCCTTCCACAGGCAGCCAGCTGGGTGTGGAGGGGAATGTTTGTGTCACACTGCCAGGATTGTGGTAGGACGATGATGGAGATGGGTGAGGAAATAGCCGATTGTTGCCTTTTTCAGCAAAGACAGAGTTTTGCTCAATGATTTATGTTGACAAGTGTTGTGGACTACTATCCATTCCATCAGGATACTAGACAAAAACAGGAACTCCAGAAAACAGGTACCTGAGAGAGCATGAGAATTTTCAGTTCAGTTGTTAGATCACTGTCTAGTGTAATAGACTCATGTCTTAGCCTTTCAGTGCACCAAAGATGATGTGGATCTCACAGTCTATAGCTATACCATTCAAAGCACAAGAAGTATTTTTGTCATGGGATATTATGTCTTGGCATAAGAGTATTTGTATTACTTCCATTTATTATTTTTAATTAACTAATTAAATTTATATCCTGCCTTTCTACCAAAAAAAGGCACTCAAGACAGCAAAATATAAAGAAGAACATAAAAAACAGATGGATAACGAAAAACAAGTCAATCTAACTTCTTTCAGCAGAGAATCCCAGTCTGGGAGTTGCCACTGATGACCCTCTCTTACATCTCTACCAGATATATAAGAAATTTGGTAGTCCACATCTTGCGTTGCAATCACTAACCCAGGGATGAGTACTAGGGCTGCATCCATGACAAGTGCTAGTTGTGATACATTTGGACATGTCATTAGAGAATATAAAACTGATCTAACTTTAAATCTCTTTTTGAACTCTGTAAAGGCTCAGACGTTTTGAACTAAGAGGCCTATTTATTATTTCAGCCTGTGACATCAGGGAACAAGGCAAGTACTGTTTCGATGCGCTCTGTATTCTTCTCTGTTCTGCACACAACAGAAGGGTCATTTTGTCAAACAGGAAGGAAAAATAGAAAAACAACTAAGAAAAAAAAAAGTCAACATTTCCACACCAAGTTAACAACAGTAATAACTGCTGTGGGAAAAATTAAAGTGAACAGCAAACTTAATTCCACTCATGCTACTTCTTCAAACTTTTATTTTTATTTTAGTGTAGCTTTCTGTAGCTAGTATAAGACCCTCTGAAAAGAACAGACTATAATACAGCAGTGGTGTCTGGCTGATTAATTTCATTTGTATCCCATCCTTCCCCCAAGGATCTTGAGAAAGCATACACATATTGCCTCCTATTATCTCCGTAACAGCCCTGAAGGCAGGTTAGATTGAGACTAAGTGAGAGTTTGTCAAAGTAAGTGTCATTGCTGAGTGGGGATTTCAATCTGGCTCTTCCTGATCTGGTTCAAAACTTTAACGACTACAACAAGATGGTTCCCAACATTTAAGGTTACTGAAACTAATCTTGGACATCACAGAATGATAATATGGAAGATCCCGGAAGGAATAATGTTGCCATTGATATAGTAATTATCATTTTATGGTGCTACAGATAACTGAAAATAGAACTTCTGTTTATATTCCATTAATCCAAATATCACTAAATCAAAAACAAAAGCAAGTGTTACTAGATTCAAAGAGCGACTTCATTTCAAAACTGAATGAAGTCTTTTGGAGGAGATTTTAAACATCAAGGTGACCTTCAACAGAGGCATGGATTTCCAGTCAGACGTTCCTCCAAGGTTTAAGCTCTGTTTTATAGAATATATTAAGAAGATTACCTCAGAAGCTCTTCGTTTTCCAATATTCCAGCTATAGTATTGTTCCACAGAACCAGCACAGAATGAATTGCCTTCTTCAGCTAAAAAGCAGAGAACCATCACAAACATTAGATGTTTATGGCAATGAAAATAATCCTATTATGAAACTTTATATTACTGAATATCACCTCAAAAAATAAATTAAAAAAATACATTGCCCATTAAGGTGAGAGGGAAATGAGATTCTTATCGAGCACTCAAAAGGGCTACATACCTCAGTTCTGGCATTAAAAGAAAAACCATTAAATTAAGGAGTATTCTTAATTCATAATAGATAAGAGTCTTTTGGAAGGAGTTTTAGGTAAAAGTAAAAGTGGACTACTGTATATTTAGAACATTTGGGGAACATGGCTTCCTGAAAAAATATATGACAACTCTATGAATGAAGAGACTTTAAAATCCTTGGTCATCAACTGCCCTGCTCATGTCTTGCAGGCTCAGGGCCATGACTTCCTTGATTGAATGAATCTACCTGTAGTATGAGCTCCTTCTTTTCCTACTTCCTTTCACTTTACAACATTTACCTGCAAGATCCACTACTTTGAAAGGTAATTTAAAGCAAAATAATAGACAGAGCTGTAAAAATCTGTCTGGCACAGCAAATTTTGCTCATCTTGCCCAATACTGGTTTTTCATTAGCTTTCCTTAAATAGAAGTGGCATAAAAAGGATAAACTCTCTACAACGTGCACTACATGAAATGTGAATGACCAACTTTTGAGCCCTTGCAATAACCAAAAGAACAACAAAGGAGTGACAGTTATGAAAATGGAAGGGGAACATGGACACTAGTGTTCTAATGGCCCCCAAATAAAAACTGGTCAGCAGTATCATGATGTCACCCGTTTGTTACACTAGGCCCAAAGAGCACCTGGTGTCACTGAGTTTTAGAATCACCAGGAAAAAGGTAAGGAAGTCTGCTGTTGAAAAGTATTCCTACATATAACATAAGAAAATCTGTGGGCAAGAAAAGGTAATATTGTGCTTTTTAAAAATTAATATAGAGAGTCAACCAAGAGGCTTACATCAAATCATAAAGCATTTTTTTCCAACAGACTTATTACATGTAACTGTCATGTCAAATTATTGCATTTTTTTCATGGCATCAAATTGTTCATGTTCCTGCAGTTTTCGCTTTTCTCCTTGATTCATGCACATCAGTTACCAGGGAAACATTAACAGCTTTAACAATGTAGGCAGCTTGCAGATAGAAAATCAGTTTGTATTTTCTCTATTACTGACAGATGGACGAAATGACTAGTGGTTGCGTAAATGTTGCCAGCACTGGCAAAACAGATATGCATGGTCTATCAACAGTTGCAGGGCTAACCTGCAGCTATTGCAGCTGCAGATCTTATTCTATCTAGCTTTATTGTAAACTGTTTTGAAATTTTGCCATGAAAAGCAGTACAAGACGTGGATAAACGAGTAAATCAAAGTTATTCACAGTATAAGGTACCGTGATTTTTCAGATTTCTGTGGATTTTGCAATGCATCTTGATCTATTTTGCCTGCAATTATGAATTACTATGAACTATGGTGGGTTTTTTTGTATCTTTAAGTTGGTTCTGATTTACACTGGTTCTAAGGCAACCCTTTTTCCTGGCAATATTTGTTCAGATGAAGTTTGCCTCTGCCTTCTGAGACTGAGGCTGAGACAGTGTGACTTGCCCAGGGTCACCCAGTCGATTTCCATAGTTCAGCAGGGACTTGAACCCTGATCCCCAGAGCCATAGTCCAATGCTCAAACTGGGACACCATCCTGGTTGTGTATGGAACAGGGCTGCCAGAACGAAAACTGCTGAAATGCCCTCTTCTACCCAACCATTAAAGTTATAGCTGCCCTCTCCAGTTTTCACTCTGGCAATCCTACTAAGAAACCTCAAGGTTAAATGGCAACAAAAGTCTACAGTGCAGTAGTATTTTTCAAATTCAGTTCCCAATTTCTCTAACTGTAAATGCTCAGGCAAGCAAGTGATGTAATTGTGACAGACACCTTGTAGAACTGATGCCAGACAGAGAAAACAAAGCTTGGCTACATGGGTTTTAACTCAAGTATAAAGTAGCTTCTACCTATAAGCCAGCATGGTGTGTGGTTTGGGCACTGAACTACAACCCTGGAGACCAGAGTTCGATTTCCCACTCAGCTATGGAAAGCCACTGAGTGACCTTGGGCACATCACACACCCTCAGCCCCAGAAAATCCTGTGATAGGTTCACCTTAGGGTTGTCATAAATCAGGAATGACTTGGAGTCACACAACAACAACAACAATACCTATAAGCTACTAATAAACAGTGTTTCCTTCAAGTTCTTACTTCTCTCAGCAATTAATGGAACTTTCTTCACTATTGCTGTCAAAAGCTGCTGCAGGTTGTCCAAATATTCTGTCCTGTAAAGAAGGAAGAGTCAGTGTTATACAGGACAGCACACATATATGCATCACTAGCCAGTAGTTCTCTAGAGAAGTATCTGAGCTCACATACATAAAGGGACAATGTAACACTAAACTTCTTTTAGATAATTCAGAAGCACACAGGATCCAGGATTCAGGTAAGCAAGACAACTTGTTTCTATGGCTATTTCCACAGGCACATAAATGCAACTTTCTGTACTGCATCCAGCAGATAATATACATTCCTGATACTATAGAATCATTAAGTACTGTTATTATATCTGCTGAGCATTGTTTCTGTCCTGCTAGACAAGATCACTCACACTACTTATTAGTCTAGGCCCACACCGAGGACTATTATAAATAGCACAAGACATTTCAGACTGAGCTCTACTAAGCAGTTAAAAATCTCACTTGGAGAAGCTTCATTTTGGAATCATCAAGACCTGCGGCATTAGAACGTGTTTTTGCTTCCCATTTCATGAAAATATATTGTAAATGTAAATGTATAACTGAGTATTTATTGGACTCCTCCCCCTCCCCATGAGTTAGATCCCAGTTTTGTTTTTAAATCGGGCAAGAATAGTTACCCAATAATGTAATGTCCAAGTTCAGAGCTCTCCTCTGCTTTTACTGACACTGCACCATCTTGGGAGACCAGGGAACTGCAGCTCTGCCCTGCAGAATCAGGCTCTAGCTTAACTTCAGAAGACAACAGAATAGGTAAAAAGGAAAAGGGAAGAAATTTAAAAGCAACAAAGGAACATTTGGGTAGCCTAACACTTTAGTCAATCAACAAACAAGGCAGTCAAGGCAAGTGCAATATGTATTTATGGGATATGAAAGGGACCTAGAAATGGTGCTGACTCTAGTATCCATTCCAAATCAAAGGAAACAAAGTATACCAAGAATAAAGAGAGAGTGGATTTAAAATGGAACAAGCAAATTTAGAATACTGAGAGGTGTTTTGGTGGAGATACTGACCTAAATCTCCACACTTCTGTCATATTAGAGAACAGCAATTTCTTATGCATAAAAGCTAATAAGCACCTTCCCAGTACATTTAGAGACACTGATCTTTTTTGATGGAACACATTTTACTGCAGTACCTACAAAACACACATGCACATGTTTGTTGTGTGTTGTTGCATATTTACTCCTTTTGCACAGTCTATACTCCTGGAATTTTTTCATAGTATAATCCTACCTCAAGTTTATCCACTCAACTTACACAGCATTCAGTCTAACAGAATTCAGTAGCATATTCCTAAATGTCCATTTGGCATTACCAGGTTGATGGGTCTTTATGTGTTCAATCCACCCTGGACATTAGTGTTCAGTATCTCTTCAACAGAAATTCCAACAAGGATTTGACCCAGATTTGGTCACAGGCAGTAGCCAATAATGAGGTCACTACATTTCTATCCAACTGAACCATGCACACTGCTAAATTAATTCTCATCTCTGGTATTACCTTTTGCAACAGACACTGTGGAAGGGCTTGGAACAGCTGCATTAATTGAAGTTACAGGTGTAACAGCAGATACTTTGCTGGAAGAAAGTGACTGTATCACTGAGGGGAAAAAAGACAAACACTAATAATGTGTGGTTGGTAAGTAAGTACTTTTCAGTGTTAGAATATAACACTTGCATGAACTGATTATTTAGAAGAGACCTACAGGACCACTGTAACATGGCTTTCTAAAACACACTAAGGCCATTTCTGCACTAGACTATTATAGGCCGCCCCTCCCTAAACTGCAAACCCCAGGATTCCATAGGATGTTGAAAGTGGAATAATAGCACTATAACAGTCTAGAGCGGAAATGGCCTAAAAATCCTCTATGGGCATTTTCACATCTGCCCCCTTCCTGAGTCTATGTTAACCCTGTACTTTGAAGAGATTTGGAAATCTGAAAAGCTTGTGTTTACAATTTTGTGCGTTTTGGGTTGGCCTTAATAGAGCTACTGTCTAACAACAACTTTGCTGGTGACTCTGATAAGTACCACATAAAATGCATTTTAAAATGCCATACTCATTATTATCTTGACATCCTACACTTTACCTTTGTTCACAGGCATCAGTATAGTCTGGACCCCTCCAGAGCTGGCACTCGCACCAAGTTGTTTGAGTTGGCTGGGCACTGTCAAAACAGCCTGCTGTGGGCTGTTCTGACTGGAGTGGATCTTTAGCACTCCTGAAATGAAAATGGAATTTAAAAAGGCAACTGTCTCCTTGCTTCACAAAATAAAGAGGCTATGACAAGTTTTCCTGTCTATTCATCACGGGGAACTAATACCCCAACAAGCTCATGATTCAATCAGACCCAAATGTCACCTCAAAATCACAACCAGTTAAATGCAAACAACTGAATGGGCTCATAGATATACTTTTAAAATTATAATGATAAAAAATTAATACAGGTGTCTTGGTATGACTAACAATGGGGTTTATATAGTACTGAAGCTGCAGTGCAACCACTGATACTATTGTCAGCTGGGAACAAAGATCTATTATTATGGTCTTCACAGGTCCATTTATTATGGTCTCCACAAGCTCCAGCAGCAGCAGTGGAATCAAACAAGCATTTATTGTTGACACACCCCTCCCAGTTTGCTTCACTCTTGAGAATTTACAACCTGAACATGTCATAAGAATTATAAATTTAAATAGATAAAATAAATTACAACCAAATTAACAGCAGTCACTGGAGATCTGAATCAGATTGAGAATTGCAAGTACTCTTTTTTCCCTCTTTCAGAAATCCCCACAGAGCTTGCAACATGAGCTAACTGCACTCTCAGAGTGCACATCTATTGCAAGGATGGACACACAATGGTCTTCAGTGACAGCTCTCTTCCAGCACGTCTCCTATTTGAAAGAAGTCCTGGGCAAAATGCAAACCCTGAAAAATGACTTTTTCTTTGGATGAGAATTCCCAGATCCTTCAGCCACTTGGCTGGAGGATTCTGGAAGTCGTGATCCACAAAATATCCTTCTCGAGCTCTGGGAAGAGCCCTCTGGTGGACTCTCTCCTCTATTAGTGGGTATGGAGGGGGGCTTATCTGTTTCATGTGCCAGTGCGTCAAGCTGTGGTGGGTAATCACTGTTTTATTTTCTCATAATGCTCCAGAACAGTGATCAAAAAGGGAGCTAAATCCTGCTGCTCAGCACTCTTTAAAGGGACCAACAATAATAAAAACAATACAATACAATACAATACAATACAATACAATACAATACAATACAATACAATACAATACAATACAATATAATGGGGGAAAGCAAAGTGGGTCCTCCCAGGAACTGGTACCCTGTCAGCTGCCCAAGGATGCCAGATATTACTGTTGCCCCAACTTATTCTTTTTGGATGGAGGTGAGCCCAAATCCTTCACAGCATTTTTGGACACAAATTTTAAGAGTTCTACTACTTTTGGGTAGCCATACATAAAAATAATGTAGAATTCAAATCATTCTTAGGTTTTTGTTTTGAGAAATGTTTATGTGTACTCTCTTGTTGATAACCCCAAACTTTTATTCAAAGTATTTATATCTTGCATTTTCCTCCAAATCAAGAAACACAACAGTTTAATTTGTGCACATGGTGGAGAGGGAGGAGGGCAGTCCATAGTGGACCTCACTGGAGAAAAAATAGCCTTTGAATCTACAGAGTTTTCCCACCTCTGCTCTAAGCATCTTTGGAAGGCAGGTCTTCCCCTCTCCATGCTCCTGCCTTACCACTAGTAGACAGCCATACATGGATATATTAGCTGAAGTTCAGGATGCCCAAAACTTCCTAGCTCCTAGGACGTTCCTTGGGAATCAAGTGGTGGGCTGGGGAATGTATGTAGAATTCCCTTCACATATCACAGTGAACAAGGAAGAGTTTTAATGAAGAAATCTTTCAGAATGCCTGGTGGTTTATAAAAATCCTAATAATTTTTGAACCATGTGCCTCTACGATCTTATACTCAATTTCACTGAAATTTCATTCCTCAAAGCCAAATGTTTTAGGACCTGAATGTCTGTTGTCAGTCCACTGATTAAACTGTGTGTCTATTTGCTTCCACTGGGTGTTCAAAAGTTGTGACTAGGTGTCCATTTGAACACTCAACAATTACTGGAGGATGTTGAAGAATTACTACTCCCACTGTCCCTCTCCACTAGTCAAGGTGGCTGGGGCTCATGGGGAAACTGGGTCTGATAACATCTGTGAAGTCACACACACAGCATGAAAAATTACTTTTTAAAAACAAATCTTTTCTTCTTACTCATTGCAGGTGTAAAAAAATTCCACTCCATTACTCATTCCAGAGTTAAAAGAGTAACTCACTGTGTTATTTTTTCCTTTAAAAAATGACAATTTTGAGCTGATAGCACAACTGGAAAAATTCTTTTCTAAATGCCGTTCACCATATTCAAGAACGTCCTTTAAAAATAACCAAAAATGTTTCTCACTACACCAAATAAAACAGTAAGATTCCTACTTGTTACTTCTGAAATGCATCTTAATCATATCTTTGTTATCAAATAAAAAGTAACTCAGGCCAAGCACCCACATTCCTTGTAATTTGTTACATCTGAGCTTTGACTGTAGGTTCCTCTGCTATAAAGCCCTAAACAGCGTGAAGACAAAATACCTTAAGCACTTCTATAATTCCTTTGGAAACAAGACAGACCACAAACACACCATAGTGAGGTGCTCCAAAACCTACAGCCTTAGCACTTGGGGTCAAAGTATTATACTAAAGTGATAACAGGAAGACTCAGGAACAAGGACTGATGGATTACCTGATACTGCTGTTTTTCCAGATGCTGGAGCTGGAGCAGTAACCCAAGAAGCAATGCTTACAACAGCAGATGCACTTGTTTTGTTAGGCACTGCTGATGCTGCTTGCCCATGGCTGACAGGACCTTGGTGCTGTTGGCCAGATGCCTTCACAACTGGGCCTGCAGCTGGAGATGGGTTAGAACCTGCACCATCCACTGACTGGGTGAAAAAGCAGAGGCATAGAGGTCAACACATTTTTCACATTACCAGACAGTAGAAGAACAAAAGAGAAGCAGAGAATGAATTGCAAAGTCGCCCATTCTTCACATGTTTAGTGTGGGTGTGCATATAATTTTGGCAAATTTCAGTTCATATATTCACATTTAGCAAAATATCGGAAGACAACCAATATGTGAAAAGGAGCATTTAATCTCTCCTGTGCCTGCTGAATCTTTCCAGTAAATCCACCTCAACCATTCCTTGTGGCTATGAAATCCAGCTCCGTTGAAAGCAAGAGTTGAGGTGCCATCGGTGGGACAACTATTTGCACAGAAAAGGCCCTCCCCCTAAAGTTTTTCTCCTGCAGGGAAAAACAAGACACAGGAACACCACACTGACTCTATAACGTACAGCTGTGTGTCTTTCAAATGTTTTTGTAAGCCATATTTATTAGAAAACCTCCTCCTAAATGGGTGCCCGTACCAAAATGAGAGAACTGGTTACAATGCCCTCAGGACATGAGTATGTTCTAGAAAACCAGAGTAGTGTCATGGTCTGAGTGTTGGACAAGGACTTTGGGAGAATCCCTACTCAGCCACGGAAATCCACTGGGTGACCTTGGGCCAATCATTCTTACTCAGCCTTAGAAAAAGACAATGGCAAATTTCTGAATAATCCTACCAGGAAAACCTTATGACAAGGTCACCACAAGTTGGGAGTTGATTTGAGAGCACAAATAACAACAACAGGAAGGTAATCATTTTGTTTCACATTACTGACTCAGGGGGCACATTCTGATCATGCATCTTAGTATCCACGTTCCATGAATATACACTGCTTTTTATGTCAAACACTTCCATGTGTCCAGTTCAAAGGCGGCAAGTGGTGACCACAAATATTCCTTGAAAACCTCCCAAAGCCACATATTTTGACTGATATTTTTAAAGTAGTGTTTGGGAGACATGTGACTCCACAAATTTTGCTGGGCTCCAACTTGCATCAACCTCAGTTAGTATGGCAATTGTCAGGGATAACAAAACATGGAATCCAATACGGCCACAGATTTCCCACTTCAGTTTCCAAGGTGGGCTGAGAGACCTGTGGCCATCACTCGTGGATAGGAATTCCACTTACCCATCAACCCCTGCTAGCCTGGCCAACGGTTATGAAGACAGCAATCATTCATCAACATCACTGCAAGAAATACACTTAAAATCCCCAAGGGATTTTTTTTTAAAAAAAAAGACTCTTAACTTCAGTGCATTTTTCTCACACCATCTGCACTTTCCTGTATCGTTTTACTTGCATTTGACCACTGCTACCCACACTGACCAACACTGGGCCTTACCTGAGCCACTCCATTTGATGGAAGTGTCACAGCTGGAGTTGTTGCTGCAGTGATTACCCCGCCAGATACTCTTAGCACAGTGGTGCCAGGTTTTGAGAGTTGTGATGATGCTGGTAAGGATTTCAGTGTATTATCTGATATTTTCAACAGTGAAGCCTGCCCACTGGAAGCTGCCTTTGAAATTAAAGCACACTTTTACAAATCAGATCTGCCTAATCAACTGTTTTGACATGGTAATGAAAATGATTAGCCATTCCTCCTATTACCAATCCCTTTTAAAGTTCCTAGGGTAGTCCTGATAACATGAAATACCAAAAGGTAACAGAGGATTGCTTGGGAAATTTGCTTTGTTGGAATACAGTCCCCAGAATCCCTCCACCCAGTTCTACCACAGTCAGGGTCTCGGGGAGCTGTAGTCCAAAAAGGAACTTTTCCAAGTTCTAGCACAAAGGCACAAGTATTTGAAAAGAGATTGTCACATTAACCTGATAAACACGTATCAGAATACAATGGCTGCAGGCAAAGTCAGCTATTTTTTGATATTCTTCCACCTTTACACAGATTCTTCCCAGTATAAAAATCATAGCTCAAAATGGACTTTTCTGCTCTTCTATTACTTTCCACTTTAGATCTGCTGATCCCACCGTTTTCTTGACTGACCACTAACTTCTTGCTGAATTACGGTGATAAATGCACAAATGCACAACAACCTAAATAAAACCTAGCCAAACAAAGGTGTGTTTAGTTTGCTATGCTCCATCCTCCAGATACTTAAGGTACTGTATTTTAGGACAAAAGCCAAACTACAGTAGTCAGCCCTCATTAGGGTAAACCTATACAGTTACTCTCAACTCGATAACGCAACATTTATACAAATTCCACTGATTCAGTGGGTCTACTCCAGTTGGACTAACTACTGACTTCAAGTCAAAGATTAAATCTCACACAATATTCAGAACAAAATTATCGAGAAGTTTAGCACTCACTATACCATTACATTTGGAAGAGCTTGTTTGCTTTTTACAACACACACACACACACACAGAAGGAAACCAAAATCAGAGGCAACACTGACATAAATGACAGAAAAAAGGAGAGAAACAAATCTTTCATTCACTCTACTGAATGTAAGAGGAATTATTTACAGAATACCAGTTCTTTTCCAAAACCATGATAAATTGGTTTGTTTCATTTTGGGGACCCAAATTAGACATTATACAGCAACAGTTAATATGTGTTTTGTCCTAAATGAAACTCAGTCACAGTAGGCTACCAATTTAAAGTAGTGGGGAAAAAGAGGGAGGGGGAGACAAGACTGTCAACCATTTTCGTATCAGCCATTTCCTATCTCAAACTTTACTCTGCCCAGCTGATTTTCTATTTGTAGGAGAAAAGAGACATGGTAATTTGGTAGAAAAGGGTAATATTTATTGGACAATGGCCAGAAGGGAAAATATTCAATAGCCTCTCCCCCTGCTGTTCCTCAGCATAAAACAGAAGCCTCCCACTGTTAACTTTCAATATGAAACAAACAAATCAACCCCATGGGGAGAATTTAAGATATATGTGTTCTGTGACTGTCTAGTTCAGCCCTCAAAATTTTTAAAGGCTGCTGTGAACTTGAAATAATAATGCACACAATATCTCTTGAAAAAGATATCATAACAGCTTCTCAGATATGCTCATTCTAGTTCTTTGAATGTATCTGTCTTGCCCAGCACTAGAATATAAATGATTCTGCACAATTATCAGAGATCCTGCCATAAATCTGATTATTATTAATACAGCACTACAGCTGTGCATGGTGTTTTTATGGAATACAAGCTCCCCCTAGGAGTTTACAAAAATGTGACATGGGGAAATTGACAGAGGTGGTGGGGAGCACACTATAAATGAGGGATCAACAGGAAAGCAAAATACAGTTGCTTCAGTAGCACTTGTTTTGGCTCAGTTACCAACAGAAGGTGTTAATCTCCAAGATATGAAGCTTGGAAACAAAGAAATCTCTGAAAAACAAGAGATCAGATTTTTCTTAAGGCTCCAATAGGCCTGTGTTCACCTAACAATAGAGATGGCAGGAAACGTAATACTCTCCCCTTTATTCCTTCATTCACAGTCCGTTTGATTAAGAGGTTGATTGCTTTATAGCACTGTGCTTTTCCTGTGATAAAGGACTCTTCAATAAAAGCTGGTATTCAGACAGCTACTACAGGCATAAGTAAGCAGTTCAGCATGCCCAGTGGCATTTTTGATCTTTTTTATTTGAACACCCCCTGCCCTCCAGCAACTGCTCTCAAGAGTATCCTCTGTTCCCAAAGCAAATTTGCTATGTATACAGAAGAGCCGAGGTTCAAGATGTATAAACCCAAAGTCCTTTACATGCACATGTGGGGACAATCAGATATACAGCTGGAACTTGACTCTGGAATTACCTGTGCAAATAAAGCAGCTGTTTTGTGTCCAGTTATGACTTTCAGTGCCTGATGTCCTTGTGAAGATGATGTTCCAGCACCTGTGCTGCCTTGCACAGCTGTTCCTGATGCTGCTTGCTTTGCAGAGCTCTGGTGAGATGGCTGGCCAACTAAAAATGTGCCCTGGGTCCAAGGAGGAAACAGTTACAGTAAATGCAGATGATGCCATGGTATAAAACATGGGGCTCACAGGCTACATGGAGCCCCTGAGGTCCTGTTTTGCAGCCCACAAGTATTCCTCCTGCTGCAGAACTGGCTGCTGCTGCTTTCATCCTTTATACTCCCTTGTAGTAGATTCCTTCCCTTCCTTTCCTGTTGCCTCAGAAAGGGTAGCATGCCCTGAGATATCAAAGAGGTCTAGCACACTCTTGTATGATACAGAACTATTACAGTCACTGCCGAATGTTTGGCAGTAACTGCAGCGGAGGTGGTAAGCTCAATGACGGTCTCTAAAAATTCAGCACTAGTATCAGATCTACTGCGAGTGTGGTCTTCCTGCTGCCTTCCAAGGGCAGGGGGATAGAGGATCCAATGAATCCCCTTGACCACTAGAAGCCCCCTCCTGCTCTACATGTGTATGCATATTCTACATGCCCATACCTGCATCTGCATGCCCAAACATACCTCTTCATGCTCTTATTCTTTACTCTAGAACTCTGCACAAGTAGTCTTACTGTAAATTACAACCTTCTTGGTTCCAGTTTTTCAACAGCAGATATTTTTGGTCTTCTAGCGGGACTTATTCTTGGAGTTAAAATATGACATCATGAAGAAACTGGAAATCATTCTGTTAAGCAGTTCAAAAGCCCTCCACTTAAATTGGTTTTGTTTTTAAGGTTTTTCAATTTTTTTTTACATTTTTAATGTTTAATTTTTTAACTTTATAAATTGCTTTTTAAATAACTGTTATATTTACGCTTACATTAATAACTTTGTATTGTTTTTAAATATGTTGTTAGGCTCCTTGAGTGACACTATTGGCAGAAAGGTGGAATATCTATCAATAGGATAAAATTTTGTGTGTGTGTGTGTGTGTGTGTGTGTCTGTGTGTGTCTGTGTGTATGTATTTATTTCATTGAATCCAGATAAACCACCGCTACCATGGCAAAAAGCTGTGCAGAAGGGAAGTACACTGTCTTGCAGTAAGTCATCACTATGGAAACAAGGACAAGGATGACAAGAGGTTCCTTTTTAGAGACAAGGTACCTAGTAGCTCAAATTATACCCCTTGTTGCTTTAAACTCGACATAAGGTATACCTCTAGCTCAGGAGTGACCTTCCAGGTGTTTTTGGGTGGCAGCTCCTATAAATCTTTACCATTGTCTATGCTGGTGGGCAAGGCAGGACATAAAAAAAAATCCAAAGCACTACAGTTGGCCATTCATTCTCTAGCCAATAATATCCATGCCTTCATGACCAAGAATCTCTTGTGATTTATCTAAGGCCGAGTGAGAGTACGTCTTAAATATCACAGAAGCACCAGATCCCATCTGATCTTGGAAGGTAAGCAGGGTTTGCCTTGCTTAGTACTTGGATGACAAACTGCCAATGAATACCAGGTGCTCTGGGCTATATTTCAGAGGAAGGCAAACCACCTCTGAGTTTTCCTTGCCTAAGAAAACAGCATGAAATTCATGGGGTCATCCTAAGTTGACAGGCAACTTGAAGGCATATATACACTCCAGTGAGAGTAGAGATCTGTCTTATGAACTCACCTGTGGTGTTTGTTTGAGGATGTAGGAAGTATAGGTGAGATGCTGAGATAAGCCAGTGCTTGTGCTTTGGGTTCCTCCACTTCCACCTGTTGAAGAGCTGGACTGCTGGTCTGGAAGAAACAACAATTATTTATTTACACACACACACACACACACATAAACAGCACAGCTTAGCCCCATTATTCAATGCTTCAACGAAGCATTATATTAAATAGTTGTCCTGAGCCACAGTGGGACAGAATAAGGCAACGTAAGTTACAATGTCACTAGCACACTAATCTTCCCTTGTGTTAACACTCACTGGCATTGTTTGTAGCCCGCAAAATGGCTCCTTGAGGTATGAGCAGCAGCTTCCCTTTCCCAGAAGGATTCTTGCTGTTTGTAGTAAGGTACAGTTTTGTGCCAGGGGGCAGATTTGCCAGATTGGCCAAGTTAGTGGCTGGTAATTGCAGTGTTGCCATTACTAGTATGAAAAGAAGGAACAGAGAAGATTACACAGGTATTCAGAAATAGCCCTATGCAAAATAATATTACTTCAGTACAACAGATACACCAGAAGCTTAACTCAATAACCACTCTTCTACTAAAACTATTCTTATTTACATCTCCAGAAACTCTTCTGAAGTTCATGCATTGATGACTTTCACTTAGTGAGCACATCATTTCACACAGCAAGGAAAGAGGCAAGCCACTGTTGTGGAGAGCTTTAAACCCCCAGTTAGACAACAGGAAGAGATATGCACAATATTACAACGCATAATTGTTCACAAATAGTTAAATTACGGAGTCAGGCAGATTCTTGTGGAAAGAGAGGACAGGGTGAGGGAATTAGTAAAACTATCTGGTCACCCTTGATCTAGTGCAACTACTAAACAGCAAACTGGGCCACGGCAAAAACAAACTAGAAAAACCTGTAGCTAAAGATAAATAGCAAATAGTATGAGATTATTGTGTGTGTGGCTGTGAAGGGGTGCAAAGAGAATAGAAGATGGGTCTGTTTAAAAGAAGGGAGATGGAGTCAGGAGGAAAAGGGGGTTCCAGATCCGCAGGCAGATGCCTTAAAAATCTCACTGAGTTGTGTGGCTTCTAAACGCTGGGTAAGAAGTGTGTGTGGTTGCAAAGTGTCCAAAGGGGGTAGGAGATAATGTGTTGAAATGCTGAGAGATGGAGGGAAGGCCAGGAAGGGATGGGAGTTCAGCCCCCCGCCCGGGTCGTTGTTGGTGTTTGTAAAATCAGCTTTAGTAGTCGTATGAGGCAGTCAGGTTTTGAAAATCTTATTTACGTTTTTTCTACTCTTGCGAGCATCTTGCACCCCCAATGCAACGAATGTGGAGGGCTGACTTATTAGTCTTGATGAAGAGGTTACATTTGATACACTGTAACAAACATTAACTGCAACAGCACTAGCAGACCTTTTATCCAGTCTTACTTAGTAAACTATGAGTGTCCTGCCTCACCTAGAGTGGGAGTGGAAACAGTCGGGCAGCAACTCCCATCAGCCCTTACCAGCCTAGCCAATGAAGAGGAATGCTGGAAGTTGCAGTCCAACATCTGGATGCTCGCACAATTTCCAACATACCTGGTCTTAGAAGATCATTACAGTATCCCCAAATTAAGCTGCCTCTTACTAATAATCAGTAAGTCTCACATAATCATAGGAACATAGCTGCCTAATGCTAAGTCAAAGCATTGGTCCAGCCGGCTCAATATTGTCCACTCTGACTCACAGGAGTTCTCCAGAGTTTCAGGCAGAACACTATCCCGGTGCTACTTGGAAAGCCTTGGTATTCCCTGATATTTTCCCATCCAAGTACTAACCAGATATCACTCTACTTAGCTTGTGAAATTAGGTGAGTTCAAAGTGGTATGGTGAATACCATATGTAATCTTGTAAAAATAAAAATAAAAATCACTTTACCTGAACCTTGAGGTCCACTTTTTGGAACTCCTGTTGATGGAATCTGAGCCTTTGTTAAAGTCTGTACTGGCTGAGCAACGATGGTTCCTCCACCACTACTCACAATAGCTTTTGCCACTCCTTGAGTTACAACTTGTTTTCCTCCAACAGCCTTTGCTACCGAAGGGCTGGATTTTGCCACTAGTATCTGCCCGCCACCAATGGGCACAGCCTGCTTGACTGATGCTGGTAAAGCTGAACCAACAGGAACACTAACAATCTATAGCAAAACAAAACATGTTGCTTACATGACACAGCCACAATTGGACAGAAATGTCTTTGTCAGCTACAAAAACTGAGCCTGCACTGGTAGCTGTGAGGAACAGGTGCTCAACAAGCTCTCCAGGAAAATAAGAACTGTTTAGAAAGGAACTGGAGCCTGGAAAAGTTACTTTGGGGATGATTCCCAGAATCCTCCAGCAGTACAGTGCCTGAAAAAAGAAACTTTTCCAAATTTATTACATTTTCCAAGTAGCTCTGATAATTTTTATTCCTCTTTCCCTTCTAAGTCTATTAATGAAATTAGTTTTAAGGATGCAATATTTTGTGTTAAAGCATGTTTTATTAGGAATCAGCTCGTTAATGCTTCTTAGTAATCATATTATCACTAGACACCAACAGGCGCCGCCACTAAAGGTAGCTTTTATTTATTGTGTGGATGTATTTTGAAATATTCCTCTAGCTGCAATTTGTCCTTATTCACTTTGTAAATGAAGAATTACTTTACATACATGCCAAGTTTATGTACGTATGTATGTAAAGTAACTTTTCTAGGCTTTGCTGCTGTCCATCTGAATCACCTATTACTCATGCTTAACCTGCATCAGCCCACAAATAGCAGGAAACAACTCAAGTGGCCACTACCATTAGGAGAAAGCAGCTCCAGCAAAGAGAAATTAAAAATGGTGTACCTTGGATGGTGCTGATCCCTCTCCTGTGCTCACAATTTGCTTCTGGGGTGACAAAGCGATCATGTGACCCCCTTTCACAGTGACATATTGCTGCACTGGAGCCTGAGAGGCTGTCCCGGTTGCTGTCACTGAAGACTGTTGGGGAAGCTCTCCAGGCTCTTGCTTGATTATGACCTTCAAATAAATCAGGCAGAAGTTAAGAATTTATAAAGCAGTCCCATACTCCGTTAACTGACCATCTGAGAGGGATCAGGATGAGCCGGAAGAAAACCTCTTCCAAGAGAGAGAGAGTGGTATTTGCTCCAGAGGTGCCAACTAGGCCTATAGAAAGCTGTACAGATATTCATCTACTCCTAGCAGTAGGCAGCAGAAGACCTTGAGATGTGGCATCCTGGAGACAGGCAGGGCAAAAGTGGAATCACTGGACTTGAGAATTCGTTGTTCAGTTGAGGAGTCCCCAGTGCTATGTACCCCTAAATGCTGGCCTGGGGCTGCTGTAACTAATCCTCACCACCACTGGAGGCAAGACAGAAAAAGCATCCCACCTTTGGGGAAAAGGTGGGATATAATGTGATTGATTCACTGAGCACAGGGGAGGGTGACATAGAGCAAGGAAAAGCCCCAGATTTCATTTAAAACAACCAGGAACATTAGAGATATTTTTATGAATAGCAATTTCATGGAATAAAAACAAAAACCTATGAAAACTCTAAAGGGTGCAGCCAGACCCACAGGAGACTATCCGTGTGGTCATTGTGTTTATTGCAAATATACCTCCAAAATGATTGCATTTATAAAACACACTAGAAGACAGAGGTACACTTTGGCACACTTTTACCACTTGCAATAGTAATTTTGTCATCTATGCTAAACAATGCAAGTGTCTAAAGATACACATAGGAAAGACAACAAGATCTCTTAAAAATATATAGAATGCCTTTCAAATACAAGAAACAAAAAAGATGCTCCCTTCATAAGTTATTTTTTCAGACACCGTCATCCTACAACAGACCTCAAATTCTGTGTTATAGAAAAAGTAAATAATGAGAAGACTCTTTTTAAAAAAGAGGCAGAGTAGATTTTAAAATTAAACTTGTTAGTTTAATTTAGTTAGTTTAAAAGGAGGTCTAAATAAAGAACTTGATCTCCTCCCACTTTTGTAAACTACTTTTCTAGCTCGGTTGCACAATATTCCCTTGACATAGTGACATTTCACTCCCTCTTCTCTCTCTCCTCCCTCATCTTTTTTTCTGACCATCTGCCGAAATAAACTTTCAGCCTGGTTCTTTAGTTTCTTGTTGGTCCAGAAAAAAGAATGAGATTTTCAGCTCCAAGAACTTCTGCTGCTAGATAGCATATTGGTATGTATAGGCCTTAAGCAATACACAAAAATTGAAATGTATTATCATGTGTTATGTAGATACAATGACATAATTATATGTTGTCCTTTTTGATTTTTAATTTGACATTTCTATTTGTATTTGTTTTTATGTAGCCCCTGAAGAAGTTCATTGAAATATATGCATAGGCCAAACTGTGTTGAGCTTGCTTTAAAATAAAATAAAATAAAATAAAATAAAAACAAAACAAAACAAAACAAAACAAAACAAAACAAAACAAAACAAAACAAAACAAAAACATCCACCAAATGCTTGAAGATGCATCTCCCCCTTTTTTCCTGAGGGTTCACAAAAATATACCAAGTGCATTTATTCTGCTCTGAAACCCTGACACCTTGAAGCAGTGTAGTATTAAATCTCAAAGCATCTTTCATCTCTAGTCAGAATGGCTGCCAAGTTTTTATCAGAAACACTACTAACACACATATTATTTATGTGTCAACATCTTTTCCTCTCCTACACAAATAATGATAGTTACTTTTAAACATAAAGCAGTCAAGGTAATATACACCCTACACTTCAGTAATAAATAATAAAGAATAATAACAAATCAATACAAGTGCTTCCATTACTTATACTGAATAACTTTGTTTTGTACAAATCAGGTGTGTGAATCATATGATCCTCCTGAAGTTACTGGACTTCATCTCTGGGCCCTTCCAGACTTCAAAATTACAGCACTATGACTCCATTTTAACTGCTGTGGCCGCTTCCTGTGGAATCTCGGATTTTGCAGTTCGTTGAGGCACCAGAGGTCTCCAGCTGAAAATTCTAAATATCTTTCCCTAGACTGCAAATCCTAAGGTTCCATAAGATGGAACCACGGCAGTTAGAGTGGAATCATAGTGCTATAACTGTGTGGTGTGAAAGAGCCCTAAGACTCAGAGCTTTGAGTATATGTAAATGCAAACTCTGGACATGGACACGAATATTTTGAAATGAGACTTCCTGCTGCTTATAAAAACTGTTGCCTGTGAAAATGTCCTTAAACCCATTTTTCAGTTTGTGTTCACCTCTATGACCAATTAGATTTGGCAAGATACACTTAAAAATGCTTCTAATGGCAGGCTCAAATACCATACCTTGAGTAATTTCCCTTGGAATAAAACAAGGAAGGTTACACTCAACAATTAAAAGAGCATTAGAACACTCCTGAGTTCGTGCACCATCTGACTGACCACTGTGGGAACAATACGCTGCCTAAAAAGACCTTTTGCTGCCATCCAACCAGGTTCTTCTTGCATTATTATTACAACAACAACACAGCAAAATGTTCTCCGTGACTTTCGGAAAGAATGGTAACATTTCTGTAGATGCACTGTTCAATGGCGGCAGCAGTAGATAAATGTTACTATTTATTTTTAAAGAACCCCTTGTACAGAAAATAAACAGCAATATTTACAAATTCTGCAGCCACGACACATGATATTAAAAAAATGAACAAAGAACATAATGGAAAGGGTGTTCTAACACCCTTTTTTTGAAAGAAAGGTACTGGACTGGCACATTATAAGCCTTTTTAGACATGTCCAGAACCTCAAGGAGCAAGTGACAAAAAGCACAAAATTCAAACCACACGTTCAGAATGTTTTATGGCACGTTTCACTGTGAAATAGGGCAGCTGCTGTTGCTACGCACTTAAAGAATAATCAACTCCCAGTACCTTTGTAAATGTTCCAGGTCCTCCTGTCACAGATTTAGGGTTTTGTACCTTGGAGTGACTCCCAATTGGACAAAGAGGAGGCATGGTTGCAAAGAGAGAGTCCTCCTGCTAGAATAAACAATCACACAAAGTTAAACTAGCAAAGTGCTTTTATTATTTATTTTTAAGTGTTACGATTTAGTTACAAAAAGTGAGCAGATCCAAGAAAAAATATAAATACTCCCTTAGGTCTATAAAAACTCTAGTTTTCATTTCAATCCACAGAACCAGTTGAAGAATGTAATGTGTTGTACTGATTTTAGTAACCTTAATATTCTATTCAGGGATAATACATGAAACTGTTTTATTTTAAATTACAATGATATTGGTGTAAGACAATTTAAAGCATTTGTTTTTCACTAATTAATTGGTGGAGACACCACTGCAATAGGTAAGGTTGAGAGTTACAGAAATGTGTAATTATTTTTAAAACTCTTGGGTTTTACGTAACTGCAACACTGCATATGGCTGCAACTTTTAATAATGACATTTTTGATTTGTAAATAGTACATCTTGCTGTATTTCCTTCAGTACTGAATATCTGGTGACAGGGAAATTTAATTAATTAAGTGAACAGAGAATAAAGGTGTTAAGTTAATGGTGGAACGGCAATAGCTAATTGCAGAAATACAGATGGTCATTTCAGGGCGGGCACCACTTTCTTAAAAGCTTTCAAAATTTTAATTGCTATGTTACTGAATATAGTCAGCCCTCCACATTTGCAAGTTTGACTTTCATGGGTTTGATTATTTACAAGCTTCTTCAAACTCTGCCCTTGCTTACCTCAGTCAGCTCTTTTTTGGGGGAAACTCTCCTCTTAGCAGCTCCAAACAGGCCACACAGCCCTTTAAAAACTAAGCCCTGATCCTCTTTCTTCTTCATCAGCTGCTGCCTGTCCAGCATGACAACCCCTCTCCAGATGCCCCACACACACCCAAGGAAGGAGAGGGCAAGCAAGGTCACCATGTCATCTCACCCCTTCCCCTAACCTGATTTGGACTCTGGGTGCCTGTTCTCCCCACAATGTCTCAGCCCCCTTAACACAGAGACACACACACACACATTTGGTATTTACTTTAGTGAGGGTCCAGTGCCCCTAAATCCTAGCAAATATGGAGGGTCAACTACGTATATCATTCATTTCTATGCATCACAGTGTTTGAACCTGCTAATTCATTTATTCAGAAATTGCTATTTGGCAACACTTTCATAAGTGATACTGAAATGATTTCTCCTGCCTTTCAGCATTATTTATTTGTTTATAACCAACCTTCTTTGGAAAGTAACCCAAGAAGTGAGTAATCCACTTAAAACACAACTAAAATTATATTTCTAAAATCATAAACATATAACATAATAGAAATCATCGGTACAATCTACAGAAAAATAAACAGAGTAACTTATTAGCAAACTAAAGCTTTCATAAATCGATCTAGATTGTCAGTTTTGGCAGGACTGAGAGCCAACTTTGTGCCCCAGCATTTGTTGCGAGTTGCATAAATCGCCAGAAAAAAATGGAAAAGACTGAAAATATCGAAAAGAGTGACGTAACTCAAAATGGTGGCTGTGGCAGCGCAACTCTTCAGAGCCATGGATCATGAGCACTTCTGATCTAGAAGGCTGCTGTACAAATAATTTCCTTCCCAGATGTAAAGCCTGCAGGAGAGACTTCTTCAAAAGCAGATACACCACCACCTTCTTCAAGACAACAGGCACAGTGGTGCTCCCTCCCCAACTCACAAGACTTTAACTAAACTCTAGACTCTGGGAGTGTTAATGCTTAGGTTTTCAAATTTCTGCACATAGTTCTGAGAAAAGAAAGTAGCTGCTAAAATCAACATATCCAGAAATGGGTGTGTATACTGCTGTGTAAGTGATCCTGGTTTGAACCAGTGCATCTGTGGCACTGCTGCATAGGAAACACCTTGGTTTTACTTTTGCAGTGCGTGCAACTGCTTCTCAACTAATCAAAGGAAGAAGAGGGAGAGGACAAACACATCTCATACTGAAAATTGCTAATACAGATGTCTGGACTCAGCTTCTAACTTAGTTTCCATACCAGAGATAACATGAAGACAATACATAGGGAACTCCCCTCAGAGCTTACATGAGGAAACTATGACTCTTAGACTAAATTTCATACTAAGTCTGGTATCCTGTTTAGCACATAAAGATGTGTATGTTTTCCTTATGTATGCATATTCTCCTTTTTTGGGTGCTGGTATTCCATTCCTTCCACCACAGCAGCCAAAGCATCCCTGCTCTGCCACATACTGAATAGACTTTGGAGACCCCAGTATGGACATTTCCTGCTTTAGCAAAGCCTGAAGGATCATAGAACCATCTCCCCATAACCAGAAATGAAATGATGACATCAATGCTGAGATTTGCTAGGGTCCTCTGGAAGTCTCAGTCCTGCAGTCATTTTGTCTCTGAATATGTGGGCTATAAGCCAGACCCTTCTGACATCCTGCCCGCTCCCCAAGAGGCAGGGAATGGTCCCAGTGGTAGTGATGACGAGATTCAGAGGCTGTTCAGTAAGTCAGAAGGGCTCAAACAGGAAATCAGCAAAAAGGGATATCACAGGCCTAGGAAAGAGTCAAGGTAACTGCCATCCACAAGAAGAAAAAAAGAAAGGTGAAGGTAGCAAGAGAGATGTGTGCTTCCATGCATCAGCAGAGACCTTGAAAAGGGATTTAGATTGCAAATCAAGATTGATAGTGAGTTAGCCAGGAATTTTCTAGCTAACCTAAATGTGTTCATCTGGCAGGGCCAGATGAACTGCATCCCAGAGTATTGAAGGAACTTGCTGATATATTCTCTGAACCACTTGCCATTATTTTTGAGAAATCTTGGAGAACAGCCAGAGGACTGGAGAAGGGCAAATGTTGTCCCTCTCTTCAAAGAAGGCAAAAAAGAAGACCCAAGAAACACCAGATCAGTCAGCCTGTCTTCAATGCCAGCAAAAGTCTTAGAATGGATTATACAGGAGCCTGTGGGCAGGTATCTTGATGATAAATCAGTGATCTGTAGGGTTAACATGAGTTTGTCAAGAACAAAATCTGCCAAACTATTCTTATGTCTTCTTCTGATTGGGTCACTAGTTTAGTAGATAGTGGGAATGTTGACGTCATTTATCTGGATTTCAGCACAACATCTGACAATGTGCCCCATAATAATTTGATTAGCAAACTAATTAAACATGGAATAGAAGGAAACACTCTCAGAAGAGTCCCGAATTGGTTGAAAAACTGTGCTCAAAGAGTCATCATCAGTTATTGCACTTCAAATTGGCAAGAGGTCTCAAGGGGAGAGCTGCATGGCTTTGTCCTAGGGCCATTACTCTTCAACATTTTTATCAGTGACTTAGATGACAAGGTGGAGGGTGTCCTTATCAAGTTTGCAGATGACACAAAACTGGGAGGGGGGCTAACACATTGCGAGGTAGGAACAGATTTCAAAAGGATGTAGATAAACTAGAAAATTGGGCAGAAATTAATTAAATGAAATGCAATAAAGATAAATGCAAAATTCTACATTTATGCCACAAAAATAAAACGCACAGGTATAGGATGGGGGGACACGTAGCTGAGTAGTACTTCCTGCAAAAACAATACTGGGATTATTATTGATCATAAATTGAATGTGAGCCAGCAATGTAATACTGCAGCAAAGAAGGTGAATGCTGTTTTAACATGCATTAATAGAAGCACTTTTTCCAAACTGAGGGAAATAACAGTCCCCCCAATACTCTGTGCTCATGAGACCTCATCTGGAGTACTGCATTCAGTTCTGGGCACCTCATTTTAGGAAAGATATAGAGAAGCTGGAGCAGGTTCAGAGAATGGCAACAAGGATAAGAGGTATGGAGAACAAAATATATGAAGAAAGATTGAAGGAGCTATGTGTATTCAGTTTGGTGAAGAAAAGACTAAAGAGTAGCATGACTGCATTCTTTAAATACCCCAAGGGCTGTCACAGACAGGAACAGGCAGCCTGTTTGAAGTTACGGGAGGGTGAATTCTGACTGAACATTACAAGGAACTTCTTGACAGTAAGAGCAGTTTGGCAGTGAAACCAATTGCCCAGAGTGGAGGTGGGGTCTCTTCTGGATATCTGAAGGGATGTCATGTCGAGGAGGGAGTGGGCTTGTTTTCTCCTGCTCTTGAGACCAGGACAAGGAGCAACGGATACAAGCTGCAGGAGGGGAGATTCCACCGGAACCTCAGGAAGAATTTCCTAACAGTCAGGGTTGTCTAGCAGTGGAATGTGCTGCCACGGAGTGTGGTGGAGTCTCCTTCTTTGGAGGTTTTTAAGCGGAGGCTGGATGGCCACTTGTCGGGAGTGCTTTGAGGGTTTTCCTGCATGGCAGGGGGTTGGACTGGATGGCCCTTGTGGTCTCTTCCAACTCTACATTTCTATGATTCTATGATTCTTCAAAAAGGAGGCTGGATAGCTATCTGCTAGGGGTGCTTTAGCAGGACATCCTGCATTGAGCAGGGGGTTGGACTTGATGGCCACTGTGGTCCTTTCCAACTCTATTCTCCCCACTGAATTCTCCTGTGTGCTGGGAAAAAAATGTTTTTATCCTGTCTTTATAGGACAAGTGTGTTTATATGCTAATTTCTGCAACACATTAAATAATTGAAAAAGCTAAGTAGATGGAAAATTAACCTATTTAACATGTTGTTATGACTCCCAGAGAGAAGAGAAAATCTTAAGACCCAAATACCACTGTCTCTTAAGGTGATCACAGTAATTACAAATATTCTTCTTTGGATATTATTAAGAAGTTAGACAAAGATGTATCAAGATATGCCAGCTTCTGCTAGAAATCCATATAAACCTGTAAAATATTATTATCAATTTTCTGGAACAATCAGGCTCTGTATCTAATATTATGTTTCCAGCCCAGAAAGAGCCACATTATTCCTCTCTGACAGATAAGAAAGTCAAAATTAATTGCCCTCAATTTTGGTGAGGTTCCAAACCACCACCAGAGCCATGGAATCCCTTTCACCTCACAAAGGTTTAGATAAATACTACTATCACAATGATAGTTATTTATCTGTCAGCCTCTCTGCTTGCCCTAAATACCTTTCTTGCAACATAAATCACTTATAGGAGAAAACATCACAGCTAACCAGAAATGCTATTAAAAAAAAAACCCAAAAAAATCCTCTGCCTGCTCGATAAGCTGACTTGGGGGGAATCTAGTACATTTGGTGAATACAGAGATCAGTCTTATATAACAGAACACTGCATCACTCTTAAAATACACAGGAACAGAGCTGCAGTTTTATGCACTTATTTAGGAGTCAGTTCTCTTGAACTCAGTCGGGTTTATCTGGAAATAAAATCCACATGACTGTATTGCAAATATGTATTTTGGATCCTCCAAACTCCGCTGATAACAAGGAAATGATTCAAACTGTGTTTAAGATCCCATATCCATATTCACTTGGTATTTTGTCTCCTCAGATACTTCCATTGGTTTCTAGGGGAAAGGGCCATCATTTAAAGATAAGGTGCCAGTGGGTTTTCTCTCTGCCCCAACCAGAACAACAAAACTGTTTCATGGAACAGAAAGCCCCTTGGAACAATATCATGATGTACTATTATTTTCAGAGAATAACCTATTGGGGAAACATATGGTTGCCCTCACTGACTACAGTGGAAGCAGCCATATCTTGAACAATTCCTGTCATGAATTCTCTTGACACAATGATGTGTTATGATGTAATATTGCTCCAAGGAACATGCCAACTGTAAACAAATGAAGTGTAAAACAAGCAAACAAAAAATTCTCAAGCATTTTGACTTAAAACAGAAGGTACCTCCTTCTGAAATTTTAGAGTATGTCCATGATTTTAATCCACATTGCCCTCAAACCATAAGAAATCCCACTGGGCTTTGGCCCAATGCCAGTCAAAGAAATTCTGTGGTTTGGCTAACACAGCCCTGGAGAAAGAGCACATGAGAAATTTTGCAGAAACCTCTCAAAGAAGTTCCACTGAGGTATGATGGAGGAGATGGCTGCAGGTAAAAGGAAGCCATTTAATCAGAGGCCCATTCACACTACACAAATATAGTACTATGACTCCACTTGAATCATCATGGTTTGATCTTACAAAATCCTGGGTTTTGTAGTTAGTTGAGGCACTTGTGCTTTCTGGGTGAGAATTCTAAATGCCTCTGCTTACACTGCCAGTCCCAGGGTTCCACAGGATAGCACTACGGCAGTTAAAGAGGAATAATGGCACTATAATTGTATACTATGAATGGGCTCCAGAACTCTACAAATTGACTTTAGAAATAGCTACTGCACCAATACAGCTGCAGAAATACAAGTCCTGGAATACTAAACTTAAAAACAATAGGCAGAATACACACAGTTTTACATCAAGCTTTTAAAAGAGGGAGAAAAACCAAACAAAGGCATGTTACCTTGACAGCAGAGGTTACAAAACTGCTTCCATGGACCTTTGACACTGGAGATCCTGTCCCATGAGAAGCATGAGAAACATTTGTACCTTTACTTGCAGGGCTTCCTACATTTTCGGAAAGACAGTGAATATATCAACATAATACATAATGAAATTTCCTGCCAGACAACAGGTGGAACAAGTCAACAGCTGTCTGATCACACTAGCAGTAAAACTGAGGTAGTTCAGAGACAGAAGGACACCTGCTTTCCACCTATACAACACCAAGGTGCTCTGACATCCATTCAGTAGCCAACTTCCTAGACTCACTACTGGGAAAGCATGGATGCATGTGCATCCACTTCCTGCGAATCTGATAGACCTGGTAGATCTATACTGACTTCACCAGGACTGGAAACACCTAAGATAAAAGAGAGGTTACTGTTGCTCCTTATACAGTCCTCTCTCCACATTTGCAGGTTTGACCTTCCGTGAGGTGTGCACGTGCCTTCCCACCCATTCTCTTCCTTCCATTACCTTTAGTGTTTTGTTGGATGCAGAGAAGGAAGGCAAACATACCCTTCCCTCTCCCTCCCAGCTCCTCCCATCCCACTCCCTTGCTTCTGGCCCCACCGCTAAGAACTTGCACCAAGACAAAATAGAAGGGAATGAGGGGGAGCCCATGTGCACCTTCCTTCTCTCCAAGAGCGCCCCCATCCCACTCATTTGCCTTTGGCCCTGGTACTAAGAAGAAGGTTCACACACCAGGGCAAAAGGCAAGGCAATGGGAAGGTGGAGCCCCAGAAGGGAATGGGAGGGGGATTGCAGGTGAGACTTACTTATTTGCAGGTTTTCCACTTTCTTGAGGGTTCTGTGTCACGAACCGTCTCAAAATGGAAGAGCCACTGTATATCTCAGCAAGGCCAAAGAACAAACAAACAAAGCAAGGACCACTTACTTCTTGGCTACTTTATATCAGAAGGAGGCAACCATGGGAGAGCCAACTTTCTATTCCCTGCTCCCTCCTGGACTGCACTCTCCCCGTGTGCCAAAATGCCTCAGCTTCTCCTCCAAAATGGTGATCAGAAATGACACCATGTCACCTCCTTTTGCCATTTTGGAGGAGAAAGGGGGTGGGATTGAAAAAATTGAAGGACTGAAGTTCTGGGGGGCTGAGGAGGGTTTTCTGCATGGTTGCACATATAGAGAGAGCTTCTGGGGGGGAGGACTCATCCTGCAAAACACAATTCTTAAAAAAAATGTGGACTCCAGGAATCACATGTGACCCATGGGCTACACTTTCCCCACACTAGCCATGCATGCTATGCTATTAAGCAGTTAAGAGATGGTAAGGAAGGAATGTGGTTACAACACAACAGAATTGCCAGCATAGGGAACTGCTTTCAGAGGTACTTGAACGGATATGAAAGCTCTAGCTGTAGTTATTCACACAGAATAGTTTGTTTAACATATATAAACAATTTCTTCATGCCAAAGGATGAAAACACAAGTGAAAAAAACTAACAGTACACCTGGTACCCAGCAGGGCAAATTGATTTAAGGGAACAGAAATAAATAGAGCTGCCATGGATCTTAAGCAAGGCTGAAAACTGTGTCCCTTTGAAGCTACTGGGCTACAACTCCTATCCTTAGTGATCACTGGCTGCGATGTCTAGTGCTGACAGGAATCTGAGTCCAACAGTGGTGTAGTGAGTAGTGTTAGACTGGTACTTGCGAGGCCCAGATTCATCAGTCAGTCCTGTTCAGCCTATCTATCTCACATGGCTCTTGTACGGAAAATCTGAGAAGGTGAGAGGGCATTGGAGGAAAGACAGGATATAAATATACTCAACAGGCAAACAAACATTTGGAAAGCTGTAGAGTCTCTAGCCCTGGGGAGCCATAAAGCATGCTGTATTTTAAGTCTACAGGGAAGAGATTTTAGAAAAAAAATTTTTTTAAGTGAGATCCCTTGGGACTTTAATAATGACTGTTGAGAGGAAGTGGTGAGATATTCTGCCTCTCAGAAAAATGGACACACATGAAGGAAAAGCAATAACTGGGAAAGTAACGCATATTGCTACTTGTATAATACACACCTGTGCTTGTGGTCACTACTCCAACTGTTTGGGCAGGTTTGTCCACAATAACATAAGGGTTATTGACTAGTGGGGTAGCAGCCCCTTGCTTCATATGCACTGGAGTGGAGGTTGGGGTACGAGGTAATGGAGAAGGACTTGGGGTTGATATTGGAGACCCTAAAGAAACAGAAAGGAACTCCCAGTGATGTCAGGCAGATATCTGAAGTAATGGCAAATAACTAAAGTAGTAATTTGCAGAACCGCAAGTTTTTAGAGATATCAACGCTACTGTATGCTGTATCAACTCTACTGCAAAGAAGCAGTTCCATGAAAACCAGGCAAGCTACCACTTTTTGGCAGAGGAACGAAACTAGGGTACCAAAAGATGTAGTATTTGCCATCACAAGTCCACAATAAACCATACATGACCATATGAATATAAGGCTACAGGCTTCTTCAAAGGCAAAACATATTTCATTGCCTCTTTGTAAGACGTGTGAGCACTTTGGTCCTTTCAGGCTACGAGCGAGTTTACCACCTGGCACCATCTCAAACTTCAGACCTGATTTGTCAAAAAGAGGTCCATCACTTACAGGCTTTTTGGAAAAATACAAGATAGGAAGCAAGAATGTGCAGTGTGCTCTGTGTATATGCATGAGTTCCATTCCAGGAATCCCTGCATAAAACAAAAATGTCAAGTGTTGTGTTACATTATAGTCAAGGGATGCAACATGTGCGTACCCACGCAAACACAGGCACATGTCTGTGGTGTCCACTGACTATAATGGGATGCAATGCTTTGTGTGACCTCACATTCATATGTGTGAAGGTCATAGTATGGGAGGGATTACTGTAATCAATACAGGGTCAACCACTTTATTCTTACCTTGGTGTACAACATAATTAGATATGAAAATTACACCATACCTGATACAATCTTGCAGCTCATAGTGATAGGTTGGAAAGATTTGCCTGGAGATTCAGCAGGGCTTGGGATTCGGCCTTGAGGTATGATTTTGCAACTAGCTGCAATGGGCTGAAAAGCTGAGTTGCCATGAGAGCCAAAAGTAACTTTCTGGGCTGCAAGCTTAGTGGGAGTCCGTTCTAAAGATGATGGCAGAGAATAAAAGGCTGTATGTCTTTCAGCTTCAGTACTAAAACCTGATGGGTAAATACAGAAGGGGGAAAGTGCTGAAAACTTTAAGTAGAGAAATCAAAAGGTTAAGAAGAAATGTAAGAAATCACACCCTCCTCCCATTTCTTGTTCCTTCTGTTTTGGGAGCACTTCTGATTATTCAGTAGGCCACCCACTCCAGAGCAGCAGGTGCTTCCCTATTCAGACTGGAAGGATGAATATTATTCCCTAAAATACCTTTCTTCTTACACAGTTATTGATACAGCATATCAAGTATTTTGTTCCCTGTTCAGAAGACGTGCAGTGCCCCTCTTTGGAGGTTTTTAAACAGAACTGGATGATCATATCTCAGGAGTGCTTTAGCTGCAGTACTCCTGCATGGCAGGGGGTTGGACAAGATGATCACTGAGGTCTTGCAAATCAATGGTTCTATAAGCTACACAATGAGAATTCACTGATCACAATGTGTTCTACAACATCAGCGTGTTAAAATGTTTGTATGGATACACCTACACTTGTTCATGCTCTCTCTTGCCCATGTTCTCTCTTTTACCTTTTTCAGTAGAAATATCTGAAATGGGTTCGTGCATTTGCTTTATTGGTGAAGATGCTTTCACAGGGGCTGGCATATTTAGTGGCAGATGCAATGAGTTGGAGGCATCAGAAAGATCAGAATCTGAAGAGAACATGTATTCTTCTCTCAAAGAATCACGATGCAACTCGACATCCACCACCTTTCAAGAGCAAAAGGAAGACTACTGTAAGGCAACTATAAACATTTTAAGAAGAAGAAAAAGATCTGCACAAAGGTGGGCTTTGGTATTAAGGACAAATATTTACAAGCCTTCTGCATCTACTGACATAGGTATTTCCTTTGGGGGTAACTGCCAAAATAGTTAAAATGAACCAAGTAGATGCACCAAAAGAGCAAAGTTTGGTTAAATTGCATCAGTTGGAATCAACAGGAATTTCAAACCTACTGCACTAAAACAATGGTTCTAAATATTTGGTTTTCCAGATGTTCTGGATTTCAATTGCCAGGATCTCCCAGCCAGCATAACCAATGGTCAGAGATTCTTGGAGGTGTAATTCAAAACATCTAGAAAGCCAGAGATGAGACCCATTGGTCTAATGTCTTATTTCTGTTCTGATCTAATCTTAGTCTACTTACTAAGTTTGAGCAGATGGCCATGACAATGTCAGAATTAGTCAAACTCAAATAAAGAATAATATGGGGAAATGCACATGCTTTCTAACCATAATGGGATAAATTTAACAATAATCCTACTTACAGTATGTCCACTGAAATCCATGAGATTTAAGTTAGTTCTTACTATCAAGTTTTATTCACTTTAATGGAACTATTCTAAGAAGGACTAAGATTTGGTCCAATTTTTAAAAACAAAACTTTCCCTACAACTCATGTCAGAACCCTTCCTAAATGTTCAAGACCAAATGCCTTTCCTCTTCCATTCACAGGCAAGAATCTATCACTACTCTGCAACATCATCTGTGATTCCAATGCTTCCCATCCTTGTACCACTCAGAACAGGGCTGGGGAGTATGTGGACTAAGGAAATCAATGGACTACAACTCCCACCAGCTCTACCCAGCACAGCTAATGGCATGACAGGAATTACAGTCTGGAGAGCCACACATCCCTCAGCTCTCCTTTAGGTCACAAAAAAGTCTGTCTTCAGTCAACAGGGACAGGCTGATGTATACCAATGCTGGGACTAGTCACACTGACTGGGGGCTGATCCAACTGCATTTCAGTCAATAACAATACATGGTTCGTATGGTTTTTCAACATGCAAATACTTGAGAGTCATTAACCGCTCATGTATCTTCACTTTTTTCTTTTGTAAGGAAAACTCTATAACTTTATAAGCAATGTCTAAGCAAACATTTTAAAAACATACCGTTTCAGCACCTAGTGTCTGTAGACCGGTGTATGTTCTATCCAACTGCATGAAACAACCAGGAAAGGCAAAATATTATTGTTTCTAATACAAAGAGTAGCAAATACATATATGGATGATTTAACAGAGACACAGAAACAAAACATCCGCTCCTGTCTATTTGCCCCTGCATTTCTGCAAGCCTATGATGTAGTATTTTCCATATATAAGAACACATAAATGCTTTGTTTCAATTCACTGTAATCCTAAAACTTAAGTCTTCCTTTACCATACTATCACATTATTTACTTAGTATTTTTTTTTATAAGATCATATGAATAGTTAGATGAAGGATGATTTTTTTGAACAGTACCAAATAATGTGCTCTACCTACATTACCTTGGCTGTCCTCAATGTTCTTACAGATCTGACCAGATTTTCACCACTTTGAATTTACGCATTTGTTCTTCCCAAAGTATTTTGCTGAATGTGCCACAAAAAGAAGAGGGCAGTGTGTACTGTCTTGAGTGAATGCCTTTCATATAATACTGGGATAATGAAAACTTTATCAATATCAAGTTACCAGAAAAGCAACATGGAACTGGTGTTAAACTGCCTTAACTTGTCAAATTGTTTAACATAATTTTAGTCTGTTTATTCTTATTGCTTTAAACATTTCTGAACTGTTTAAATTGATTGTATTATACACTACACTGAGATCCTTGGGTACGGGGTGGGATATAAGTACTTTAAGAAAAAAAGAACCATAACGAGTTAGTATCACACTGAGAAGCAATTAACGGGATAATGTTTCACGGAGGGCCCAGTGAAATTCATCTTCATCTTTACTGAAAGAGCTATTTGTCCATCACATTTGGAGGTGGGATTGTTGTCATGTGGCTTCAAGTTGAGCCTGATATACAGAGACCCTATCCTGGGGATATTTTTGGCAAGACATATTCAGCAGGGGTTTCTCTTTGCCTTCTTTTTAGACTGAGAAAGTGTGACTTGACCAAGATAACCCAATGGGTTTCCATGACTGAGACGCAATATGAACCCTGATCTCCTGGAAACCTAGTCCTGCACTTAAACAACTATACCACATTGGCTCCAAAGCACTACCGGAAAACAGGATTAATATACAAAATAACCTTCACAGTAATTTGAAGCTCTATGTGCGTGTACACCTTCCTGTCACCAGTTAACTTATGGCAACGCCATGAATTTGGCTGCAAAAACTGCAACATTCAGCAAACTGTTTGGTGGAGTACAGCCACCAGAGAGAAATCTAAAGAAAAAGGAAGGCATTTATTCACCCTGGCACTTCCTTTCAGGGAAAATCTCATCAAGACAAACCAATGATGAGATTTTCAAGGAAAGGAAATGCCCTGGGATTAAAAAGTACTTTGCTATCCTTTTGCTCTCTCTGGAGTTCTTCATCAACCCTGTGTGCAAAAGCTGAGGATCCTACTGATATGAACTTAAAAGACTTTTCCCCAAGTTTAATTCTACCTCAATTCAAAACGATCTCTGGCAGTTTCACTTGAAATGATAGAGATTACATAGTTACGGAATCTAAGAGAAATGGAAAAGCCTTAGGCCAAATGGTTTTCCTACTGAACATATTCAGAACATATTCAGACCTATACGTTCCCAGACTTCTGCTCGTATCAAAACATTTTTGAGACAGATTTCTTTCCAACTTCTTTTATGAAATGTTTATACTTAGTATTTCTAAACTGGACAAAAATTATACTGTATATATGAACTATAAATCTCTCTATTTATTAAAATGCTGACTTCAAAATACTGGCTGCAAGTAGGCTACAAAAGTCAATTAACAACATTAATTCACTTACCCCCACATAGGTTTTACTCATCACAGACAGGGAACTGATAATTTAAGATTATGTACAAAACCAATTGCTTTAAATATCAGACAACATGACACTGCTGCCACTATTTCACTTGATTCTGAAAAGCTCTTTGACAAAAATCATTGGTAATTTATTTTTATGATCTCAACAGACTTTGGTATTCCATTAATTTCTGAAACTGATTCAGATTTTCTAACTTTCTCTGAGGTCAAGAATAATTAAAAATAGGATACTTCAATTTAAAGAGAGATACATAACATGGATGTCCTCTCTCTCTTCTTCGACATTTGACTTGTGTGTGGAACCACTGGCATACATAATTAGACGCGAAAAAATCAATATCTGGGTTTACACATGGAAAATATAAATACAGGGCAGTTTTGTATGCCATAGATTTTTGGCTTTTCATTTCTAGGCCAGAAAATTCCTTATCAGAGCCAATAAAATTAATTAATAGCTTGGGCCCTGTCTCTATGCCCAGGCAAAAGACAAGGGAATATGGAGGGGGGGTACACATACACCTTCCTTCTCTGCAGGCAGTCCTCCCCTCTCCCATTCCCCTGCCTTTTGCTAAAGCATGCTTTCTCCACAGTTTCTCTATTCATACTTTTAAAACTCCTGTTTTTTAAAATGCCAATTTCCAAGTCCTAGCTCTGTGTGCATTTCATGTTATGGATTACACAAATTCTCTGAACAAAGATAGAACTAACAAAGAGAAGAAGGATGACCATATTAATTGTAATGCACACATCGTGCAAACAAACGCACGAACAAAATGAAGCAAAATGAAGCCTGTAAGTGTTACCACTGAAGCAAAGCTACCTTCAGATGATGTATGATATCAATCCTTTTGTTCCGGCTATCCTTAAAGTGAATCTGAACTCGTACGGGAAACTCTCCCAGCCCCGTCTGGTCAAGTGGAAAGGAGGCTCTCTAGGAATGAAGATATTGTAAAAGCTTTTGTTACTTTTAGAAACAAACCTACACAAATCAAATAGTTTTAGAAACAAATCTTCATCTCCACAAAACAACGGTGTAAAAAAACTATGTTTTTACTATCAGTCTGGACCTTTTTGGAGCTGGGAGGTAAAAGAGAAGAAAGAGCAACAAGACTTTTGTCAGGAAGGGGGCAGCAAAGACTCACTGTGGCAAGTGCGGCACTCACAAAGTGCATAAATATTAGAAAAGACTGCAACACTACTAGAAAATCTGAAGCATCCTCTAGTACGAAACATACTGCTCAGATATATCAAACCTTCTTAATCTTTCCTGTGTGATTACTTGAGTACAGAGACATCTAGCAACCACATTATGGGATAATCTTGACACAGAGTGATCCCAAACACCCTGTATATAGTCAAACAAACATTTAAGAAAAATAGTCACAGAAAACTACAACTCTGTATGGAACAGAGGTGTGGCTAAGGAGCTGCTTAACTATTTTCTGCCCTATCCATTCTTCTCAGTGCTTTTTCTGCTGACTGGTAAACATTCACATCTGTGGGTTGCAGTGGAATGATTTTGACTGGAAAAGCAGGTTACGTAGCCTTTCCTAGCTTTCTCTTCTGGATAACACAATGACACAAGGAATGGCAATGAAAAAGTAGAACCCCTGCCACAAGAGAAAGAAGGAAAGAAAGAACGAAAGAGAGAAAGAAAGAAAGAGTAAGAACAGGTTGCTTACCTGTAACTGTGGTTCTTCGAGTGGTCATCTGTGCCCTCATACATTAGGAGCTTTCGCGCCTGCGCGGTAGCGTTCGGAAGATTCTAGAGCTCGTTAGCTTTGGCGGGAACCCCTCCCCCACGTCGGTACTGCGCATGCTCCTCCCGCCGACTAACGGTCTCTCCTCAGTTCTGGTCCGCCGAAGCAGATGGGACCAGAAAAGAGGGGAAGGCAGGGCGGGGATGTATGAGGGCACAGATGACCACTCGAAGAACCACAGTTACAGGTAAGCAACCTGTTCTTCTTCTTCGTGGTCTCTGTGCCTCATACATTAGGAGACTGTGTAGCTTACCAGTAGGATGGTGGGTCAGGTCCCAGACCCTACAGCACAGAAGACAGCACAGCACGACCGAATCGGGCATCTCTCCTGGAACGGCAGTCGAGCCTGTAGTGGCGCACAAAGGTCGACGGCTGGGACCAGGTCACCACACGGCAGAGTTCCGACAGGTCGACGCCTCGCAGGAGGGCAGCAGATGTCGCCACAGCCCTGGTGGAGTGGGCCCGAAGCAGGTCTGGCGGAGGTTCCCTGGCAAGCTATACGCCAGTAGAACAGCTGACCCCCCATTAGAGAAGCGTTGGGTGGACACTTTGTGGCCTCTCCGGCGCCTGCCATAACAGACAAACAGGTGGGGTGTCTTTTTAGGCTGCAGTCCTGTCCTTATAGAAGGCCAGCGCCCGACGCACATAAAAGGGAGTGGAGGGAACGCTCCAGAGGTGTCATCGGGTCCGGGTAGAAGGCTGGCAGGATGATGTCCTGGCTAAAGGGGGAAGTTAGACACCACCTTCGGCAGGAAGGAAATGTCAGGCCGGAGGACCATTTGTCGCAATGAAAAACAAGTTGGCTCATCGCACCATAGCGCCGTAACCCCCGCCCCCCCGGGGGGGACGGCCACTAGGAACGCGGTCTTCATCGCGAGCAGCCTGTCGTCTACGTGGCCATGGGCTCGAAGGGCGGCTTCGTCAGCTGGGACAGCACCAATGACAGCAACCACGGCGGTGCGGCGGCGATGGCGGGTAAAGGTGCTGCAGGCCCTTCAGGAACTGTTTGGGACGGTACCGTCCCTAAAAGAGCGGCCGACGGAGATCGTGGCGGTTTGGAATGCCACGATCGCGGCGAGGTAGACTTTGAGCGACGGAAAGGCCAGGCCCTGTTCCCGGGAGATGGAGGAGGAAGGGGAAAGCACGGTACGCAGGGTGACAGGCGATACCGGCTCTCGACGTTCCTCGGCGAAGGCCACGAAGCGCTGCCACTTATAGTGGTAGTTCCTTCGCGTGGACTCCTTCCTGGCCGCGATCAGGACGTTCCCGATGGCTGGATCGTCTGGGCCGATATCCTCCAGCATGGGGGGGCCAACAGCGGCAGGTCTGGGTGCAACACCAGTCCGTTGGAGGAGACAGCAGGTCCGGTACCGTTGGAAACCGAGAGTCCTGCCCCGGGTGGCCTCGATCGGGGGGTCCGAACCAGTGCTGCCTCGGCCAGTACGGCGCCACCAGGATCGCGTCCGCCTGGTCCGCGATGATCTTCGCGATCATGCGGCCCAGGAGTGGGAAGGGAGGGAAGGCGTAGATCAGCCCTTCGTCCCACGGGAACGGGAAGGCGTCGCCGATGGAGCGGCGATCGGGGCCCGGGCCCCCTAACAGAACAGGCGGCACTTCGCGTTCTGGCTGGTCGTGAAGAGGTCGATGGTCGGCTCGCCCCATCGGTCCCGAAGCACCCCGGAAGGCCTCGTCGGACAGGGACCACTCGTGAGGGGAGGTGGTGTCCCTGCTGAGAGGCCCCGCCGTGGTGTTCTCCTGCCCCGCCAGGTGAACCGCCACAGGGTGTATCCGGAGCGGGACCACTGGTTCCAAAAGATCGAGTGCGATAGCCAGCAGCGTGGTGGAGTGCGTCCCCCCCTTGTTTGTTCACAAAGCAGACCGCCGTCGTGTTGTCCATGAGGATGGGCACCGTGGGGCCCTGTAACCATGTTGGAACGCTCTCAGGGCCTTGTGGATCGCCAACAGTTCGAGAGAGTTGATGTGGAGAGACAACTCGTCGTCCATCCACCGGCCTCGGACCCGGAGATCTCCGGTGTGCGCTCCCCAGTTGCAAAGCGAGGCATCCGGGGGACGTGACCACGGGGGGTTCCCCGGGGAACGGCATGCCCGACAGCAAGTTCCGGTACGACAGCCACCACAGGAGCGATCGATGTACCTGTTGGGGCAGACAGTACCGGCGGCGCTGGTCGTCCCAAAAAAGGGGGATCGAAGGCCCTGACGAACCAGTGCTGGAGCGGCCGTGCGCGTAACCTGGAGAGTTAGGTTACGGCGGTGGTCGAGGCCATGTAGCCAAGGAGCTGTTGGATCCTCCTCGCTGACAGTGTTGAGGCCTCGAAGGCAGCGGATGCCGCCCAACAAAGCGTCCGCGCCCTCTCGTCTGGGAGGAAGGCCCTCGCCGATCCCGCCCCCAAGGGTCGCCCCGATGAAGTCGAAAACCCCGGGGGTGGGTTCGAGATGGGACTTCTTGGGGTTGACCCTGAGTCCAAGCCGAGTGAGAAGGGACAAAGTCCGATGGATGTCCCTGTACAGTTTCTTTTTTGCGGGACGCCACCAATAGCCAATTGTCCGGGGTAAGGGTAGACGGAGACGCCTCTCTCCACAGGAAGGACACGACCGGAGCCATGCACTTGGTAAAACCCCCCTTCGGTGGGTGGAAAGCCCGAACGGAAGCACCCGGTATTTAAGTGGTGCCTCGATCGCGAACCGAAGGTATCGCCGGTGCTGCGGGCGGATGGGAGATGTGGAAATAGGGTGTCTTTGAGGTCTATGGACGAAAACCCCCCCCCGGCGGAGGAAGGGGAGGATCGACGGCAGCGTGACCACCTTGAACCTCGGGGGCCCATGTTTTTCGTTCCCCCCTTCGGAGGTCTAGGATGGGCCGAAAGGGATCCTCCCCTTGGGACCGTGGAGTACCTCGAGTAGAAGCCGGTGGTCTTGGCTAAAGGCAGGAGCCTCTCGATCGCCCCCTTCTCGAGGAGGGACTGGACCTCTTCCAGTAGAGCTGAGCTGGCCGGGGGGGAAATAGTAGACACCCCGTGGCGGAATAGCCTGGAACTCGATGGCGTCCCCCAGGCGGACGATGGTAAGTACCCAGGAGCCCCGCAGTGATCTCCTGCCAGCGGTCGAGGTGCCTGGCCAGGTTGGGGGGGTGGAACAGCTCTACTAGGAGGGCAAAGGATGGCACGGGTGGAGTCCCAAGGCCGTCAAAACCGGGGCTTCGCTCCCAAGGACGACTTCTTAGACGATGAAGATGGGCGCCGTCTGGGAAGCCTCCTGGAAGCCCAAGAGGTCAACGGCCTCGACGCGGTCGACCGCGGAGACCGCGGCTGGTACGCCGATGAAGAGGAGGACCTTTTCCACGTAGGCCTCGGCTGGAAGGAGCGGCGAGTCTGGGCAGGCTGGTTTATGCCCATCTTCTTCACTGTCAGCCGGGCCTTGACGAGGGGGATCCACGGCCTCGTCAGTGGAGGAATGGAATAGTCCTTCGCCGTCGGAAGGGGAAAGGGCTTAATCCTTCGACGGCTGTCCTCCTGGAGCCCACAGGACCGGAGCCACGCGTCCCCTCGGAGGGTCGGGACCGACCATCAGCCTCGAGGTAGCCTCCACGGCGTGCCTCGAGGTGGCGAGCTGCTGGGTAGCCACCGCAACGGCCTCGCCGAAGATCTGCATGGATGAGGCGCGTGATCCTCCGGTAAGTCAGCGAGGAGCGGGCCGAGTCGGTCGAACAGGTTGCGATGGTATGCTGTGAGGCATGCCATCGTGTTCACTGTCCTGACCACCAGGGACGATGCCGAGTAGAACCTTCGGCCGAAGGTATCGAGCTTCCGTCCTTCACGGTCCGGGGGGGGTGGTATGCGCTCAATTACCTCCCTTCGTCTGTGCCGACTCGACCACGATGGGAATTTGGTACAGCGTGTTGAAAAGGAAATCCGCGTTCTCCTTCTGTGTCCTGTACAAATGCTCCAGCCTATGAGGGAAAAAGGGTTGCTACGCCGGTTTTGCCCACGGCTGCTTCATCGCCTCCACCAAGGTAGGCAGGAATGGCAGCGGGGGTTTGACGGTGGGCGGGCTTCCAAGTACTGGAAGACTGGGTCCTGGGCTTGGGGACAGGTTTGGTCACCTTAGGCCAAGGGCTGTGGCCATCTGGAGGAGAATCGCCGAGAAATGGCGGATGTCCTCTGGCGCAGACTCCGGAGCTGGCTCTTCGAATCCCAGTGGTGGGGACTCATGAGAAGAAGGGGTGGGGCTCGGGAGAACCCGGGGCCGAGTCGTAAGGGGGCCGCCAGATGGTGATGGCGACCTCTCTGCCTCCCTTTTCCTCGGCCGGCCCAGGGGCCGGACTTGCCAGGACTGCCGGAGCTGCAGGCTGCGTCGGTACCGATCCCGGGCCCATGTCGTGACCGGTATCGGAGTCCCCCCCAACCCCGGGCCCGGGACAGTGTGTCGCCTGCGTGGTGGAGTCGCCCGCTACCGCCGGCTGGGCCACGGTGGGGTGTCCCTGGGGAGGTAGCTGTAGCCGTCGTCTGGCGGGGTGGAGAAACAGCCCTGTAGCGAGGTGAGGGCTCAGGAGACCGACGGCGACTCGGCGAGCGACGCAGGAGGACCTCTATAGCGGGGGTAATGGCCTCCCGCGGGGGCGAAAGACCAGCGACGAGGCCCCAAACCCAAAACCGAGGGTCCGGGTGGTACCGGTCCCTGTAGGATGGCGAAACAAGTGGGCCCAGCCAGTCGATTTTGTGCCACACCTGCTCCTGGGCGTACCTTCCTAGGTAGGGCCCGGGGAATATTCTCTCTCCCGAGCGATGCCTCTCCAGGGGCATCTCCCAATTTGCGGGGATGGGGGGCCTGGCCCGCTGCTCCGGCGAGCGGGACTCGTTCGCGTTCCCAGAGGCTGGGGGGCTGTCTGACCACAGCCTCCCTCTCCCGGGGTTCTGCCGAGGGTGGACGGCGACTCGGCGGAGGATCTCCCCCGATAGCTCGGGCGGTTGAGGAGGTGAGGCCTGCACGACCTGCTCCTCGTCCGACACCTTTGAGGATTACGTCCTCCTCCGGAGGCTCTTCCTCCACGGGGGAGCTCCATCAACGGAGGTTCCTCGGCGGGCTGGGTGGGTGGCGGAGTCGGGGGGGGCCCCACCGTCGGTGGGGGAGCGTCGTTTCTCCTTACGCTTCTTCTTCTTCCCCCTTTTCCCCCAGGCCCTCAGTGGCTGGGCACCTTTTTGAGCCGGGGGGCAGCGGGCCCGGAGGAGGAGGTTGAGGCCTGCGAGCCTGCAGGTTCCTCACGTGCCCGAGACTGGAACCCCCGGCAAACCCTTATGGACCAGGCCCCGGGACTGATTTTACGAGGTTGAGGGCACGGAGCCGCCGCTGCTGCCGAAGAAGAAGAAGACAAAGGGCGGCGTTTTTCGGCCATCGTCACTGGTTCCCCTTTGCACGAAGAGACTCCTCCCAAAATGGGGCTTGAGCCTTGCCGACCTGTTGCGGAGAGTCTTTGGGGGGTAAACCCTCTGCAAATAAAACAGGCCTGAACGTTGTGCCCCCCGCCCAAACAAATCAGGCACTTAAGTGTCGGGGGAGAGAGCAACCTTCCTTCCACAGGAGGCGCAGCGTTTGAAAAAAGCCGACATAAAAGGGGGGCAAGGGGAAAGAAAAAAAGTCCGAGAACGCCAAACACAGTCCAAGATCCGAAAAACGTCGTAACCAAGGAAAAAAGGGAAAACCGATCGAGAAATTACCCCAAAAACAAGTCTGAAATCCGAGAGGGGTAGTCAAAAGCCAAATCCGAAGTCGAAAATACCAAAAAATAGCAATCGAGAAGCAAGCCCAAAAAGCAGAACCTTCTGTATGCTGAGGCGGAAAAAAGAACTGAGGAGAACTGTTATCGGCGGGAGGAGCATGCGCAGTACCCACGTGGGGGGGGGGTTCCCGCCAAAGCTAACGAGCTTTAGAATCTTCCGAACGCTACCGCGCAGGCGCAAAAGCTCCTAATGTACGAGGCACAGAGACCACGAAGAAGGAGGAGATTTAAGAAGAAATCCTTCAGGAATGCAGGCCATTCCCAGATGGCTTATCTGAACATCCCTCACCTCTCCTTCACCCAGCTTCTACTCTTCCAAAAGTATCAAGATTTAGATCTTGAAGAAAACATATTTGGACTTTTTGGGATCCATCAATATCAAGGTTTACTTGAGGAAAGCATCCAAGCACTGGAGACGTAATGGCTGAATGCATTTCAAGTGTCTATTCATCTCTTCATTTGCTGCACATTCTCTTTCCTAAAATTAATTTAAATCAATCACATTCTCTGACTACCTCTGCAGCAAGGACTGTGAAAAGAAAGCTAGCTGCCTTAACAGGCATTTTCCACCTGGTGTCTTGGAGGTCTATTGTAGCAAGTGGAGGAACACATCTGGAGTTGGGATGAAGATCTGTATCAAATGATTTGGCAGCTGGGCTATTTACTGAGCACAGACCTTGCCCCTAAGTGCACAGGGAACAGTTAGCAGCAGCTCCTCAGATACTGGAAGAGAAGAATGTGAGCAAATGGAACAGGCTTTTCTTGTCAGATTAAAAGGATTTCTTCCCCCATGGCATGTTTAACAGTCCAAATGCCAAGATCCAGCTGTTTGAGGTAACACGATTTTCCTTTTGAATATTGTCAAGTGCAATGTGGGTTTCTGTGGACACAGTGGAGAAGCATGTGTCTATCTGGTACAGCAATACCATCAGCCAACAGCCAGAGCTGCATTACAATCTTTTGGGGACAGGGTTCATCACGTTCAACAGTTTTTTTAGTCTGGACTAAAACTCAGAATGTTTTCACCACCCCAACGAAACAGACGCCCCCACTGGAAAAATATCATAGAGAGATACAAGAGATGAGAAAGGAACCACAGAATAGTCACTGAGCTTTTATAAATACATCACTTAGTAGATGGTGGGGGACAACCTAGAAGTTTCCTCAAAAACTGTATTACCTGACTTCGACAAGATCATTTGGCTTGTAGCTGGGATGAAGGAAGAACCAGACTTTCTTAACAAAATGATCAATGCTGGGCTCTCTCCGGGACCCTCGTACATACACCATCCATTTATGAGTGGACTGGTCATTGTCTTCTCTCTTATCAGGAGGAATGTATCTGGAGAAGGAGGAAAAAACCACCACTAACATTAATTCTGCTCCATCTTTTTTAAATGTATCAAGGAAGAAATCCTAGAGAGGTTGGCTGAGGGGCCCACTGCATGTTCTCGCCTTCCACCTCTGTCACTGTAAACAGAGATCCACCCTCAGAGTCTCCTTGCTGCAGTGGCAGAAAGCCATGACCGCCATTACTCTTCCAACGGTGACAGGTGATAAAGAAGAGTCTGTCAGGATACACTGGAAAAAGCCTTTGGATAGGCAGGTTTGAAAGCCCTTTCATTTTCCCAACATGCCGCCAACAGGGGAAAAAATATGCCAGCAATGGAACTGGTGTCTATATGAGACTGCTTAGACTCTAAAATCTTCAAGAGAGGCCCTTCTTTCAGTCCCTTTACTTCCTCAGGTCCGCTTAGTGAGAATGCAGAAAAGGGTCTTCTCATTAACTACTCTTAAGCTTCGGAAATTCTCCTCTACGGAGGCTGGGATGGCTCCCAGCTTCTTGTCCATTCGTGGGCAAGTGATGATAGGCTTCTGTTCTAACAGGGTTTCTAGGAACTGACTGTGAGGTTTTTCATTGACGTACTAGTTATGATATTCTCTGCTGATTTTTACCTTTATTTAAAAATGAATCTAGGTAACACTTAACTGTATTTTAAGAATAACTTTTTATATCTTTTAATTTCTCTTTCTGTTACTGTTTTTAACTGTATTTGTTTTAACTTTTTAAAGCCACCTTGGGATCCATCAATATTAGTGTTGGTTAGGAAAATAATAATGGAAAAAGGGCAGGATATACATGAATTAACAACAACTGTGTTTTCTTCTGTTGAAACTAATTCTAAGGAAAAAAAACAGGGCAATTACTAATGGGGGTGGTGGTGAGGGGGGAGAAAAAAGCTCCCCTTCTTCTGTCTTGGATGGCCCTTGTCCAGGACTTATGAAATAGAGGGTCATCCAATCAAGCTATTTTCCCCACCTCCATAGGACTCCTCTGCCCATCAGTAATTCAGAGGGATAAGATCTTGCACTCAGTGGTGGCCTTTTAAAACTAATCTCACTCAGTTAAATTGCCATGGCTTTCCTAAAAAGGGAAGTCCTTCTTCTTAGTATAGTAAAGTAAGGTAGAGAAGATGACAGCTGAAACTTCCTTAGAAGGGAGTTTCATAGTCTAGGTCCAACTCTTTAGAAGACCCTCTGATTTTGGACAGAGAATGAAAAAAGATGGAACAGTGCTCTTCTGATTACACCAATCAGTGGGAGCATCTGTAGAGAAAAAGCTCCTTCAGATATCTTAGTCTCTGGGTTGAAAATCCTTTCCTTCAGAAATAAGACCATCTGAATTTGGTTCCTTGGTATTATATATCCTCAGTCTTTTGTTTTATCACACTGACTGTGTGCATCACAAGGCCTCCAGAGAAAGAAGCCTCAACGGCAGGCTTCAGTCAATCCAGAGGTGACCAACCATGCAGAAGCCAGGGATCAATTTTCCATCACTACCCCCAGTGTACCAAAATATCTTCTTTTTCCCCCCAGTTTGTCCTTTAAAATGACAACTAGAAGTGATGTCACATCACTTCTTGTCACCACTTCGAATAAGAAATAGAAGGCAAAGACTGTATTGGGAGTGGAGGCTCTGACGAGTTATGAGAGAGGTTTTTTGGGGTTGCATATTTGCATGCTTTTCGGATAGCAATAGGAGTGATTGTTAGGTAATTTTTGCCTGAAAACTAGACTAAAACTCGAAACAAAAAAATAACCTTGGAGTCTTCAGAGGAATGGTGGGGTGCTTCACGATCTGGGGGAAACACTTTCCCCACCCCAAATGAATCCAATCACTATGGTGAGTATGGGCTGCCCTCTGGACAGTTTGATAAGCAGCCAGTCACTGCAAGGTCAAACAGATGCCTGTCCCTTGCCAGCCCTTTCTCTGCCAGAGCAGGAAACAGGGGTGCAAGAGGTTGTACACTTCTGTCTATAGGAGATTAAGATACTTCCTAGTGGAAGTGCTCAACTGTCTCCCACCCTGACTCCAGCTTGCTGGGAAAGAACAATTTGAGGAGGCAGTGAGTTTTGGGAAATGCTGGCCAGAAGTACTCTGCGTACCTCTGACTCCTGTTGTCCAATCGGATGATCTTCCACAAGTCTTTCCTAATTTGAAAGACCAGGTAAGAAAAACCAGAATGTGCATGGACGGATGCAGGCTGGAGATGGTCAGGGTGTCTCTGACCTGTTTTGTCCATTTGGCTGCTTCTTCTGCTAGCTTTTTCTCGCTGAGAGTAAAGGAGGTAGGGTGTGATATACAGCCAGATAGTGTCATCCAACATGATATGCTCCTCCACCACCACAGTCATGTCCTCTGGGAAAAGACACTATAGTGTATGTGTGCTGGGCAGGAGCAGACCAAACTGGAGACACTTTGGATGCCCTTAACCAATACTGCCAATGGTACATGCTGCCCTCCTAAGTCTTTCTGTCAGGAAAGGCTGGTAGGAATGGAAGCGGATCAAGTCCAAGGATGAAAAGACTGGCAAACATACCTTTTGGTTTAGTCTGCAAGGCCAACCAAGAAAACCACTGCCTGGTACTGGTGCATAAAGTATAACTGGAGGAGAATACAGGACAGAACACAAACATCCTGGTTCTGTAGTTCTTTCATCTTTGTTAATACTTGTATTTCATAAGTCAAAAGGACATACATTATAGAGTAATCCCCCTCTCCACTTAGTAGCTCTATTGGTGCCAATGCTGGTGTCATTTCAGCACCAAGTCAAAACATGGCTTTTAACGAAAGCCTTTGGGGCCTGATATTATCCAATTTCCACATGTTACAATTTACATTACAGTGGCTCCTCCACATGAATAACTCCCCCCACACTCCCCTTCCCATTCCATTCTAATGCCTCCCTCCGCATTCTCTTGCATTTTGCCTCTGCAAAATGAATGGGAATGGGAAGGGGGAGCCCCAGAGGGGAAAGTGCATGCATGTGTCTCCCCCGCACATTCTCCTGCCTTTTTCCCAGGCGTGCTTGCCTCCCTTCTCTGTTCCTGGCAAAAGGCAAGGCAATGGGAGGAGGAGAATGGGACGGAATGGTATGCATGCTTGCGAATAACCAAATTCGCAAAGGTCAAACCTGCTTATGTGGAGGGAAGACTGTAATTCAAATTGTTTCAAATGGTTCTATATTGTTTTTTTAAGTGTTGAATTCTTTAAAGTGTTAAACACTTTAATATCATTTTAGTCTTTTAAAATTAGTCTTATTGTTTTAAAATTTTGCCATCCTGAGACCCCACTGATATAGCATGGGACAGAAAAATTTTAAACAAACAAATAAAGGAGTCCAGATACTAACTTGGAGACATTGCCAACCACAATGGTTTTCTTCACAAACAGCCGTGAATGCTCCTCATGTGTGAGGTTAGCCTTCCTCTGCCCCGCTTTGTGATCTCTTGCAACACCAGATGTGCTCTGAGAATGAAAAGTTTAGGAATCTATTTTAGTACGCATTTACTCTAACAACTTCATCTCATGCTAGGAAAAAAAAGCAGATACAATATAATTTTTTAAGCTGGTCAATGTAGAATAATCAAGAGAAAGATAAAAGTGACCAACACAATATTTTTTTTAAAGTGTCAGTTTAGGATATTATTTAAAAGTAGTACAGTCGGTCTTCCACATTCACGAGGGTTAGAAGTGCAGAGACCTTCTTGCAAAAGTGGAAAAATCACAAATATCAAAATGTGTGTATCTGTGTGTTTGTGCGAAGGGGACTGAGGCATAGTGGAGAGAACGGGCACCCTGGGTCCAAAACGGGTCAGGGAAAGGAAAAAGTTGGTCAGCATGAATGGCCCTATGCTTCCTTCTCTCACTTGTCTCCTTCCTGGGGTCGGGGGGTGGGATCAGGAAATGGTTTGTGGTGCTGAGAAACTGTGCTGCAATCCATCCTTAGCTGGGCAGCCAGCTGCTGCAGGAGGAAGTCCAGAGGTGGGCTTTCAAAGTTCTGTGTGGCCTAACTGCAGCTACTGAGAGGGAAGTTTCCTCTGGGAAAAGAAGTACCTGAGGAGGGGGCAGGGGTTGGAGAAACTCTCTAATAATCAAATCCATTGAAGTCAAACCTACAAATGTGGAAGGCCGACTGTACATACTTTAGGGAACAGTTTATAAAATTAGAGCTTGAAGGACCACATTTTCAATGGCTGAAAACAGAAGAAACTAGACAATCTATGTGGCTTAGCTAAACTAGTATGTTGCCACTGAGAAACGTAGCAGAGAAATCCAAATGTAAACTATACCAGTCTGTAAAGAAACTATATTAATATGCTGGCAATCTGCAGGCCAAAAAGGATCCAGCTGGCAAGACAGCAAAAGGAAAGAGAGTAAGACAGCCAGTCTATAGTATTCATATTTTACACAGTTGAAAAGTATTCAAGCCAGAGTTGGAGCAATGATGCATGAAGACCAACCAGGCAGGGGCTGTATCACTTAAAACATCTGGCTACAGGGGAATGAGCAAAGTGCAGCCTTCCAGATGTTGTTGGACTGCAGCTCCCAGAATCCCTCACCACTGACTGTGCCAACTAGGGCAAATTGAAGCTGCAGTCCAATGAAATCTGGAAGGACACACTTTGCCCACCCTTGGTGTATACTGATAATCCAATTCAAAATTCAGCTAGCCTTGTACTGTTAAAGGCATAGGCATGCAGAGTTTCTGAAGAATCAAAGGGTCAGCTTCAGCGGGTGCTCTGTTGGTCTACTTTATCTAACGAAGAGACATACTAAAAATGGATTACCACATTAGTTTTCATTCCATGAAAAGCAACCATTCTTTCGCTACATTCAAGAACAGGGTATGACGGGGGACAGTTTCCCAGACCCAGTTTCCCTGTTATGAATGTGTCAAGAACTGCCAAAAATGTGCTAGCCTGGAGCAACATAACATTATGAATGATGAAGTCAAAACCAATGCACAGCAAATAAGAAATTATCACTGCACATAACGCTACATCAGCAGGAAACAGACATCAAAGAGCAATGCATGCTTATTTTGCTCTTTTCTTACTTTAGCGCTAACAGAGCTTTTTTACCACCAGTCAGGAAACAATTTCTGTGGGATCCAGAAAGTTTAGCAGAAGCAAACAATGGCTCATTGCCATGACTGCTCTGAAATACAAAGAATTTTCATTTGTTTCTTCCCACCTGATTTTAACACCTTGGTCTCATTTTACCTGACCAGAATTCTTGCTCAATCTTTGGCTGAGTTTGTTTGGCAATCTTTCTTCTGTATCCAGGTTACCATTGTCTTTTCCCATCAAGTAGTCCGTATGCTGAGATGATTCACTCTCTGAATGGTTAACTGATAGAGTTTCTGACCCTTGATTAGCAGGAGAAGATGATCGGGACGGAGATTCCAAAAATTTCTTGATAGAAGGATGGTTAAGCACCATTGGATCACACGCCTTTGTCCCCTGGAACAACACATCAGGTAGGCCATTTAAATTTTGCTCCAAAATAGAATATAATAAAAGATTATTATAGAAAATAGGGAGGTCTCCTATAATAGGACAGGCTAGTTAACCATCCAGGAGTGGCCAGACATCAAATCTGTAGAGCTGACTTTTATGTTCACTTTTTTTTTTTTTGCTAAAAATACCAAGCTCTATTACAGCTTGATGAAAAAGACACACACAGCTGTTACACACAAAAATCCACTCCTGGTGGCTTCATGCTTTTTTTCATATCAAAACAGGTGGAAATAATATTTTGTTGCTATTATTTATTTAAAATTTTGCTGAGCTACTTCAAATTACCAGTAGATCTATCTGCTAACAGATTCAGATCTCATCACTTCTATTGTGATCAGCAGTAGCTCTCCAGCGTCTCAAGTTTAGAAATACTAAGTTCCAGGGGAAAAAAATAAATTAAAAAAGCCCCACAGGTTTCCCCAATTTTTTTGGAAGACCCTTTTTCCAAGAAAAAAGGAAAATTGAAAAAGAAAAAAGAAAACAATGCATTATGGAACATTTTGTGTTTGACAGTGATGAATAAAATGTTTAAGACAAGGTTCTGCATGTTCGTGCATGTAGATGCCTTCACGATGCCTATTGACTAATGGTGACACAATTAATTTCACAGGGTTTTCTTAAGCAAAGAATATTCAGAAGTGGTTTTGCCAATTCCGTCCTTTGAAATACAGCTTACAGGCTATGGTCTTTAATGGCAGTCTCCCATCCAAGAACCCAACTAGGAGTCACCCTGTTTAGCTTTCAAGATCAAACAGGACCTGGTACCTTTAGAGTATTTGGGCACTGCTCATATACACATGTGCCTTCAAGTCATTTTTGACTTACGGCAGCCCTAGGGCAAAGCTATCGCTAGGTTTTCTGAGGCTGAGTGTATGTGCTATGCCCAAGGTCACCTAGTAGGAAAATCCAATTTGTGTTTGTTACCCAAATAAGCTGTGCTATTCCTATATTAAACATGATAATTTTATGCCACGCAAGATTTTTTAATTTTTTTTATTTATTTATTTTATGATTCTGCAGTAGCAAAGTGACTTTCAATCTGTAGAGGGTAATAATATAATATTTTACCATTTTTCTTAAAATTTCCCAACTTTTCCCCCATAGTTTTCGAACTTCTGAAAATATTACGTTTCTTCTCAGGCTAATCTGTCATGCCACCAATTCTCTTAACAGGAGAGGTCAAAGACTGAACTTGCATTTTTCTGCATGTTCAGGTCATATTGCATACTCTGCTACTGAACTATGGCCCCAGCTCAAATATCAAAAGCAGCACAAGCAATAATCAGATCAGATGCCAACAGAACTGCTCCTGTGGGAACTAACTCACTCTCACTATTCTGGAGGCTAGCATGGAATGCAAAAAATGGCAGTGTTGTGCATATGGTAGACAAGATTGACAAGATTCTCTCTGGGTTTGACAACACATTGTTTTTTAGAAACCTTTCCCACTAATTTTTTTATCCTAATTTTTAGGATAAGTTTTGAAAAGTGTTATGCTGACTTTAAACATAACTTAATTGTCATGGCTATGTTTTATCCTTTGCTAGCAAAATGTCTACTACAACAATAGCCATGTGTGCAGAGGGAGCATTAAAGCTAAAGATTTCTGGATATGCAGTGTGTGCTTTCACGATCAGTCTACAGAGACACATTACATTCCTCTCAGTGAAGGCTGATATCAGGGGCAGGGCCAGTATCCCAAAATATAGTTTTTTTTATTTGTCATTCACACCTATGAGGAGAAGAAAATAGCATATTCGGTGGGATCACTGAGGTAGAGACCAAGCCTGTTCCTTGAGGGACATATTGTGCCAGTATATGAAACAAAAACAAATAAAATTAACCACATAATGTGAGGATTAAGATACACAGTTATTCTTTCTTTAGTGCAGTGAATGGGAACTTGTTGTCTTCCACATCCTGCAGGACTGAAGCTCCCAACAGCAGATGGAGGAAAGGAAGATCTATTTATGTATCTGAATCCAAGTACTGGTTTTAAGAGAACATTTTGTTCAAAGACGACTATACAATCAAGAAAACCCTCTCTTTAGCAAACAGATTTCACATCATCCATATACAAAAGCCATCTTAATGGGCTTTGTTGTTGTGTGCCTTCAAAGTTGTTTCTGACTTATGGCAACCCTATCACGGGGTTTTCTTTGCAAAATTTTTTCAGAGGGTGTTTTGTCTTTGCCCTCCTCTGAAACTGAGAAAATGCAACTTAACCCAAGCTCATCCTGAAGGTTTCCATGCCCAAACTGGGATCTGAACCCTTGTCTCCCAGTATCCAAGCACAGCACCCAAAGCCCTACACGACACTGGCTCTAACCAGCTTAATAGGCTTAACCACAAGAAAAGCCAAACTGATCTAGAGTATAATTGACAAACACTTGTAGACAGTTGAGCACAAGGGTCTTTAACAGCTGAAGAGAGGCATGTTCCCAAGGCTCGGTGTCTTCTTTCCACAATGGCTGAATTTTGAGAACTGTTCAGAAATCAATCAATGCAACCTTCTCTTTTTGCCAAGCCACGTGCCCCCACTGCCTTTTGAGGAGAGGCAAAAACTGTCAGAATAATGTTTACCTCTCCCACTTTAAGAAGACCAGCAGAGGCATAGTAGTTTGCAACAATGCAAGCACGCAGTTTATCCATCATCCTTCTTGCCTCCACAAGGCGCTGTAAGAAAGGGAGAGAATACTCTTGTTATGAAGTACAGTCACTGCAACAACCCATTGCCTCCAACCACAATAAATCACAAGCATGAGGTCTGAATACCTGATCTATAACTTCAATCTCATGTTCTTTATTCTTCATTTCTACCGCAAATTGCTCTTTAATAATCATCTCAATCTTCTGTACTGCAGCATCTCGAGCTATGTGCACAAAACAGTCAAGAAAGAGGATGACAATTCTTACGTAGAAGGAACTTAAGGCCATTTCTAACATTACATTACCATCCTTGTTCCTAGCTTGTGAAAAATAAGCCAAAAATGTCTGTCACCGTAATGTCAAATATTCCATGCAGGAACAACAACAACTCTTACAAAACCTATAGTTACAAGACTAATCTATATATTTCAAAAATGACCAAGACAATAACAGATTTGAAGTCTCCAAGACTAGAAAAATGTCAAACAGAAATTTGAAGGACTTGCAAAATAATCAGCCATGTCATCCAGGGGTAGGTTGGCACCCTTACACTGGCTACACCTCCAGCGCTCACTAATCAGAATGCCCAATGTTTAAGGATTGGGAGTGTCATTAGTTCCTATAGGAAATCTCTATCAAGAATCTAACTGGACACAAAATTTCAGGCATTCATACAAAGACTACCATGCTAAACATGCAGATTGACTCTAGATAGATTTGTATGTATGTATAGGGGTTATTTAGGCACCCAGATGCTATTTATCATGTAAACAACCCCTACACATACACAGATGCTATTTATCATGTGATCAGGAAAACGACTACAATGCGGATGTTTTTTAAAGACCTAACCTCCCACACTGTCCACTTAATGAAAATACCTCCCACCACCAAAGTTACTATTCCCTACAACTCTCCACTGTTGTTGTCATTATTAGCATTTACAGTGACCACTATGGATACGAAACCTCTATAAATACCACAAAATGTTATTTCAGCTCAAGTGCAAGTGAAATGTGGGAATGTGTTTCTTGACCCACCAAACTCTTCAATTTCACACTAATAAATAGTAAAAGTAATCTGTGTTGGTAAGAAAAGTAAAATAACCACTCTCTGCATGCTCAGCCAATCCACTACAAAGTCAGCCCACAGACAGATGCCTCTTCTCTGGATTTCACATCTTAATTTGGAAACGAGGCTCTACCTGATTGTTCAGCTGCTTTGTGGTGTTTATTTGAATGCACAACTGAAATCTCCTCATAATCTGGGTCCATCTCTTCTATAGTCCTCTTGACTCCAGACATGTTTAGTTTCTTTGCTGGAGGAAAAGGAGAGAAAACACACTAGACATTAAATTCAAAACATCTTCAAAGCCTTTCTCTCTCTAAGGTCACTTCACAAGAGAAAGCCAATCCTCTAATGGAAGCAAAAGAAGAGTGCCTCAACTGTTTTAGTACTGCTGAATTCTATGAGACGGGTGGGCAAATTATAACCCTCCAGATGCAACTGGATTCCAGATGTCATCATCCCTGGCTATTGGCCATGTTGGCTAGAGCTGACAGAAGCTGGGGTTTAAAAGCAACATTTGGAAGACTGCAGATTGTTCACTCCTCATTTATGAAATTGTAAAGCTTATTCAAACCTAATTTTGAATTGCAATTTCTTTGTGTTAACTGACTAGAGTCTTAAAAATTAAGCAAAACAAAAGTTTTACACAGTTCCCAAAATACTGTGTGCATATATGGGAGCACTTGCTGTTAAGACCATCATGGACCAAGATATTACGTCAGATGTATCAGAGACGTAGTGTCTGATTTCCCTCTACAGTCACTGGACCTTGATTGAAGGCTTCTCAGTATCTTCGGCCTTTTCACTTATCCTGTTAAATAAAAACCACTTTAGACAGTGAAAACTAGTATTTTCTTTCAGCTCAGCTCCCTAACATGTTCTATTGCACAAAGTTATTCTAATGTCTACCCACCTTTGGCATAATAAGATTTATTTCAAATTCCCATTTCACATCTTAAAAACTTTACAATCTCACAACTCCAGAAGACCAAAGTAAGACACCAGATTGACAGCTGACCCACTGTAAGTTCTTATGAAAGGGTGCACAAATCGCAGCCTCAGGGTACTACTACAAAACAGCTTTAGTGAGGCTCGTTAAGATGGGCTACAGAGCAACTGGCACAGAGGAAGAGAAATCGGAGGGAACAGAATAAATGCAACATGCTAGTTTGCAAACAGCCACAAAAGAAGAGTCAAGCTGGATCACACAAAAAACCTACTTGGTCCAAAATCCTCTGCATGCAATGACCCCATCAGTTGTCAATGGCAAGCCCACATCTAGAACATGAGTGCAAATATACAATCCCTAATCTCACAATCCACAGAAATTGATACAGAAGATATGCTACCTGTGACTCCTGGAAGTGATGTATGGCCATCCTGTCCAGTTGCCACTGATGATCCCATTCTTCAGAAATTTACCAAATCCCCTTCTAAAGCTGTCAACACTTGCAACCATAACTACATTTTCTGGCAGTGAATTCCATAGTTTTTATGTATGTATCTAGAACCTTGCACCATTCAGCCCCTCTAACTCCACATTCTCCATTACTATTAATGGCTAGCAGGTGCCAACTTTGTGAAGGTGTTTGGGACAAGCTTTACTCCAGAAAAGTGTGCATCAAGACATGATCACAATGTCAACAGTTTCTTACAATTAACAAAAAACAAAAAAACTAGTCATCAACCTTTCCACATGGTAACACTCAGAAACTCTGGGACTAGCACAAGGCGAGTGACTTGGGAAAAGTCTCCCTACGGGTGTTCCTTTATAAATTCTGAAATAATCAGAAAATCAAGACTGCACCCCTGTGCTCTCAACGACCGATCCTAAGCACTGTCAGGCACAGTTAAATCAGCTGAGATTAATGAGAAGAGGCACGTGCAACTTTTGATGCAGAACGTGGACTTAAAAGCCCCAGAGAAATCAACATGGTGTGTGAAGCCAGGTTTGCAATGCAGAATTTGCAGATTAAAGCTCTTTAACGTGGAATTAAGTTAGCTGCAAACGGATGAGATGAGCGTTTGGAGGATCTGGGTACGCGATGCCCAGGGAATGCGTCTTTCACAGGAGCCCTGGCAAACTTCTACTCAGAGAAAGCAAACTTGGCTTGGAGGCAATTCTCTTTTGCAAAAGATCCCCCCTCCCCAACCTTTTACCAGGCTCGACCCCGCGCCAGAGGGGGCGCTGGCCCCCCCCCACACACACACGCACACGCACGCACGCGCGCCCCCCGCCCCGGTCCTCTGCCCGGTAGGCACAAAGCGGAACCCCCGGCTCCGACTCACCGGCTTGGTGAAACACCAGCCCGGAAGGCCGCCGCCGCTACTGGGCAACCTCCGAGGCTCAGCCAGCCAACCCGGGGCTCAGCGAGGCCGCCGCCCGCAACGCGCAGCCGCCACCAGAGGCCGTCCTCCGGCAGGGCGGCGGGGGGCGCGGCTGCGCAGGCGGAGAGAGGAGAGGAGGCGGGCGCTGGGAGAGACCCGGGCCGTTTCTGCGCTAGACTGTGATAGCGCTATGATTCCACTTTCAGCATCCTATGGAATCCTGGGGTTTGCAGTTTGGGCTCCCTAAACTTCAAACCCCGGGATTCCATAGGATGTTGAAAGTGGATTCATAGCGCTATCACAGTCTAGCGCAGAAATGGCCCGTAAGGGAGGGGGCGAGCTGGCGTGGCCACAGCGCTCTCTTACCAGCCCAGGAAGGTCCCCAGGAGAGCCCAACCCATCGGACAGACAGCATGGCCTTGCCAGGGTGCAAACTGGAGAGGGCTCCTGTTCCTTTCATGGGGGTGCAGAGGAGAATTTCGGCATGCGATGCCCGTGGAGCCAGCAGGTAACAAGCAACATCTGCTGAAACTGCCTCTTCTACACAGCCGGTGAAGACACAGGCGCTTGCTCCAGCTGTCCTTCTGGTAACCCTAACAGACCGGCCATTTTCGCACTCCGCTGTTGCAGTGCTGTGATTCCACTTTCAACATCCCGTGGAATTCTGGGGTGTGAAGTTTGCTGAGGCCAAGGAGTGCTCTAGCTGAGAGTTCTAAATGCCCCTCTCTAAACTTCATGTTGAAAGTGGAATAACAGCAGTATAAGCTGTAGTTTAGCTCAATTTCTGCACTAGACTGTTGTAGTGCTATTATTCCACTTTCAACATTTGATGGAACACTGGGGTTTGCAGGAGGCCCCCTCGCTAAACTGCAAAGCTCAAGATTCCATGGGATGTTGAAAGTGGAATAATAGCGCTATAACAGTCTAGTCTAGTGCAAGAATGGCCTAGGAGGCTGTCTTGTAAAGAGCCAAAGACGTAGCAGCATGGGCAGCTAAGCCACTGTGAATTTTTTTTTTTAAGTTAGTGACCCCTGTTTTGTTTCTTAGTGATTTTTTTATATTGTTGGCTATCTTTACTGTAAAATTAATGTCTTGCATTCTTTTTTTAAAAAATAATCTTTAAGTACTGGTGGCATGGCCTTCCCCGGGGATGCTTTAGCAATAGATTCCTGCACTTGCAGGACGGTCATGGTCCTTAAAGTTCCTCTGATTGGCTGTCTTGTATTAGGTGCTGAAGGCTGGCTTGGGGAATATAAATGTAAAAGTAACTTGGTAGAGAATGCACTTTTAAGCACTGCAGGAACTCCGCTAGTGAAGTCTTTGTAGGAGCAAGTAGGTACAATGAGGCAGCAAGTCCCCACATACCGTGTGCCTACTGTCAGTAATGGACTGGATGAAGACAGACAGCTTTAATATTCAGGCAAGACAGAGGTTAAGAAAAGCTGCTTCTATTGGTTTTTCAAATATTTGTAATTGGTGCTTGATGGAATCTTTCCAGAATAAATTATATCTATTTCACTGGCATTAGGATCCTGAAATATGGGCAGTGGATCTCTATTTTTTAACATGTTGATTTATCATTGAAGAATCAAAAATCTTACTATTTCAGATCACACTACAGTTTTGAGCATAAATGCAGCCAAGCTGTGGACACATTCACCAAATGTAACAGTGGTTAGATTTGGAATCCTTTGAAGGATGGAGAGCAGTGTTAGATAAAGCGCTAAGAAAATAATTTGGAATCATCCCAGAGTATTTTTCCATAAAGAGCTATTATGGCTAGGTCGATGAAAAACATCCTTTTGTCCATTAACTGAGAAAAATAATGGATACCAATTTTAACTGAAAATGTTGGCCTTTAGCCAACTATTATGTGAACTCAGCCAGTGCAATTTGGTGCCTCCTTTTATAGTCCACTTCCAAGCTCTTTCCCAGTATAGTTATTTCTGGCCTAGCTGTTGCAAGCAGATACAGTATCAAGAATTGGCACAACTTGTCCTTGTCCTTATTAAATATAGGCGTCCTTTCCTGATCTTGTCTCAAGAAGCCCATAGGGCTCAATGGAGCAAACACCATGGAAACCTCAAGGTAAACAATTTCATCCAGACAATAACTTTTGTGATCTTGACTGCATTCTCATATTGCTTGGCCATATGTGTCTCAGTTTTCATCTGTAAAATGTTGACGGATATGTCACACTACATTATCAGACAGCTGTTATTCCACTTTAGCAGCTATGGTCCCATGGGGTTTGGTTCCATGGAGTTTGGTGAGGCACTAGAGCAGTGGTTCTCAACCTGTGGGTCCCCAGATGTTTTTGGACTTCAGCTCCCAGAAGCCCCAGCCACTGTGGTCAATGCTCAGGGCTTCTGGGAGCTGAAGTCCAAACACATCTGGGGACCCACAGGTTGAGAACCACTGCACTAGAGCATTCTGGCTGAGAAATCTGGATACCCCTCCTTACACTGCAAATCCCAGTGGAATGGGAGGAGGAAAATGGCAGGAAGGCACGCATGCACCTTCTCCATGCTCAAGGGCTGCCCCTCCCATTCTCTTGCCTTTTGTCCAGGCATGTGGAAGGAAGGCATGTACAACAAGGCAAAAGGCAAGGGAATCGGAGGGTAAGAATGGGGTGGGAAGACATGAACGTGCCTTCTCTGCTTGCTGCTCCTCCTTCCCATTCTCTTGCCTTTTGCTCAGGTGTGTGGAACGTAGTCACACACCCAGACAAAAGGGAGGGGAATGGGAGGAGGAGCCCCAGAAGGGAATGGGAGAGGGAATGCTCACTTAGGTGAGGGGAATTATTTGTGTTTTTCACCCTGAACTCTTGCAAAACTCAAATTATTTTGAGAGAATTTTTTTTTTGAATTTGCAGAAATTCAATGCCCTGCACAACCCCTAGAGGGCATTTAGTGGCATCTGAGTATGTCCTTAAGCATAAATAAATAAATAACTTGGAAAAAACAAGTTTTTTGACCCTTAGGGAGCCCTGGGGTCCACAAAAACAGTTTCAGGGGACTGCATGCAACCCATGGGCTGCACGTTGCCTATCCTTGCTTTAAATAATGATTTTGAAGGCCAGGTACATTTTCTTTTACATTTAAGTTACAGAAATTTAGGATGGATACAATCTGGAATTTATTTTACCATAATTTGGCAAATTTTGGAATTTAAATTGCCGTAAGATCTCTCATCACCACTGTTTGCCTCAGTTCTTCAGACTCCTCTTCTCAATACATCAGTTAAGGTACAAGATCTGCCTTACGTGTTTTGCTGTGAAAGCAGTTTAGCAGCATTCTTTGTAGTCTCCTTATCTTCCTTTAGTATTCTGTTGTAATCTGGTGATCTAACTGCTTGTCTGTAAAGTGTGTTGTTTCTTATATATGTAAATAATTTTTTATAATTGGTCTGGATGTTATTAAAGATATGATTATTTATTTTTCTTCTTAACTGTCTGCTTGAATGGCTTTTGTGCAGATGGGTGGTCCTTTTTGTTCTTCTTTGGCTTAAAATTTTAGTTTTTGAAGTGGGTCTCTGCTCCACCCTGCAATACCTTCCTTGATGCTGCTTGTGAACCATGCGGCTGATTTCTTGGATTTTGAACTGTGTTGCCTTCTAGCTGAGCTTCTACTATTGTAGTTTAATCCTCAAGCAGTTTGGAGAGATTGCTCTACTTGTGTCAAATGGAAGTAAATTAAATCATGCGTGTATAGGCCTAGTACTTTACCCTGTGTATCGATAATATAAGCGTAAGGATTCCTGCATGCATCGAATATTAAGAGACCACATAGTAGACAAGCCAATTAAATGATTTTACCATTGATGCTAATAAATTATAACATGATTCCTCTGTTTGGTAGTGCCTTTAAAGAAAATGCAGACAAGTAGAATCTAGATGACAGCACGTCCTGAGCCTTTCCAGAATTGACTTCAGCTTGTGATGTAGGTCAGCCCCAGCATGCCACACTAGAGGTTTTAGTCTGACTCTGAACTGGTCTGGTGAAACACATAGGTTGGCTTTCAAGTGTAAAATCAGAGTAAGGGAGCATACCAGCAGTATGCGTGTGTCTCAGTAGCATGAAATCCAGTATTGTCTTGGCCACATGGATCGGGATGCAGCCATGGGATTTTTTTTAAATCTCTTCACATGGACACATGGGCGTATCAGGGAACACTTACATTTATATAAGTGCAAACTTGTCATATTATTCATTTGTAATGTGTTTATTTGTATTTTAAAAACCACTTCATCTCCACTTTATTTGTATGCCTCCCCACTTCTGCTTTATACAGCACAATCCTAAATGTGCCTACTCAGAAGTAAACTCCACTGAATTTGGTAGGACTTACTCTCTGGCAAATGCTTTTTTTCCAAGTCTCCTTTTGGTTGGTAAAAAAAGAGGGATGTCACTCCAGTAGAAGTGAGGGGTGGACCCTGGAGTCAGAGAACCTTTGTGTGTCAGTGCAGGCCATATAGAATCCAGCCCTGTGAAGGTTAAACCAGTGCTTCTCAGGCTATCTATGGGGGGGGGGGTTACCAATTTTTTTTCTCCAATGCGCCAGGGAGCAGCACCATATGCATGTCCACTGGCTGCAATTCTGTCTTTCTTCCTTGCATGCTCAATGGAGACTGACAGGATTCCAGTCCTCAGGGAATCCTCAGGGACTGGAATCCTCTCCAGGGACCATCACTCTGAGTTGCACAGGATTACACCACAGCATACCCTCCAACATTTCACAGGTGAAAACCTGTGACCAAGCAACTTCAGAAGGTGGTCAAGACAGTGAAAGTTACTAAGGAGGAAGAAATCACAGACTAGGATAGGCTTCCCCCTTCTCCTTTCCTCTCTCCACCATTCAATTAATTATGTGCAGACTGCTTTTGTACTTTGAACTCAGTACTGAACTGAAGTAAGCTGAGGATAGAGGGAGAAAAGGGGAAGGGATATATTAAAAGCAGCTGAAGAAGTGAGACAACAGGGGACTTTCCCTGCCAAAGTGGGACAATTGAAGACTATGCAACAGTGAGAGTTAGCATTTTTAAAGGAGATTAGCTGTTAGGACCTGTTAGCTAAAGTAGTGAGAACTGGTTTATCAGTTTGAGAACTGATACTCCAAGTGTCTGAGGCTTCAGCTCTCAGAATCCCTGACCCATTGGTCAAGACAGCATGTGAGAAGTGAATTCCAAAGATGTTGAGGACCAAAATTTCAGGACCACTGTCTTCCTTTCCAATGAGTGTTGCAGACAGTGTATGCTTGGCTGAACAGTTTGACATAGACGTTAGTAAACTACTTGTGAATCCAATTTTGATTAACCACATTATCCTAAATTTAATGTCCTAGTGGCCCAAACAAGCCTTTCTTCTCCTTTTTGTTGCCCCAAACCCTGCTCTGGAGGATTTCCCAGAGGCAGGTTGCAGGCAGGATCACCCCCTCATGATTTTGCTGAGTGCTGCTGCTTTCAAGCAATATGCCTTTGGGCCTTGGTTTATGTACTTTCATGCTTCTAGGGTTAAAAAAAAGGTTAATGTATAAATAATTAATTACAAACATGTTATCTGTAATTTTGAGCTAGACTGTTAGAAACTTTGTAGTAGGCAGCAGTACTTGACAGCAATGGCATGACTTGTGGTGTTTCTGAATTTCAGTTTACAGAATTGTTCAAATCAGTTTCTTGTTACTGAAGCTGAATCTTAACTCTGAACTGCAGCAGTTAAATATTTATAAACAACCTTTAGTCTTTTAAAATGATAAAATTGTATAGGGATGCACATGTTATGTGTAGATGTTCAAATGAACCTATATTTTCAAAGTTATTTTCTGCTCTGTTACAAATATATATGGTGTTTGCTGCCTAAAGCTGCAATCTAAGATACTTGAGCGGTAAGCCCCACTTGAACAGATGGGACTTGCTTCTTCTGAGTAGATACGCAGTTACAGCACAATTCATCAAAGACTTACTCTGTATGGTTCTTATTCATTTCAGCAAGGATTATATGCATAATGTTCCAGTCAACTGAACTCCCCCATGAAGTCAAAATTCAAGCAACAGTTGTGAGATGTAATCTTATTCAGTGTATAATTAATTCTAATACTTGCAGGAATGTACTAAAGAAAGGGAAGAGCTCCTAGGTCAGCTTTTTATGAGGAATATACCTTGAATTCAGATAATTAGGAATACTGCTAAGTCTAATTTTGAATAGTGGAGTTTTAGTGCATTTATGAACAAGACTGGTAAACATACTAGCAAATAGTCTAGAATTCAGAATAGAATTTACTTAAAAATCTCTCATGGATACAGATGTCTTGCTTGCGACTGTCCATAGCTATCTGCCCAGCTGAAGCTGGAAACAGCTATGTTAAAAAATCTAGTGTGTCCTCCTCCAGGATCAAACTGTTCTCACAGTGACAGAGTTTGCTTTGGGAAATGGCATCTTCCCTGCAAAAGAGTATCATTTTGAAAGTAAATGTTTCCTTCTGCAAAAACAGAGAAATCTGTATCTACACAGTATTGATAAAATCTTGTGTAATCTCAGTCTGTATGGTTTACATGCCTGTCAAACCACCTAAACCTTAATTCCCAGGAAGTAAAAAAGAATGCAAACCAAAATGATACAAATTAGCAACATTTATTCTGAATTTGGGTTTTTTTGGCAGAGATTACACTACAAATAGATTTGTTTAAAAACACACAGGTTCTATTCTTTGGATTAATTATACAAAATAAGCTACAATCACATGCTTTTCACCCTCTCTTAAATACTACTACATACCATACACAGTAGCTTTAGGCGAATCATTGATCAATTATCAATACAAATCACACATACTTATAAATACATACACATGTTAAAAGTATTGGCCGATGCACTTGGGTACTACAAGAAAGCAAATTAAATGGTCTTAAAATTAAGTAGGGCAATATATTCATAAAGCACATTAATAAAAACAATATGATAACCAAAGTACTGTCCCTAGTTCAAACCTTTGAATTATAACTGGAAGATCTTACCTGGTGGGTTTCATATGAGGTTAGCTGCCATTTTACCTGTAGTACTGACAAATATTCAGAATTTTTTTTTTTTAACTAAATGGTGAAGCAATGTTGGCTTGACAATCTGGGTGCTTCTAATTGTTCAGAAAATACTCTTATAATCAATCACATACAAAAGTTATGAGGACAAAATCCATGTCTGGGATTCATTTAAAATATTATCAAGCCAGTTCCTTGTATGCCATAATCAAACTTCTAATTTGTGTTCTTGCAAACCTTAAGATTTTCATGGTGCTTAAAAGTCATCTTGGATGATACACTATAAAACCAAATGCACTAGACTTTTGAAGGAGGTAGTTGCCTCAAATTTTGGGTGGTCTTTTAAAGAACTAGGTTAGAATTATTTCCCAGACTGACTGTTTAAATGGAAGCACTGCAGGAATTTCACTTCAGGTCAGAATCCATGTCATTTCTGTATCTAAACCTGTAAAACAGACACACCTATTTCTTTACTTTTCCATGTAGTTGGTAGCATGAATTTACAATCTTGAGAAAGAATGTCATAAATGCAGCCAGTGGAACTGGCAGTAACTAAGTATACCTGTTCTGTACAAACACAGTTCCAGTGTTATCTTCCATTTATAAATAGACAACGTTTAATTTTTGCAGTATGATCAGTTTAATAGATTGGTTTCAGAATCTTCCCAAAATGAAACAATGGTGTTAATATGGGAGCAAGAAATGTTGCTGCACAGGCAAGATATCTTTTGTGAGAGGTCTGAATCTAAACTTTATATTGATCAACTATTTTCTCACAATTGGAAACTACAGCAGAACAATCCTATACCTAAGTCCACTGAAAATAAACAAGATTAATTTCTGAGCCAACATGCATAAGATTGCAAATACATTTTGTCAAGTATATAAATTACTCACCAAACCTGTTGAAGACTTAACTGTACATAAAAGCATCTGGTCTACATCCAATTAGTCCTGACTAAAGTAGACTCATTGGATCAGTCAAAACTTGGTAAATCATACTTGTGTTAAGTTCCATTGATTTGATAAGTCCACTCTAGTAGGAATTAACAAGTGAATGTTGGTCTTAGTATCAGTCTTTTTTTTCAGACTTAATGTAACAGCCCTCCCCCTCGAAATGTCCTGTCCAAAAAATAAAAATAAAAATCACAACCATAATTGTGATGCCACTTCACAACTATGAAAAACTGAGGGTATTTACAAAATAGGCACAATTTTATACATGAAGTTCCAGAGTACTGGTAATGAACATATACATACGATACAAAAACACAGAGCTCCCTTAGTCATTGTTAATTGCATTTTCCTTAATAACGGTTGTACTAATTATTGTATGAATACAAAAACAAGATATGTATTTGTCATTAACTGACAGTGGTCCTCATTCAAAAGAGCATTTTGTTTGGCAGGTTGAGCAAAACTAGTAAAATCAATTTAAATGATTGTGAAACTAATCCTTGTAATTTTTTTAAAAATATGGGTCACTTGTTTTTTTCCTTGATATCACTGGATAACTACTAATTTTATCTAGAAAAAGATACATGTAATTCCTGAGTGCATTACTTCACTGTGTATAGTACTATATTCTTCATTCATTATTCCTCTGCCAATTTTGTCTCTAGTTTTTAGCATTTTACTTTTGCATATCACGAGTCAAAATATTAGTGCATCTGCACTGAGCAATTAAAACTAGGAAATCTTATGATCTCCCCAGGTATGGGCTGTGTTCCCAGGATCCCTGATTAAGGAGGTAGAACCTGCAGTCTTAATAAGGCTACAAATGTATATTGGTGCTTAGATATTTGAATTCCACATATGAATATGGTTTAACTACCAATAGGCTGTGGAACATCTTTTGTGTCCGCCGTTGGATGACAATCAGGATGAAGGTTAAGGCACATTCTGTACTGGATGTTGATCAAGGCAGAAGCTATTGCATAAAGGTTATGTTTCCATATATGTTTGTGTGAAAAGTCCAACTTTGAGACTTATTTCTGAACAAATGTCTATTATTACATTGTCACAAACTAACCTACGTGATAGCATAGAAGGTCAGAGGATGGATCTAGAAAACAAATGTACAGCAAACGAAGACATACAGAAATCCAGTAGCACCTTTGAGACTAACTGGGAAGAAGAAAAACCTAGCATTAGTTTCTGTGGGCTCAGCCCACTTCATCAGATGCTACTATCCTTTATGTCTTTTAGATTATAAAAGACTAACACAACTATATCTCTGATCAATATAGGAAAAAAACCAATAGTAAAGCGAAGTAGGGTGGACACTGTTGAATTCAATTTAAATAATACAGTATAATCTATAACAACTTCTGTTGAAGAATGTGGACTGCTGCAGAATGAACAGCTGTTTTTCCCCCCATAGTGATGCCCATGTGAATTCCACTTTAGTGGGTTCCAAGGAAGAAGTGGCTACACAAGGAAGTACAGAATAAGCTATACAAAAAATGAATATATTTCCTACAAATAAAAATCATTCCTTATTCTGATGTAAATGTCAAACTGCACAAATAGCTGCTTGACACATGGGTACCATTTTCCAGTTGATAACAGCAGCTTAAACAATTCACGAGTACGTAAAGAAGCTGTTTCCTGTTAACCAGCATTATAAAAGTGATTAAAATAGGGATGTTGCAAAGATGATTTCCATGGGTGTTTTAGGCAACTGGCTCCTAGTATTAAACATTGTCAAAAAAAAAACAGGTAATGAGTAGATATGAACACCACAATCCCTATATGCCCCAATATTGAGGGGTACCAAAGTCACTGTTAATTCCAAAATACAGGCCATAAAAAAATAGCTGCTGTTGGGTACTGTCAAGTAAACTTTTATGCATGCCAAATTGAAACTGTTTCTTTTACAGGCGTATACACTCACAGGAGCAATGCTATGGTTGTACAGTTAATCATTCCTTAACAGAAAGATGTCAGTGCTTCATGTATTCATATTTCATGTCATTTTTGGAAGAAAAAAAATACAAGTAGCAGAAACTGAACGCTTGGTCAATAGACAGTATTGCTTATGCAAACAAAGAACATTTCACACCTGTGCCCCCATACCATCCCTCAAAACCAACTTTTCCAGGGTTCCTGTGGGGAGCAGGGGTTAAATTAAATAATATGTTACTCCTGGAGAGTTCTACGAATAGCAATCATTTCTGGGGTCCCCACAATTTTAAAATTTTAGGGAAGGGGCTTTTGGAGTCTGCCCTATTTCCCACATTTGCAACAAAGCAATTACAGACTGGCTAAATGTCAGGCCTAAAAAGTGAATGTAGAATAATAGACCCAACTTTGTTATTTAAAAGAACTGAGAAGATAAAAGATTGGGTTGCATAAGCATCAAAATCAAGGTCCTATGAAGAATCATAGTATTCAGAACATAATCCTTACACATATCAAAGGAAAGCTCAGAAAACTGGCATGTAAGGGGAAGATTAAAATACAGTTTACTATGGCACAGTAGACTGTATTGGTGTAAGTAGTTTTGTCTCCTGTGTCTAATGGACTTATAAAATTTTCAGCAAATACTTGTTATGTTACATTGATCATAGATGATCACAGCATTGTACAGCATCACTGAAATGCAGTGCCAATTCTATACAGAATTATTAATTCTGTGACCAGAAATACTGAAACAAATTTACACTGGAGGTTAAAATATACCACATTTACTCTGATCCCAATTCCAGTCTTATAACTGCTAATATCCCTGTGGCTTTAATAGCAGCTCCTTCAGTACATCTGATAATGGAATGAAATCCATGAGAGCTCATGCTAAAATGAATAATTCTTAAGAGTGAAACAAGCTTCCTTCTCTCCACTTTCCTTTTCATACTGTAAAGATAAACTATAGTAATTAATTATATTTGCTAAAGTTTAAGAGACAGATGTATATGAAATATTTTTTCTTTGATGGAACTGGCAAGAGTAAAATGGGTATTACTTAATTTCTGAATGACTCTCAGATAACTGAGAGTGACAAATAACACTACAGAACCTAGTAGAACGTGTGACAGAAAAAAGAGAATATATTCAATCTCAAACAAAATGCATGGATTACACAGAAGATTTATAGTTGGCAATTGTGACAATGCCTTCTGCTCTAAGACACACTTCAGATGTGAATTATAAGCACTTGGTGGATAACCAAGTAGTTTTAAGATTTGGTTTAGCTTTGGTTTAGAAGTAACATTCACAGCAATCCTGTTGCCATACCAGAAAAATCCCAAAGCTCATTCACTTTATTAACTGAACATCTCTATATACGTAGGGTATATTTAAAAACAGTGGTTACTGGCAAGATGTCTATCATGTTATTCATGTATATTAAATTAACAGAAAGTCTGTTTTTGCTGCAATAGGCTAATGCCAAGATTCAGTGGTGTACTTCTGAATTCAGTATCAGAAGGTCTGGGTTTTTCCCCCCTCTTACTCCCGCTACAGCTCTCTCTGGCACCAGGGAGGCTTCTAGCCCTTTGGAGCAGGCTTTTGGGGTGCACAGGGGGATGCAAGATGAAGGAGGAATCGCAATTCTGGTGGAAGCTGCGGTGGAAGCACAAAAGTGAATCATAGCTGAAAACCCTTATATGCATATAAATCCAATTAATGAAAGAAACTAGAAATGTCAATTTGGCAATTCAAGCCATGCCTTTTTTAGACCATTTATATATAATTCATAGATATGAATTATAGATATGAATTATAGATATGATATCTATTGTTCATAGATATGAATTATAGATATGAATTATCTTTAGAAGTAAATGATAACATTATTTACCAGAAAAAAGGTATGAAAAAATGAAGACATCAGTAAAAACAGGCATGAATACTTGCAAAGCACTGCTCCATACCCCAAAACTAAGATTCTGATTACAGATAATACAGAGGTGAACATGATCCAATCAGTAATATAAACTGTTCTTATTTTCAGACCAGAACATGCCAAGTATCATTGAACTATAGTTACTACAAATATTTAAATTATTTTTGAATGCATTGTTACATTTTAAGAAACAAAATGTTTTTCTTTCCAGATGCTACTGTGGAAAAAGCACCTTCCTTTTCTTAAGAATCTCTCCAATTCAGCTTGTAACATGCTAATAATCTCTTTGAAACTCTCCTCTTTTTACAGTTTGAAGGACTTTTCATTGTATCTGTGAATAGTCACACAGCCATGGTATGAAACTGGTCTGGGCATAGCTGCTACTCCTGTGATGATGCTGGTTGCAGGGTCATAACAAAGAATGGTATCTGTGGCTTCTCCATTTTCTCGTCTCCCACCAAGGATATAGATTTTTCCATTACACACGGACATGCCACAGTTTTCCTGTTCAAATATATGAAGAAATAATTGGTAATGAAGGCATAAAATCTCAATTGCCATTGCTGGAAGTGATGCTTATCTTTGACATCCCTGAAAGAGATACATTATACTAACAAAAATAACATCTAACACAGATATTTCCTCAGTATGGATTTGGTTTATATTTCCCTGCTGATCTATTTTTGCATATTTTGTGCAGCTTTGATTACTGAAAATATTTCTACCTCTAAGGAGTCTGAATGTGCAAGTTCTACTGGGGGATTTGTTATTTCTGGAGGGTATTAGTCTCAACCAAGGAGCGTAACTTCTGCAAACTCCAGAAGAGGCAGCAGTATGATAATTTTGTGGCATTTAGTTATCTGTGTTCCAAGGTAGAGTTGATATGGCTGACTCTGACCTTTGTAATCTATGAGCCGAAAACTATGTAAGTACTAATCATGGGTTACACTTAATAGAACAGAAACCCTGTATTAAGGACAATAAGAAGAACTGAGATACAATATTAGAAAATACATGTGACAGTAAATGAGAAAGAGATGCCAGAACACTGGAAGTTGAATAGTTTCTCATTAACCTGCAATAGGGATGGGAAGTCTGTGGTCCTCAAGATTTTGAAGAACCACAATTCCCAGCATTCTTCACCACTAGTATGTAGCCTAGAGTTGCTGGCTATTGCTGCCCAACAACATCTGGAGAGTTTTACAGTTCCCACTCTTGGAGTACAGGATAATTTAAAAATAGGGTACAAAACAAAGAAAATACTACACAAAATAAATAATTACAAAATGAGTAAAATAGAGGCTAAGCAAAGGAAGACACCTTCTGGGGAATTCAGCATTGTTTTCGGAAATGTGGAAGTAAAAGATCAGTACTAGCTTAACAGATGAAACAAGGGCATAGACATAGTTCTGGTGTGATTCAAAGGCAGCAGATGTCACTGTTGGTGCTTACAACTGTGTATCATACTTCAGGCTTTACAGCTGATGTAAGGCCTTTTGCTGTATGCCATACACTTCATCAGTCCAAGATCCAGAAACAGCAAGTAACATTAAGCTGTTCCACACTTTCTTAGAAGTATAGGTAGTGTTTCCACACTTTCTTAGAAGTATGAGTAGTGTTCAGCAAGTCATCCAATGGAACATTTTCCAGAATACCAGAGGCAGTTAGACTATGGATTATTATAAGGTACAATCTGAAACTGGGTGTAAAGAAGTATCCTGATTCTTGAAGACAATGAAACCAGACTAATACAGTTAACTCTAAATTCCATGCCACTTCAACTTTCAGAATCCTGTACATTTCCATGTTCATTTCCAATGATTTCAAGAAGTCCTAAGCATAAACTCTATTTTATTTGGTTTGGTTGCTATTTAGTTTTGGTAGTGTTAGTGCTTTGTTTGTTCTGCTTTGCTTTAAATGCTTTATTATTAAATATCTTGACTGTAACCTGCCTTGAGGAATGGGAGGTGAAGAATAAAAATACCTTCATAAATAAGTAAATCAACATTGTAGAAATGTAGTGAAATGTTACTCTTAAAGCAGAGGTGGACATCTTTCAGGGGTTGGGGCACTGTATCCATTTCCTATGACCCAAGGAGGCCTCCCTGACTCGGAACCCCTTGATTCTCTTCACATTCGTGTTTTGTTATTTTTTTTTTCAAGCAGAAAATACCAACAAACAATGGCGCCATTTTATCACAGTTCTAATAAATTAACATTTGAAAAACATAAAATGCTTTGCATAGGCAGCTTTCATAAGTTCACAAAGTTATCAAACAACTCTTCACTAGTAACTTATAAAAATATCATATTGTACAACTGTATCTTTACTAGCTCTTTGTTGTACCTGTCTGCTGAATGTATTCTGTACATGCATCCAATAATCTTCAACTGGATCATAGCAATATATTGCCTTTGTGAGCCCTCCCGCAACATAAATGAGATTGTTTAGTGATACAGCTGTTATACATCTCTTGGCAATTGGGATTGTTGCACGAAGCAGCCAAGAATTACTATCAGGATCATATGACTGAACCTGAAAAAGAGGAAAAACATTCAATTCCAACATCTATTTTAATCTAATAAAAGCGGTAGCTGTAGATTTAGCTTCTTACACTAATTCACCAACATCTACAAATAGCTGTGCAAATCAAAGATTATCAACTACATACCGCTGATTACCGAAGAATGTGCACTTTTCTTCAGGTCAATTCAAATAGAAAGTGTGAATATTTAAGGACAAGAGCATTTGAGTCTCATGAGAAACGCCCCTAGATTATCTCTGAGTTTACATAGTTCTGCACTAGCATTTTAGAAGCATTTATTTAATTTTTGATTAACTGCTGCTTCTCATATTGTCTGAACCCAACAATCTGTGGTTAATCTTAACTGCCTGTTGGACTGAAACAGGTCAACTTTGTATGTTATAATTGCCTTGTTTCAACAAATCATAGGTAAGGTTAACCACTATTTCATATTTAGATGATACACTAAAGTGCAGTTAAGTTTCTTTTCCCCTTCTTGTAGCTATGTCAGAGACAGAAAGGGAAAAGGAGTATGTGAGTTCAAGAGAAATCTGAATGCAGTCTTTGGCTTAAATCAATGGAATACAGACAATAGAATATTAACAGCACAATTACAATTATCCTTCCTTTGACTAGCAAAATCCTGTTGCTTCACCTCAGTTTTGCTGTAGGCATGATGGGGCCACACTATTCAAAATAGGAAGTTCCCTTTCGAAGGAGCATCTTAAAATTAAGCTTCTTAAAAGTACCTAATTTCCACATGAGAAGGACATCAAATCTGTTTCACATACTCCTGTCCTATCAGAGCAAGTAATAAGAGCAACCCATTCGGGGAAATCCACCTTCACTGTAGGAAAAAAAGCACAATGCATGCATATGGCTCCTCCTGTAGTCACTGACTAGTGGCGTTCAGTGAGTTGTAGCCTCTAGGTAACAGCATTCAGTATACTTCATCCCATCTACCTGTCTAAACTTGGAGGAAAAGCTAAGAAACTTCAGGCACCCAGCCTCTGGCTCTGCAACATTTTATTGCAGGTCCCCACATGTTCCTTCTAATAGTAAATTTGGTGGTCCCAGGCTATTAATCTAGCTGTAAAATAGGACCACACACAGACAATGTTCTGCATACTTGAAGGATATGTACTTGCTAAAGCAAATTTATTACAAGAAAATTAAAAGAAAAACCACTGTACTTAGCCAGAAAGAACAAGCATATTCAGTGGTCTTCAGGAACCACAGAACCCTGCCAGTGTCATGTGGGGCAGGGGAATGGTCTTCTCAAATTCCTAACAGCTTATACCAGTGGTTCTTAACCTTTCCTTTACCAGGGACTCCTTTATATATCGTTTGTTTTCATAGATTCCAGAGACTTAACTCAAGATTTAAAACCCTGAAGTGCATCAAATATTTCTTTAAAACTGCTCATCAAGGAACTCCAAACTGGGAGAGAAGAGAGAAATAAGTAAATGCACACTTCCCTGAGAAGACTTTTCTCGTGCTTCTACTCACCAGTTTATGACAGGAGTGGATTAAACAGCAACACATAGGCCTAGCCAGCAAGCCAGCATTTGCCCTCCTTCCTCCCATCTTTTCCAACCATCCAGTCTATCAGAAACACTCAAATACTCCCCCTGCTTTTGCCTTCTTCACAAGGAGGAGAGGAGACTGAAATGGCCAAAGGCGAAAGGGAGGGGAAAAGAGAAGGGGAAAAAAAAGAAGTTGAAGAAACCCTCTATAAAAGACCCCGAGCCCAAGCATGCTTCCTCACCTCCATTCATAAGTGCGTGTGCTTTCATCTGAACTGAGTGGCAGCTTATTTTGCCAAAACTGATCCATTGCTCTGACTTCCATTGTCTTGCCAGGGTGTGGCAACTGCTACAGCAGTGCCCCCTCTTCTCATTTGGCTCCACTGCAGGTGGGATCCTCAATGCAGTGTGGCAGCCCTCTCTGAAAAACAATGACGTGGGGCCAAATGAGAAGAGGGGGTGCTGCTGTAGCAGGTGCTACCCCCGGCAAGACACTGGAAGTTGGAGTGAGGGATCATTGTTGGCAAAATAAGCTGCCACTTGATTCAGATTAAAACATGCACACTTATGAATGGAAATGAGGAGGCACACTTGTAGTCTTTTATAGAGGGGTTGCTTCAACCACCCTTTTTGCCTTCAGCTCCCTCCACCCTTTTCTCTTCCTCCCTTGCCTGTCTCAGTCTCCTCTCCTCTGGTGAAGGAGGCAAAAAAGGAGTGTTTGAGCGTTTCTGCTAGTACAGTGGACGGCCTTCCACTGGAAAGGAGAGGAGGGGGAAAGAGGGAGAAGAAGGGTAGACACTGACTTGCTGTCTGGTCATTAACTCTGCTGTCACTCAGCTGCCGAGCCTGCCTCCTCTCTGCAGCAGAACAGTCACCTGACAGGCAACACACAGCCCAGCTAGCCAGCCTGCAGGCCTCCTTTTGCCTTGGTTCCCGTCACATTGCCACTCCACTGTGGGAAGGGGCTGGGCTGAACATGTTTAAGCTTTTTTTGGACCTCTGTGAGGGCACTGCTGACCCCTGGGGATCTGCGGACCCCCGGTTAAGAACTACTGGCTTATACGACTCTAGAACTGGGGATTAGAGTTGGTGAAATGCACAATATTTGGGACAGGCTTCATTATTATGTATGTATGACTTTTTTTTCCTTTCCTAAACTCCAGGACTGCCCACTCATTAATAGCAATTAAATTCCCAAGTTATAGGAATCCAACCTTTCTCCTCAGTGCTTTAGAATAATATTCTACAGTATGGGATGGTCTGGGGAAAGTGCAAACAAACAAACAAAAAAACAAATATTAGATGCTGTCTACAGAAACCATCCTTCCCATAACCTTTGAAAAGAACTTTAAGGCTTCTGGTTTAAGCTGACTGCAGCAATGAACAAAGGCCATTCTGTAGCAGCTCTTTACTGGGGGTTCCCACCTGTTTTTAACAATTACTGATTTTTAAATATGCATCAAATTAAGATAATATGGTTACTCAACCTTATCAGAGCATGTGTTATCATCAGGACCTCCACCAATCACAAACAGTTTGCCTACACAGCTGGCAACGGCTGGAGAACTCACTGCTTCTTTAAGAGAAGCTACCTCTGTCCATCGATTGGAAAATGAGTCATAACATTCTACGCTGCTCAGTCGACTTTGCCCGTCATATCCTCCAACCACATATACCTATGTAAGTAAAGAGAAAATGTTACAAATATTTTATTCCCTGCTTTTGTTTTAAAGCAAACATAAATGTTAAGTTATTAAAAACCTCAGCATTTTCACTTGTAACCTGTTCGGGTTTGAAAACATATATGTTATCTGGGACCAAACACTTTTCAATTCAAGAAAAAAGAGTTATGATATTTACAAACACCCCTGCATCTAAAAACACGGCAATTGTGTTAATTAGGCTTCTTTCCTAACTTCAACATTGTTTGCAAAATAAATGTTATATAAAATTTCAGATGATTGCTTATAAATAAGAGTCCATGTATCTTCTGGAAGGCCTCCCTCTGAACACTCTGCCTGACTTGGCAATGGGTTAAGATGGACAAATCAGGAATATTGATTTCACCATATTTTTCACTTCCTTGACTGCAAATTTCATTTTGTTGCCATTTTAACTAGCAAACTACATGGACTGTAATAGATAGCTTAGACTCAAAATCACAATTGAGATAACTTCTATTATAGGAGCAAACAAATATCCTTGAAAAATGAGAATGCAGTCCAGTTTCCAAATTTTGTTATTTCATTTTAGCCATGTTTGGAGAATGAGATTAAATATTGTTAATGACAAAGCTCTCTTACTTTACCAAGAAGGACAGCCATCTTATGACGCCATCTCCCTTTATTTAGGGAGGCAACTCTGATCCAAATGTTAAGCTGAGAATTATAAATCCACACATCGCGGCTGTTGATTCTTCCACCTTATTAAAAAAAAAAAGACAAAAATTTGGTTGTAATTAAACAATCCATAGCAACTTTACTTGCTCATAAACACTTACATGCTTCTAAGAATTTTTGGCCATGGAACAAATGAAAGCATGCTGTTCTATCCAATCCTACCCACTCCAGAAAACACACACAGTTGGAACAGTTTACACTAGATAATATCGGATTTTAAAGTAATTTCCTTAGCATCCAATGGGTAAACCTGAACATTTTGTCTGTAAAAAGGTACATTTGGTACAGATTTGGAATTTTCATATATAACGATGGGGAAACTAAACGTTAACTCAATTCTTTGCATGTTATTCAAAAGTACACTAATTACTAGTATGTTTATTTTTCAGTGCAAAGCACACACCTTTCCATTTGATGCAAGACACAAACTTCCATACTTAAAATAATCTCTTCACAATGATTTTGTATGTAATATAATTTTTGTTTACCTGAAACAAGAATATCATTCCTCAAAGCACAAACTGCATACTCAGACTTTGTAAATTCTGGCAGTTTAGCCAAAGATTTCCATTCCCCTGTCATGGGGTCATAACACTCTGTATACGGCAAATTAAAACCACCAACACGCTCACAGCCTCCAACAACAACTATCACTTCAGAATAACCTGTTGATCTGGAAATAGGAAAACAAAGAGGCTCTTTGTTGAAAGATATATCTAATTATCTAAAAGTTACAAAATTTGAAAGCTGGCTGAAAAAGCATATTCAAGAAAATATGAAAGAAACAAGCATTCAAGCTTTTCTTCTTCAACTTGCTGAAATATATAGAGAAAAACAATCTCAGAATATTTACTATTTCAAAAAGGACATCAAAGTTTACATAGCATTGTCATGGAGCCCAAAAAAGTATATACAATCTATAACTGCAAAGAATTCCAATTTATGGGCATATATTGAAGAAAGATAAGCTTAAGTTTCATTTCTAAGGGAGGAATCTGGAGAACCAGCGCGGTATAGTGGTTTGAGCGCTGGACTACAGCCCTGGAGACGGAAATCCACTAGATGACCTTGAGTGTATCACACATTCTCAATCCCCAGAAAATCCCATGACAGGTATGCCTTAGGGTCACCATAATTCGGAAACAACTTGAAGGTACACAAAAACAAAATGACAACTATGCTAGTCCATTGCACAAAGAATCCTGAGTAACTGTCAGGACTAACATAAAAAAAATCAAAAGACTTAACTGTGTATAACCTTCCCTGTATTCCTTAATTTTTGCCTCCTGGCACTCTTATCAGGATTCTCAATAATTTAAAAATAAGGTTACACTTTTATGGAGATTATACAAAAAAAATTAAACTAATGAGCTAGTTGGATGACTAAAAGATTTGCAATAGGCTGAAAGGCACGTTGTTTCTGTGTGCCCTGTGTGTTCAGAGGGGGTTTGCCCTTGCCTTCCTCAGAGGCTGAGAGAGTGTGATTTGCCCAACATTACCCAGTGGGTTTCCATGCCCAAGTGGAGATCTAAACCCTGGTCTCCCAGTGTCCTTCTCCAACCCTCAAACTACTACATCATGCTGGCTCTCTGAAAGGCATAAATTATCCAAATAATGAAGGATTTCTTTCAGTATACAGCAGAAGAATAATCAGCTACGCCTACTCACCTTCGTGGCCTAGTTCGTGGTGACATCATTTCATTTCCAAGTACATGGTACCTTCTTGCTTCATGCAGCAGCTGGTAACACTCAGGGGAGTTTTGAATCAACTGGTCTACTTCTACTGTCTGAACAAAGTAGTTTGGGTGTAACAAAGGCAGCCTCACATGTGTGAGAAGTTCCTGTAGCACTGAGCGTCTGAGATCAACAGCTCGGTAAACCCAGCGCATGACTGCTTCAAAAACCATCTCCTCTTTATTGATTACCAGCTCATCACTGGAAATGTAATCAATAAGTTCATCCTTTCCAAGCTCCAGAAATTCTTCATGCTGGGCCACATCTTCAAAATTTTGCAGTGCAAAATTTTTACATTTGGTAAACAGTGTTTTCAAAGAATGTGTATCAGCAAAACGCTGGATTCCTAGGCAGTTGCAAGGATCCAGCTGCTCTTCCAGGAACTTAGCACAAGCATCACGCAAAACGCTTATCTGAAAGAGACTTGATGTTTCAAACAGATATTGCACATTCTCTGTTGTAATTTTTACCTTGCCTGTGTAGACATATTGTAAAAAGCAGTCCATAGCTTCTGCAAAAATTCCATTGATTTCTACCAACATTTCTCGGCTTTCTCTATGGTCATTACAAAACATAGCTCTGAAGTAGCTACTGCAGGCAGAAAGGACAGCTCGATGACAGGGAAATTCTCTACCTTCAACACAGATTATTACATCTGTGAACAAGCGACTGTCACGAAATTCATTGAAGATCTGTAGTATGCTTTCAGCATGGGATGATCCAGAAGAAAAATCAAAGAACTCGTGGCCTGATAAAGACTTTGGGTCCATTTCAAAAACTTTACGCTTTGTCACTGGGGATTCCTGGGCCCGGCTATCCCCTCTGTTCAATCTGCGACCCAGTATTAGTACCATTGTTACATCAGCTGTTTATAATATCATGGAGAAATACCAAAGAATGCCTTCTTTTGGATGCTAAATATAAAAATAATGTTTAAAAATTAGTTGACTATAAATGCCTTCACTATATTCAGACAGTAGCTAGACTTGGAACTCCAAACACCAGGAAACAAGTTATTAAACAGCAACATTGAGCAATACATACCATATGGACAATTAGCCCCAAATGCCACACAATTAAAAGGGACAGTTTATGGAACTTATAACACCAGTTAAGTGTATGATTCACAATGGATATAACATAATCAACCTTCAAGGGTGAAATGCTGACCAAAGGCTCACTGTGACAACCAACACTCATACTTTAACTGTAAATTTTAATACACTTAAATGTAATGTTAAGTAAATTCAGATACTTTCTCACTGTATTTCCCCTGGATGAATTCTGGACCATTTCTGCCTGATAAAGAAGATAGCAATAGCAATTATTTCTATACTGCTTATCAACTGAGCGTTATCTAAGGGGTTTACAATGTATTTTTAGCTAATTGCCCCCAACAAGCTGGGTACTCATTTTACCGACCTGCGAAAGGATGGAAGGCTGAGTCAACCTTGGAGCCAGGCAGGATCGAACTCACAACCTTGTGGTTGCAGTACTGGCATTTAACCACTGCACCACCAGGGCTCCCCTACTTTGAAACTCTGAAAGGTAGTGTAATTTGTCTTGTGGCATCTGGTTGGCATAATAAATATATCACCAATGGAATTTGGATTTTGTTCAATGGTCAAGATAGATTCTCCTCAGTTTTTTTTACCTGTTGGGGTTAGTGTTAGCTTTCTGTTATTTAGTGCTAATATTTTGCATATATAATCTGAACTCCCACATTTACTGACTAGAAGAGGTTAAGGCAGGACAGAAACGCCTCTCTTCTACTGGAGAGGAGTACTACCATCTGAGTCACATCTGTCCTGGCAACCACTGAAATGGGTACAGGGGACTTCACTGGTATAGATCTATGGCTGGTGGCATCCCCAGCAGAGGCATGTGGTTTTGGATCCACTATATCCCAAAGCACTGTTTCCCAGGAGGCCCCAAGATTGAGCTATTTGCTATGCCAGTCAAGTAATTTCCCCTCCGCAGAAACCAATGAGTGTGGGGCCAAAGAACAGTCTTAGGGATCATGTGAAATTTTTTTTACCAATAAGCTTTTACATGTGAAGTGGAGGTGAGCCTTACTTATGAGATCAGCTATGCTTCTACAGTTTTAAATTTAAAACTCTATAGCTTTAAGAATATAATAGTAAACGACAATAGTAGTAAAAAAAACTACAGGAAGTTTAGATTTCCTGGTTTAAAAGATAAGGAGGGCTTATTAGATGGAGGGCAATGAAGGAAAGAATAAAATCTCTCCCAACTCTGTCCTGTGCACTCCACCAGTGCAAATTACCAGAGATCTCCAATAGCGTTCATATTCCTATGCTTTCCAAACATACCTAGGTATTAAAATTGAAGTTCCATTCTCAATTCAAAACACTTGAAGCATAACTTGAATTTGACAATGGTATTTGAAATAGAAACAATACACATGTTAGTTCTGCATGTGTTAGTATCTCTCAGATCAACAAATTCAACAGATTGAATTTGCCAGGTGTGTTTGCAACAAGAAAACAGGGATACTATTAACTACAGCAGCAGAAAGCTTACAGAGATAAGGGACCAAATTGCCATTATTTGATTTCAATCTTATCTGAATGCAAATATGATTCAAATAAATGCCTTTAAGTAATTTTTTAATAACCACTTAGCTTTTACTAGATTAAATCCATATTTAACACTAGATGTAAAAACAACATTTAAAGCAACTTAGTTGCTATTTGAATATAAAAGAACAGCCAGATCTGTGATTTTCGAGATTATCAGTAGTTAAACCCTAGTAAGAATACTCTGCATCTGTATAACATTTGAAAATAAAATGGCTTACATGCACTATCTCAGTAAACATTCTGGAAAAAATGTACATCCAGTTTGGGATCTGGAGTTTAGAGCCAGTTTAAATTTGCAGTTTGGAGATATTCTCTGGATTGCCCCCCCATTGAGATGCGTAGGTAGCAGAAGTGGCTACCTGGTGCATGAACTGGACGTTTTCTGCTCTCATTGCTTCCACGCTGGAGTGCTGAAAGGCACCTTACACAAATCTGCCCCTGAATACATTCTGGGAATTCCAACTTGTTAAGAATGTTGCTGCCACCCTTTCCTCCTGAAGCGAGCAGACCAGACTATATTATCTGGTCATTTTCCAATTTCTCTAGTTGCTAATTTGATTCCAGACCCAAGGTAAGGTGCTTGTTTTTTGATCTTGCCATCCTGAAGAATCTTGAGATCATGGCATCTCATGCACCATCTCGTCTCATGTGAACTTTAAATGATATCCTTCCCTCTGTTGTTCCACTAAAACAAATGGATACAAGACTTGGACCTTTTTTATTGTAGCATCCAAAACACAGAATCACCCCCCACCTCCACCACCAGGCCACAACTGTGTTCCTTCGGTTGCCTGCTTCTAGGCAGGTTTGAAAACTATCTTGTTCTAATGGGCTTCCTTAGAACAAGGCAACTTTTAACTGTGCTCCCCACCCTCCTGCTGCATATAACTTATACTGACTGTTCTATTGTATTTTACTCTGAATATGTTTTATTATGTTTGCAAGCCACCATGGGTATACTTCACTGCAGCTGGAAGACTATGGCAGGAAGAAAGTGGCTTGCCTAAAGCCACCTAAATTCATAGCTGAGGTTAAGATATTTTCCGCAATTCACTTTGTTTACAACTACTGCAGTTCTCTGTAAGAACATTTTAGATAACTTGACCCTACCTGACAACAGCCTAATGCAGATGACACTATTTTAGCTTCTATGTAGTCAGAATTATCTTGTTATGATTGAGATTACACTGAAAAGCAGAAGAAAAATGAGACATTTATTTAATTCCCTGAGGACTACATATGCTTATTTCTTTACATTTACCTCATATTACCTTTCGATTAAGGGACTCTGTCCCATGTGTCCCTGGGCCTCATTATTCCTTGCTCTAAGTCCCAGATCTGCTGACTGTATTTAACAACACATCTGTGTAACAGTTGGGGTCCTTTCCAACTCTTTTTAGCACCCCATACAGCTTTATGTTGAGGAATGCTAAATTCTGTATTTCGTTGGTTTTTACAGAAAGACAGCTGCAAACATTACCAGTTGGAAATATGATTTTGATTTTTTGCACTGTAGTTGCAAGCATTTGAAAATTTTAAATTAAGTTGCAACAGTCAGTTCTACTGTCACTCCATTCTACACCCTTTGCTTGCTTCAATAAAACAGAACATTTTTTGAAGAGAACAGAGGCAGGTTCTACTGGGATTGGGACATATGATAAGTGCTTGGGGGCATTCTCCTCTGTTGCTGTTGTGTGCCTTCAAGTTGTGTGTTATTTATCACAGGATTTTCTTGGAAAGATTTGTTCAGAGGGGGTTTGCCTGTACCTTCTTCTGAGGGTGAGAGAGTGTGACTCGCCCAAGGTCAGCCAATGGCTTTCAGATTTTCCTTTATTCTTTGCAAAAGTCACATATATTTGTTCGATGACGTTGACAGAAATTTAACTCTGCCCGTGAACTTCCAATCTGGTTTCTCTTGAGCTTTCACTGTATCTCTACTGCAACAGGAAGGAAACCTCAGATTTTACGCAGCACCAGACTCTCATAGCGCTATTATTCCACTTTCAACATCCTATAGAATCTTGGAGTTTGCGGTGGCCTCAAGATTCCATAACATGTTGAAAGTGGAATAATAGCGCTATAACAGTCTAGTGCCTCCGCCGCAAGCCCCGCTTCAACATTACTGCAACAGCGCCGCTTCTCTTCTTGCTTAAAAAGGGCTCTTTGCTAAACCGAGGCCTGACGGAGGGGGAGGAAAAGCATCCACTAGCCCGCGAGGCATTTGAGAACTGAATTTAAAGTGTGTCGTGTGAGACAAAAGAACTGTTCGCGGATACTGAAGCGCGCGGCTGGAACCAACGGAATGGGCCAGCGGGCGTTACTCTGAGGTGCCTCAAGCAAAATGACTGCCTCCGCCTTCCGACTCCCAAAGAAGCGCTATAAGCCGGCCGTTACACAACTGGCCTCCGTTCGAACCTGACCAACTGCGCGTCCCCGCACCCGCCGTGGGCACGAGCACACCCTCCAGTTCACCTTCACCCTGAAGAGTCTTGGAGACAAGTCCCGCCCTCTTGCATTTTATGTCCAATTAGAGAACTCCACTCCCCGGGCCCTCGCGTTCTCCCCCTCTCCCCACGGCTGATGTGTGAATCCAATCCGCATCAACCTTTTCCACCCTATCCTCTAGTTGTCAAGCGGGAGAAGGGAAGAAACTATAAAAAGGGGCAGGGTGGAAAAGACAGCCTGTCTAGAAATACCTTCCTTACCCCACACATCCTGGTGGTTCGCTCCAGCCCAAACTCCCGACCAGTCGTTTTCCATTTCCTCACAAAAGGCTCCAGTGTTTTAACGACTCCGTGTGCCTCCTCCCTCCCCCATCCCGAAAAAGTGGTCTGGTCCAGATGAACAGTCGAGTCAATCTAGCCATTTGGCAGCGGCGGCGGGGAGGGGGGTGAGGGATGACGGTCTAAAGCGGCGGGTTTCATGACGAGCAAGTGGGTCGGGACGGCGAGAGAGAGGGAGGGAGTCAGGGCCCCGTCGCCTGCCTGTCACTAAACATGAGACAGCTGCTGAATTTTAACGAGGCTGCCCACTCCCGTCGGTCAAAATTGAGGGCCGCTGTAAAGGGCTGGGAACTGTGGGAAACCGGATAGTTGCACAATTCACCCAGGTCGGCCGCCGCTTTCTGAGGCTTTCAGCATCTGGAAAGCACAGGGAGTAGGTGTCTTAGGCCATTTCCGCACTAGACGGTTATAGCGCTATTATTCCACCTTCAACATCCTACGGAATCCTGGGGTTTGCAGTTCAGGGAGGGGCCTCAAATAATAGCGCTATAACAGTCTAGTGCGGAAACAGTGAGCAGTCCTTTCAGAGGCAAAGGGAAGAGAGGTCTAGTTCTCTGCCAAATTCTCTCCTGTTTTCGAAAAGGGAGCCACCGCTTGAGATAGCAGAGGGTCTATGCAGTTTACCCTTCAAAATCTGCGCTCCCTTTGTCATGCCTCCTTCCCCGCTTTCCTCGCCCACAGTGCAAATCCGGGATTTACGTGTCCTTAAAGAACCGATCCCGAAAACACGCTCTTCCTCCCGCCCCCGCCACGCACATTGTTTTTCCACCTCTAGATGAACTCCGCTTCCTTTCTCTGTGCACCAATACTAACAGTGCTCGGAGGAGAGTGTGTGTGTGTGTGTGTGTCTGTGTGTGTGTTAATATTAGCTAAGAGTATAGAGAGGAAGATTGCGCCACGAAAGCTATCAGGATGTCTGCCCTGCCCGTCTAACAATAGCGAGGCATTAAAATAGCAACAGATTTCGCAAAGCTGAGCTCTAACTAGGAAAGCGGGACAGCATTGAGACACATTTTTAAAAACTTTGCTGAAATTCGTTTTGCAAGAAGGTTCCTGGAAAAGCGGCGGGGCGGCGTTAGAAGGGGCCATATTTCCTGTCTTTGAACTTATTATTGCAAATGCAGTTACAAGAAGCAGTAGACTCGAACTCGGCACTACTAAGGCGATCATCGTTGTCTGCACTTCTTTATGCTCGGGTCAAACAGAAATAAGCCTTCCGTCCGTCACCAGACCCCCAATATCTAAATTTTGGCCTCGGGCGCCGCAAGCAGCCGGGCTTAGCCAAGACTTTACCTGGGAGTCGCTCTTTGCTGCAGATTAGAAACTGGAAACGCTCCTCGCTATTCCTTCTTCTCAGCCGGATCGCTCTTTTTTGTCCGTTTCAACTTCCAAGCTCAACTCAAAACAAAGGAGACCCCGAAACATGTGACCTCCCAGAGCCAAAACACATGATGTCACTCTCATGCCAGCCAATCAGAGAAGGGCCGGCTGCAAACGTTCCTGGGAGATGTAGTTCACTTGGACAAACGGTGTGTCTTCCCGGCGCCGTGTGCAGCCGGGTCAAACAGTTTGCTGGCACGTGAGGCGAAATAGTACAGCCACAAGGTTGTTCTTGCTCATCCAGTCCTTCGGAGGCAAGCAGGGAAGTAGGGTGACAGCCGTTAATCGCCGAGGCACCAATTTAGCTAACAGGCGAAGCCGTTTTTGGAAGGAGACTTCACAATTTGAATTTTGCAGGATTTAATCACTGTAGCGCTGCCACTTAGTGAGAAGAGTCATGGCTATGCCAGTCCCCTTGCCAAAGGTGCAACTAAATATCCTTGTGGCAAAATGTGTCCTATTTTTTTCCTACCACAGCTAGTGAAAAATCTATGAAAAAAGAAAAAACGTAAGAGTGCAAATTTGATCCTTTAATAGCAACTCAGGGTTCTCTGAGTATAATCAAGTGCTATTTGACACATTTATCCTTGTCCTGTGACATGAAGGCACTGCAAAACAGCCTGTGTTCTGAGCAGCTGTATCGTATTGTGTGAGTTGTTGTGTGGATCCTTCCAGTCATGTGGAAAGTTTGTGCATTAGCGCAAGGTATTTGCAGAGGTAGCAATCAAAGGTATGGAAACTCTCCATGCAATTCTGAGGATCTATGTGGCAAGCTGCCTTAGATTTTATTGCCTAGGAGAGTGTTACATTACAGAGGCTTTTGACCCCAAGACATAATAAAAATGAGTCAGCCATTGAACACACTGCAGCCTAAAGCCTAGCAGATCTATTTTTTTCCCTGCTGGTATTAATCAAGGATGTACAGAATTCATTGTGTTACACTGACTGGCAAACAGAGCTTGGAAACAGTTATTTTTTTGGACTAAAGCTCTCAGAATCCCGTAACATGGGCCATGGCCATAGTCACCTGAGAACTATGGGAGTGCTAATCCCAAAAATAACTTCCTCAGACTCTGATGGCAACTGATCAGCATTCTGACAACTGAGTCTTAGATCCATCAAGACATAGGGTGCTTTTTCCAAATGACATTTCTGTCCTGTTATGGCCCTACTTCAGAATTTTAAAGAGTCCACATTATGACATCTTTTTGTAACACTACCTTGTTTTCCCATGGTAGTTTCTTTTGTTTTTGTTTTTTTTATAGTGGGAAAAATATTTTAAGGAGGAAAAGATGAAATACCTAGGTGTGCAATGTTTTTTGACTGGTAAATGCTAGAAACCCACCAACCAGAAGCACCTAGGAAGAAGTGTGAGACTTCAGTTTTGCCTAGCAACCATTGATACTTTTCTTAGAGAAAACAGTTATTTCACAATCAGGAAACTGGACTAAATCCAGCTGTTAGTCTTACCTAGAGTAGACTTGCTGAATGAATGTGATTCTTAATTCTTAGATCAACACACGTATACGGCTCATTGATTTCATGGGTCTATTCTAATTGGGGTCTAACAATTGGTTATCTCTTTGTATCTGCAACCGTTACATTCTAATGAACCATTTATACCATAATTACTATATATCTCAGCATGAAGTTAAATTGTAGAATGAAGATTGTTTGGGGTGGTGATTTTTGTTTTAATTTTCAGGGGAGTAACTATGCTAGTCAGTTGCAGCAAGCACAACAAAAAAAAGTCTTGTAACATCTTAAGGACTAATTAGACTTATTTCATATAATTTTGTGACTACAGCAACTCACTTCATTAGGTTCAACTTTATGAAGTAGACTGCACTCCATGAAAGTTTGTGGTAAAAAAAAACCCTGTTAGTCCCTTAAGGTCCACAAGATTTTTTTGTTTTACACAAAATTGTAATCCATCGTGGACTAAGTTTAGTTTAGGTTAACACCAATTGGGCCTATATAGAATCATCGAGTTGGAAGAAACCATGAAGGCCGTCAAGTCGAACCCCCTGCCATGCAGGAATACTCAGTCAAACTGCTCTTAACCACATTGTTTACTGCATATATATCTAGTTTTAATGAAATAGGTATAATTGGGACAGATATTGAAGAAAGTATGACTAATATATACAGACTGATATCTGGTAAAGGACAATCCCCCTCAGTGCTAAGGCCATTATTGTCTAAACATTGAAATACAAGATTCAATTTCACCCTATACATTCCATAGAAAGGGGCTTAGGCTGGTGGTTGAAAGGGCTTAATATGATCTACAAATGTATTTACCATGCTGGTCAAGCATATCTGAATAAACTTCAGCCATATGACACTTCAGAAAGTGAACAGTTTTAACACTGTTCTTTGGTACGAACTGAAATCTTCTCATATTCAAGGGTGTCTTAAAAGTTTTTTTTTAGATACACTCAAACGGCCTGAAAATGTGCAGGATTAAAACAATAATAACAACAACTCAACTGCCTTTCTTTGTATTAACAGGATGAGAAAGTGCAAGACTTCCTGTTATGTGTGTGTGACAGCTGTAGATAAGTGGGGAGGCCCAAACAGGAAATCTGCCTTACTTCTGCAGCGTGACTTGTCTGAAGCTCAGGAACCATCTTAGATTGAAGTATCAATGGCATGATGTGTTGCTGCTGATCAAAACATGGGAGACCTGGTAAAGGAGAACCTAGAGGAGGAACCTCCGTTGTCTTTGGAAAATGAGTGTTCCAAGGCCATGGGAAAGCTCGTGGAAGTCTCCGTCAATGAAAGGGTTAAGTTTGATGACACAGGTTTATCCATGGTACTACAGAATGGCTTGGAGAACCTCCGACTAGAAAACTCTCTCACAGACGTAACCCTCTGTGTGGACACCATGAGCTTCTCATGTCACCGTGTGGTCCTTGCAGCAGCAAGCAATTACTTTAGGTAAGGGAGATGTTTAAAATTAAATACTTTTTCATTGGCATGTACAAGGGCAATCAATGAGATAGGAAAACATTTTTTTTAAAAAACTTAGTTATATCTTACCTGTACTCTATAAACTTCCCAAAAGGGTATCTATGTTTTGGTGGTATATCAGAAGATCGTAACCAAATGTTATGACTGATTTAACTTTCATGTTCCAGGGTACAGGAAAATAAATGGTGAGAGTTTTAGGCAGCTTTTCCTTTTACAGGTGGAAGCGGAATGATATTTCTGCTACCAAGTGGAAGACAATAAATTACAAAAACAGATGGAAGGTAAGGAAGGGAGTGTGTTTAGTCTCTTGTCTACGTGAGGATTCAAAGGAAAAAAATGATCAGAGAATTGAAAAACATAGTATTTTCTAGGTACAATAATAACCAGAGTAGTGCTGTAGTCTTTGCAAAGCTGAAGGGGAAACATTGTTTATGTGATGTTTGGGTTGTGAAAATGAAATGTGTTAAAATGTTCCAGGCATCACTGTGAACGTTTATGGGTAAGTTGTTCTTGTGATCTACATCAAACACCTCTGTAGATGTTTGTGCATTCTTTTATTTTGATTATGAAAACTGGTGCTATATTAAACAGACACAGATCTTTCCACACTATCTCCTCTGTTTTTCTGATAAAGTATCTTATAACACCTTTCATCCATGCATTGAGACTGGGCAGCCACCTGTCAGAGAGGTCATAGTTGCGAGATACCTGCACTGAACAAGAGGTTAGACTAGATGATCTCCAAACTAGTTTCCTCAGAAGGTATTGCTTGCAAATCTCGCACTGAGAGAAAGGTTCCCCCCAGAGATCTCCCAGGTGGCTTTTGTGGGAAAATACTCACACGCTATACTTCAGATATCCCAGACCCAAGTCATGTAGGGCTTTATAGGTCATAGCCAGCACTTTTAATTCTGCCCCAAAGTGATGGTAGCTGGTGATGCTGCCACAACAAAGGAAGAGTCTGTTCCTTATAACTAGCTCCACTCAACAGTCTAGGCAAAGTATTTTATCACAAGCAAAGTCATAGATGTCATCATTTTTGGCACAAGAATGCATTTTGTTATCTATAGTGTTTTCAAGCATAATTCATATCTTTCAGTCCCATCTACTATTTTGTTTCTAGTTCCTCTCCTTATGGGTGCATGTAGAAATACTTCGGTTTCAATCTTGTGCATACGTGGAGTCAGTATGAATGAATTAATCAGGAATTACTCCCAAGTAAATATGGACACAAACAAGATCTGTTAAGATCTGCAGCCATGTTTACTTACCTCCTTTTCTCCATGCTGATTTGCTTCCACTTGCTACATAAGAAAACATCTGTTTACAAGCAATTCTTCAAGATTATATAAAATTCTTTTTCAGTAATTCTTTTAATAAGTTCCTTTGATTTGTATAATTTTTTTTAAACCAAGGAAGAAAACTCATGAATATTTATACTGTTAGAACTAAAAAAAGTGGATGTTATTTTGTTGCAATCCATTTTTATTTTCCTTAGAAGTGCTTGGATTTTTTTTCTTGAGTACAAGCTATAGAAAATTGCTGTTCTTTCAAAGGGAAAGGGTTCATCAGCAGATTTTTTGTAATTCAGAAAGAGCCAGTTGCAGTCCTAAAGGTCTGATCATCTTTAAGCAGAAAAAAATGTATAAATGTAGAATTCTTCAGAAATTTTCAAAATTTCTCACTGGGGAGATGATCAGCCTAACATTACACAGTATGGGGGACAAGATGGATCCTTTCAACACCTCATAAACTAGTGGTGGAAATCATGTGGCCCTCTAAATATTGTTGGATTGCAAGTTCCAGGAGTCCTAGACAGCATAGCTAGTGCTGAAGAATGTTAGTAGTTGACGTCTAACAACATCTGGATGGCCACAAGACTCCTAACCCTATCACAAGCCAATGATTCAAGGCAGAGCAGCAGATTCCAGGGAACATCTTCTGAGAGGAACTTTCCAGGAAGACTAGGACCGTTCCGCACAACAATGGCATCTTGGCATGGGGATGCAAGAGGAGCAGGACTGTGATGACGCTTCTGCAAGACATTGTTGCAGTGCCATCCTTCTTGCATCACCAGCTGGCACAATTGCGGGGTAAATCCTTGATGGATTTTCTTCGTCAATGACCCCTGATCGCACAATGCTCCTGCATTTACCTGCCACGTGGAAGGGCTGGAAGTGTGATGAAAGTGCTTGCTGCTCCAGTTCAGTATGAGAAAGAGACTGGCTGCACTGCGGAAGGAAGAAGCATGTCCCTCGTGCTCCTTTCCAAAGGGAGTGGGTCAAGTGCGGAGGGGAGTGTTCCTGTCATGCTCCCCTTTTTCCAAAGGTGCTGCTAGGATTGCGACCACAGGGCAATGGGATAAGGTTAGGTAAGGTGCAGAAAGGGCCTAGAACTTGAACAACATAGTTCAATCCCAGCACAGCAGTCCAGAAGAATACTAAAATCAGTGGTCTAGAATGACACTGAGAGATAAGAAAAATCAGTTAAGGTTAATTCTGGCCAATTCTTCATGTAGATCATTCACCAGAACAATGAATTCAACTTCCATCCCAAAGCCAGGATGGAACCCAGGTCAAAAGGACCCCAAAACATCTGTCTCGTTAAGAAATATCTGAAATTGGGCCACCACAGTGTCTAAATATTGGCCTGATATGGTCTCAGGACTCATTAATGATTAATCCTTATAATAATACTGTAGACTTTATAATAATATACTCGTATTACATATGGGATCTGGGATTGTGGCTTGCCTAAGAAGCTCAAAACAAGGAAGTTCAAAACAAACTACAATTTTGACAGGAGCTTCTAGCAGCTAAACTATTTCTTAGCTATTGTGCTATATTAGGTTGGCATATACGTGTGCTTTTGCATGCCAGGCTCCTCTATTTAATGGTAATATTCTAATACCTGTTTCCCATATATGGCATTTAGATATTTCTGTACTGAATGTTGATATGTTCCAGAACTTGTTGATCAAAGGATGAAATCAGTGAATAAGTCCATCCCTGCTTGGTAACTTATTTTTGTTAATCTTCCTCTCTTCCTACAGAGATAAGTTTTTAAAGTAAAGTGTCAAGGCTAAACACTATTCTCTTTCCCTCTCCTGTATTTTATTCCTTCTCTTGCATCTTCTTGATGTATCATCTACCCAAAGAAAAACACAACACCACGCTTAGCTAAATTTCTTGAGCTAAACCCAATATTAGTTCCAATTAGGGTAGGCCTGTTGAAATCTTTTGGACTTGAGTTACCTGCGATATAAAATTTCCAGTCCTTCCAGTGGGTTTATTCTTATTCTTCAGTCCCTTGTAGCTGCACTAACCACAAAGGATGAAAGTCTGGAAAATGTGGCTGATTATTTATTTGTTTGAGTTTACATGTGTGAACAGATGCTACTTGATATCACTTTCACTAATCACATTTTGCATTTAGTCCAAAAGGAGCTGTTGTTTGCAAAGTGAAAATTCAAAATGTCCCCCTTTGGACCAATGCTATGTGAAGAGGCTGTCTTTGATGAACCTGCTTTACTTTAGTGAACTTGTTTCACCTGGTGAATGAGTGTCTTCTTAAAATGTGTTGTTAAAAGAGTCTCTAGGGTTTTGTTTCTACTCTTGTATTTATCAATTCACAGCCTCAGGGCTCTGTAGGTCTCTACTAATATGCCAAAATATGTGAGTACAAAGTCACACACCTTACTCTGGCAGATTGACAGGCCTAGTACCTGATGTAGTGCGTGCATGCAAGCATGATTAACAATTTTAAAAGAATGTCCTCCTCTTCAAAACTATTTTCGGTTATGTGCAAATTTAATATGGAATATGTCCAGAGGAGGGCTACCAAGAGGGTAAAAGGTCTGTAAACTAAGCCTTATTGCAGAACAACGTAGGAAGCTGGGTATGTTTAACTTGGAGAAGAGAGAATGGAGAGATGAAATGACAGCTGTCTAGAAACAAAGGTTGGATGGCCATCTCTGGACTACTATAGTTGTGTATTCCTGTATGGCAGGGTTGGACTAGATGGCCCTTGTCCCTTCCAACTCTATGATTCTAATCTATTAACAGTTTAACAATTAAATTTATTTGACTGGGTGGCAACCCAGACTTATGCAGTCACACATGCATATATGTGACATGCATGCGTGCATACATACATACACTCTGTACTATTTTATATGCTTTTATTTGTTGTGCATCACCTTGAGTGCCCTTGTGGGCTGGGAGACAGTATATAAATACTTTGAATTAATAACAAATAAATAAAAATGATTGAGTTGTTTACGTTCAGTCTGGAGAAGAGAGGATTAGGAGGAAGTATGGTAAGCCATCTTTGGGTTTGGCAGTAATTCAAATGCGTATTTAATTAAGCAAATTTCATTTCTGTTTTTTCAGAGAATAGGACTTGAACCAATAGGACCAAACTACAAGAAACAGGATTCCAGCTAAACCCTTGGAAGCACATTCTGAAAATAATGCATGAGATTCGATCATTAATAGAAGTCTTAATATATTTCATTGACCTTCTCTGAGGTCAACAATCCAATATGTTTACATTAATGAAGAGTGTGGAAAACTTGTAACATGTTAAGTTACCATTACATTACTTGTTGATGTTGACAATAGAAACAATAGCATTTACTGCAGAAATGGCATATAATTACAAGTGGTGCAATTTGTTCTTGGCGTCTTCAAAAGTGCTCATCAAGATGTTTAAATTGCCCCCCCCCCAATCTGTCACTTTCCAGATGGGTACTAATCCCACAATCTTATTGCTTATTGTAGTTGATGGGGGTTTACAGTTCAGCATATTTGGAAAGTTCCAGGTCAATCTTTACAATTAATTATGTGCTGCTTTTCTTCTTCTTCTTTTTTCTTTTTTCAGCTTCCAACTTAGCAATTTGTGTACTGTCCACTCACCCTTCAAACACCATGGATTCTTTGAGCAAAGGAGATAAAACACTCTTAAAAAGACCTTTACATTTGTTTTTAAAAATGACTGGAATACATTACTTGTTGCACTGAAATAGCTAATGCCATTGATACTGATTGCTTTATTTGTGATCTATAACTCTAATATACTTTCATTTATAGTCCCACTTGAGGAACATGCTTCAGGGAACATTAATTTAATACATTATTTTCTTTCTTGTGTTCCATTGCTGGAAATGACATTACTTTGTACTGTGTTCCTTTTGCATTACTTTTGAGAGTGCAATGGCATTCTGTTTGCAAATAATACAGCAATTGGTAATAATGATTTCTTTGTATGCAATATTTTCTCATTACTATTTCTCCATTTGAGGACCTAAATGCTTTGTTGGGGCATTTTGAGGGGATTTTTTTTTAAAAAAAGTAAAAAATGTTTGTACTTTTAAGATACAGGAATGAAAAATTTTAGATAGAAAAAAGAATGAAAAATTAATAATTTCTGTATTTTTTAAGGTAAAGGAATGAAAAAATTTAGATAGAAAATGGAATGAAAAATTAGTAGAAAAACTGATAGAAAGCAACAAGCCATGTAAAGCCATTTTGGGGTGAGAGGACAGTGATGTTTTGCAACAAATCATGTTAGTAATTTTCCAACCTCTGATTCTGACAGTATACACTGTTTGACAGAGCGAAAGAATGCATCAGTCTTTATGTGTATGTGTGTGTTTTGCCAGGCTTTAAAAATGCATTGATTTCAGGAGGCTTTTGATGCACTGATTGGTTGATCAGATGCTGCTTTTATTTTCAGTTATAATTGTTAAAACAGCTGGTATTGGACAATCATCCAGTCCAGCAAATATATAAACAAACAATATCAAAACAAATCAACAGCATTTGTTTAATAATATAATTTTAAAGAGAGATGCTGCATTTTAACAAATGTTCTGAGGATATGCTTTTTTTTATCAATCAGTTTGATGATAATTGAAACATTTGATGTTTCTCATTTTTATTTTGTAGTTTTATTATTCTTCTGATCTGATATGCGTTGTCAGTCATTATGAAAATCAAGATGAAAATTCTTTCAGATAAATAAACAGCAAGTTACTTGAGTAATATTATTATTATTATTATTAATGTTTCCAGAGCCCATTTCAGAATGACTTGTCTTTCTAGATTTACTGTAACAAATCACCTCCCTTTTCCCCTTCAGGGCAATGTTTTGCAATGATTTAAAAGAAAAATACGAAGAAAAAATAGTAATTAAGGGAGTTGATGCAGAAACAATGCAGATTCTGTTGGATTACACATATACAAGCAAAGTGCTGATCACTAAGGAAAATGTGCAGAAAATCCTGGAAGCTGCCAGCCTTTTTCAGGTTAGTGAATATTTCTGGCATATGGAAAAATACACAGGCCTGTTTCACATGTAACATTAAAGCACAGATCAATGGTTGGAAAATTGCTTTTAAAACATAATTAGTTAAGGTTATAGTTCCAAGTCCCTCTTCCACTTGGTAAATTAATGTTGCTGTGGAAACTTTAAAAAAGTATCTTTCCTCTTCCTCTGATGTTACTAATGTAAATATGTTCCATTGCTTTAAAAATATCTGAATGCTACAACCTTTTGGCCTATGGTGCAATACTGATTTTCCTCCTTTCCATTTCATTCTTGCCTTCAGCGCCCACACCAGAGCAAGAGGCACAGAACAAGCCAGCCCTTGAACCGAGTAATATTCCTTCTCCACCATTTAGCGAGGCTAGGGCTCTATAACTACAAAGGCAGCTTTACAAACTACAGCACAATTGCAAATTACACTACAAAAGAAGTGAAATTATCCCTTGCTTATGATAACGTGACATAGTCACACTTTTATTATTGGAAATTTGTTAATTTGCCATGGGCCAAAAAACATTCTCATAGGTTTATGCAGACTGGTGGAAAGCCTCAGAGGTTGTATCTGTATGGATTGGAATGGATTTTTTTTCCCTGAATATCCAAATTATATACTTTTTGTTCCTCTTTGTTCCCTATGAATTCTCAGGATCAGGTTTTGAAACCCAGGGCAGGAGCTGTGCGTGTGTGCGTGTGTGTGTGTTTGTTTAACCCCAGAGATTCCAGTATCAGTGAGGTAACATCCCATGCCAAGATCCATTGTCTTCATTCCTCTTGTAATTTGAGGCATCTCACTGCTGATATATTGCATGGAGAAGGATGGAGAGAGAAGAAAACCCTGTTTATGCTGCCATTCACCCCACTTTCAGCAGGACACGGAACATGAGTGTATTTATGGCATAATTGGATGCTGAGGTGGGAACAACCACTAGAAGTGGGAAATGAGGAATGTAATAGCCCAATATTTACTATGATTATTGGTCATCTGGAGGTATGACCCAGGAATATAATAGCCTGATATTTTACTGGGATTATTGGCTTTCTGGAGCAGTCTTTACAGTCAGAACCAAAGCTGCTTTTGGTTGTTGCTGTTGTTATTGTGTGCCTTCAAGTTGTTTCAGATTTACTGCCAGCCTAAAGCAAAACTACAATGGGGTTTTCTTCACAAGATTTATTCAGAGGAAGTTTGCCTTTGCCTTTCTCTGGAAGTGAGCTTTAGTCCTGTTTTGATTCATAATGTAGTACAGGCTGGAGTGATCCGCAAGGGTCTTCTATAAGTGGAAAATACTTCCATTAAAACCTAAAGGGACCTCAAAATGTCTCCAAATTTCCAAATGTGCTTTCTAGAAGATTTGGGAGGGGATACAATTGGTCAATTTTTGGCAAATCAGTTTTAAGGGAATGGGAGTGCAGGAGTCTCCACAGAGCAGGGGTGAGGAAATGGCAGGGGTTTGTGGACATATTGCCCCTCAGGGAACCTTAGAAGATCTAACCATCTTCTGGCCCCATGTCCACAAAAATGTTTACAAATTTGTCAGGTCCCTAGGGGATGTGGGGGCCAATTTTGCCACATTTTACCAGTCTGAAGGCCACGCTTTCTCCAGCTCTGGCACAGAGGAATTTCTTGTCCTTTATTCGGATATAGCTTTTAGTCTAGTAATGTAACATAAATTTAAACAGCAGTTTTAAATGAACTGAATTCTTAAGAAGGTCTCTCTTTCAATCTAAATGCAGTGGAATTAGAGTCTTTAACCCTGTTTACAATTGACTTAACATATTAGACCTTTCCCACCAATTTTCTCATCTCTTTCAATAGGCTATAATGCTAAAAAGGAGAAAGTCTATACAATCTAATGTTACAGATACACATAGGTTACTGATTTTGAACTTCATTTCTGTAAAGATTGACTCAAATGTTTCTCTAAAAACAGGAACTGAGTGGTTTAAAGGCAAAGTCTGTTATCTTTCAATTTTCGTAAGCAGTTTAAATCTGTCAACAGGACATGGTTCTGAGCACAAGATTGCTCTTTAAATACTTTAAGAATCTACATATCCTTATAAAAAACTATATCTGCTTTTTCACTTCTCTCTTTTCTCTTTAATTTCTTTTTTATACATAGCTCTTTCTGGCGGGTAGGAGTAGTGAAAGAAAACAGTTTCAGAAGTGTCATTGGGTTATCAACAGTTAAAGGAGAAATCTGCCGAGCTGGTGGTACTTCTCATTCCCTCTGCCAAATGGGTTCGTTCCATTTCATTGGGTCACTGGCCATGCAGAGTATGATGGGAACTGTAGTCCAGCACACCTGGAGAAAGGCACCTTCTTGAGGAGGATGGTCTACAGTAATTAATCAAAGGGTAAAAATGGCCCTTGATATCCTTTCCAGTTCTGTAATATGTGGGGGGGGGGATTTGTCCAAATAATCAGGTTATACTGTGTCCCTCACATACATTTAAAGATTTTGTAGGACAGTCTTGTAAGTCTCAGTACCAACATCCAGTCCATGTCTTGCTCCTGAAGGAGGCTGTTGTGATAACTTTGTGACCCTCAACCTCATTTTTAAAAATGGGCGTGGATTACTACAGTGGGTTCAGGGGCCAATTTCCAAAAATGCCCAAAAATAAAAGCAGAAGAAGTAGCCAATCATGCACTTCTGTTTTTTAAAAATCTTTTTTTATGTTAAACAATCCAGCAAGAAGATTGCAACATATTTAAAAGGTGAATTTTTATTCCTGGATGGATCCTGGAGAGGCAATCCACTCTTTTTTGCCAGAAAAAATGTGGCCTGGGGATTCTGTATTGGCTTAGGGATGCAAAAACAGCGTTGCAAGTCTTCATGGAACCTGAAGGTCACATTTGATCTATCCCTGTTTTAAAGACCAGGTAATATGTGCTTCCAGAAGCAGAATGAGGAGCACTCAGCTGCTGTGTGTGGATTCAGAGAGCTTCCATATGAGACTTTGTAGCATGTAATCAGCCTGAGCAATTTGCACTACACAAGTTGTAGCACTGTGATTCCACTTAACCTGCCGTGGCAACATCTTATGCAATCTTGGAATTTCCAGGTTAGGGAGAAGCATTTAGAATTCTCGTCCAGAGAGCTCTAGCACCACGGCAAATGACAAACCCCAGGATTCCGTAGGAAGTTACTGTGGAAAACATCTTGTTTTATTCATGGAATTTTTCTGGAGAAAGAGTCTAGACACTTTGACTTGTAACTTTTCTATCTATTCATGCTGCTTTTTCCAACTTCTTTCTTTTTATAAAATTTTGCTGAAGAGAAACGCTCACAGTTGCTGCTGAAGATCTTGCAATTGGTAATGCAAGGACTCCTTACCCCTGAAAATGCCACTGAATATCAGTTAAGGAAGCATGGAATAGCACCGCAATGTCTTTTAATGGGTAGCACCAAGAGGCTTCCATCTGGAAGGAATCCTTATGCCGGATGGTAAATCTGATTAATTTAAAAGCAGAGAGGGAGACATGTACCATCATATTCTAAGATATTACTTGAGCCAGAATATTCTGGCCATAGAGTGCTACCAGTCAATAAAAATCATATTTTATTAGAAAAAGTAGAGGCTTATGGCTCTTATGTCAGTGGAACAGAAAGTCCACTATCAATTTTAGTCAAAACTATTCCTCAAATAGGATCAGTCATTTGGATAGGTCCTTTAAAATTTGGACTAAAACCTGGAGCTGATTCACTGTCTCACTGGCATGGTAACTATCAGTCGCCACTGCAGTAGACACACGCAAAATGTACACACTTGCGTGATTCATTAATATCATTACATTAATATCATTAGTGGGTGATTTCTTTTATGAGAAACATAAAATATAAAAGCACCCCTCTATTTGGTTTAGCTTTTCTTTGAATGTTCATATGTTTGCCACTTGTTTTGTAATTATTGATTTTATTGTATTGTTTTCAATTTACTTATTACAAGCTGCCTTCTTTGAAAGACAGAGTGACAATATTTTAAACACCAAAGTGAACAACCTGAGGCTGTGCCACTGAAAACTGTTTTTAGCAATGTGTGTGAAAAATTGGATCTTGTGTACTTTGAGACTTGGCATGATGATGTGGAAATCTCCCAGAGTCTTCAGTCCAGATGGTTGTATAAGAACAGACCTTCTAACTGTTGTTGGCTCTACACAGAGTTTGGAAATTTACATTTTAAAAGTAATCGGTTATTGTTATTTTTTCAAGGGCACCCAATTCTTTACTATTATAACTGCAAGTTATTTTTTAAAAAGCAACTTCAACATTTCTGCAAAGTAATTAAAATAGTTACCATAAAAAAGTAGGACACTGGCCTATGATATGAGACACACTTCCCTCCCTTCCCACTTGTTGTCACCTTAGGATCCACAACAGAACAGTAACACAAGGCACAGAATGAGTCGGCATTTGAACCATGTGATATTCATTGTCTATCATTTAGTGAGACCACATCCCAAGAAGTATAGCACTACCACTGCTGCTATCGCTTTTGTATATTTCCCAACTTCTTTTCCCAAGCCAAAAAACCTTAAAAGTTGCCATCAAGGACTGACATTAACCTTTGCCAAATTTTAATCGCTATGTAACTTATTTACATCTTAGTTACTGGAAAAGGAAAATTAGCTAGAAGTGTTTCATAACTAGTTGCTTCTAAGCACTAAGAACAGCTATAATCCCCCCTGAGGTTTTGTTTGTACTGAAATCCTTATCACTTTGCAGTATGGTAAGGATTTTTTATTTTGGTCTGGTGCTTCCTGTTCTCCTAACACCATTGGCCTTTTCAACTGCCTTTGTCTCTGTTTTTCCTTGAGTAAACAGAAGCATGTTAATCATGACCAACAATAAGAAAAGAAAGTTTTGATGATCATATATTACTTCCATGTAAGTAGCAGCAGCAGCTGTTGTTGTGGTGGTGGTGTGCCTTCAAGTTGTTTCTACCTTATGTTTCTACCTTCTACCTAAAGCAAACCTATCACAGGGTTGTTGGGGTTTTTTTTGGCCAAGGTTTATTCAGACGAAGTTTGCCATTGCCTTCCTCTGAGGCTGAGAGATCACATCTTGCCCAAGGTCACCCAGTGGGTTTCCATGGCTGAGAGAGGATTCGAACCCTGGTCTCCCTAGTCCAACAGTCAAACCACTATGCCATGCTGGCTGTGTGTAAGCCCTAGTGCCAAGAAAAGCAGAAACAGTATACATACCTTCCAACTGTCCCAATTTGGCAGAGACAATCCTGATTAATCCTCTTTTGTCTTGCTTTTTCAGCTTCTTTTAAAATGTCTCTTTCTCTCTCCTCCTCCCAGTTAGCCCCTTTGCCCTAAGCTTACTTCAAGTACTGCAAACTGAGTTTGAAATGGAAAAATAGTTTTCATTCAGTTAGCTCAGCACCAGGGAGATGAGAGGTGAAGGTAGAATTTTGCCCTTCTCAGTAGATTCTGGCAAAAATAAACAGCTACAGCCTCTCCTACCTTGTGTGTTCTTTCTCATTAATAATTTTTGCTGTATTGACCATACTCTGATATTGCTTGATCACATGTGTCCCAGTTTTCATTTGTGCAATGTTGGAGGTTATGTAGTCCTCATAAACCTAACTAGAACCAGTTCTGACACCCAACATGCTCTTTATGGGACAGAATTAACACTGATGCTTCGTCTGTGAAGAAGATTAGAGTAATCTTTTTCAAGGCAATAGGTTATGAAGGCCACACATTCCTTCACTTTTCTCCATACCACATTGGCTGCATTTTAAGACATTATTATATTCCATGGCTGCTCAATGACAAAGGCAGCAAGTGCCCTGAGGCATGTGATGAAGACAACACTGCAGTATCACAAAATATGACACCGGGTTTGCTTTATAGATGGGATGTGCCAGTGGAAATCTTCAGAACACTAGACTTTCATGTAACAAGAAGCAGGTTCCTGTAGAAGTGGATAGCAGTAAGCCAGATAGAATAGCACTGAGTAATAAAAATGATATTTGCATATTTTATACCAGGCAGAACCCTTGTTTCCTCACTTCTTAAGGGTTTTTAAGAGTAGCAAAATCAACAGACAACCACAGGGCTTGTGTACACAGTAACTTAATGTGCTTGCTCTTCTCCTTACAGTTTTTGCGGATGGTAGAAGCTTGTTCCAATTTCCTCAATGAAGCTCTTCAACCGGAAAACTGTGTTGGGATTCTGAGACTGGCCGACGCTCATTCACTCGATAAACTAAAGCAGCAAGTCAAGAGCTATATTATCCAGAATTTTACTCAAATACTGAATTACGATGAGTTCTTAGAGTTGCCAGCGGACGTCCTGTATTGTATACTAAAGAGTGATGACCTCTGCGTCACTGAAGAAGCTCAAGTGTTTGAGACAGTTATAAGTTGGGTGCGTCACAAGACAGTGGAACGACTCCCTCTCTTGCCTGATGTTCTTGAGGGTGTCCGGCTGCCCCTTTTGGACCCTTGGTACTTTGTAGAGACTGTAGAAGCTGACCCGCTCATTAGGCAATGCCCAGATGTCTTCCCTTTGCTTCAAGAAGCCAGAATGTACCATTTATCAGGGAATGAGGTGAGTAAGAACAAAGCAAAATAAAACTAGCACACACACCCCAAATCAAAAAAGAGAGAATAAATATGTGAGCTGCATGAGTTTCTCGGAGCTATCTGTTCTGCAGTCAGCTTTCTGCAACTTTCCTATATTCTCTGGTGGCAGAATGTCATCCTGTCTCTGGAGAAGCCTAATGTCCAAATGGTTTTTGGTTGCTTCCACAGCCATGGTAGCAGCATTGGGAGAGGGAGTTGAATGAGTCTGTTGCAGCAAAACCAAGAGAGAGTCTTGTGGATATAAATTTGTGCGGCCTCAGCATTTATATTCCTCTGGCCCCAAAAGCTGTGTGTTAACACCAAAATCCTTGCCTAATCTTACTCTCTTCTTTTTAAACTCAGTCTCTCAAGTGTTATCTTATCTACTTTAACATATGACAAAAGACATGCGCTAGCTTTACTGTCTCTGTCATTGCTCTTCATGTGTGGAGAGCAAGAATCTGGAATCCTTTTGCACCACATGATTATAGCGCTACGGTCCCATGGTAATATCCTATAGAATCCAAGAGTTTGTAGTAGATGAGGGAATTTAGAATTCTAACCCAGAGAGCTCCAGTGCCTCTTTAGAGTATAGACACCAGCGTTCCATATGATGTAGCCATGACACTTAATGCAGAATCAGAGTGATATCATTTTGTAGTGTGAAAGAGCCCCTTGAGAAACTTCTCTCTGATGGAAATTTTCACTCTCCGTATCAGTAGGAGGAAGAGGCAGGGTTAGCAAACTTCACTTCTCATGTCTTAACCTGAAGTAGATAACATAATACCTGGATAAGGCCAAATGTGCGCATAAATATTATACCCTCCAACTGTCCAGATTTGGCAGGAACAGTTCTCTTGTCTCACCGTTTCAGCTGCTTTTCAAATGTCCCAGATTCTCTTTCCTCCTCCCACTTTCTCCCTTCTTCCTTGGTTTACCTCAGTTGCTGCAAAACGATTTCAAAGTGCTAAAGAAGTCTGCACTCAGTTAACACAGTGGGAGGTGAAGGACAAGAAAGGACTGGATCTTGCTGTTTCTACTAGGTTCAGGCAACTGCAAACTGCTGCAGTCTCTCCTAGCTTGTATGCTTTTCCTCATACATAAATCTTGCCATCTTGACCACACTCTGATGTTGCTTGGCCACACACTTTCTGTTTTTTTTCTGTGAAATATTGGAGGGTATGAAATATTTCTACGCTACTGGTGATGACACTTTTTCATATTGTAAAGTGGGCCTTAGTCCACAAAAGCTTGAACTGTAATAAAGCTAGTCAGTCTGAAGTTTTACAAGACAGTTTCTTATAGTTTTCCCCCTTTCTAATTTATGATCAACTTTCAGTTATAAATGATTTTAATTTCAATATAAGAGTGTCACCATTATCACTTTCCCCCCTTTGATCGCCTTAAAAATATAGCTCTGGAGAGAGAAAGGAGCATTAAAGTGGGTAGTCAAAGATCAGACCTTTTTGGTTAGGAAAAAAGAAAAAGTTTATTGTGCACAATGTCTCAGTGAGATCATTCTCAAAAGTCTGAGCCCCACTCCTTTACATCCACAGAAATTTATAGTACAAGACATCACATGTCCAAGAAACGAAACTGACACAAACAATAGTTCTCACCATTCTCCTGCGTAATCTTACAAATGTTGCAAAGCATAGCGAGGCACATTCCATCCTCCCTAACATTCTATCTCACAGTGTTCTATTGTTCTTCTTTCAAACACAGAGTGACTTCAATTGCAGAGAAAATTAACTGCTTTTCCCTAATGCCCTGAGGTCATCTAGACTGAACCAAAACTGCACGTCCCCTATAGCATGATGTTTGTAGTACAGATTTGGAAGCTAATGCTGGAAAAAGTAAAATTCTGTAACAGTGACAATATGAGATTGATTGTAAATGTTAAATATTAAAAGTACTGTGCAGAATCAGGGAACAAAGAAGGTTCTTTAAAGAAAAAGTCACACCCCTATATAAATGCATACTAAGGTATTAATGAATAATGAATAAGGTATTTTTATTATGCTGATATTATTAATTTTATTGATTTGGTTTTAATGATTTGGTTTTAATGCATTCAAAGGAATCATTACAGAATCTAGACACTGACTCAGAAACTGTACAACCTCAAATGAAAAAGAGAAACAGAGCTGGGGGTTATTTTCATAAATAATGTGGGGAATAATACAGAAGTCTGTAAAACCACATGGCATAAGACCAGGTACAGAGCAGCAGTTCTCCAGCTCTAGTAACAGCTGGTGGTTCTAGTATCAGTAGGGCAATGAATCCACTTTGTTTTTCAGTCTGTATTTTTTTGGGTATCAGTGTCAAGGTGTTGAACTTATTTTGGGGAGGACTAAAACTTTGCTGCTTTTAAAGATGGACTAAAACTTGGAATGAATTCACCACCCAACTTGACATGGAAGCCATCGCTCCCTAGCACTATCATCTAGATACGATCTGCTAGGCAGGAGTGAAACTATCAGAATGAAGTGCTCTAAGGGCCTTTCCACACTACACTGTTATAGTGCTATTATTCCACTTTCAACATCCTATGAAATCCTAGGGTTTGCAGTTTAGGGAAGGGCATTTAAAATTTTCAGCCAGAGAGCTCATTGGCCTCAGTAAACTACAAACTCCAGAAGTCCACAGGAATAAGAGTACTATAACAGTCTAGTGCGGAAAGGCCCTAAGACCCAGCCCCAGCAATCTGTACAAAAGTTGCTTCAAGGATCAGGAGAATTTGCAGGGTTATAATCCCTTTGATTTTTGAGCAACAAAGGGCATGACAACTAGGTTGGAAGGCAGATTGAAATGACCTTAAAACAGTGATTCTCAATCTGCTCTTCAGATTTTTAGATTTTATCTCCCAGAATTTCTAGCCATTAGCCACACTTGCTGAGGCTTCTGGGAATTGAACTTCTGAAATATCACAGGTACGGCTGGGGAAAGTGCAGCCCATGGGGCTGTGAAGGGCAGTCTTGTCACTTTTTTGCCCCCATTTCAGGCCCAGAGGAGGCCTTTTTTCTAACAGGAAGTGAACTGCAGATTAACCGTTATGTTACTTTCTGTTGTGCGAGAAACACCTCAGGGGTGCTCTGATGTCCCAGGGGGCCCAAACATGGTGGAATTGCCCCATGCCTGCTGGAGGGCATTTGAGTGGAAAATTTGATTTTGTCTTTTTTTTAAGGCATATTTTTTATTAAACGAAAATTGGTAGATTAGTAAAACACATATTGTAACAATTTGATTTTGTCTTTTGTAGCTATGCAGGGAATATGGTCCTCTCTGTTCTCCTGGAGGGCTAATATATCACCTAACCCCTGACAGTCCCCCGTTCCTGATTTAGAGCAGAACTTTCCTGTGTCACAGCCCATTAGTGTGTTGGCTGCAGAGTGTAAGTATGTCACACAAACAGGGCTGCCTCTCCCGCTGCCGCAGAGGGCCAGGGCCGGGTGAAGGGGCTGCCTCTGCTGCTGCCACCACCACCCTGGGCCAAGGAAGACCATAAGCAGGGTGGCAGCAGCAGCAGGCCAGGCTCGGGTAAAAGGGCTGCCTCTCTCGCTGCCGCAGCCTCCCTGGGCCGAGGAAGGAGCTCAGCGACAGTGGCAGCGGGCCATGTCTGGGAGGAGGGGCTGCCTCTCCTGCCGCTATCCCAGGCCGAGGAAGACTCTGGTGAGGGCGGTGACAGCGGTGGGCCAGGCTGCCTCCACATACTGAATTACTTACTGAATTATTGTGTTCTGAAATGACGCATATCTAAAAAGTGAGTCACCGACATGAAAAGTTTGGAAAGCTCTGATTTAGAGCATCATGGTTTGAAAAGTCGTGGTATAGAAAATCAGTGTCACCTAGGAGACTGAAGCTGAATGCCCACCTGTCTGATCTTTCCCTGAAATGGAAAGTTAGTGAGCCACCTGCTCATACCCTCCACCTGTTCCAGTTTGATGGGATTAACCTCAGTTACTCCTCTGCTTCTGACTTTCTCAGCTGCTTTTAAAATGTCCGTTTCTGTCTCCTCCTCCCACTTCCCTTTTGTCCTCAGCTTACTTTGGTGGTTGCAAACTGAGTTCAAAGTGCAAAAGTAGACCAATTCAATTAACTCAGAAGGGGACAGAGGAGAGGAGGGGGGCAGAATCTTGCCCTTCCTGAAGTCAAGACATAAATCCCCCAGTTCTAATAACTTTGGTCCTCGTGTTGCGTGGTCACCTGTGCCGTGGCCACAAGTGTCCCGGTTTTCACCTGTGGAATGTTGGAGGGTATGTCATCTGGTAACTGGCATCATCCTTAGGGGTGAAAATGAGTTGGTTTAAGAGTGACCATGCGACCATATTCTTCAAGGTCCCTGTATTAAACAACTCTTATTTTCCTTTCTACGTACTAGACCAGTGATTCTTAACCTGGGGTGTGGGGCCCCCTGGAGGTCTGTGGAGTCCTCACAGAGGGTCTGCAAAACCCTACTGCTGGACGCCAACCTCTGCAGCAGCAACAAGAACTTGCTTAAGGTTATCCAGTGTCTCAGCAGGGATTTGAATCCTAAGCCATTTCCACACTACACTGTTATAGTGCTATTACTCCACTTTCAACATCCTGTGGAATCCTGAGGTTTGCAATTTAGGGAGGGACGTTCAGAATTCTCAGCCAGAGAGCGCTTTGGGTTCAGTAAACTACAAAGCCCAGAACTCCATAGGACACTGAAAATGGAATAATAGCACTATAACAGTGTAGGGCAGAAATGGCCTAAGTCTCCAGAAGCCTTTAACAAATGAATGAATGAATGAATGAATGAATGAATGAATGAATGAATGAATGAATGAATGAATGAATATTTAAATCTTGAGGGTCCCTGGCAACAAATTATATTCACAGGGCATCTCTGATAAAGAAAAGGTACTAGTATCACTGTACTAGACTGTTTTTTCCCCCTAGGTGTGATAGTTTATTGAGCATTCACATTTTGAAATGAATACATTTCCGTACATCCATGCATTCTTTAGAGGAACTGTTACTGAAATCTGAAGGTGTGCAGAAGCTTTTAAGATGTGCAGAACCTCTTGAAGATTTAAGGGAGTAATTTACTGGGAGGGAAGGTAGACTTTTAAAAGGATGTTCAGAAGTTACAGGTCTGTTTAACTCTTACTTCCATTTAGATAATTTCAGAAAGAACAAAGCCCAGGATGCATGAATTCCAGTCGGAGGTCTTTATGATCATAGGGGGCTGCACAAAGGATGAAAGATTTGTATCAGAAGTAACTTGCCTTGATCCTCTGAGGCGTAGTCGTTTGGAAGTAGCAAAACTGCCAAATACAGAACAAGAAATAGAAAGTGAAAATAAAAAATGGGTGGAATTTGCTTGTGTTACATTAAAAAATGAAGTCTACATATCAGGTAAGGAACACAACAATGTTCGTGGGAATGAATTGAGAAGAAATTGCAGACTATTCTAAGTCAGGGGTGGTCAATTTCCAGGAGATAGCGGGCTACAACAACCCCTCCAGGACTCCAGAGGAAGGATCAGTTCTGGTTTTCATACCTAAAATAAGCCACCTGAAAATGGCCATGAATAGTCAATTGCACCTCATTGATCAGGAATGGAAAAACATGGATTGTGAGCTGTATGAACCCCACTGGATACGTGCAACCCCCAGCGGCCTTTCATAGCTTCCTTTCCTCACCCCAAGCCCTTGTAGTTGTGTGTCATTTCCCACTTATGGCGACCCTAAGGTGAACCTATTATGGGGTTTTCTGGGGTTGAGAGTGTGTGATGCACCCAAGGTCACTCAGTGGGTTTCCATTGCCAAGTGAGGAACTGAACTTGGTCTCCAGTAATCCAGTGCTCAAATCACTACACCATGCTGGCTCCTCCTGAAACTCTCATACTCCCCCTTAAAGGAAATCACTCCAAATGAGCAAATTGCCACTCATTTATGTAGCCCCTCTTCTCAAAGCAGAAAAAACTTCAAAACCAACATCATGGAAATGGAAAGTAAAACCTTTGATTTCATTTCTGGATCATTTTCAGGCAGTGCCACCCTATCCGGGCATTTCCATACCCTCTGCAGTTGTCAGCTTCTGTCCTAGATACTCTGAGGAAGTGATTGGTCAATTTCTTAGCCACTTTTTTTTTGAGGGGAAAGGGAAGAAGAAGGGGCTTCTTGGCATCTTTTGATTTGTGTTCGTGCCAGAAGTGTAGCTATGGAGGGTGGGGGGTGGGGGGTGAAGAAGGCAAAATGAGGACATGGGTCTCCCAAGTAAGAATGCTGTCGTTCTAAAGAAATGTTCCTTCAGGCCCTCAATTTCTATCATTGGAATAACTGAAAACCTCAGCTGAGCATTTCAAAATGAAATTTAGGCATCCAAAGAAAAGGCATAATTTCCAAGAGAATGTGAGCACAACAAATATAAGAATTGTGGATGTGAACTGTTATTCGCATCCCACTTTCTGCAGTGCTAGAAATTTGAGGAATAAAAGAAAATTTAATTTGGTGGGGCAGCATTCTTATTTGAGGAGGCAATGTCCTCATTTTGGCCTCTCCCAGTTACATCCCTTAGTGCTTTCTCAGGGTAACATTCTTGTCCTGCATTTCTCTGCAGCTCTTAGGACTAAACATATTTGTAAGGAACAACAATTGAGAGAATTCTTAGGACTGTAATGAGAGTTCATGGGCCAGACAAAGAAATGCTGTTGGAGGATGTATGCTTGGTAATGTTTTTGATCTGGGTATGCTCAATGCTAGGAAACATTCTGGAAGTTTGGTATATTCCACTTATTGCAGGAGGAAAAGAGACACAGCATGAAGTTTGGAAATACAATTCATCCATCAACAAATGGATCCAAATTGAATATTTGAATGTTGGAAGATGGAGACACAAAATGGTCGTGTTGGGTGGCAAAGTGTATGTGCTTGGCGGTTTTGATGGTATACAACGAATCAGCAGTGTGGAGACCTATGATTCTTTTCACAACTGTTGGTCAGAGGTAAAGATCAGATGCAGTTTCAGTAGTGGAGAAACTGGATAGAAGACTAAAATAAAGGTCTTGTACTATCACGTGTTAGCTAATAGGCAAATGGTGTTTTCAAATGACGCTAGAATTCATACCTTATAACTGTCCTGAGTTGGCAAGGACAGTCCCAATTAATCCTCTGTCATTGCACTTTTTTGGCTGCTTTTAAAATGTTCTCCTTCCACTTTTACTATTTGTCATTAGCTTATACTGTCAGGGCATGTGAGTATGGTGCGTCCAAGAAGGTTTTTCTAGTGGACAAGAAGGTGAGATAATGTGGCCTTGGCAGCACAGCTGCAAGCATTTGTATTCTTCCTTATTAATAACTTTTGCCATTTTGATCAGATTCTGATGTTGCTTGTTCACATGTATCCTGGTTTTCATTTGTGAAATACTGGAGGGTGTAAGAATTTTTTTAATAATGCACTTAACCAGAAGATACATAGGAAAGGAGTCTTTTTTGGAAAGATATCTCTGCTGCATTATCAGTGATCACATCTGGATGCACATTATGAAAGACAGGCAGCGGTGGCTGTCCTTCATAGGCCATTTCCACATGGGGGTAAAACCCCGTGCTGTGACGACCAGACACGGAGGTCGTCTATACCGCGAGGTGCACTAGAGTGGTGAAAAAAGGGGAGATTCTAGACCGCAAACTGCCCTCGCGTGGCCGCGGGGGTGGTGCTCCGTGTTTTATAAAGACCACTTTTCAAGTGGTCTTTTTAAAACTTGCACGTGCTACTCTGTCGCAGCGCCCCATTTAGAACTGCAGGGACGTGCTAGCGCGTCCCTGCAGAGCTGCTGGGGGCGGGCTTCCGGCTGGTGCACTGCCCCAATTGGTGGAGCGCTGCCGGAAGCTGCCGGCCGCCATTTTGGGCATTGCTGGACACCGCCGAGCGCTGCCGAGTGCCGCCGAGGTTTAGAGCAGCGAATTTGCGCTGCTCCCCACGGGGACGGAGCGCCCCACTACAAGGTAAGCTCCGTCCCCACGTGCGCTGCCCCGTTTCCCCCGTTTCACCGCCCCCCGTGTGGAAAGGGCCATAGTCAACCCAAAAGTTTTACTGAACTCCATAGGATTTGCTTATGACAGGATGTGTGTTGGATTGCACTGTGAAAAGCAGTATAATTTCACATGATTAAATACATAGTACTTAAGGGCTGTGTGTGAAGAAGACAGATCTGATTGTACTGGTTTACCTCTGGTGATTTGTGGAAGGCCTGCTAGGATTTCTAACTCTCAGAGGTCATCCTGAATTGTACTGTTGCATCGTGATGGTGGTGGTGGGAGTAACAAGATTTTTGCATGGAAGCCATAATGTCAGTTCAGTTCTGGTATTCAAAACAAATTCCTGGCTTCGGCGTTTATTAAGTGTTAAGTGTGTGTCTTTTCTACTGCTAGTTTGGGGCTCTGGTGGAAAGCAAAGTAAATCCTGCCACGTTCTTCAAGTTTCCTCACTCCTCTAACATATTTCATAATGAGTATGAAGTAGTCAATATGGATGGAGCATAATTTGCTTAAATTATATTCAATCTGTTTTGTTACTCTTTGACATGTTAAGTTTAGTTTAGCTATTCTAACTGCACATAGATTGAATTATTCTATCTTATCTGTAGTGTGATATTATCATGGAAGACATTCAAATGCAAGCACTTGTAAAAGTATGTCTTGGATGAGTTTCTCCAACATGCCTGTGATTTCCTGCAATATATATTTTCATGAGAATAGAAAAATTGAGCTGAAAATGGATAATAGTTTCTCAAAATCAAGTTATATAAGTCTTTCGTGTGTGGGTATGTTTAGGGAGTGGTATTTAGCATTCTCAGCCAGAGAGCTTTAGTGCCTCACAATCTACAAATTCCAGGATCCTATAGGATGTGGCCTATAGCAATTAAAGCAGAATCACAGTGCTGTAATTGTGTAGCACTCAGACTGTGCATAGATGGTGGGTGCCTATGCTGCTATTCCTCCTCATTAAAAAAAAAAAAGCATTATTTATGTTAATAGCAGGGGATCTTTGGCCCTCCAGATCTTATGATCTACAACTACTATAAGCCCTCCTCAATATGGCCAATGATAGTGAAGTATGAGAGAGGTAGTCCAAAAACACCTGAAGGGGCAAAGAGTCCTCAGCTCACTCTCTGTTCTATTGTACTTTCTCTTCCAGGTACTGTTTATCATACTGAGCATTAAATTACTGTACCAGGGTAGCAGAAACAACATAGTATACTCGATAGTGCTTTGTCACCTCTGATAGCTAATAGCCAATAGTGCAAACTGGGTGAGGAGGGGAATCTACATTAACACTGAAGGAAATATGTATTATATTGGATGAAAAACTCATCCTTCATTTGAAGTGTCTTCTTCTGCTCTCCTCAAAGAAAATATCTCCCCTTTCCTTAAGAAACCTTGTCTAGGATTCTATTTTAGGTCTTTTCCCTTTTACTTGTTTACATTCCTCCTTATTTCTTGTGCTATGAGAGTAATTCATTCCTGTGGCATCAACCACCATTTGTAGGCTGATGAGACTGAGCTCTATTTATCTTCAACTGTAGCTTCTATTTTTGTCTGTCCGCTCTTCATACTATGTTTCTCCACTACACCGTGTGAAAAAAATTCAGGGCAGCCATGTTGGCTGTGCAGCAAAATACAACCAAATCAAAAATCCACAAGCAATAATACTTTTATTGAGCCAACCCCAAAGCATAAAATATATTATGCAAGCTTTTCAAGCTTGACTGGTTTCTTCATCAGGCAAAGATGTTAATACACAGGAGAAAAATGGTGACAGCATTAGAGTCAAAGAGCTATATTTTTCTGAGATGTTGTCAGTTAAGATGGTATTGAGGGATTTCAATGCAGGCAGAGGCCACTTCTCCTATTGGCTATTGTAAAGTCTAGGGACCAAAATCAATAAAAGGTAATAAAATTTCAACTCCATTAGCAACAGAAAATTATTTTTGGATTGGAGCAGATTATAGATTAAACTGTTTCAGTGAAGTTTTGTAAAGTGTAAAAACTAAATGCTGGAGGCTGATTCAGAGTGAGACAGGAGGGGTCTTTAACCCTTTGTCCTCTGCTGTGGACCCATTCCAGTTAGACCCCAATTAGAGTGTTGTCACATTTACTTTGGCCCTTCAGTGATCTACCCTGACACTTGCTCAAGCTTAATAACAGGGAGAGCATTGTCACAACCAGTGTGATATACTGAATTGCTGGTCTGGAATATAGGGTCATCTGTCTTCTGCTTGATCACTGAGTGTTCTTGTGTCATTCACTAATTCTCAGCCTATCCTCTTGTACAGCACTGTTAGGATAGGTTGATATAACCCAGAATCCTTTCACACTGCACAATTGTAGCATTATGATACCACTTTAACTGCCTTGACTGCATTCTATGGATTCATGTGGTTTGTAGTGTGATGAGGTTCTAGAACTTTTTGGCTGAGAATTCTAAATACCTTTCCTAAATGGCAAAATCTAGGATTCCTCAGGATGGCTGTTAAAAGTGGAATTATACTGTTATTTACTGTATAGTATGAAAGCACCCCTCTCCATGTACCCCATGCTCCATGGAGGAAGGCTGGGATAAAAATGTGAAGTGATAAATAAATCAGCTGATTGAGAATCCTTTGTTTATCATCTGAGAGCACCTCCTTTACCTTCCTCTTCACTTAAAACTGAAAGTCTCATCCTTCACCCCTCTCCTCCCCAATCTTAGGCTCATGTTTGATCTTGTTCTTTCTTATCCCTATGGAAACATCTGTGTCTTGAGGGCATTTGCTTCTTAATATTGCAAACATTCTTCTCTTCTGATTTTCCTGAGAGCTAAACTACACCCCGCTTTAATACCTATTGTAGTTTAGGATCAGTTTCTTTTTACATTCAACTGAGTGTCTTGATTCAGATCAGGACCATTGTGTTCAAGTGGAGGAGTTTTATCTCCCCACAAATTATTTCAGAACTCCCCCCCTTGCCCCCACTGTGTGGGGAATAAAATGAAAAGGATTCCTCCATGTACCATTGCAAATCCCCCCATTTCTTAGCCCGTGGAGAGTATTTGAAATAAAAACTGAATGGGAGCAGAGATTTAAATCTTCGGGACTTGCTTGTGATGTTCCTGATCTGGATTGGGCTACATGGGCTTACTTGAAGTTTGAAAAGTGATCCTGCATTGCATATGATGTATTGAACATTACATACACATTAACCGTAAGACTCTGGCCTGACTTCTCATCAGTTCTCTTACATAGACTAGTTATTGTAATCTTGCTGGTCAACCAATTCTCCACTTACCTGGGTATCCCATTGTCTTCATTTTCCCCCTGATTATTTCTTTCCAAGCTATTCTGTGTGTGTGTTCATTCAGAATGATGTAAAGAGAGGGCTGATACACAGACATACATATATATACAGTTTAGAAAATGAAGATTAATCATGAGCCATGTTCCATGATTTTGTTTTGCTTGGAATTAATATAGGCAGCTCCTCTCACGATCAGTGTAAGCTCATTTGGGGCAGCTAGCTACAAGAAGAAACTCTATGTGATTGGAGGAGGACCCAATGGGAAGCTGGCCACTGACCAAACACAATGTTATGATCCGACAACAAACAACTGGAGCTTAAAAGCACCCATGCCTGTTGAAGCAAAATGTGTTAATGCTACAAGTTTCCATGACCACATCTATGTTGTTGGTAAGTAAAGCATTCATTCTCCTGTACAAATATAAATTTTCTCTGTCTTAAATTGGAAAATGTTAGAAGTCTTGAAGGAGCAGGAAGTGATTTAATAAAGGGTTGCTTCCTGTATACCAGAGTTGGGGAACCTGTGGCCCTTCCAATGTTGCAACTCTACTGCTCCTCTCACTCCTGTTAGGCCAGACTGATGGGAGCTGATGGGAAGTGGAGTCTGAGAACACCTGGAGGACCCAAGGTTCCTCAGTCCTGGTCTATACAATTAAATTGCACTTTGAGAGAAGGGAAGAGCACTGGGAATACTGTTTAAATATGGGTCACATACACATACCTAGTGTGTGTAGGGGAATTATTATAACAGCATCTGGCATACATTGGTGCTGGAATATGTCACTGGGTACTAGTTGTGAACAGGTTCTCTTAAAAAAGGGTGAATATGGTGTTACTGTATAATAACAATGATTACAAATGTAAAGTCGAAGGCTTTCACGGCTGGAATCTATAGGTTCTTGTGGGTTTTCTGGGTTTTGAGGCTGTGTTCTATTAGTATTTTCTCCTTACGTTTCTCCTGCATCTGTGGCTTACATCTTCAGAGGATATAAAATGATTACAATTACAGATTACAGATGATTTGATGATTACAGATCATTACAAAACTTCATTGTGGAATTTTCTCCTACAAATATATTGTTGTCCATTAGCTTGGACATATTTAAGAGGGGATTGGTTAAACTTTGGAAGATGGCACTTTCACTGGCTCTAGTCATGATGGAGGTACAGTCGGCCCTCCACATACACTGGGGTTAGGGTGCAGGACCCCCACAAAAGTGGAAAAACAACAAATATCAGAATGTCTCTGTGTGTATGTCTGTGGGAAGGAGTCTGAGGCATGGTGGTGAGAGTGGGCACCCAGGGTCCAAAGCAGGTCAGGGAAAAAAGATAGAAAGAAGTGGGTTAGCAAGGTGGCCCTATATTCCCTCTCTCTTAACCATCTCTTTCCTTAGATGTGTGGGGGGCAATGGGAGAGGATTCATGGTGCTGAGAAATCAGGATGTGAGACATCCTTAGCCAGCCAGCCCTGCAGTGGAAGATGGAGGAGTAGAGGCAGATTTTTAAAGAGCTATGAGACTTGACTGGAGCTGCAGAGAGAGAATGTTCCTCCAGGAAAGAAGTGGTTGAGGGTGGGGGTGTGGGCAAAAGTTGGAGAAATTTGCAGTGAAAGTTCAACCTGTAAATGTGGAGGGCCAATTGTATACTGCTTCCAGTTCCAGAAATAGCAGTTATCTGTGTATTCCTTGCTAGAGACTGTGCACAGGAGGGAGAGCATGGAGAGAGCTCTTTCCCTCCTGTCTTTCTTGTGGGCTTCTTCCCACTGCCAGCTGAGGGAACAGGATGGTAGATTTTCTGGAATATATGTGGGAATAAGTTAGCTTAAAAAGAGTGAGGGCAAGGAGATGAGATTATAAGAGACAGCGAAAGGAAAAGCAAAAAACGGGCCAATGGTGGGGTGGATGAGATCTGGGGTTTTCAAAAATTCATGCAGCTATTTCTTTCTTTCCCAAACTCAAGACATGGATGGGGATGGGAGAGGAGGGGGTGAAATAATTTTCTAGCTTTATTTTGGAGTGGTTTTAGTGCAAGCTTTTAACATAGACTTTAATGCCAATTTAGCATACATTTAATAGTTAAAAATTTCCCTTTTCAATGCAATTAGAGTTGGAATTTTTAGTTTATTAATGACTAATCAAACATATTAGCTGCTTTCTACTAACTTTTCTGTCTTTGCACATTAGCTTTTGGCTGTCTATTTGTTTAGAATCTTTCCTTGTATTGTGGGGAGAAGAAATCTGATACTAACCTATTGGACAGAAGCTTAATTTGTTTGATTGAGAGCCAGCACATTATTGAGAGGAATCATTTGCTCTCTCTTCCCATTCCAGGTGGGGCGATGAGGGCAATCTACTCTTACAGCCCACTCGCAGACATATGGTGCCTGATAACAGAGTTAAATCATGAACGAGCAAGTTGTGGAATTGCCCCTTGCAACAACAAGCTGTTCATCACTGGAGGCCGGGATGAGAAGAACGAAGTAATTGCCACAGTGCTATGCTGGGATTCAGAGACCCTGAAACTGACAGAGGAATGTGTCCTTCCTCGTGGAGTTTCCCATCATGGAAGTGTCACTCTCCGGAAATCCTATACATACATCCGCAAAATAGTGCCAGGGGCAGTCTCTGTGTAACTTTGGAGAAGACTCAGGAGATGGGAGGAAGAAGAAGAAGAAGAGGAAGAAATAATTACAAAATACCTCATTTTCTCCAAGGATTTATATAGGCTAATTGGGATGAAACCACTAAGCTGTCACAGTCCTTGCAAGAAAAGTTTTGTATAGTTGTTCAGTTTCCTGTAGAATAACATATGCCTTAAATTATGTTCATATCTGGACTATGCTATTTATTGACCAGAAGTATCAACCAGTGAGAAATTTACCCAGTAGTTAGTTGTGAGTTGCAGTGTGTGTGTATCTGTTTGTGTGTGTGCATGCATGTGTGCATGTGCACGACTTTGGATTTTTAAAAAATTGCTAGCTGCTTTAGAAGTTTTTTTTTTAATGAAAGTTTGGATAGATACATTTCAAATGAATAAAGTTAATATTTTTGATTCTGAAAGTGGTCATTGATTTTGCATCCACCTAAAAATATTTAATAATGTTTTGATCATAATGGAAAATAAGATCAAATCTTAAATAGACACATTCTCTTCTTCAGAAAAGAAAAGACTATTGGAAGAAGGGAAGTCTAGGAAACAGAAGACAGCAACTAGTGGTGAAAGGTCAGAGATCAGGGCTGTACATTTACTCTGCGTTTCATTCTAAACCAAGGTTCCCTGGAATCCTAGGGGTTGCTAGGAGTTCTACAAGATACTGTGATTTTTTTTTAAAAAAAATAAACTTTTTTGAGCTTTAGCTATAATAATTTTTGTGCATGGAATCCTGAATACTGAAAATTATTTCAAGGTCTCCTCCAGGGTCAAAAGGTTGGAAAAGCCTGCTCTAAACATTAAAGGAGATATTCAAGGCACTGAACCCACTCCTGAAAAAAAGGTTCAGCACATTGGATAGCTCCCTTACAGCTTGTACTAAAAATTGGATTCCCTATCCCTGACTCACCAGCTGCCGCTGTTGAATAGTAGGATATATACTTTGAATGCAGGACTTCCTAACTTCAATCCTTTTCGTGTCTGAGGGACCTAGGATAGACTCATGTCTGAAATTCTGGAGATCTGTATTACTCAGTGGGCAATGGTGAACTAGATGAATCAATGGACTGACTTGGTTTAAGGGAATTTTTGAAGCAGCAATAAAGCATAGGAATCATAGAAATGTAGAGTTGGAAGAGACCACAAGGGCCATCCAGTCCAACCCTCTGCCATGCAGGAAAACCCTCAAAGCACTCCCGACAAGTGGCCATCCAGCCTCCGCTTAAAAACCTCCAAAGAAGGAGACTCCACCACACTCTGTGGCAGCACATTCCACTGTCGGACAGCCCTGACTGTCAGGAAATTCCTCCTGAGGTTCAGGCGGAATCTCCCCTCCTGCAGCTTGCATCCATTGCTCCTTGTCCTGGTCTCAAGAGCAGGAGAAAACAAGCCCACTCCCTCCTCGACATGACATCCCTTCAAATATTTAAACATGGCTATCATGTCCCCTCTCAACCTTCTCTTCTGCAGAATAAACATACCCAGCTCTCTAAGTCTGTCCTCATAGGGCATGGCTTCCAGGCTCCTCACCATTTTGGTTGCCCTCCTCTGGACCTGCTCCAGCTTATCCATATCCTTCTTGAATTGGGGTGCCCAGAACTGGACATAGTATTCAAGATGAGGTCTAACCAATGCAGAATAAAGTGGTACCAATACCTCCCTCGATCTAGACACCATACTCCTATTGATGCAACCAAGAATTGCGTTGGCCTTCTTGGCTGCCGCATCACACTGCTGACTCATGTTCAGCTTGTGGTCTATGAAGACTCCTAGATCCCTTTCACACGTACTGTGAGCCAGCCACGTGTTCCCCATCCTATATTTCTGCATACCATTTTTTCTGCCTAAGTGTAGGACCTTACATTTCTCTCTGTTGAAATTCATTTTGTTAGCCTTGGCCCAGCTCTCCAATCTGTCCAGGTCCTTTTGAATTTTGATCCTGTCATCAGGCGTATTAGCAACCCCTCCCAATTTGGTGTCATCTGCAAGTTTGATCAGCGTGCCCTCTATTCCTTCATCCAAGTCATTAATGAAGATATTGAACAGCACCGGACCCAGGACAGAACCCTGTGGCACCCCGCTAGTCACTTCTCTCCAGGATGAGAATCTGCCATTGGTGACCACACTTTGGGTACGGTCAGTCAACCAGTTACAAATCCACCTGACAGTAGCCCTGTCCAGTCCACATCTTACTAGCTTCTTTGCAAGAATGTCATGGGGAACTTTGTCAAAGGCCTTACTGAAATCAAGATATACTATGTCCACAGCATTCCCTTCATCTATCAAGCAAGTAACTCTATCATAAAAAGAGATAAGATTAGTCTGGCATGACCTATTTTTGAGAAATCCATGTTGACTTTTCGTAATTACGGCATTGTTTTCTAAGTAATTAGAAGCTGACTGTTTGATGATCCACTCCAGGATCTTTCCAGGTACTGATGTCAGGCTGACTGGGCGATAATTATTTGGGTCCTCTTTTTTTCCCTTCTTGAAGATGGGGACAACATTTGCCCTCCTCCAGTCTGCCGGAACTTCTCCTGTCCGCCAAGAGTTTTCAAAGATTATAGCAAGAGGTTCCGCAATGACCTCTGCTAGTTCTTTTAAAATCCTAGGATGCAATTCATCTGGCCCTGGAGACTTGAATTCATCCAGTGTGGCCAGGTATTCCTGTACTACCTCTCTATCTATTCTGTGCTGCATTTCCCCCACTTCCTCACCCGCTCCCCAACCGCCAGGTTGAGTGTTTTTATCCTTTTGGGAAAAAACTGAGGTGAAGAAGGTGTTGAGGAGTTCTGCCTTTTTTCTTCCTCCTGTTATTAATTCACCATCTTCCTTGTGCAGTGCCCCTATCGTCTCCTTCTTTTTCCTTTTGCTGCGGACGTATTTAAAAAAGCCCTTTTTATTGTTTTTAATGTCTCTGGCCAGCCTAAGTTCGTTCTGTGCTTTAGCCTTTCTGACCTTCTCCCTACATCTCCTGGCTACTTGCTTATAATCTTCTTTGGTGATTTCCCCCTTCTTCCATTTCCTGTACATGTTTTTCTTAATACTTAGCTCAGCTGAGAGCTCTTTAGTCAACCATTCTGGTTTGTTCAGATGCCTTCCATTTTTCCTCCTTAATGGCACAGTTTTAGCCTGTGCCTTCAGTACCTCCCTTTTAAAGAACTCCCATGCATCCTGAACTCCTTTCTCCTTGACTATTCTTGACCACGGGATTTCAGCCAGCAGCTCCTTCAGTTTACAGAAGTCTGCTTTTTTAAAATCTAAGACGAATGCCTGGCTACACTTGCCTTCTCTTCCCCACTGAATGCCAAATTCTAATAGGGCATGGTCACTCTCTCCTAAAGATCCAACCAGTTCTACGTCATTAACAAGGTCTTCCCTGTTGGTCAGGATCAGATCCAGAATATTTGATCCCCTTGTCGCCTCTTCCACCTTCTGGACCATGAAATTGTCTGCAAGACAAGCAAGAAACTTGCTGGACCTTGCCGCCTTTGCAGAGTTTGACTGCCAACATATATCCGGGTAGTTGAAATCTCCCATTATTACTGTATCTCTCCTTTTTGAATGTGCAGTCATTTGGTCTATGAAAGCGCCATCGAGGTCCTCAGTCTGGCTTGGAGGTCTGTAATAAACCCCCACTATAATATCCCTATTGTTTCTCGCTCCCTTAATTCTTACCCAGATGCTCTTGACCTGGCTTCCAGTGTTCAAGTCATGGATCTCTTCACAGGTGAAAACATCCTTGACATATAAGGCTACTCCTCCTCCTTTCTTATTTGGTCTATTTCTACAAAATAGGCTATACCCCTCTATTCCTACATTCCAATCGTGAGACTCATCCCACCAGGTCTCAGTGATGCCTATCAAATCATATTTATATTGCTGTACTAGGAGTTCAAATTCATCTTGTTTATTTCCCATACTCCGTGCATTAGTGTAGAGACACTTAAGTCCCCGTGCCCTTCCTGCAAGTCCCATAGCATTGTTTCCACCCCACCCACGATTGGATGCTATTCCTACTTGGCCAATATCATTTGGGCCTTTTCCCCCTGCACTTGCTGAGTCCTTGTCCTGAATAATCTTGTCTCCCTCCCCAGTTGTACTCAGTTTAAAGCCCTCCTAATCCTCCTTGTGAGACTGTTTGCAAAAACGTTCCTGCCAAGTTTCGTGAGGTACAGCCCATCCCTTGCCAGAAGCCCATGTTCCTGGAATTTCAAGCCATGATCCAAAAAGCCAAACTATTGGCGGTGGCAAAATGTGCGGAGCCAGCTGGTGACCTCTACTATTGTCCTTTCCCTTCGTGCACCATATCCTTGAACAGGGAGGATTGATGAAATGACCACCTGCGCACCAAGGTCCTTAAGCTTTCTCCCCATAAGCTCGTAGTCCTTTGTGATGTGGTGAAAGCTGCGCTTCACCGTGTCATTGGTTCCAACGTGAACCAAAACGAGGGGCTTACGGTCAGTGGGCTTGACCAGCCTGGCTAGCCTCTCTGTTACATGGTTTATCCTGGCCCCAGGAAGACAGCAGACCTCTCGATTGAGCTTGTCCGGTTTGCAAACTGCCGGTTCGGTTCCTCTGAGCAAGGAGTCCCCAACCACCAGAACTCGCCTCCTCTGAGTCCTGTCCAGGGTTCTTCGACAAGCAGATTTTTCCAGGATTGCCTGGGCATTGTGTTGAGGCCAGGAGTGCTGGTCTTCCCGATGTTGGATGCTGTCCTGTTGGTGTTGAAGTTCCAGTTGCCGAAGTTGGATTCCTTCTTGCTGATGTTGTGTTCCCTCCTTCTGGTGTTCCTCATCATTCACAGCACCAAGAACGTTGAAGCGATTCTGTAGTTTGAGAGTCTCTGTTTCCTTTCTGGATCTTCTACTTCTCCGTGTGACATTCCTCCAAGCATCGCTTTCCTGGCTCACGGAACTGATTTCCTCATCGGGCAGCTCCTCTGCATATCCGGTCTTCAGGAAGGTCCTCTCTGCCCTATCTAAGAAGTCTTCACCTTCCCTAATAAGACGAAGATTAGAAACCTGTGCCTCCAGCTGCCGCACCTTGACCTCTAAGAAGGTGACCAGCTTACACTTGCTGCAGGTGTACCCGACCACATCTTGTGGCAAAAAAAGGAACATGCCACAAGTGCTACAGGTGACAGCAGCAGCTCCCTCACTTTCCATACTTGATAATACAGAGAATAGAACAAGAAAACAAGAACAAAAACTGGGCCTCCTTTCTTAATTTGAGCTGTATAAGCTATGTCTGCTCAGCTAACTACCAAGCTCAGTTGAACTCTTCCTAAATTTGTTCAGTCGCTATAAGGATCAGTTGTTCCTAAACTTGAATGGTTGAACTTGAAGGATTGAAGTAGATGAATGAAATTGCGCGCGCCTATGGGAGTTCCTAATAAAGCCTCCTTCCCCTAGCTGGCTCCTCCCCCTAGCTTGATTAACTCTCCCTAGTTTGATTGACAGTTAACTGACTAACTAACAAACAATTAGCTGACAATAGGCTGTGAGCTCAGGGAGAGCACACAGCCAGCGCAAGCAAAAAAACCAAACCAAACCAAACCAAACAAAACAAAAACACAGAGAAATAAGCAAACAAACTCAGCCCCACAGTCCTGCAAAAACACCTATCAAAGTTGTCTTCACAGACCCAGCTTACCTTCTGCTCTCTCCTCTGGAAGTCAGCAAGAAGACTGCTGGGAGTTCCTCATAAAGCCTCCTTCCCCTAGCTGGCTCCTCCCCCTAGCTTGATTAACTCTCCCTAGTTTGATTGACAGTTAACTAACTAACAAACAATTAGCTGACAATAGGCTGTGAGCTCAGGGAGAGCATACGGCCAGCGCAAGCAAAAAAAACAAAAACAAAAAACACAGAGAAATAAGCAAACAAACTCAGCCCCACAGTCCTGCAAAAACACCTATCAAAGTTGTCTTCACAGACCCAGTTTACCTTCTGCTCTCTCCTCTGGAACCAAGAGGTGAAGGAGACAGGATGATGAAAGGTAACAGGTTTAGGAAAAATCAGGTGAAGATATGAGCAAGGAGCATTTGGAAGTTTGTTCAGTTGTGAGCCCAACCAAAAGTTTGCTCATTTATCAGAAATATTAGCTGAGTTGCCACGGTGTCACAAGCTGTTCTGGGAAATACTTCATAAGGATCTAGTAAGATCCACTTGCCTGCCTCCAATGCACACCAAACCTTTATTAAGGTTTCAGCACATTATAAAATAGTCTTCACTGAGAAGGATCATGATATGGCTAGTTGCTGAAGTTTAGCAGATATTGGTGTGGTAACAGCCTGGATGGCGGACACCTTGGAAATCCCTTGTTTACCACTTGGAGTTTCATAATGGAGGAAAGAGAAGATGCCAGTTGTACATATTTTCTGGATAAATAAATAGATGTCTTGGTAATTCCCAAGCCCCTCAGCAATAGTTTTTGCAGAAGGAGATCCCACTTGCTGTCAAAAGAGATCAGGACAAGGAAGTTGGCTCATCCACCCAGTATATTGTTATTGCCTTCTGAAGCATGATCTGTCCATTTATCTAATGTCTCTTTCTTCCTACTCTTGTTTTTCCCTGTGAAGAAGATTAGATAACCAGATGTATACTGCAGTATGGAGCCTGTCATTTCCTTTTGGGATATGTCATAGCTGCATAACCTGTCTGTGCCGTGCACAAGAAAGAGAATCACAGGGAAAAGAAAATACATGTGGTCAATGAAGTCATATGGTTCCAGTCTTTTAAATTTATTTGTTTATACTTTATTTCTGCTCTTAATCTCTTTTCAAATGTTTAGCATTTTGATCATTAAGTCCATTTTGTTATGTTGCTGAAACCTGGCTATTTTTATTCATTTTTGGCATAAGTAATATAAACAATATCCAACTAAGCAAAATAAACATAATGAATTAATGGCTTTTGGCAACTGCTTCTTTTGCTTTCACATACACTTTTTCTTGTTTTCTACAACTCTGTAGCCCAGCAGGTGGCACTGTTCTACTTTTTTAAAATGGATGTAGAATTTCCAGGAATAAAGGTACAAAATAATCCCTTAAAAGAGGGGGGAAATGCTTGTTGTTCTAACAGGATTTCTAGGAAAGGCAGAATTGATATACTGTATAATGTAAAAAACAAAACAGAGCATGAATCTTGGTTTCTCATAAATTATATAGCCTGTGGACAAAACATTCTGACCACTCATCGAAATACTGTGCTGAAAATTCCCATACAATATTCAGTGACAGAATTCTTATTGGAATTTTTTTGTCTCCAAAAAGAATTGCTGCAGAACTCAAAGTTGTGCCCAGAAGTAGGCCAGTTGGTCCAGCATCAGCTGAAGTGCATGCATACACAGGGGGCAGAACCCACTTGTTGTGAAGGTTTTCAGTTCTGAATGGATATCTCACCAGGCAAAGGAGCGTCATGCAATGAACCATCTGCATTGTGGTTGGAGGTCTCTGTCAGAGAAATGCATGTGTAGCTATCTTAAGTTTTTCATACTGCCTCCAACATTGGCCATTTCCACACGGGGTTTTTAACAGGGGGCAGAGTGTCCTCCAGGGAGGATGTCAGCACCTGGGGCTGGACTGAGTCGGACCTACTGAATGTAGATCCGCACCCCAGCCCGCTCTGGAACGATCCCAAGTGGTCGTCCAGAGCGTGCTTTTGAAAGACCGCTAAAAACAGGTCTTTCAAAAGCACGGAGTGCACCACTGTGAGCCTGCTCCCTTATGCAGATTCGCAGGCTTGCATTGGTGCGAGCCTGCGGGGGGCGGGCTTTAGGCTGGCGAACTTCAGCGGTTGGTCGAGACCCTCGACCAACTGGAAGCCACCATTTTCGTCCCCGGAGCAGTGCGGAGCGGCTGCCATGCACTGCTCCGGAGAAGCGTGGACCGGACCGGGGAGCCCAAAAGTCCGGTGAGTAGCGTCACGGGGCGATTCCCTCGCCCTGTGCGGAAATGGCCATTATTTACTATGGTGTTCAAATATAGGGTTCAGATGATGAATCAGACTTGACTAATGTATTTTCATGTTTCTGTGCTAGGTCTTGAGGAGAACATTGGAGCAAGTTGTTCCTTGTCTGACAACTTACAATCCACATTAGAAAGAGGCAAACCAGACACAGAGCCAGGTCAAATGTACTGACAAGTGAGCTTATGGGAATGGAGTGGGAGACAGTACATCATAGATTATGATTATTTTCTTGTTGAAAGCATGCTAATCATTGTTTTCTTTTGGACACCAGAAATTGACCCTTCCTTATTTCAGCTTGTTCATTCTCCCTCAATATTATTGTTATTCTTTACTTCCTTATGTTATTCTTTACTTAATGTGCCTCTTATTCCTTAGGTTGACCTGTTGCCCATCTCAGGTAACTTGAGCAGGAGACAGGAAAAAAATACCAATTAAATAAGAGTACTTATTAAACTAATAAATTGGATTTTTTAAAAAAAATATATAGCTGAAATGGAAGTAGCACAAGGTCAAATTCTATAACCTGGCCACCAAATAAGCAGACAGTCAGGAATACAAATTTTTTTTAAATTCTGTTTTGCCTTTTCATGCTTAATGTGAAGTTTCTTAAAGGAACCATCATTTATAAGCAATACTCCTGATTTTTCACAATTAACCAAGATCCTGTATGTGCTCAATTACATACAATTCATGAGAAAAACGCAGCACTGGATTTTTCCCTCTTTTTTTTGGATCTCATTGCTTTGTTTTGACATTTCTCTGCTCAGAGAGAGGCCAACAAATTCTGGAAAAGAATGTTCTTTCTCTACTGTGTTTGGCACATAGCCTTCAAGTCTTTCCAGGAAATGCTTTTCCTGGCTGTTTTGCCATTATGATATAACGACAATGACATCTGATTGGTCCGCTAACAGACATAGAAAGAAGAAATATATAGAGGATATGTATGGAGTAAATCAACCAAAGTGCAAATTTACTTTTCAACAATTGATTCAGGAAGTCTACTGCATTTGAGACTAGTAATTAATTTAGCTCTAAGGATGCAGATATACATGTGGTGGCATACCTTAGTGGAGGAATGAATGCAGATGTCCTACCACACTTCATATGTGTGACCTGGTAAAACAAAATGCCTGGCATCATATAAGGGGCATACACATGTGTAATTGTACATTACGCTTGTATATTTATTTTTTGGGTGATTCCCTGCCTGCGTCTGCAATGTCCCCATAGCCAGACTCAGATCTGTGATATCGTTTGCTGAGTCCTCCAGAGCTGCTATTTTCAACTGTTTTTGGCCATGTCTCCCCGCAGCTCTTCTCAGGTTCCAGGTCCCCCTGTCAAACAGAGATACAACATGAACAGAACAGATAGAAAATCATCTATTACTGAACACCATGAAAAATTGAACATTCTGGCATATTGGAGAAAACTTTAAAAACTGCATGAAAGTAAATGTCTATCAGGCCTAATGTGATCATTGTGGGCTTAAGCAGTGAATTTATCAGTCACGCCAAAATCAAATGGTGGGTTGGAAAGATATTTTAAATAGGAGGAAACTATTGACTCCAGTTAAAGTTGCTTCTTAAGTTTTTTGTTGGTTCAACTACCAGGGCCCCCATAAGCCCTTAAGGCTCTCCTTCTCACAGTTTTCTGTCTGCAAACCCCTTCAAATGTGCTAGGGTCCCTTGGGAGCCATATGGCCCCCGCTGAGAATGGTCATTGCAGAGGACTGTGGCTGATTTTGGTTGAAGATGTTCTTCATCTGCAGACTATTGACTTCATCTGCATCTTGACATCTCTGATTCTCTCCTCCAATGGCCACAGAATGCTCATTTCTGGGGGCTATCACAGTGACACAGTGAGTCCTGGTGGTAGCGACAGGGGAGTTGTAATGGAATGCAGAATGCTTATGCTACATGCAACCATGTGGAATCTTGGCCAATATATCTGTTGTGTGTATGATTTCCATGGATCCTTGCCCATCTTTTGCACAATAGAGTAGAAATACATTCTTCTTCCCTCCTTGGCCAAGTGCATGTGTGGTGTAAACATTTATGTGCATGTGCAGGTGTGGGTTTTTACCTCTCTCTTCAGCGAAAAAGGCTCCCAAAATGGCTTCCAAAAACCGGTCCCAGGCTTATAATTTATAAGATATGACATGTGAAGAAGAGGGAGTGGGGAGGGAAGGGGAGGAGAAAGCTAGGATATTAGTTGTTAAAGCTGCTGTTCTATAACATAACTATATAAGATGAAAATGGTTGTGGTAATTTGAAAAGTTGAGGAAGAGCCAAGGGCAGCTGGTCTCTCAGTAGAGGTGTTGGAATCTCCTCCCAATCTACAGTCTGTTGGAATGGCTGCTAAATTATGTAGCTCTTCTTAGATTGTCATTCATTCTTTCATTCATTCATTCATTCATTCATTCATTCATTCATTCATTCCTGCCTTTTCCTCCATACTGAGACTGAAGGAAGCTGTGAAAAGTTAAAACAAATACAGTTAAAAGCATTTACTGAGACATATGTAAACCCATAAACATTATTATTAAAATGGAATTAAACTAACCATAGAATTAAATCAATTTAAAACAATTTCATTAAAAGAAAAAAAGATTAAAACCAGCGAAACAGTGCACTACTAAAGTCCTTGCAGACAGTTCCCAAAAGCCGTAAGAAACCTTATCAGTCCTGCCTCGTCTCCCAGGAACTGAGTATTCAAATAAATAAATAGCTAAGTTTAGGAAATCCTGCAGATTTGTTGGATGTCAATGCAGATCATGCTGAACTAGATGGATCAATGGTCTGAGGGTGAAATTAGCTATAAACCCATTTTCCTCACAGAAATATGGTGCAGCGGTTAGATTTGCTAAATAAGCTTGTGTTTATCTTTCAATGACCAAACACAAAACAAAGTACAGTGGGCCCTCAGCATCTGCCAGGTTTTGGTTCCAGGATCTCCTGTGGATAACCAAGTCCCATTATGTATAATGTTGTAGTAAAATGGCATCCCCTATATAAAAAGGCAAAATCAAAGTTTGCTTTTTGGATTTTTTAAAAATATTTTCAAGCCATGGTTGGCTGAATCTGTGGATACAGAATCAGCGGATATGGAGGGCCGACTGTATGCTAAATGCTAGATATGTCAGTGAGAGAAATTATGTGCTATGCAAAGATATTTTTCACCAGTTGAGGGAGCAATTCTTCTTTTAAAAGTGATGCTAAATATATCATCTATCTATCTAGATATCATTTCCCTTCCAAGCTAAATATATCACTCAGAGTCAATTTAAGGCACTTTGTTTTTGAAACAGGGCAGAGCGTCCTCCAGCGAGGACGTTTGCACCTGGGGGCGGACTGGGTCTGGACTACTTTCTGTAGTTCCGGACTTCAGCCTGCTCTGGAACGAACAGAAGTGTTCGCTCGCCGTGCTATTGAAAGACCGCTTAAAACAGGTCTTTCAACAGTGCAGCGCAACCCACTCCGTGGCTGCACTCCGGTGTAGATTTGCAGGCTCACACCAGTGCGAGCCTGCAGATCTTCCGGGGGTGGGCTTTAGGCTGGCGAGCTTCACTGGTTGGTGAATAGTCCACCAAAATCATTTTTCTAGATAAGGTGTGTGTGTGGGTGGGTGCGCGTGCGCGTATGTGTGTGTGTAGGAGATTAGGACCATTTCCGCACTAGACTGTTACAGCGCTATTATTCCACTTGCAACCTCCTATGGAATCCTGGGGTTAGCAGTTGCGGGAGGGGCCGGCTGGCCTAGGGTTAGGGCTGTATGAAGACAGCAGCCAGTGTGGTCTACTGGTTTGAGTGTTAGACACTGATTTTGGAGACCAGAGTTAGAATCCCTGCACAGCCATGGAAATCCACTGAGTGACCTTGGGCAAGTCACCTTCTCTCAGCCTCAGAGGATGGCAAAGACAAACACCCTTTGAACAAATCTTACCAAGAAAACCATGTGATAGTTTTGCCTTAGGGTCACCATAACTAGGAAGTGACTTGAAGGGGCAGAAAAAGAACAGTATGAGGAAGAGAAGAATAGCACTTCTCTTCCAAGCTTTAACTTCTTGTTCATCACTCTCTAGGCTTTTGAAAAAAGCCATTCATTGTCTCCTGTAGTGGTTTATTTCTAACCCACCTCATCCCAAGCCTTGCGGCGGGGTACAACATAGATCAAAATGCAAGTAAAAACACATTAAACTGTTTAAATACATCAATTCATAGTTAAAAATTGACTGGGTAGGCCTCCTGGAAGAGTAGTTTTTTAAAATTCAGACAGCCTATTTTGCTGTTGAATTTCTTCCAGCAGGTCATTCCACAGTCTAGGGGTGGCTGACAAAAAGGTCCTCTTGGTGAGTGTTGCCAGTATAGTCCTTGTGGTCACTTTTGGGGGATGTCACAACACATCTTCAGTTCTAGCCTCCCCTGTTGTCCCATGTGCTGAAATTGGACTTTAAAAAATCCTTCCTGTAGTGCTTACTTTGGTGAGGTGGGCTGTAGAAGGAGGGGAAGCCCCATGACTCTATTTAGTAAGGCCAGCAGGAGACATTTAGCCTTCAAACCAGAGGCTCCCACTCTTGCTGCAAATCAACAGAACATTTTGTCCATGACAGAAAAATGCACATTTTAGCCAATCCCCCACAACCTCAGATTTCTTTAAAACATCTTGGCTCAGTTACAAGTGCATTTTCAGGGAAAGACAAACATTTCCTTACACTGCACCTGCCCAGATCTGGTTTGTATCCATACTAAGCTTGCAGATTTGGCAGGAAGTCCAACTTTCTGTGTCAACAGAGCATTATTTACTCACTCCTCAGTACACAAAGGGCCCTCTATATCTTTCTCTGCTTTTCTTAAAGTTGCTGTGGAAACAAACTAGTCTTACACAGGATTAAAGGATGTACTGTTGCATGTTTACTTTCTTCCACTACATAGCTGTGTTATTGATTTGAGCCATTGATGGATGAGTTAAAAGAGCATTTTGAAAAATGATGTGGCAACAGCACCCATGCATTGCAGCTTTCTTTCTCTTCTGCAGCTGTGATGGTGGAGGGTAGCAGTGAGCAAAATATGACTCTGTGGCCCCACGTAATTGTTCAGTGCTGTTTTTGCAGCCCTCAGTCTATCTAGACTCTCTCACACACATGCCCTCTTTCTTCCCTGCCTAGTCCCTCTCAGAAAATACCCAGTTTTCAAGCTTGACTCCTTATCACTTCTGGATTTGCTTTTTAGTTTTCTCTTTTTTTTGGTCATTTTTTGCAGTTCATGTCACTTCTGAAGATTTGCCGTATTCCACTTCCACAAATCCAAGCATGTCAGTTGCCTTTTATGCAAACCTAATTATGCAATTTACTCTTATTTTCATTCTAATTGCGCAAATTCGGCATGTTAATTGTATTTTTTCCTGCCATTACGTTTTAACCTTTATACAGTATTTTTGTAGTTACAACATACTGAAAAAATGCTGGACTTGGAACAGGAAGACCCAAATTCAGATCTCTGTTTGGCCATTGAATTTGCTGTTTGGCCTTGGGCTGCCAATGCCTCTCAGCAATCTTACCTTATAGGATTGTGGTGATTAATAGGAAGAGGGGGAACCATTTAAAGTGTGCACAAACATTTCTCATGCAGGACAAATACCCTTAAGGCACCACATCCTATCTGGAAGCTAAGCAGGTTCAGCCCTAGTTAATACTTGGATGGGAGACCAATGAGCACCAGGTGCTGTAGGCTACATTTTAGAGGAAGCAGCTGGCGAAACCATCTCTGAGTATTCCTTGCCTAAGAAAACACTATGAAATTCATAGAGGCTTCATAAGTTGACAGGTGACTCGAAGGCACATACACACATAGAAATTAAAAAAAACAACAATGTTAACATTTTGGCCCTTTTCGCACGGCATTTCCAATGTGAAAGGGCCTCTTGAGCGTTGTGCACTTGTGAGGAGCGGTCCACACGATGCACGCACATTTGCGCGACGCTCAAGGGCCTGATGCGGACCGCGCACACATTTTTCATTTTCGGCTTGAAGCTGAAAATGCTGTGTGGTCGCACATCACTCTGGGGCCCCGTGCGCACTTACCTGGCGTGCAGAGCCTCAGGAGCTGGGTCAGTCACACTTCCTGTCTCAGTGCAGCCTGGGAGGTCCCAAGCTGCACTGTGAAAGGAAGAGGCGGGGCTCTCGTGCAAGCAGGAAGCTCGTGCGGAGCCGAAGAAGCAGGGAAGCAAGAGCCTCTCTCCGGAGGCTGTTCGCGCAAGCCCTGCACCCCAGCACCGCGAAAAGGTAAGGTGCGAAAAGGGTCTTTGTCATGCACAGGCACTTCCAGTGGTATTTTCATCAGATCACTGAATTATTTTTGTTATCATAAAGTACCATATTTTCTGGCATATAAGACACACCCGTGTATAAGATGCAGCCCATTTATACACTGGCATATAAGACACACCAGCATATAAGATGCACTTCATTTTCAAGCAGTATTTTTCCTGGAAAAAAGGTGAGTCTTATATGCCAGCAAATATAGTACATGCTAAGCAGTTCATCTATGACAGGTTGTATATGCTTCCACCCAATTACTGTTTATTAGCATCAGTTAAGGTAAAGATAAATTTTCCATTTCCTCCCAACTCACTAATTATGTTCTCTTACCCCAATCTTATGTATAAATATCTGCCAATTGAGGCAACACTCCATCCATCTGATGAAGAGAGCTGCAGTCCACAAAACTGTATGCCAAATTAAGCTTGTTAGTCTTTAAGTGAAGATATTATTGGATAAAGCCAGCATGGTGTAGTGGTTTCAGCATTGAACTATGACCCTGGAGAGCAGGGTTCTATTCCCCACTTGGCCAAGGAAACCTCGTGGGTGACCTTGGGCATGTCATGTACTTTCAGCCCCCAGAAAACCCTAGGATAGGGTAACCTTAGGGTCACCATAAGCTGGAAATGACTTGAAGGCATACATCAACAAGAGGAAGAGGGTAGGTGCTAGACCTTGGCCATTTCCACACTAGACTTTATAGTGCTATTATTCCACTTTCAGCATCCTATGGAATCCTGGGGTTTGCAGTCTAGAGAGGGGCCTTCCAGGATTCCATAGGATGCTGAAAGTGGAATAATAGCACTATAACAGTCTAGTGTGGAAATTGCCCTTGTTGTTTTTGCTGCAAAAGACTAACACAGGTACTCCTTTTAAAAACTTTGGAAGGTATTCCTTGGTAAAAGAAAAAGAAATCAAAGCAAGTGCCGATCCAATGTGGCAGATGCTTCCTTCATTAATGCACCCTTGAACTCTCCTTGATGTAAATCCTCCTACTGCTTTCACCATTAGTAGGACATGTGTGAGTAAACTGTTTAAGTTCCCATACCATACAGCCAAGACAAATAAATTTGGATTTCGTCCATCAAAAAGAGGTGGTGTTTTTCTTTATCATTATTTGGGCCATTTTCCTCAAAACTTCAATGAAGCGTCAACCATAATAAGCCTCTTTCTACCTTCCTGCTTGCCTTTTCCCAGCTCCTTCTTTCTTCAGAGTAGCATTGTGAGGTGGCTGCATCAGGGAGCAGAGCACTGGAGCAATAAATTGTACTGTTCCCCATCTAAGGCCATTTCTACACGGGCATATTGCCCACGCTAGAGCAACCTCTCCTGGAGGTCTTCTTCATCAGGGTCTGCGCTAGAGCAGTTAAAAAAACTGAGGTTCTAGACCTCAAACTGCTCTAGCACAGCCCTGGGGGTGGCGCTGTGAGTTTTATAAAAACCACCTTCAAAAGTGGTTTTTATAAAACTTACCCGCGCTGCCCCGTAGCAGCCCCCAGTGAAGAACTGCAGAGACGCGGTAGCGCATCCCTGCAGATCTGCCTGGGGCGGGCTTCCGGCTGGTGCGCTGTCCTAATTGGTGGAGCACCGCCGGATGCTGCCGGATGCCATTTTGGGCACCGCTGAGCGCCGCCAAAATTCGGCGGCGTTTGGAAAGACGGGTCCGTGCTCTCCGGAGGGACAGAGCAACCCGCTCGCGGGTAAGCTCCGCCCCTGCGTGCGCGGCCCCGTTTTGCCCCCCCCGTGAGGAAAGGGCCTAACTCTCTCTTGCTGCTCGCACCCTGCCAATGTGCTTTCCCATCCATCTTTTCTCCTCTTTCTCTTGTCTTACCCCCCCTTTCTCTTTCGCTTCTTCTCTCACCTAACTTGTACCCTTGCAATGGGTCCTTCCTTTGCTCTTTGCACTACAGTTTGCACCACTCATTACCCCTTCCATTCTACTCATTGGAATGCATCCCTTCTTTGTGTCTTGTACTCCTCTGTTCCCAAAATTCACTCTCCCTCCTTCTCTACTATCTTCCTTGCTTCAGTCTGTGCCCTGGCATTGCACTTCTCCCTTGTTCCTGGTTGCCACACACTCTCCCTTCCCCTACACTTGAAAACCAGTGGCAGACATGTTTCCTTGCAGAACAATTTTGCAGGAGGGTACCTACTCATTTCGCCTCGTATCTTGGTGTTTAAAAGGGTTAGACACTTAATTTTTTTTTAATGAAGAATTAGAAGCTGGGCCAGGTGACCGTCCAAACAAGCACTGGGGGGCACTGCTTAGAATCTAGGTAAAACCCAATCAAATCAGTGTATGATAGGTAACCCTATCTGAAAGGCCAAAAGGGCTGAAAATCCTCCTCTGAAATTGCCCAAGTTGCTTCTTTATGGTTTAGGGATGATGAAGCTGATGAAATCCATTGCCAAGAGCCACTGTAAGCTGCTCTTAATGTTCTTGCTGTCCCATCTTCTGAAATATTGTCAGAAAAGTTTATTTTAATTTCTCAAAATCTTTATTGCCAAAGCAGCAAAAGTAACACAAAAACAAAGACAGTGTTATTATTTCTGCACAATGGGATTTATAATCGGAAACACCGGTGTCTGAATCATGCAAGATACTCAACAACTGGAGACAGCCGAAATATCCTGGAATTGCTTTTATGTGTATACAGTTTGTTCTTGTTAGGTAGCAGTTCCGTGCTAATAACTGTGACATAACTTCTGGATTCTTATTGTGTGGACAAATGTTTAAATCTTGGGAAAGGATGGTGATAACAACATGGCAAGGAAGTGCTCAGTTGTGCTGTGCATTAGGCAAAATGTGAGGTGACCTGAGCAATATAAGTCCAATTCTGGTAATGTATGAATTTCCTCTCAGTCTTCCAGGCTTGAATATCCTTAATAACTAATGACTGAACAATTATTATTTTCTCTTCTGCTTCTGAACCATGTACGACTCTTAGGGGCAAAATGGCCGTTAAGCTCATTTTTAAACCCAAATGAAGTTAGTAGTTAGCAGAAGTTAAAAACATTAATCACTTCATATGTTACTGGTTTGGATACTTTCTTATAAAATGGAATATAGAAACAGAAAACTGAACTAATACACAATACCAACAGTATGGAATTCATAAGATGGATTCTTGAAGAATGGCTGTACAGAAAGATATTTCCCCCCCATATATACAGTATTTATGATTGGATCCAGACTGAGCCATGCTTACACTCCTTCCAAGTCAATGGAACTAATTTGCCCCTAAATCTACACTAAACATGAGTAAGATTTAACACTATTTAAACCAGCAGTGTCTATGTAGATGAAAAATAAAAGCTGGTAGCAGAAAACATTTGCTGTGAGTTACTTTTACTGAAAGTGGTTCAGAGCTCTATTTCAAATGGTTGCCTGGAGCTACCAAACCAGTCCAAGAAACTTGTCAGGAATGATTGCTTCACTAAGCAAATGTAGGTCCTAATTCCCCAGTCTGCAAGATAAATGCACAGCAATACATAATGAAATTTTATTCTCACTTAGACACATTTCACATTCCCTTGGCTAAAGTTTAAACAGCTACTCTGGCAAATCAGGCCCTTGGTCTAGAGTGACAATGCCCTCAAAAGTAATTTTCCTCTCCGTTATAATCACAATATTTCATGTATGTGTTTGATGAAACTGCTAGGAAAAATATGCTGAAAATAAAATGTGGGAAACCATATATTGATTCCTTGTTGCAACTCCCCCTTACCTTGGTAATTCACTAATTTGCATTTATTTATAGAACCAAATATTCTATACATTTCCCCTGGTTTAGTACTTGCAGTCTTTTTCTGATCAGAAACAGTTTAAAAGGTTGATCAATAATAAGCAATTGAAGAAACAATGCATAGGACAGAACATAGTATTTTATATTCTATGGGGTTAATATCCTTTTACAAGATAGGAGACATTTGTACTTTAGAAATCCAACTTAGGATGTAGGTTATCACTATTATCATCACAAGAAGTGTCTAGATGCTGTTCTCATTTGAAAATCAGGCATGTTTCTGAGTCCCAAATCTGAATACCCATGGCAGTTACTCTGGTCCTTTTGTCTTCCAATTTTCTCTGTAGAAGAAGAACTTATTCTTTCTTTCTTTCTTTCTTTCTTTCTTTCTTTCTTTCTTTCTTTCTTTCTTTCTTTCTTTCTTTCTTTCCTTCCTTCCTTCCTTCCTTCCTTCCTTCCTTCCTTCCTTTGTGAAATTCTTCCTCTAATTCATTGCTAAACAGCTAATGATTACAGTCAATTATAATCCAAACATAAAATACTATCAGGCTAAAACATTAACACAACCATACTGATTTAGCATTCACAACACATGTCGACCCAAATCTTGTTGTTTGTCCTAAGTAGAGTAGACCCATTGAATCAGTGGGATTTACCTACATGTTGACTCATTGGTCAACAGTTGATTGAATGAGATTGCTGTAGTTGGGACTGGTGAACTGGATTCTTGATACTGTCTTATAAAAAACAAATCACTAATTATGTGGCCAGGAGATTTCTTCAATAACTGAAAAAAAGTGTTTCCAGTTTGTTAGAAAAGGTCACACAAGTCCAGGTCCTAGTTGCAAGTAATCCAGTACTGTTCAAGCAAATGAAGCAGGAGATACCACAGTTGAACGTTTCTGTTTAAGAAAGAATTTAAGAGAGGAAGAGATCTCTCTGTATCGGAGCCCACACAGATAAGGTGACAAAGCTTTGGGCAGAATGATCAACACATTACAGACAACCAGAGACAGCCAAATTCCTGTCTGTGGCCCTATGATAGCGTTCACATATAGCAATGACTCAACTACAGTAGTCAAGAGAGGAGAGAAATGAAAGAACAAGATAATTTGGTGCATCAGGAATGTCACTCGGGCTCTAGAGAAGATGCTCTTCCATATCCCTGACTTTTTTGTTTTGAAATACAGGATTATATAACAACAGAGGATGAGGGACAAACAAAGAAAAAGGGCAGAGACTGAAAGCACATAGCAATATTTCACTGCACTGTTTTCTTGTAAAGTCAGTGCCAGAATTATGGGAAGAGAGCAGTCTTCCACAGGACACACACTGGGTTTCTGAAGAGTCCTGAATATCAAGAAGACAATTGCAGGGAAAATCCCAGAGGAGATCCATAGAAATAGTATCAGCTTCTTTGTGCGCGTAGAGGGCAAGATGGAGAGATAATGTAAAGGCCAGAGAATGGCCAAATATGTGTCCAGGACCATCGCTATAGCTGTTAGCAGCCCTCCACAGTAAGTCATTGCCAACAAAAACAGCAGAAATACACAGGCATTTTTGGAAAGTTTGAGGTAAGATACACTGAAAGCCTCAGAGATGGTGTAGAGTATCAGATATAGCAAATCACAAATCAAAGCATTTCCCAGCAGCAAGTACCTTGTTTCCTGGCGGATGTTGACTTGGGAAAAAATCACAAACAAGATGAAAGGATTGACCAGGATGGCTGCTATAAGGCATATAATTGGTGGGATAAGAAACATCTTCGTCTTAATAAATGGAGAATAGTTGATCCATTCTTGGATGCTACGTGAAGAGGTTGTATTCAAAGAGAAGGCGGTATTGACTCCAAGTCCGCTATAGAGAAAAGTCTCATTCAAGGAAGTATTGACTCCAAGCCCACTATAGAAGGAGGATTCATTCAAGGAGGTATTGAGTTCAAGTCTGCCATTGAGGAAGGTCTCATTCACAATCCATTTTGATGCACATGAGAAGAACTCCATTTCTCCTGGAGATTTCTAGTACTGGCAGATGTGGAGAATAAAACAAGAAGTTCTTTGACACTGAGCTTTTGCAGTGAGCAATGATACATTTCATAGCCATGAGAATACCATTGGTAGCCAATACTATAACAATATCTGCTTGCAGAAAACAGGTGGTTTTAAGGGAATTCCAAAAATAAACCCTGTAATCTCCACAAAAAAGTAGATTTTCTTCATCCTCCAAAGATTTACAGTGTGCTAGAGAAGCAAATACATTCATATAGGGTGTAAAATTCAAAGTGTAGAACAAGCACTGTAGTAAGAAAATATATGGGCTACTCATTACAAAGAACTTGAGTTTGTTCACATTGCATTATGGCAACAAAGTAGCAGATGGACTATTAGCTTGATTAAACAGATGTGATGATATAAAAGCGGGCATTCCAAATATGCCAATGCAATCAAGTTGTAAATGGAGCCAGAGAATATTTTGGAGTGTTTAAATGCAATAAACATGTATTGAATCAATTCAGTCAATAAGCACAGTGCTCTTAGCTTCTGAAATACAAGTACACTGTAATAATTAAATGCATGATTCTTAGCGGACTTCAGAAATATATTTCCCACTAATCTGAAAAAGCTCTGATCATTTACACATGGAGACAGACAGACAGATACACACAGAGAACAAAATCCCATATATATTAGTAACCAGATATGAGAAAGAGAGTTGCAAAATAGGTTAGGTTCAAATGGCACATTAAAATGTGACTTGAGCTCAGTCTAAAGTCTGAACATCCATTTTTAAAAATATGTTTTAGAAAAAAGTTGTAAAAGGCACCTAGATTGGAAGGGACCAATACAATGAAATGGTTGGAAGTAAAAAAAAAAAAGCAGGCCAATTGTTTTCTTACAGTTAACAATTAAATTCTTACAATTAAATATATTATTATACTATAACAAATGTCCACACCTTTCACAGCAGTCGCCTGCCTAGAATAACTTATTGGGAAGTCTGAATAATCAGTGTATATCATGAAAAAAAGATATTCAAAGACATTCTTATATAAATCTGGGATGCACATGAACCAGATTAATCCAAAGGATTATATTAAAGAATGTTTCAACGGTCATGTCCACCAAGGCTGCACAAATTTCATTCTAGTACTGCCTTGAGTTGGTGTTCGTAGCTAACAGTTGCTGTAGGATTCAAGCCACTGTGGGCTAGATACGAAAAGATAAAAAGTTTCCGGTTTGGTCTTCAGCCTTCTATTGAGAATGATTAAGCTCGGGTTGAGACATAACCCTAATTCTCCAGAGACAGCATCTAATCTTCCTGGTTAGTTTAAAAACCACATAGTTTGAAAGATATTTAATCCACCTTACACCAAATTTAGCCTTCAGGGAAAAAAAGCATTCAGCTGCTGCCCAACTTGAAAAATCTATGTTCTCAGAACTATCACCTTCTTCCTTCTCTTTTTCTGTCAATACTTTTCCTTTACTTTTTCCTTACTTTCCTTTTTTCCTTTTTCCTTTTTTTTATTCTTTTTATTCATCAATAACAACATAAAAACAATTGAGAATAAATAACTCAACATTAGAGTAATACAATACAATAAAAGAGAATATCTATACATTCCAGCATTTTCTCATCTCATTTATTGTTTCTTACCTACACAACACACACTTTCTACCCATCTTCACAAATACAAATACAAATACAAATACAAATACAAAACAAACTTTCTAGAAATACTTAGAATTTAATGTCTTCCCTTATTCTCCTTTCCTGTCTTCCTCGGTGATTCTCTAGTTAGCACTTACCAACGACTAAACAATATAGACAATATTTTTAAGAAACAAGAAAAAAACCTCCACCTTTATCTATCCTTATAAATTCTTAAATTTTAAACATTCACTTTCAACTCAAAGTTTTATTTTTTATCATTATTCTTTTCCTTTTCCACTTCCGAGTGGTTCATATTTATATATATTTTCCTACTCCTCTATCTTTTCTCCCATTCTCAGATTATTCTAGACTTTATCGTTATCAACCTTATATCTATAAAAGCTCTAACCTCACTTCTTGAAACTTCACAATTTATAGAGTGCTATCTGTGATATCTTTGATTATCTATAATCCGTTGCTATATTTCTTCAGGATTTTTAATTTTCCTCTTTAGTTCTATATACCTATATGTATTTCTAGTATCTCTACCTTTTAACTTCTATTTTTCCTTTTCCACAGAAAATTCATCCTTCATCCCCATTATTGCTATCTCACCCCATTTTTCCTCTAATGCCAATAACACGGGGTTTCAAACTTCTTTAAATCCTTTCATCGAATTACCTGATATTATAATTGTCAGTCTGTCCATCTCCATTAGATCATACAGTTTCATTCACCATTCCTCTATATTTGATGCCTCTTTTTGTTTCCATTTTTTAGCATAAATCATTCTAGCTGCTGTAATCATGAAAAATAGCAATTTTTTTCTGTGTTTTCTTAAGTCGTTTGATCTCATCGGCCACATTTAGCAAATATATCTCTGGTTTCATTGAAAAATCTATTTGCAGTATTTTGACGATTCTTTCGTGGACTTTCTTCCAGAATTTTTTTGCTTCTATACATGTTCACCACAGATGGTATAATGTTCCTTTCTGATCACATTTCCAACATGTATTTTTAGTATTTTTTGTAATTTTTGCAATTTGTACCTGTGTATAATACTAACGATGGAAGATTTTATAATAATTCTCTCTTAGACCCATGCTTTTGATTAATTTTAATTTTTTAAAAAATAATAATAAAAAAATTAATACTTTCCTCTCTTTCTAGACTGCTTATTTTACTTGTTTCTTAGTATGGTATTGGTTGGTCAAGTAGTGACATAAGTAAATGTTTCCTCTTTTTCCTTGTTTAATGTATATTGCATATTCCATATTGTAAAATCTGTTTATGTTACATATTATATTATGTTATATGTTGTATTTGAAAAAATGTTTTATGTAAATATTTTAAGAATTGACATTTTAATAAAAATAATTTAAAAAAATCATCACTTCAATAGAATGGAACATTATATTAACCAGATTTCATTCTTATTCATTCTTCATTCTTCATTCATTCTTATATTAACCAGATTTAATTCAAGTAGCTCTGGTGAATAGCAAACTGTTGAATGAACTCAATAGGGCTTTTTTACTAAATAGCATACAGGACTGTGTTGTTGGTTAGCCAGCACCCTATGTATTTGCTTGTGACCTCAGCTCAAGTTATTTATATAGTATTATTGGTAAAATAGTACATTTTACACATACTTCATTTGAATAAATTCTTAAATGCTGTTATATTGAGAAAATCAAGAAACTCATTTTCTTAAACAAATGAGTGCACATATGGGAATATCCTGGATTCAGAATGTGAAAGCAGCATCTGTATCAGCATCAATGACAATTATAATGATGAGCCACGTATATAATATCTAATACACTCAACTGCTTTTCTAGCATTGCGTTATTATCTAAAATAAGAATAATGACCCCTGGATACACTATTGGGGATTAGAATTTAGTTGTCAATTGCGTTGAAGAAAGTTCTGCATTAAAATGAATCTATCTATCTATCTATCTATCTATCTATCTATCTATCTATCTATCTAAATATATATATATATATATATATATATATATATATATATACACATATATACACACACACACACACATTTCAGAAAAGACAGGACTCACTAGAAAAGACAACAAGGCTTGGCTTGACTCAATCAAGGAAAACACATCCCTGAACCTGCAATTGCTGAGCAGGGCAGTTGAGGACAGGGTGAGTTGCAGGGCTCACATTCATAAACTTGTCTTAGGTGAAGTTGACTTGACAGCAGTTAACAACAACAAATATATATAAAATTCTGTTGCATAAGTAATTAATCACTTATGCCCTGGATAGTAATTGTACTGACTCTAGGGAAGGAAGAATTGAAATTGTAATGCCATTATAGTGCCAGCAGCAGCTACTCTAGAATAGTCTTGCCTGTTAAAAAAAAGAAAACTTTTGAAAAAGCTTCTATTTGTTGCCATCATCATCATCATCGTTATATATAGCCTATCTTTCCCCTAAAATTGGAACTCAAAGCAGCTTCAAGATTAAAACAAGTATAATAGAGCTAAAATCATAGAAAAGATCTTCATTAAAATAGAATAAAACTATTCACAACATTAATTTAAAAACATACAATTAACAATAATAAAAGACAATTGAAATATGACTAAAAATACTTTCTTTAAAAAAAATTCAGTTCTAAAACCCTATTGTATTAATAAAAAAATTGCTCGGCAATGGAAGGACAGCAAGAAAAGGCTGACTGTCAACTTTGCGGGAAGGGAGTTCCAGGGCCTAAGGGCACCTGCCCAGAAGGTATTTTCCTTTCTCCCCACCATTCATGCCAGGGAAGGTGATGAGACTGAGAGAAGAGCCTCTCTTGAGGATCCCAGGACCTTACAGGCTCATACAAGGAACTGTTCAGCACTACCGTCTGGGCTCATTCCTCCAGGAACGAATGGTGCTAATGTAAAACGGTGCCTCCAAGTCCCATCCCAGTGGGAAGCCTAGAAGGATACCATCATTGATGGCACTGAAAGTTATCAAGAGGTCTGACAGAACTGAAAGAAAAAGGATAACTATTAACTATTAACTATTATTACTATTAATGTACAAAATAGTTCAAATTTCTATAATATGTAGTAATAAATAGTAATAATGCTTCGATAAAATTAGCAATGTTTTTGTAAACAGTAGGAATGATATTTCATAGGGCAAACCTATAAGGGTTATTGTTAATTGTTATCCCTCCTCTTCTTTTTAGTTCTGGGGAGGTAAAAATTATGTTATTCATTTTCATTTGTGTGATAACTGATTAAGGCTGTTACCTCACTTAAGGAAGGAAGTTCTTTTTCATTATATACTAATGTATTCAGTTTATTGTATTGTGACATATATTGTATTTGTTGTTTACTCTTGTTGTTTTCCTGTTTTTGTTGTGTTTGTTTAGAAATTTTGTAAAAATTATTCATTCTTTTCTTCTTTTCTGATTATCTACTGTATGTTTCTATATTGTTAATAATAAAAAGAATAAAAAAAAGAGGTCTGACAGAAGTGACAGGGACATACTCCCCTGTTCAGTTTCCAGTGCAGGTCATTCACCAAGATGACTAATGCCATCTCGGTCCCACAACCAGCTCTGAAATCAGATTGTGTCTAGATAATTTGTTTCATGCAGAAATTCCTGGAGCTAGGAAACTTGCACATACTCTAATACCTTGCCCCAAAATAGAATATTGGGTACTGGCTGATAATTATCCATCATAGAGGGATTCAGGGAAGTCTTTTTCAACAAAGGTAATAATTGTCTTCTTTACGCAAGTTGGAACTCTGCCTTGTTGTAAGGAGGCATTGACTATCCCATGCCCTTACTGAGCCAGTTCCCCTCTGGCCTGTTAAATGAGCCAAGAAGGACATGGGTCTAGCATATACATGGTGGTTCTCACTTTCTGCAATGCTAGAAATTTGAGGGCTGAAGGAAAATTTTATATGGTGGGGCAGAATTCTTATTTGAAGGCACACAACAACAAACTGATTTTATTGTACACTGTCCTAAGATTCTTGGTTGTAGGGCATGATGTAAAAAAATTAGCAAATAAATAAATAAATAAATGGTGTTGATCTATTCTTCATTTCCTGCTACATTAAAAAAAGAGGATGTATTGTAAAGCTGGAAGACACAGCAGAGGGCAGGGCACCAGCTGCCACAGTCTGCGGTGTAGCATCAGGCCCCATATCCTGTTAGCTCTCATGACTCAACTCGTGCATCAGAGGAAAGGCATCAGACAAGAGTGGTTGTGATAAGAGCCCAGAGATTGCCGGAAACATGCCAAGGAAATGAACCAAGTTTATACTGCTAGTCTCTGCATGGACTGATCTAAAAAAACCAGCACTTTTTAAAATCTGCTCTTACAAATATAATCTCATTTCTTTGTTCCACCACCAAGTAAAGAGCAACTTCCATATGGCTCGCTCCCTGAGTGCCTTCTGTTAACAACAAGGCAATCAGACCTCCTGTTTCCTTTGTTTGCTGGTTGGCTTCCAAATCAATACCTGCTGCATGTGTGTGTTGCTCTGCTTTGTACTGCCAGACAATGATCAGCAAAATGTGGAATTTAATGCAGAGAGAGAGAGCTCCTGATCCAATTCATATTCCGCTCCACCTGTTCCCACCTCTTACAACAAGTTGTTTTAATCGGTTGAACAGCTAACTGACCATACATAGGAATGTAATTCTTCACTAATTTTCTTCTTAAAAGAAGCAATGAGTACCTTTAGCAATTTTCTTTGCACTGTGCAGTTTTTGAATACTATCTGCAGCTCTCAAAGAAGCAGCTGTTAGTCTCTTGCCACATAAAAAAGAGGTAGGAAGGGGGAGAAAAAAGAAAAAAGGTGGCAGCACCTTTAAGACAAACTGGTTTTTATTTTTGCATGAACTTTTGTAGATATTGTTGGGTATTAGAGTTTCCAGGGAGTTAGTCCTTTAGGGGAAATTCAATGGAAGCTAAAACTGTTAGGAATCAGCCTTTTTTTAGCAGAGTAGTAGAAAAAGCATGTCCCGATCTTTGTGTGGCTTCTCTGAACTGAGACTGACTTCTAAGTTAAACGAGGTAATCAAGGTAGACAGTTTCAGGTTACAAACTTGAAAAGTTTACTAATGAATTTTACAATTACATATGTAATTTTACAACTACAAATACAATGTAATTTTACAATTACATTGGAGAGCCTAGATCCTATCTGCCTAACAAAAAGATTAGGTAAGATAGTAGCTTCATTTGTAGCTCACAATCTTCTTGGTGGAGAGGCGAAGCATGGTCAGAGGGAAGGAAGTGGAAGCAAAATGCAAAGAGGGCAAAGAGAAATAACTCTGGGAAGTGTGGTCTTTTCTGTCAGGCCAATGACCCCAGGGTCTATCCTGGGTCACATGGTTTCGTCTTCTGGTTACCATAGCCATACATTTAAATAACACAAAGAGCAAGACTGTAGCTTTAGGTGAGAAGGCTTTGACATCCAAAAGAAAAAGAAACTCTATGTTACCTAAGCCCCACTTGCCCTAGCACAAGAGAAGGGAGGAAGAGACGATGCCAGAATTTTCCAACAGATATAAACCCACTTATTTGGAAACAGTACCAAGTAGTATTAAGGCAGCAGGTATAAAGCATATTTATACAATTATGAGAGTAGGATAGAATGAAATAGGATCCAGACAGATGCAAATCATGTCCCTTTGTCTAAATTTGCAAAGAGCTGGGTGAGGTGATACACATTTTTCAGATCTTTACAATGGTTAGTTAGTGCTGATATGTGAAAGCAATCAATCTTCTTACCAAAAGTCAGTTTCCCTGGGTTCAAAAGTTTCTTGGAGAAGATTTCTTTTGTTATATGTGTATTAGCAAGGATTCTTGAATAAATATATATAGTGTGTCACAAAATCAGTGTCTTTGTTCACACCTCTGCTAATGGATTTGAATTTGTGAATATAAATCAATTCAGTTGTTTCTCTTGCAGTCTGAGACTTTTTTTGTGCAAAATTTGGACATTGTTGTTTGCACAGAAAACAACATTTTTTGTGCTGGAAGCATCATTTTCCTTTGCAGTAGATGCTGTTTTCTGCACAAAAAATGCTACTTCTATGCAAAAATAGCATGTGTAAATTTTGTATAGAGTAAATCCTGAACTGTAAAGATTCTCATCAGTCCAGCATTCTTTTTGTCAGGCTTTCTCAATACTCAAGAAATATATTTTTCAAATAATTTGAATATTCTTTCCATCCTGAGGTATAAATTGCTATAGAACTGGGGGCCTTTCCACACTACACTGTTATAGTACTGTTATTCCACTTTCAACATCCCATGGAATCCTGGAGTATGCAGCTTAGGGAGAGGCATTTAGAATTCTCAAGGGAGAGAGCTCTGTAGCCTCAGTAAACTACATACCCCAGAATTCCACAAGATGTTGAAAGTGGGATAATAGCACTATAAAAGTGTAGTGAGCAAAGGCCCTGGGAGTGTCAGACTGTGGCCCTCCATATGTTGCTGGACTGCAGTTCCCATCATCCCTCACCACTAGATATTTTGGCTAAGGTTGATGGGAGCTGTAGTCCAAGAGCTTCTAAAGGACCACAGGTTGCCCACTTTTCTTGTTGGAGACGCTGTTTCAGTAGATTCTGGGTGGTTCTCAGTCTTAATCAGAAAATATTCCAGAATAGAAATAGCCTTTACCAAGAAGGGTTTACTTTAGAGATGACTAGATTAGGACTTTAATTTAATTTGTCTGAAGGCTTTAATTTGTCTGAAGAAGGGTTGAAATTCAAGTGATATTTCTCTTTTTCAATAAATATTTGACCAAAACTAACTGCCCTTCTTTGTTCAGCACTGTCAGAAGTACTTGACTCAACTCAACGCCTAATCATTTCCCACTCAGAAAAGATGGGTGGGGAGAAGAACCACTTTAATAGCTTCCTTCCAAGAAATGAGTCACCTATATAAGGAACTGAAAGCATATTAGATGATTTAACAAATAATACATTATTGATGGTGAAAAGTTTTTACATAAAGTGAAGAAAAGCTTTCAACCAAATTTCATAGAAAATTACTTTTGTATGAACATTGGAATGACTACAGGTGAAATCTGGAACTTGAGATGAGCTTTATGCAAGCCTGCCTCACAAGTTGCTCACATCATTCATATGGGGCTGTAGAGCTCAGAGTAGAAAGAATGAGGACCAGCCATGCTCACAATAGCTGGATCCCCACAGCATTTAGTATGTTATTTGAGGCCATTTGGTGCGGTACAAACAACTCAGGGGCAAGTTTGTTGTGAGTGTGGCTGGTGCCTTTTCTTCCTGTTTATAACAGAGCTAAAAACATAGGGCTGGCATCCTGCTGGGAATTACCAATATAGAATCATAGAATAAGTTGGAAGAGACCACAAGGGCCATCCAGTTCAACCCCCTGCCATGCAGGAACACACATCAAAGCACTCCCAACAGATGGCCATCCAGCCTCTGCTTAACTACCTCCAAAGAAGGAGACTCCGCCACACTCTGAGGCAGCATATTCCACTGCCAAACAGCTCTGACCACCAGGAAGTTCTTCCTGAGGTTTAGGTGGAATCTCTTTTCTTGTAGTTTGAATCCATTGCTCCTTGTCCTAGTCTCTGGAGCAGTGGAAAACAAGCTCACTCACTCCTCAACATGACATCACTTCAAATATTTAAACATGGCTATCATGTTACCTCTTAACCGTCTCTTCTGCAGACTAAGCATACCAGCTCCTTAAGCTGCTCCTCATACGACAAGGCTTCCAGACCCTTCACCATTTTGGTCACCCTCCTCTGGACATGTTCCACTTGTTGATATCCTTCTTGAAATGAGGTGTCCAGAATTGGACTCAGTATTCCAGATGAGATCTAACCAAAGCAGAATAGAAGTGGTACTATGACGTCCTTTGATGTAGACATCATACTCCTGTTGATGCAACCAAGAATCATGTTGGTTTTCTTGGCTGCTGCATCATACTACTGACTCATATTCAGCTTGTGGTCCACCAAGACTCCTAGATCCCTTTCACATGTACTGTTATCCAGCCACATGTCCCTCATCCTATATTTATGCATTCCATTTTTTTCTGCCTAAGTGCAGGACCTTACATTTCTCTCTGTTGAAATTCATTTTGTTAGCTTTGGCCCAGCTTTCCAATCTGTCAAGGTCATTTTGAATTTTGATCCTGTCTTCTGGGATATTAGCAACCCCTTCCAATTTGGTGTCATCTGCAAATTTGTCCAGCATGCCCTCTATTCCTTCATCCAAGTCATTGATGAAGATGGTGAATAGCAGGACAGGACAGGCCCAGGACAGAACTCTGTGGCACCCCACTAGTCACTTCTCTCCAGGATGAAGAGAAGCCATTGGTGAACACCCTTTGGATTCAGTCAGTCAACCAACTACAAATCCACCTAACAGTAGTACTGTCCAACCCACATTTTACTAGCTTCTTTGCAAGAATGCCATGGGAAACTTTGTCAAACCAAGATATGCTACATCCATAGCATTACCTTCATCTATCAAGCTTGTAACTCTATTGTAAAAAGAGATAAGATTAGTCTGGCATGACTTCTTTTTGAGAAACCTATGTTGACTTTTAGTGATCATGGCATTGCTTTCTAAGCAATTACAAACCGTCTGTTTAATGATCTGCTATAGAATCTTTCCAGGTACTGATGTCAGGCTGACCGGGTGATAATTATTTGGATACTTATTTTTTCCTTTTTTGAAGATGGGGGACAACATTTGCCCTCCTCCAGTCTGCTGGGACTCTCTTGTTCTCCGAGAATTCTTAAAGAGTATTGCAAGTGGTTCTGAAATTACTTCTGTTAGTTCTTTTAATATCCTTGGATGTAATTCATCTGGCCCCAGAGACTTGAATTCATCTCGAGTAGCCAGGTATAATGTGTAACATACAGTTACACATTTGCAGCTGCTACATATTCGTGCTCCCTACACTTTTTGCTGTGGATGTAGAGCAGTTTGCTTGTGTTGTAGTCCTACCATTTTGCCCCACCCTTGGCAATCCTTGGCACTTTCTGTACCCTATCTTTTTCTGATGTCCTCCCATGGGCATCCCAGCAGTGGTTCTACTGGAAGGGGAGCACGACAGGAGTGTTCTCCTCTGCACTGGCTGCCTCTGTGATCAAGGAAGCATGATGGCCCCATCTCTTCCTGCTGCAGTGCAGCCGGGTACTTTTTCAGGCTGTGCCAGGGCAGGAAGTGCAGCCATTGCTTGTGATGGTGGTGTGATCATGGGTCATTGACAGGAAAAACCTGTCAATGCTTTACTCTGTGATTGTGCTGCCTGGGGATGGAAGAAAGACAGGACTGCGATTACGTCATCATAGTCCTGCCCTTCTCCCATCCCTATGGCAGGTTGAAAGAGTCATGCAGAAAGGGCCCTATTGTGGCAGAACCCGTGGCATTTACTCAGCATTCCAGATGTGGCCATTGGCTCCAAAAGACTGGGAACTCCATAGACTTATTCACTTAAAAATTGCTTTTATTGATTTGGCTATCCAAGTACCTCATAAGCAAATCATACAGTTTCTTTTTGGAAATATAAAGTTGAACAGTAAACACGGAAGTGTTTCCATTCTAGAACAAATTATGAAAACCCCTTTTGGTCTGTTTTGCCATCAGTAGGCCCATGCAATACATCAGATGATACCTAATTGCCATCCTCTCATGGACACAGCCTTCTTCTTGTATTATGTGACAAGGTTCCATGAAAACAATAGACCTAGGGCCCTTTTACACTACACAGTTATGGAGCTAATTTTCCACTTTAATTGATATGGATTCCATCCTAAGGAATACTGGGTTTTGCAGTTTAGGGACAGTTATTTAGAATTCTTGCCTAAAGAGCTCTAGTACCTCACCAAACTATAAATCCCAAAATTCCACATGATGCAGCCATGGCAGTTGAAGTGGAATCATGGTACTCTATTTGTGGTAGTGTTAATGGGCCATTTAAGAAAGAATCCTCTCTACCCCCATCTGTTTTTTCCTTTTAAACATCTTGCCTGAAGAAGAGATGTAGAAATCATGAATGCTTGCACAAATTTTGCGTCCTTTTGTTTGGCTTAATAAAGATTTCTAGATAGGTCTTATGTCCAATGTGGCTAACCCTGCTTTTTGATACTGATAAGGGTCAGTTTTATTTGCTATACAGATAATAACATTAAATATTATTTAATACATGTATAGATCAATACATAGAAATTTCTAACATTTGTATTATTTATTGATAATGGCCAAGTTCCAGCATCACCAGCCATAATTACAATGGAATTCCATTACTGTAACTACTTCTGTACTGGATAAGCTTGGTACCTCTGCTAAGCCAACGCACTTTGTGACAGTGAGACCCTTTGAGCTGTCGCAATTGCTGTTGCAAATTATCTCACTGCAGGGAAAGGAATGAAAACTTCTTTGCTTACTGCCTTACTCCCTAGCAGTTTGGAAAACCCTTCATTGGCAGAGGTGAATCCCCAAAAGTTATACATTTGTAAATTTATCTTATGAATTTATAAATATAGAACTGGATTCCTGTCATAGTTATGAAATATTATTTAAAATATTTTCTTGAAGAGTGTACTGTATACAATTTAGAGTGATTCCAAATGGACACCTCTTAGCATTATAAAAATAAGGGCATTATGCAGCTATTGTGGTTTTCCTTTCCTGCCAGAAATGGAAGAAGCAGTGAGATAATGTAGAAGCATTAAAAAATGTGAGTTCTCACAGTATAGCTTCTTTGGTTTTCCTGGTTTTTGTTGCCTTCTCATCCACTCATTCCATTCTTTTGGGGGTCTGTTTGTAGCAATATGCTCCCTTCCAAAAATGTTTTTTAAAGCCATGCCATTGTTTGCTGAGGTGGTCCTGTGGTTTGAAGGGGGAATTTTCTCCTCTGAATTTTAAAAACCTTTTCTTAGAGTTCTAGTGTTATAGTGCAAAACAGCCATTTCACTGATGCGATAGAGACAAAGGACAAGAGAAGGATATTTTTGTCTAGATATGTCTCTAATTAAAAAGAAATCAATGGGTGGGGGTATAAAATGTTGCAGCTGGTGCCAGGAATTGCCAGAAAATAATCTTGAACAAGAAATGTTGGATATTTTAACATCGCCCTCCCTGACAGCTACAGCAACAAACACTGCAACTTGTAGCAACTTTCTTGTCACTTTTGCTCCTTCCAAAGGACCCCATCATCTCAGGTATGGTATTATTTTGTTCATACTGCATATTCTATTTATACAAATAATAGTTGTTCATTTTTAAAATATATTCTTAAAAGGTACAAAACAATCTTTTTTAAAAAAAACCTCTAATTTAATCACACATCCAAAAAGACATAGTCAGTGGTGGAGCTTGGAGTGTGGGGCGTGGGGGCGTGGCTACAGTGTGAGGGGTGTGGCCACTGTGCATGAGGGCGTGGCCGCAGTGCGTGGGGGCGTGGCCAGGGCATGAGGGGACATGGCCAGGGCACACAGGGGCGTGGCTATGGGCTGGGATGCCCCAAAAACATTGCTGCCCGGTGCGAATAGCCCCCCTCCTGCCCCCATGTCCCTACATGACTGGACACAGTTCAGTACCCTCAATGTGTGTTGGAGACTGATGTCTGTTGATGGACACCAGTATCAGTCCCTATCATGTCTGTCTTTGAAAAGCAGACTTTTAAATACCAGGGATATAAATATATGAATATTTCAAAACCTGTTATTTGCTAAGAATAACAAGAATCACAAATGTTTTAGATGGATGCTAGCAGTCGGTGTTTACCAGCTATTAAGCAGATGGCTGGAATAAACCTCTCTATTCTAAAATTGGCTACATATGAAAACTTGAAGTCAGTGCAGGGGATGATATCTAATACCTGGGAAGACTGAAAGCCTGGGGAAGAAGAGGAGGAGGAGAAGGAGGAAGAGGAGGGAGGGGGAGAGGGAGGAGGAGCAAAGCAGCAAAGAGAAGAAATCAGTCCCTTAGAGTCTCAAATGCTTTATGTGAGCTTCTACATAAAGACCATCAGCACGCAGCCCCAGCAACAAGAATATAACAGCAAAGATTTCTGACTATTGACATGGTAAGATACGGCATTTAAAGACCTTTTGATGTGTTGGCTTGTGCCCTGGCTTTGGCGCAAGGGTGTGGTATGTTTGTTTGTCTTTGTCCCACTGCTAGCATGTCCACAGTTATTTTGAGCTTTTGCTCGTCTTGGCTTCTGTTTCATATGTCAATTACCCTTAATGTGCATGTTCATTCATTGTGATGGCATTGAATAGCAAGGTGATGAGATTGTAGGTGGATACAGCAGACTGACAGTTGTAGCCAGTAATGACGTGTTGGTTTCTTCTCAGGTATATTGCATAAATTGTCCCTCGCTCCCTCCCTCTCTTTCTCTGGAACTCTTTCCCCACTGGAGATAGGCTAGCGATTGGTTAGCTCACTGTCCTGCATGCCATGCAGTCGTTCCATAATGCGTGGAAGGAAAAAAAAATAAACAAACATTTCAGCTTCAGGCATAGGGTGGGGAGCTGGAGGAGGAAGACCTGTGCAAATTGTGGTGCAGAATTTTGTCACAAAAGAAATCTTGTCTCTTTTTCTCCCACATTCCTGCGTGCAATTTTCTTCCCAATCATTGATTTCCACTTTAGCTGGGGAGGAGTAATTACTGCAACCTTTCTTCAGATGGCTGATCAGGGAATGAGACCAGGAGCTATCCATTGTGCTGATCGTCTAGAACTATTACTATGTGCTGCATAATACCTTGTACAAAAAAGAAGAGAATATTAATAGGTCCATGACTGCTTGGCGTATTCATTCACACAGATGAAACTGGAGGACAAAATGAAGGCCTTTTCCTGTTGGGCAACAAGCTTTATTTGACTTAACAGTTGGCTTTGATTAATTTGATACTCAGAATTTTCCTTCATAAAGTACTAAAAATAATAAAGATCTATGTGAAGACTTATTTAGTATTCTGAAAATATACAAAAAATCTGAACTGGTTAGATTTCATGTTTCCCTCTGAACACATAAATCTTGAAAACAAGCCAATCGAGGGACACATGTTTTTGCCTGTTCATGATAGAAATCAGGGTGGGACTGACCTAAAAGAATATTCAAATGAGAATGCTATTTTACCCAAGACAAATGTATGGCAAAGAGAGCTGATGAAACAAAAAGAAAACAAGCAAAGCAAACAGGATGTTTTAAAGTATGGGATCTTGTGTTACTTAGGTCTATTTAGAAGACACACACAACACTATACCACATTCCTCTCTGACATGTCTCCTTTGTGTTACCCTTTTTTTTCACTGTCTCTTTCAAAATGGGAACTGGGAGGCTATTATTAGTGTATTCAATTTAATCAGTGAGAAGATGAGTAGTTATGGAAAAGCAGCCTGCTCTGAAGAGATAGATTTGGAATAAATTCTCATATTGGCTATATCCCTTAATACCAGTAAGTACAATTACAAAACTGCAAAGCACAAAGAAGTATTCTGGAAACCCATTCTTTCTATAAGGGGGAATCAAATCAAATTAAAAAAAGCTTATGTGTATATACTCAAAATATTCCTATGTTATTTCATATGAATATCTAGCCATTTTCCTTTGAGCTGCCTTTTTAAAAAATATAAACAAGCACAGTAGCCAAATAGGTCTAAGAATATGAATATGTATTTACACTAGAAAAAGCTACATGATAAAGTGTCTAATGAAGTGCGTTAAAAGCACTCTATACAAAAGACAATGGTTAGGCATTTTAATTAAATGGTGGCAATGAGCAATTTGAGATGAAGCTTTGGGAAAAAGATTAAACTGCACATCTTTTTATCACTAGTTGTTGAAACTGTTGACTATTTTTAAATATAAGTCTTTATAACCATACATGTAAAAATGGCAAATCAAACTGAAATTACAGAAATCAGAACTGTCTCCTGCAAGCCAGTGTCAAAATCTTATAGTGGCTTTCAAAGGGTCATTTAATTCAGAGAATTATAAAAAGCTTGAAGAAGCAAACATTACTTACATGCAATTCATTTGTTTGTTCCTTTGATGTGTTAAACTATTTCTTCTTGCCTTGTCCTCCTTTTTATCTTGCTATTATAAATAAGCAGCATGATTACTATCACATAATTATTATTTCTGATATGGTTGCCTTGTAATTTTGGTATGGTGGATAATCAGACAAACCGCAAGGTAACAATAGTGACAATGTCTGAACTCAGCTTTGTTTTTTTAAAATGTCTTCCATTGTGTATTGTATCCAGTTTCACTGTATCATACAACATTAATCAGGCCACTGAAAAGTAAACTTGGAATAACTTTACTGTGTCAAAAATTATTATTATTATTTTGCCAATGGTAGTTGTACAGGTACTCTAACTTATTTTATTTATTTGAGAGTTGCAAATGAAATTATTACTTGCTGAAGGAAGCTGGCTTCATATGAGAATAATGATAAAGATTTAACAAGGAAGTTACCTGTTTATATGGAGAAGTGTAGTGTCAGCAAAACTATTATAAATGAAAAAACTTTTAGGATTTAAGTGTATACATTGAAATTAATGGAGCTTAAATTCCTATGGCTGACTTTGTCATTAATTTCAATGGAACTACTGTGAACATGACTAAGTCTAGGCATCTTTACTCTGATATTGTGATAAGTAAATGAAGATTAGATGCATTAACATAAACAGTTCAGATATGTTTGACTGCTGCTCTAAAACAGACAACTTTATTTAAACATGACCATTATTTAAGGATAGAAGTGTCTTGTACAAATAACCAACTCAGTTCTGCAGTGCAGTATTCTCACTCCAAAGCCAACTGTTCCTTTAAAGGTGATGGCCCTAGTTGGAGGATATACCAATCTTTCCAGATCTTGCCAACTGACTAACAACATTTTGACTGGACCAGAAAAATATAGGTACTGAAGTTCTCCAGTTAACACAGGACACAGACAGATGTTATTCTGAGGACAAAAGCATGAACCTGGGTAAGCCCAGAGATCCTTATTTTGTTTCAGTGATACTTGGAAACTTCAGCTTTTTCCTTCTTGGTTAGCGCAGATCTGCCCTGATCAAGTTTCAAAGCTCTAGTGTAGACAAAGTCTCCTATAATAATTATTTGTATGGTTTCTCTCCATTGTGTGGATGCTGGAAACTGTTTCTTAAGTTTTATTCTGCTGTTTTAATTATAGCGCCAGTTGTGACCAGACAGGATGGAGTTCAAAAGAGGAAAAACCTTCATAAAATCCAGCATGCATCTGACACATGAGAAATTACCTTTAGTGGGCTTGAGTCCTAGAGAGAAGGACAATGCAGGAAAGGATGTCAAAGAAAGAAATCTTCCCAACACTGAAACTGCAGAATCAAGTTTCTCTGCAGATAAAACTGATAATATTTCAAATAGGTCAACAAAGACTGGTTCTAGTGAGAGCACCCTATTGCTTCCAGAATCCTTCTATAAACCTGTACGGAAAAGTAAAACGCATGACTGTGTTCTAAGAGGTGTAGACAAGCTGGAACAAAGTAGCTATAATAGCAACGTCTCTGAGGAGGGTGTTATAGCTCCTGGAAGAACTAAAGGACGTCTTATTAACAGTGCCAGCTTTTCTGGGCTTGGGAATACACAAAATTCCCAAGGTAAGAAAGACTCTGTGGTCAACTCAAGCCATTTCTTGAACAGCCCGCAGCAGATGATTGATTACCGCAATTTTGTGCCACAGATGCCCTTTGTGCCAGCTGTGGCCAAAAGTATCCCTCGGAAGAGGATTTCTTTGAAGCGATCCAAAAAAGGTCTCCGGGACATATTTCATATTAAAAAAAACAAGCCAGAGAATCTTGCTTTGTTGTCAGAGAAGCAGAAAAGGCTTCCATTTCCAGGGTGCAAGTCAGAATTAGCAGGTAGGTTTGGTAAATATTTCTTCAAAGCTGGGGAAACATTTACTGCTGATTGTTTGGCACAAGACTTTTCTGATGGTGAACTTCTGTCAGAGTCCTCCTATGAGTATTCCAGTGCTCTGTGTGAAGATGTTGCTTCTCTGAAGAGCTTTGATTCCCTCACTGGATGTGGAGAGATTTTTGCAGATGAGAGCTCTGCTCATATGGAAATGGAGGTCAGCAAAGAAATCTTACTAAGGCAATCTCAACAGAAAGAGAACCCTGCCGTGGGATCCTTTCAAGGTGGGGTGGAACAGCTTGCATCCCCAGCCCAAAATGAAGCAGCTGACTTTGCTAAACTTTGGGATAATATCAATAAATCAGTGCAACTGCATCAGAAAACACTGTTTGACAGAAGGCTACTGAAAATACCCAGCAGTGAACTAGGGAAGACTAGAAATGAGATCAGTGGCTCAGTGACAGACTTACTTTCTTCTCCTGACTCTTCCAAAGAGAGTTCCATAGATACTGGGACCCCAAAAAGTGACAACCAAGAATCCCTGTCCACTAGTGATGAAGGATACTATGATTCATTTTCTCCTGGGCAAGATGATGAACTAAAAGATGATCAATCACCTGGAGTACCTGGTCGGTTTCCAAGAGACAGCTATAGTGGGGATGCTCTATATGAACTATTCTGTGACCCCAGCGAAGCGCAGATCAGCCCAGGGCTAGATGATGACCTCTGTATGTCTGAAAGCATTTCAGAAAAGGCCATTGAAATACCTTTGTCAATTTATAGCTTTCATGTAGGGTCAGAAGAAAATATGGCTTCCCAATCAGCTGTTGATATCATCAGCCAAGGTTTTCTTCACAGCACATGGAAAGGCAAAGAATGCTTACTCAAGTTGTGTGACACAGAACTCTCCCTGACCATGGGGATTATCAACTGGCTACGAAAAAACCCAGGACTCATTTCTCCCCAAGATTTTCCCAAGAATCCCCAGTCACAGTTGGAAAAAGATGGTGAGCCAATACCCACCCACTCCAGCACACACAAGAACAGATACAAAGCAGCTCTGGAGGAAAATAAAACCAACCTAGAATCCTCTTCAGTTTATATAAAAAATGGAACACATTCATACTCAGTAGATAGAACTGAAGAAAGGCAAAGTGATAGTCTTACATGTGACTCGCCTCAAGAAGTTTCCCAAGAAAAGGAAGGAACTTTGAGTGCAGTGTCTCCTCTCATAACAGACAATAGCACATCATGTGATACGCACAGATTGGAAGAGAGCTGGGATGACTTACTGCTGACAAGTTCATCTGAAATGGAGAAAATATCTCTCTTAGGAGAGTGCACAGATCCTAGCACTGAAACTCTGTCATTTGAAGTCCTCAATCTGGAGACAATCTGCCAAACTGATGAGAGCCCTTTGACAATGGATAACCATGACGCAGAGTCCTGTTCTTCTTACATGACTGCTGCAACCTCTCCAGATTCTCTAGAAACCGGAGATGAAAATGAGACAAAAGATCAACTATTATCAGCAGAATGTGAGAAGCCAGCAGAGCCACTGAATCTCAGTCATTCCCAAAGCCACATTAGCCAGACACCAAAGGAGAATGACAGTAACATGGTACAGCTTTTGGAACATTGTGCCACTCAGGTTGCTTCCCTAAAGATAAATTATGATTCTGAAAATAAGCACTTTGGTGATAAGTGCATTGGAAATGAAGTGAGTAATAACACTGATACAAGGAATCAATTAAAAAATCAACAACTGTTGCAAAGTGAATGTAATTGTATTCCAGCTCTTTTTGATTATTCAGACCAATACAATGTTAAGACAAATGTTGGTAGGGGTGCCCCATATCTCATGAACCCTAAGAAAGATCTCATTTATGTTGATGATCAGAAAAAGTCAAGTATCCTAGACTATATGACCCCAGTTGCAAAAAGTAAGCTAACCTTTGAATATGCCCAGTTGAACAATCAAGCCCTGTCTTATATCAGAGATTTCCGATTTGAACTTGGTGCTCAGAACTCTACCACCACGGCAAACATTTGCAGACCCACATTTTTACCACTGTTCAGTTCCATTTGCTCAAACAGAGCCAGTGGCTTCCCTCAGTCTTTGTGCAGGAAAAGCAGTTTACTGGAGAAGCATCCAAAAGATCAAAAGATTTCACCAAAAAACACACCATTGTGTGCTTATTCAAAATTCCAATGTCGGCTGCCACCACAGGTAGCCACTCTTCCACTTCCAGAGGATGCTACAAAAGAGATATCCGTGATGGAGAAGAACCATGACTAACTTGATGAAGGAAGGTAAGTCTAAGAATGAAGATCAAAATGGCGTTTGGCCTAGTCCAAAGGTCTGAAGGTATTATTATTTGTGATTCCTTCATTCTTTTACCCTTTAAGCTGAAGCCTCAGTTTTCTGGCTATGTGTCTCTCCAAATCCTTCCTCCTCTATTCCACAAACAAAAGTAAAATTCAGCAACTTTCCAGCAAGGATTAGAGCAGAGTTAGGAAGCCCATGGCCATTCAGATCTTTTTAGATTGCTGTTCCCATATCCCTGACCATTGGCCATCCTGGCTAGAGAGTCAGAGCTCAACTATATCAGGAGGGCCATAAATGATCCATCTTTGGATTAGAGTATTTCACCTCTGATTACCAGGAGATGTAGAAATATAATTCCTGAAGCAGATGTGTAACTAAATCCTCAAAAATGAGCAGTCTAGAAGCATTTATATTAGCCTACATGCATACACTCTAGTTATTTGTGGCTTACAAGGGAGAGAAAAACCCCTTTCATAACATTTCCATGGGTGGTCATGCAGAAGGATATTGTACAGGTGATGCTGTGTAGTGTATAAGTTCATGAAGCTTGTGGGCAATCCTAGGGGACCCAGGGCAAGTAAGGTGACACACAGCTCTCTCCTCCTATTCCCTGTTGTTCCCTTCCAAGATTGATAGATTGACTGCTTGGCTAATTGGTTGACTGGTGGCATTTGTTTATCACATTTCGACCCACAAGGCTCCTGAGGCAATGTATAAAGGATAAAAAAATTTAAAACATTAAATAATTACTAAAAACAGTTAAACGGAAAAGTCCTCTATAAAAATTGTTCTAGAATCTCAAACAATTAAAAACAGTTTAAAGTAAGTAGAGCAACCACCTATAATTTTAGCAACTGAAGGCCAAGGAAATAACACAGATTTTGCACAGCCCATCTGAAATTCAGAAGATCTGTGGCCCAAGACAACTGTTGCCTAACAGAAGGGCCAGCCTTGCTTAGTACTGGAGGTTGGTGAAACTCTGAAGAGTTGCTACTGGTTAGAATAGATAACATTGGTTTGTAAGGACAGAATAGATAACACTGGTTTGTAAGAGAAGGTTAAAAGGGGACATGATAGCCATGTTTAAATATTTGAAGGGATGTCATGTTGAGGAGGTAGCGGGCTTGTTTTTCACTGCTCCAGAGACTAGGACAAGGAGCAGGGGATTCAAGCTGCAGGAAAGGAGATTCCACCTGAACCTCAGGAAGAACTTCCTGATGCTCAGAGCTGTCCGGCAGTGGAATATGCTGCCTCAGAGTGTAGTGGAGTCTCCTTCTTTGGAGGTTTTTAAGCAGAAGCTGGATGGCTATCTGTCGGGAGTGCTTTGAGGGTGTTCCTGCATGGCAGGGGGTTGGACTGGATGGCCCCTGTGGTCTCTTCCCACTCTATGATTCTATGACAAATAATCTGAGTTGGTATAAGGCCTAATCCCTATTCCAGTGCAATAGAAGAAATGCACAAAGAAGAGAAACATACTAATTCTATCCTTCCATGCAAATTTCCATGATTCTCCTCACACAGAGTCACATTTTGAATTGGAAACACTCTATGGATGGAAGAGGTTCTCCATGTGATTCATAATATTTCCCAGTTTTGTAGTTTTTGTGAAGAGCCTCCATGGACAGAGGATGCCCCTCTTTTCCAGAAAGTCATTTCTCATGACTTGTGCAGAGAGCACAGAGCTAGCATGATCCCTGTGCTTGTATTTATTCTATAATGTCTGAATAAGGATCAGTGCTTCCATGAATCTGGAATTGGGTTCTATGCTGCTATGATTCTGGATTGGGTTGCCCAGAAATCAGGGTATGGTTTCATCTCATGTCACCGAAAACCTTCATGTGAAAGCCCGGTGGCCCTAAACTGACACAGACACAGAAAAGCATTTTCTAGGCAGACTTTAGTTTCTGTTGGATGCAGGAAGTGGAAGCATAGCAGACGCAGCTGTCAGAAGTAGTAACGCACCCAACTGTACTGCTTTCTGAGATGTACCACAAACCGACATTATTGAACTGGGGGCATTTTCTAATATATTGTTTCACTAGCTGGTGTAGCATGCTGCCAGTTGCCAGTGAAAATACCTGACAAACTAGAGATATGTCACTTTTTGTATGCTATAGTTATATGTTCCTCGTGAGCAAATAGGATAATTTTTCTCTCAGGGGGAAAAGAAGAGGTTACTCTGAACATTCATTTAGTGGGGTGCTCACTACTCTAGAACTTTTGACATGTGACTGAATTTGGGCACATACCTCAGGCCTATTTATGTCTTCATTTAAAAACAAAATTAAATATTCAGACATTTCATTATTTTGCTACAAAAGTTTCTAAAAGAAAAACTCGAAACTTGGATATAACAGCACGGTTTTGCTATACAGTACATTGAAACTTATCCCACACTTAGCATCATCTCATATGTTTTCAGGATTACTTTATATGTTATTTTACATGAAAAATAAGCACTATTTAAAAATGAATAAATATTATATAAGGAAATCATTACAGATATGTTTTCCACTGCATGTGCAGAGAGTAGAGAATTTATACAAGCAGAAATTCCTTGTCTTGTGAACTTGGTACCGAATACAGAAAGAAAGCAGCGTGATACCTTTTCTATATCACAACCTGAACTTACTACACTAGTTTGCATATGAAATGGATTGTGTGAGTTGGCTTTCTAGTTAGGAGGATCTACTAATGTGTGAATTTTTACAAGGTTGTTTTTCTGAAATACATTCAGAAAATCTTTTGAAAACAACTGTCATGATTCATAGAATCATAGAGCTGGAAGAGACCACAGGGGCCATCCAGTCCAACCCCCTACCATGCAGGAACCTACATCAAAGCACTCCCAACAGATGGCCATCCAGCCTCTGCTTAACTACCTCCAAAGAAGGAGACTCCACCACACTCCAAGGCAGCATCTTCCACTGCCAGACAGCTCTGACTTGTCAGGAAGTTCTTCTTGAGGTTTAGGCAGAATCTCTTTTCCTGCAGTTTGATTGCAAGGTCCCCTATGATTGTAAGGTCCTATTGCAATGCTTCACTGAAATAAACAAAAGAGAGGGAAGATGGTAGTAGCATTTATCTGTTTATTTCAAAAGTATCAGCAGTTATCTATATAGTCCTGTATTGTTGATTGTATTGTTAGGTGGCTGTACCTGATGTAGTATTTCTCAAGACCAGGTCTATGAAATAGCTGATAGGTGCCCTTAGTATTGATGGTCTCTTTTTAAAAAAGCTCCAGGCTTCTTTCATAATGAAATGAGAGGAAGGCAAAGCATATATCAGAACTCAGAGGTTAAGCTATCTCTGCAAGCAGCATGAGTGGAACCACCAAGGCTAAGGTGAGATCACCGTTTCTTAAAATAGCCACTGCCTTCAGTCTTCTTTGTGGGTATGTGGTATGCATAAATTCTTGTACTGTTACAGGGCTCAGTTTAATTAGTGTGTGAAAAAGGAAGAAAGAGAGACACACAGAGAAAGGTTGACATTTAATGGTTACTAGCTGGTATTTAAAAATGGCATCCTTAAAAAGCCTCATGTTAGTTTTCTATGTATTACTAAGCAGTTATATATATCTTTCAGTTTCCAGTTTCCAGTATTTCTCTTCAAATCTCAAGGCTCATCTGTGCTTCACATATCACTGCATGTACATAATATGTTTGTAAGATTGTCAGCTGATAAAAGGAAAAAACTGGTTGCTGCTAGGAGGCATACTCTCCTAGGACATATAATCCATGAATTCATACATGTTCTAAATTGATACACTTGCAAAGGATCTTGTGAACTGGGCAGTAATTCACCACAGGCAGACTGGAGTCAATAACCCACATCTGAACAAAGCTATCTAGAGGGGAATTTTATTGACCACACAAAAGAATCAAAATATACACAGTGATAGCATATTGAAATAGTCAATATGATGGTAGAGCCTTGTAAATGGCAAAAAGTAAATGCATAGCACAGAGACCTAGCTAAAATAGCGCACAGTTGCTTAAGGATGGGAAAATATTAAATAACATGCCTATAAGACTGGGAAGGTTTCAGGATCCAGCCTGTCACTGAAGATGCTGTAGAATGCTGGATTCAGGCAGGGTTTTGAGGACTAAGCAAGATGCAGTTCAGTGGCTACAAAGTGGAGGGATCAGAGAGAGAAAGCTTGAAAAATGGGGGAACTACAGAACTTTCCTCAAAGTCTTCCAAAGGGAGAACAGGTGGGAGAATGGCTAATGCACAGGAAAAATATTTCCTGAAATATGGGGGTGAAAAAATTATGCAGGCTGGAGCAGCGCAAAGGAGAGATGGCCAGACTAACCAAGGTCCTCTATGCCAGAGCTAGAAAGAGAAGGAGAATAAGTTGATGAGATTTTATGGCTAGAATCCCAGTTTCAAAAGAGGGGTCTCAGAGAAAGTCATTTTAGCCAAGCCTAGAATCCTAGCTTTCAGTAATTCCAGCTAAAATGGAGCTAGGCAAATTTAGGACTGTGAATTTTTAGCAGTTTTCACCCAAAAGGAGGAGGCAGGGAACTTCTTTTGGAGCTCTTTAGATGGAAGCAGCAAGCAGACTCTTTCCTAGAATTTCTTTTAGTTGATGCAGATTTCAAGATACTCTTCCTGCAGAATGAATTTGCTGGAATTTGAGGAAAAGACCCTTCACTTTGTGAAGATCCTTTTAAACAAAAGAATCTCTAAAATGAAGGGTTCTCATTTGGCTTTCTTGGTAGATAGTACTTGGTTTAAGAAAATGCAGTTATGTCTCAAACAAGCATCAACTTAAGAAAGACATTATGGATTGCTTGACCTAGGATGTGAGATGTTATGATTCCTTTCATACTGCAAAATTATAGCATTATGTTTACGTTGTAACTGCCATGGTTTCATCTAATGAAATCCTGGGATATATAGTTTGCTGAGACACTGAAGCTCTCTGGATGAAACTTCTAAATACCCCTTCCTAAACTGCAAATTCCCAGATTCTGTAGGATAGAATCATGAAAGTTAACATGGAATCGTAGTGTAGTGTAGTGTAGTACAATGTAATGTGTAGTATGAAAGGGCCCTATGAAATTTCTGATTAATGAAAAGAAAATTGTTGAGCTGATCACCTGCTCACCTTTCCTATCAGTGCAATTTCCTGCTCATAACGCTTTCTTTGCCAATTGCAGGACATCACACTGGGATATAGAATTCATTGCCTGGGGACACTGAAATTTAATGTTTGATTGATTCATCTCCACTATATCCTGGGAATATTTAACATTCAGCATTAGAAGTTATATTTCTTTAATTTTCCTTGGAGGCTGACAAAGGCCTAGAAAGAGGTTTATTGTCAGCTTTTGAAAAGAACTCTTTATGTCCATGGCCAGACAAGATTTCGCTCACTAGTAGTTTCTGTGTAATTACAGACATTCGTACATGAACACATGTGCTTGGCACTGGTGTTGTACAAATATAGACAGCTTGCAACACAGGGCATTCTCTTTTGTCTTTTAAAAGCAGCTTAGTTGGCAGAAGTAAGATTTTTGCTGCATGGCGGTGAGGACGATCACTTACTAATGCCAATTGATCAAGCTATTGTTGAAGGAATAAGAAAAAAAATAAATTAACAAAAAGGTGGGCCATCCCATTCTGGAATGGCATCTGATTGAGAATGCATCTGATGGAGAATGTATCACTGCATGGCCAAAGGATTTTATGGTAGCTACCAGTGTACCACTAGGAACACTGAACATTGCTTTCTGGGCCTTCAGGATAGGACTTTGAGTGTGCAATTGCCTGCTTTGGTCATGAAATTTCACAAGGTGTCCAGACATGGTGATTTGTCCATTTGTACCCTTGCTGAATTTCCTTACATTTCTTCCATTATTTTTTAAATCAGAAAAAAAAAAATCTGTACGGAAGGAAAAGTTCCATAATTCCTCTTGACTGTTAGCATTAGGAGCCTTCAACCTGAATATACCTTTTAACTTAGAAAAGCAGTATCAGATTGGGATTGTCCTCTGTCCTCTGTCAGTTTGTTTTCAATGTCACCTAACATGTTCCAGGAGAGAAAAAAAGGGGGGTGGGGAGAGAAAGAGATGCTAAATTAAGCAATGTTATGCTTCATTAAATGTTGGCTTTGCATTGCCATAGTGTCAGCATCTAACTTGTCCACAGATCATCGATATATATATAGTATACCTGCTAACAGTATCCCAGTTTGGCTAAAAGGGGTCCTCTGAATTTATAAAGAGAAATAGATGTAGGTTCTTTGGATATTGGCGCTGTTGGACATGACGAGACATTCCTATAGCCCTTTTCTCCAAATAAATGGATTGATTTGCCACCCTGCCTCTTATCACAGAAGCATGTTTCCATGGATACAGGTTTGCAGGCTTGGCCGGTCTGCTCTGGCAGCGCTGTTGCTAAAGCACATTCCTACTCAGCTTCATGTACACATCAAGGGTGTTTCTGCAGGTCTGAAGTCTGGACCTGCCCTACACTCTTTCCCTTTTCCTATTTTGTAGCCCCATAAAGGAATGTTTGAAATATCATAAGGTAAAAAACTCCTTTGTTTTTTCCCCAAAACAAGGACACAATGAGCAGAATCACTATTGCCTTTATATTAAAACAGGGCTGGGGCCAGGAGGAACAGGCCTTAGCCAAAGACAAAATGCAAACAGAATGATTACCTGTCCACATCCTGTCATTTCTTGTTAAAATTTGTCCATGACATTTACTGCCATAGCTTACATTTGCAAGCCGTGCAGAATTGGATGCTGTTGGATCAAGGAAAACAAATACACAGGAAATAAAAGCAGGGAAGAAATCTGAAGAGGGGATTCTGCAGTTCTTAAAGGACCTTTGTGAAGTTCATGAATCTATCAAGAATAGAAGATAGATGATGGATTAGCTGAAGCATAATCTGTTTTTCATAACCCTTATAAAGCTTCCCAGCCAGTTAATTTGTTACACAGCAGTAGTGGTGCAGTGGCAAATTTTAATGTACATACCCTCATCATAACAGTCCCTATAAGCAACACCCACAAGGAGAATTAAAAAATGAGCATGTCTGTGCTGATCTATATTAAAGGACAAAAGAACATTGCTAGCACTTTTCATCATCACCAGGAAAGGGTCTTTTGTAAAGCTAATTATTTTTACCTACTAAAGACCAAACCACCCATCTGTGAATACTTTGGATTACAACAGGAATACCTTATAATAATTATTATTGTTGGGAAAATCAATTTCCTCTCCAGAAAATAAACTCAGAGGGAACAGAGGTGTCCAAGGGCCAGTGGGAGCAGATGTCTTTGTTCCTTCTGATCGAAATGTACCGAGACTTCAACCTTGTGGGCTCTGGCTCCACTACATCACTACACACTAGTAATATAAGTTTTCTATTCCAGGTATAGAGTATAGGAGGAGGCAGCATGGCCATTCCTCCTAACTCTCAGGCATAAATAGTTTATGTAGTTGTGTGGTTCAAGAAATGCACAATTTTGCTATCTGTACCCACTACAGATAGATGTATGGGCTGGAGTCCTGTTGAAGACATAAGCATAAGGGCATGTAACTTTAAGTTATGCATGCATATGTCTTTTGTTGGACACTATGCAAGGAGCGATCTCCTGCAGGCAGTTTTCAAGCCCCAGGGGGCTACGGTGACCATTTATTGCTGGGAGGAGGAGGAGGAGAAGGGGTGGTGACTGGCAGCATGCATCTCAGCTATGATTCAACAACTGGGGAAGAGATGTGGGGTCACATTCCCAGATCTCCAGCACCCCATTGGAAAATGGGAGACCAACATCACTTCTCTTCCTGCTTGGCCACCCTCTGCCTCCCCCTGGGCTAGTAAATGGCTGCAGCAGTGCCCCAGAGCTTTCAAGCTGCTGTGTGTGTTTGTGTGGATGCATGTGTGTTGTAGGGACTGTTCCGTCTCAGCTACACTTTGTATACTCTGATGTAGGTTTGTAGCCATGAAATCTGTGACATTATCCTAAGGACTGCAGTTCTACTTATTAGGAAGTGGGCCAGACCAAGATGTTTTTCTGCTTGAGGCAAAGGACAGGATGCCCCTAGTCTGCCATTCCACAGACAGAAGGGAACTGGGTTGGCAGCTGCACACTAGTGAAGAGTGTGTGCCATCCACTATACCTGGTCACATGCAGGCTAGCTTAGAGGATGCAGGGTAGGCCTTGTGGCACATTTTCTGGGAAAGAGGAAAGGGTGCTGTCCCTGAGGCATGGCTGAAGGCTTCTACTGCTGCCCCCAGCAGGTAGGCCATTTCTGTACTAGACTGTTATAGCGCTATTATTCCACTTTTAACATCCTGTGGAATCCTGGGGTTTGCAGTTTAGGGAGGGGCCTCAAACTGCCAACCCCAGGATTCCATAGGATGTTGAAAGCTGAATAATAGCACTATAACAGTCTAGTGTGGAAATGGTCCAGATCTTGCCCCCTTCCCCACCAGCATCTGATGCCTACAGCTGTTGCCTCATTCTGCTTAATAGTAGGACTGGCTCTGGTAGGACATCATTGAATTTGCTTCCAAATACATATGTTTTGGCAGCAGCTTTCATTCTTTCTAAAAATCTCCATTTAACACCTCTTTGCTTACCTACCCCTGTTAATCTGCTTCATAATATTTTTGTGGCATCTGCCTCCTTCTGCTGTCCCCTTGGCAGAGAGAACATGGCAAATGGCAAATGGCAAATTGTGCATATTATCCTGAAGAGAGACTGGTTATAAAGAAGTGGGCTGCCTAGATTCATGGTGTCACTCTACCTATATGAAGTAATAATCCCAGGGCTGTACTATGAGATCAGATCTTTGGCAAACAAACAAGTGATAAACAGGGTGACTTTTTTGTCATTTTGCTCTGCTGTTACTATAAGTTACTATAAAACTCTTGTTACCCTAAAAGGTGGGGGACCTTGGGCTCCACTTACAATGCCAGCATATCCTTAGAAATAGGGGGAATTATAGCTCAAAGGAGGGCTGAGAGAGGAGGGTAACAGTAGGATCTTTTCACTGAGTATACCAGTACTACCTGTAGAGAGGATTCCAGCTAAAAGTTAAATGGAGTATTTTATTATGAATTAACAAGCATACAGGAAATCCAACACTCTCAAGAACCATAGAAGTCTGTTCAAAAATGAGGCAAGAAAGGCTAGGTAGAGAGAAATTGGGTGGAAAGGGTAATAGTTACCAGTCCTGGAGCAGAAGGTCAAAGCAGAATGGCTCAGATACCACATCTGAGGGTAACAAGAATGAACAGAGGTCTGGGCACCATGTATGATGTCTAAGGACTACAGTTTACTGAGATTAGAGCTAGAGTTTTATACCCTATTTCCTGCCCTGAAGGAGGTTGTGTGGACAAAGCAGTAATGGCTTTCTCACAGGATAGACAAAGGAGTCTGGAATGGGCTGATTGTCTTAATTCTAGCTGACAAAACATTGATGGAAGTCCTGATAATCTCTTAATGTTTTGGTGAGAAAGTGTGAATAGGGAAGGTCTCTGTAGAATATGCTCATGGTAGGGTCCCCAATTGCTTCACCTAGGCAGTTTTGCCTGCTGTTGTTTTTGGGAGTGCTCACAATTTACAGGTTTTTAAAAGATTATCACAAACCCATCAGCACTGGGCTTTCCAGCCTATCCTCTCTGAACTTATGACCTGGTCACGTCTGAGGTCGTCCTGATCTGGCATATGCTTACAGCCAGTGCACTTTCAGACATGCGTTCTAACCATAGAATATGTCCAATTATGAAAATAGCACATCCCGCTGAGTGGGGGTGTATGGTGTGGTAATACTCTTATTAGTTTATAATGTAATGTACCAAACTTATAATTTCAATGAAGGCTAGATTTCAGATTGTTTTCCATTCATTCTTGCTTTCACTTCATGCTCAGACTGAAACAGATTTTTGCTGTCTGAAACTGTTTCCATAGTGATAATTGAATTCCTTGGCTTTTTCTAATCAGTGAAAATAATTGTCCCACTGCACATCTAAAAAAGGCTCAGGGAAAAAATATACATTTCTGTTCTTTCCCATAGAACAAAATGATCATAATCTAACGTAAATTAAAAATGTCTAAGCCTTAATAAGCACAGACACATTAAAATCCATTGGACTTAGTATGCAATCGTGTACATATTTTCCTAGGACGAAGTGCTGATGAATGCAACAGGGCTTACCACTGAGTAGACATTTTATACAGTTGAATTGTTAGAACAATGTTTAACTTTGGCAACATTTTGCCCATGATTAGGGAAAGCAGGCCACTGTTGACTTGAAGAGGAAAAGACCAGAAAAAAAAGTCAATAGAGTAATGTAAACTGGAGAGAATTCCCTAGGAAAAAAAGACAACACTGTTCAATAATTTTTTAAAAAAACACACAGTTCCTATTTTACCATATAGGAAACAATGAGGATGTAGTGTAAGATGGCTGTTTAATTTCTTGGCATATTGGTTTGACCCAACTGAATCTCTCAAATATTCTTGCAGTGTATCAATACAGTTCTAGCTTAATTCTTCTAGTGAAGAAACTGATGCCATTTATAATATTTGGCCCACATTAACAAATTAACATTAAATATTACACTCATAGTAAAATAATGGTGGTACTGAGCCTCAGGAACTGGGTCTGTCTCATGCTAGACAAGTGCTTTGCCAAAGATCCCCCTTTCTCTTGGTTTCCTGTATTTGACTATGCTGCTCCACTGGTCTTTTCCCTTTTCTATGGTTCCTTGTCTGTTTCTTTGTTCTCTGCGCTCTGTGTTTTCAGATTATCCCAGTAAAGCTTCTACTGTCTGTTGGTGATGTTTGCTTCTCTTCCAGCATTTCTTACTGCAGTATGTGTCTCTGCTTTCCTTTTTTGTGCCTGTCTTAACAGTTGTATTTTTATAATCAAACCTACTGTATCAACTATCTCTTCTCTTTCTCTTTGTTTTTCTTCTTCTGAACTTTCAAAAGAAACATACATAGTTTAGGTATAAGAAGATAATTTTCTTATACCTAGCTAGACTATTCATGTATCTATTCAACATCTATAGACAAAATGAGAGTGGGGCTTTAGGCTTGAGCACAGGAGTCATTCCCAGCCACACCTGAAAAGGGCAAGAATTCAACCAGAGATCTTCTCTATGGGAAAATGTATTTCACCACAGAGCAATGGGCTTTCACCTTCAGATTCTCTTTCTTATGATGGCACATCCATTGGTTAGCCTTTCTTACTTTCCACATCCTCTTGGCCAGGATAGCAGCTGGGCACCCTGCCACTTTTCTCTCTGTCCCACTTTTCTATTATTTTCTACCATTGAATCTCAGAGGTAGACTACACTTGATGCCTGCTAGTCGTATGTCTAACCAAGCATGCTTGGCTAGTATTTGCCCCCAATATGCTTTTCTCAGCCTGGGGTGGTCTGGAAATGAGAAGAAGAGTAGAACTTAGAAGGGGAGCAATGAAGGAACTAGATAGGATCCTGAAGTATAAGGATATATCATAGTATACTAAAGTTGGATTGTCCATGGCACTGTATGTATAGTTGTCAAAGCTGGACAACAAACAAAGCTGATAGGAAGAAAATCAGCTCATCTGAAATGTGGTGCTGGAGAAGAACTCTACAGATACTGTGGACTGCTAAAAAGACCAATAAATGGGTCCTAGAGTAAATCAAGACTGAACTCTGTCTAGAAGCCAAGATGACTGAACTGAGACTGTCATGCTTTGGACATATCAAGAGAAAACATGACTCACTATAAAAAAAGACAATAATTCTTTTTAAGATAGAAGGTAGTAAGAAAAGAACACCACATTACAGATGAGTAGACTCAGTTAAGGAAGTGAAGACCAGAGTAGGGCTGCTGATTATAGGATGACTTGGAAGTTTTTCTTTCATAGGGTCACCATAAGTTAAAGTCAACTTGATGGCAGTTAACAACAACAAAGAAGACTTCACTTGTGGGATTAAAATCACTGACCACTGGCAGCTGGTGGCTCCCATGTCAATAGACTTTTGAATCTACTCCGGCTTTTAATCCAGGCTTTAATGGAGCTCTTCAAAGTGCTGAATGCTATTACTAAATAGATCTGGCATCTTGAGTAGCAACTTTAAAGTTATCCAAAACCTGGAATGGATTCACTTTCTTGCTGATATGGGAGCCACCAGCCACCCACACATGGAAACATCAACTCCCTTTGACAGCAAGGCTGAAAAATAGATGAGATCTTTGCAACAGGTTTTCAAAGAGACAGAGTGTAAGTCTGATTAAAAGGGAATGAGTAGGTAGTCTTGGGCAACTTTAAGCCTAATCATGAAATGCTTCAGCATTAGTTTTCATGGGCTGCAGCCCACTTGTTTAGATGCATCTAAAGAAGTGAGGTTTTAGTCTTCAAAAGTGTAAGCTGAAATAAATTGGTTGATCTTAAAGGAGCTACAATACTCCTTTTCCCTTCTCTTTAGATCCTTGTAGAAAGTCAGCATATCTGAACAGTTTTGCCAGTGTATCTTTCATGCCAAAAGTACATCTCCGATTCTGCTGGTATTGCAGGGCTTTTGCTATATCCTTAGCTAGCAGTATTCAAATATTGGATTGTGTTCTGTATTGATTCTTTGTTTTCCCTTGTTCCTCCCCCGCTTTTTTTTAAAAAAAATCCAAAATGTTAATGCTTTGTTCACTAAATTGACTGACTTTATGTTTTTGTTTATTAAATTTCTATTCCACCTTCCAACTAAACTGATGGGTGAGGCAGCTAACAAACCTAATTGCAAACAATTCAGATAATAATTAAATAGCAGTAGTAAAACCACTGAAGTAATCAGACAAGGAGTACAAGCTCTCCGCTATCTCTCTACCACTCATTCTTTCCTCTTTGCTGCCATTTTGCTGTCACATCCTTTGGTTTCTGTTTAAGATGAGCCCTGTCTTCAGTATTCTAGAAATCAGATAAAAATGTGATAGAACTCCTTTGATGATATATACACTTTTTAAAATATGGGTTATACAGGTTATATGATTTCCAAATGCAGATGGACATTGCTTGGTTGAATGCTCTCCCATTCTCATATCAAAAACTGCAGAAAATGAAATGATAGGGCACAATCTTTCTCCTGCTGTACTACTTTCATTTAAATTTTAATGTAGGAGAAACATGCAATGTTCTCTTTGTATTGCAAGGTAGCATAATTTCAAGAAGACTGTACCGCATGCGGGTTTTGTTTTGTTTTGAAGGTGTAGACTGACTTTTAACTTAGTTCCTCTTCTATTCTTGACCCATTTCAATTTACATCCAACTGTTTACCGCATAACAGCTTTGTTTTATGCCACCCATGGAAACATCACCTTCTGAGCATATGTTGCAAGGAGGTTTATAACTATACTACTAACACATTAAAATAAATGTAAAGTTTCATTCATCTGGAGTACTCTTTCCACTGTCACAATGCTGGGGGATGGGTTGTAATGGAGATCCATCGATCCATCTCAGCAGATTATGTGCTTGTGTGGCTTTCATTGCCAGATCTCAGAAAAACTACTATTGGATTACAACTTCCAGAATCCCCTGCCAACATGCCAGTCTGCCTGGGGAGTTGTGGGAATTGTAGCCCCTGTCGCCATCTTCAAACATCTTCTCTATTAATGCAGGCAGCTCACAGGGTCAGGCTGCCAATCAGATATCTTTCGGATCACAGAGGGATTTCTTTTTCTCATTCTCTTTCAATGAATATTAAGAGGGCAATGAACAACATCATATGATTAGCATCTTCACATGGGTGCAGTGTTAATTCATTATTCAAAAGGCAAAAGGAAAGTAAAAAAAAAGACAGAGAGAGAGAGAGAGAGTGAGCGAAAGAAAGCATGAGAGGCAGGTTTCATATAAATAATTCAAGACCACCCCAGTCCTTGCGCTAATTTAGCCATTTCATTCCTGGCTATCACCTTATGTATTTTTAATGTTTTGATATGTTGCAGTATATCACAACAGATGGAATTCAGTGCTGTTGTCTAACACCCAGTGAGCGATATTGTTCATTATATATATTCCAGTCCTTTTCCTCCAACCTTCAAGTGTATTAATCTTTCCAAAATGACTTACCCATAAAATGAAAGTGCCATAAAATCATAATAAGATGGTGGCCAACATCCAAAACAGTAACCTTTCCTTCGACAGAATTGCATTTAATTCACAGCAGATGGCTCTGAGATTGAAGAGGAAAAAGCAGGCTCCAGTGTTTTTGCCTCCCAGCGCCGCTCTCTCTCTCTCTCTGCCATGGGATCCAAGAGATGGAGGTAGGTGTAGATAAAACCACTCACCCTGTCTGTCCATCAGTAGCACAGCTAGTAATGAATCTGCTGTTCTGAGTTTCCAGGCAGCAATCTAGGAAGAAGGTTTGAATCCCCCCATGTTTCTTACACCCACTGTTTTAAAAGCTTATGGCCTCTCTGTGCTACACTGTTGTAGTGCTATTATTCCGCTTTCAACCTCCTTTGGAATTCTGGGGTTTGTAGTTTGCTGAGGCCAAAGAGCTCTCTGGCTGAGAATTCTAAATATCCCTCCTTAAACTGCAAGTCCCAGGATTCCACAGGATGTTGAAAGTACAACATAGTGCACAAAGGGGAGGGAAAGTAAATCATGACGGAACTTCATGGGTGGGAGATCTCCTGAGGGAAGACATAACCGTCTTGAGACAAGGGTTCAAGGCCCATCCAGGGAGGAAGCCTCTTCTGACAAGCAGCCAAATGGAGAGACTAAGACTGAAGCTTGGAACGTTACTTTTTACAAAATGGTTTACTTTTAATGAGTAAAAAGTAGCAAAGGCTAAAAAAAATAGTTGCCATAATTTTTAAGGATAGCTCTTTATTCACTGGTTACTTAAAATTAAATAATTAACTTTTAGTTAATATCAAAATAATTTAAAAAAGTAACATGGTCAACCTTCTCCCAATCCTGCCACGATAATGTTCTCATTAGGCACTTAAAAGTGTCGATGTTGTCCCTTATTACTCAAAGAAGCAACATGTTATGAGTAACACAGTTGTATCTAACACATTGGCTGGTGTCCTGTTAGTGGCTTATGATAACTTAATGATAGTTAATGAATTACTATAGCTTGACAGAGTCTGCCTGAAATCTCAGGTTTTCAACTTAGGCTTAATCATGACTCAAATCTGAGTCTGGACAGCCGGTTTTGATGGTGGCCAACCATAGTGAAAAGTAGTTAGCTACATCCACTTCTTCAGACATCAGATCTGACTATAATGACAGCTTGTTGACAAATGGGATTACATCCCATTTGGATAACTGTAATGTACTCTGTGTGGGGCTGCATTTGGAAACTGGAAACTTCAGCACCTCCAAAATGCAGAGGCCAGGATGCTGACTGGGGTCTGGTTATAGGGATCATATAACCCCCTTGCTGAAACACCTCCTCTGCTGATCCATTTCTGGGCAGAATTCAAAGTGCTGGTTATGACCTTTGAAGACCTATATGACTTGAGACCAGACAGTTTGAAAGACCATACTTCCTTATATGGATTTGCCTGAGTTTTAAGATCTGCAGGTGGTCCCATCACCATCACAAGCACAGGAGAGACTTTTCTGAGTGGCTTCTCCCAAGTTAGTAGAGCTCCCTTCCACAGGAGGTTCAGTTGGCCCCTCTTGATGTCTGGTAGGCAAACACCTTTTTATTTTGGCAAACATTTGATTTTTAATTTGTTGCAGCAGATTCAATGTTTAATATGTATATTTGTTATATTTCAATTTTTATTGTGTTTTAAATATGCTTTTTAAAACTTTTTTAACTTATATTTTTAATTTGTGTATTTTAAACAGAACTCTGGTTTAATTCTTTTTTAATTTTTATATTAATAGTTTTTAATTGCAGTTTGTTTTGAATAGTTGTAAGCTGACTTGAATCCTGTGCCAGGAGAAAGGTGGAATCCTAAATAAATAAGTAAAAAAATAGCAACAGCTTACGCTATCATAAACTGCTCCTTTTTGTTGTTGTTGTGTTGTCATTTCTTAGGTCAGAACTTTTTTTTTTTTTTTTACCAAGCACACAACAACCAAATTCTCCCTACAAATCAACTTTTTAAGTGATGCAGCCCCACCAACACAGTTATTTCCCTGTCCCCCGGAGAGTGAGGTGGGGGGATCAGTGGAGACACATCCAGTTATTTTTTTAGACATGCTGCAAGAATGTCATCTGCAAGGACCTCTTAAGGACTCCTGAAAGTCCCTATAGATAACTGTTGCAGCACATCCAGCTACAGGAAAATAGCACGATGCACGTCAATTGACCTCCCCATTCTCCAACAAGAAGTGGCCATGTGTGTGTGTGGCGGGGCTGTATCACCTTCCTGTGTTTTTTTTGTGGGGGGGAGGATAGCACCAGGAGATATAGCTATGGGGATGTAGCTACATGCCAGATACATGTCCCCAGATGGACCAATGATTTTAGCCATTTTGTCCAAGTCTGAATGCAAGTGTGGAACAAGTATAATGCCTCTGCTTTGACCCCAGGATGAGGTACTTCCGTGTGTGTGTGTGTATGAGAGAGAGAGAGAGAGAGAGACTGACTGATTCATTGTGGTCCCAGCATACTGTTAGGACGTTTCTATCATAGTTAGGAAACTTATATGTCAGATGACCTGTTCACCACTGGTGTAGTATTCTTGGGAAGAAGCACTTGTTGGGAATGCCAAGCAACTCTGCAGGAGAAAAACGTTATTTATTCTGGAAATAAAGGCAAGTTTATAATGTTCAAGACTGGAATATCTCCAGGTCAGAATCAAGGAAAAGTAAGTCAGCTGCAGAGTCTTGCTTATGAGGAGAAATGTGAAAAATTAATCTGATTTGATTAACTCTCTGTTTAGATACTGTAGCTTGGTGAGGCCCTATTTCTTTAAAGGTGTATTGCCAGATTTTGTATTTTGGGACTGAAAGAGGATTGTGAACCGAAGTAGCAGGAGCTATGGAAGCAGCTTTCCAACCAGCAGAGGGCAGAATGTCACCAGCACTTTTGGAACTTTGATTTTATACCTCCAGTGCTGTTAATAAGATTGCAGGAGAAGCAAAAAAGGAGCGTAGTAAAAAGGTAGCGAGGAGCCTAGCATTTCTAGAAAAGTGTTGCAGAGAGGCTAGAATAATAGGAGGGAGAACTGTCAAAGGGTCAAGTCAAGCTGAGAAGGTAGATAACCTAAGGTCTTGTGAAAGCAAGGATGGCCCAGATCTGTGCGACAAAGTACAATCTTTCTCATTACAGTGTTTCTTGAGTTTTTCAGTGTACAAGTTACAGTGTGGAAGGTTGCCTCAGGAAAATGTGGTATTTTGATATATATCTATCAAAATGCAAAAGTGATATGTAAGAATTTGATGATAATGGAAGGATGTTCTGGGTAGGGATCGAATTAAGTCAGAAATGAGGACTAATGCTATCTAGCCTCTTCATAACTGAAGTGTGGTTAGGGGAAACCAGTGAAGTGGTGGTTACTGGCCATACTGACTGGGGGCAAAGGGTATTATAGCCCAACACATCTGCATGGTAACAAGCTGGTGAAGGTTAATGGCTGAATTTGCAGGATTTATTCAGGCTAGGATGATCAATCACATTAGCTTTATGACTGGACTTAATGAGTTTTCAGATGACTGCAGTAATATAAGATAACAAATGTAATTTCTTGACAAAATTTTTATTTGTTTTATCAAGTCACTCTGTTTATTTTTTAATTTTTTTAAATGTCCATGCAGAATGAATGTTTTTAAAGCACTAAAGATAAAAGGAAGCAATAATATTTGAAAAGATTCTATAGATGAATGTAGGGAAAGCAAGTCTGGTCAGAACATGTAAGCAATTAAATACACTTATTCTTCCCCTTTTCATTCATATATGCTTCTTTATTAGCTTTCAAAAAGATGAGCAAGCTAAATGGCAATCCAGCATGGTTGAATAGGTGAGGAATTAGCGCAGCAGCTTTTCCTAACATAGTACCTCCTATTATGAACTGCAGGTCCCCCAGTCCCCCAGCTATCAGCTGTCTGTGGGTTATGGATGCTGTAATCTAACACATCTGGAGACACAAGGCTGATCCAAGAAAAAGAGGCAATCACAGCAAAATAACAGAGACACAAAATGATTTATGAAAAGCAAGGAATTTCACAAGCAGCAGGGGCCAATTCATACACACAGTCTTTGCTATTGCCAATACTTTGTCAAGCACGCACACAAATTGGGTAAAGGACATAAGCAGTACAGCATACTTTGAATACTTTGATCAAGAACAGACATTTTGCAGCATTTTCTCTGATTGTAGCAGTAGTTTCTGGCACTGCGATAGGCCTAGAAATCTCTGCAACAAAGTTATCTAATGCTGTACTTTTGGTCCATACTTTATTTTCTCTGCGAACACAGAGTGAGTTTACACTGTATCATTTTGGAAAAAAAATAATAATTCTATGACCCAGTTCAGCTGTGGACTCACACAAGACAAAAACTTCTGGCATACAACTGAGTTACGTGTAACAAACATTCTGTACTATGACATATGTGATGTAGTCCTAAGAGATTCCTCCAGAAATGTATTGGCTGACTCTTATTGTTAGTCTTGCTTAAAATAGGACCATTGAGTCAATGGTATTTACCTCTGTGTGGCCTCACCATTTAAAAAATGATTCAATGGGGTCTGTTCTAACTGGTACGAACTAATAAGATTTAGGCCATTGTAATGCTTTGTAAGGGCAGAAGAACAATCTTGAGGGAGAAGATTCAGGTATGGAACAACTAAAGCAGAGTGGTGAATTGGGCCTGGATTTTAGTCAGAACTTGAAAGCTACTATCCAAGTTACCTATTTGGGGGACAAAGTTCAACACCTTGGCCAGTGCTAAAATGAGATAGATTTTTATAAAAAAAAGAAAGATTGGAAACCCTTCAACTGGGACACTGCTGGGCTGAAAAGGTAAGTTTTGGCGAGTGGCATCTTCAGATGGAGCTGCAATGATGAAGCTCTGTCATCATACCTACATCCAATGGTACAGCACCTGGGCCATAGTTTTATTAGTTATTATGTGATGGAAAATGCTTTCTAAAAACCTGGTGAAAATTTCTAAATGGGACTAGATTACCAAAAAGAAGATGAGAAAAGAAAATGTTAAATGAAAGTGTTAAAGCAGTGGTTCTCAACCTGTGGGTCCCCAGATGTTTTTGGACTTCAGCTCCCAGAAGCCCTGAGCATTGACCATAATGGCTGGGGCTTCTGGGAGCTGAAGTCCACAAACATCTGGGGACCCACAGGTTGAGAACCACTGTGTTAAAATGTGATAGATTTTGATAAATAGAGGAAACATTCAACTATATTCCACACATTGTAGAATCACTATATAATGGATATACAATATATTTCTTTTATTTCAGGTGCAGCTCTAAAGAACCCTCCGCTTCATTCCAATACATAAATATATAGATTTATAAATAAATGGCAATCTCCCTTCTCTGTCAGAATGAGGTAAGAAACCAGTGCCATCAGTGATGAAGAACCTGTGAAGATGCTACTGTGAACAACCTTGTTTCTCCCAATCTCTGATCAGAAGAATCTGGATTTAAATTAACGCCAGCTCTTTACTGCATGTCTCTTTCCTCCTTGTGCAGCGTTGAATGACATACTTGTTCACACTGATTTTGTCACCCTGAATCATATAAATATTATACGTACTCTGGTTCTAATCCCACCAGAAAATTAACAGTAAATGAGTAGCATCAAGAAGATGGGGTGTGTTCATGAATTATCTTGAAACAGAATGTGATCCAAATGCTGCTTTTGAAAAGCAATGATTTAAAATGATAATGCTGCTCCAATCTTTGTGCCGGTTTTTGCCAGGATTGAAAAAGTACACACTGAGCCTACAGAACCTGAATGTAATGTTGCAATATATTTTGCATTGGTAGGAATGTGTTCCTAGGACACCCTCCCTTTTCTCTATCATTTTGAATTTGTCTGAATATTTTTCATAGCCTCCCCCACCCCCATATAATATTGACTTTATCTGGGTTGGAGGCAGAATAATGCAACTCAACTGGTGGAGGTGGATTTCAGTGCCAACGCCTTCCCAAGAAAGTCAAAGTATTTTACTGAATGAGATGAGATGTGGTTTTTTCTTTTTTTTGGAGAGGGTGGGAGAATCATTTTTGTAATCCTTTCCATAAATGGAAAGCAGCTCCAATATCCAGCCCTCAGAATCTTTTTCCATAGCCCACTTGGGCTAAAAGGGCTCAGCCACTTATCAGAAAAAACAAAACAAAACGGGAAGTCTTAGGAAGTATTTACTTAGGCCATGTTTAGTTACATTTCATTGTTGTGGTGGTGGTGATGTGCCTTCAAGTCATTTCTGACTTATGGCTATCCTAAGGTGAACCTATCACGGGGTTTTCTGGGGCTGAGAGTGTGTGGTGTGCCCATGGGTTTCCATGTCCTAACAGGGAATTGAACCCTGATCATAATCCCGTGCTCAAATCACTACACCATGCTGGCTCTTAGTTAAACTTACTTCATTTAAACCAAGGTCAAGTAAGTTTGACATGGCTTGACCGAAGACTTCCTCTGAGCCTTCCAAACTTTTTCTCACTAGAGTTTACAAAGTAGGCCTTCTTCAGCCAGACTCCCTCCCTCCCTCCCTCCCTTCTTTCTTTCTCTTTCTTCCTTCCTTCCTTTCTTTTTTTATCTCCTACAGAGCCTGGAAATGTTCCTTTTGGGACTACAACCCCCCCAGTCATGCAGTTGAGGGCTTCTGGGGATTGTAGTCCAAAAAGGAGAACATTTCTAAGATTTGCTATACAGAATGTGAGTTCCTCTCTTAGACTGGTCACTGCTTCAGTGAAAAAAAAATCTATGTAGGTTGTAGGGAAAGAATTTTGATGCTGACTGTGTAAGTCATGTTTATTTAATAATCCAGTATAAAAGGGAGTATTTAGCACCTAGCTTTAGCACTGTGTAAATAAGTAATATAATTTTCTCTTGCACATGTCCAATTACGTATCTGTATCATAACTGAAGTATAAAATTACATGCTATTTATTATATATTTTTCTTATTCACATTGCATATTAAAATTACTTGAATTTCATGTTGAAGTAACCTATTTTCAACATCACATTTACTGCTTTATTTTGGATTGCATTTGTGAGATGTCTTTTCTACTGCTGATTATTAATTACTCAGTAACATCATTACCATTATCACTATCACATGATACTTGTTTATCTTCTTTGTCCTACTGAGGATCCAGAGTCCAATTAAATACAGTAATGTGAATTAAAAGAGGAATGTACATAAACAGCAGTGAGTGTGCATTCTCATAGGTTGTCATGGGGAATGTGCTGAAACTAGCATAATGAACATGGGCTGTTGCATGTTTCCTACTCAATGTGTATTATTGCCAAGTGGTAAGTTTATTATTTTATTATTTTATTAAGTCTATTATTGCCAGGTGGGTAATGGTCATAATAATGATTGGTGATGTCTACATTGGCTGGTCATTGTTCATATTACACTCTATTTTGTACTGTCAACATATAAAATGTTTTTGAGTCTTAGTGCCCTGAAGGCCCACAGAAATGACCCAGGTGGCTACATATGCTCACAATCTGCACTTTGCCCATCCCTGATGTACATGAAGGTTATGGGCTTTCCTGCACAACACTGTTATAGTGCTATAATTCCACTTTCAACATCCTGTGGAGTTCTGAGGTTTGTAGTTTACTGAGGCCAAAGTGCTCTCTGGCTGAGAATTCTAAGTTCCCCTCTCTAAGCTGCAAACCCCAGGATTCCACAGGATGTTGAAAGTGGAATAATAGCACTACAACAGTGAAGTGCAGAAAGGCCCTATGTTTATCACTTAGGCAATATAAGAAAGGGATCTGTTTCATTTAAACAGCCACACACTGCTGGTAATAATCCATATTGATTAGGCTATATTCCAACCTCTCTCTTGATGTTTTGAATTACAGTAGTGCATATTCTCCATGCCTCCATGTGAAGATGGTGTTTTGAACTCATATGCTACTCAATTCATATCAGTTCTGACATCTGTGTCTATAGATCTGATCTGATGTCAGAATAGGGATTGACAGAGAGAAGGCTGCAGGAGACAGAGGCCAGAGGGACAGCCAGAAAAAGGGAAGAAAGGATCAAGAATAGGCATTGGTGAGCTAAAAGAGGAAAAAAGGTAGAGTCAGGAAGAGAGAGAGAGCAGTGATTCTCAACTGGAGCATAGTCATACTGGGGAGCTCAAATGTTGTTGGACCAACTCCCAGAAACCCCAGACAGCATTGCCACTGGGGAGGGATTATGGGAATTGATGTCCAACAACATTGGAGCCTCTTTGCTTGGGAACCATTGCAGCAGAGAATGTAGAGAAAAAGCCATAGTGATTACATAGACAAATTTAGATAATTGCCCTCCAAGGCCCAGAGTTTCAAGAAATTTGATTTTTTTAAAATAAGCAGGTAGTGGGGAAACAAGGGAGAAAAAATTACAGAATAAGTATGGGTTTTTGACATTGGTGGTGTACTGTATGGGATGGAGGAATAGCATTGATGGAGTTGGGGGGGCATTCTAATGACTAGAGGGTCTATTCTCCATTCCCAAGAGTTTAGCACATAAATCCCAGGTATTTTTCAAGTTTTTGTTCACAGCTCCAAGGGCTTTTGAAAATGAAGGAAACATTAGTCAGGTTGCTGAAATCTGTGACAGATGCCATGTTGCACATTTGCTTTTTTTTTTTTAAAGACAAATGAAAAATCCGAAGCTCAGGATTCAATAGGATGAAATCCATATAAATTCAAACATGAAATGTTGTATGGATCAAAACCATTGAAGGAGAGATGGAACCTGTGAAACATTGAGATGTTTCTTTATTTTTCAGTATAAAATTGATAGCATGGACATTGGGAAAGGAAGTCTTTCTGGGATGTATCCCCACAAATTACAGTGAGATCACGAGAGCTAGGAAGGATTAGTGCCTCTCAGGGTGCAGTCTATAGTTTAATCATGTTAAGTGCATTTAAATGGCTAAAATAGTAAGCACTCCCCTCATCCATTTATGGAGGATTTAATATAAACATCATGTTGCAGTTCTAATATTAGCTTGTACTTCTATTCATGGTGATAAGGAGATGTAGATGCCAATCTCAGGACACTTGGACAGAAGACAGAATCTTCCTCATGAAAACCATTCAATATAGTCAAAGTAGGTCATGCCATTATATTTAGATATAGCTATAAATGCATGTATATCACATATACACAGTACACATAATATATACACATGATACAATATATATAGCACACTTGTCCAGCCCAACAAAGGCCAATTGTCAACCTACACCATTGGCTTATTTTTGGTAACAGTGGGCTCAGTATTTTGCTAATGAAAATAGATATAGCAGATGTTGGAAAGCAGAGTGAAAAGTCAATGTTATATAGACATCAGTGGCACAGGAATACAGAAGCGTCCCCCCGAATCTTGACATTTCTATAATGGGGGCAAGAATACAAAATGGTGCATGCATGTAAGGGGAAGGGATAGGGATGTAGATTTGTCTTGATGGTGCATTTGAAGATGTGGCTTATGATGGTGTGCTCATATTTTATGCATGAATATGAACCTGTCAATACAAAAATGAGATATTTGAGTCATCTTTCCTAGATGTTAAAGTCCCAAACTCTTGTTCTAGTACTGACCATGGCTAAAAGTAACGTCTCACAAAACAAGGAATACGTATTATAACTTGCATTTGTCATTCATCCAATTGTATTCTAAAATGTCTGCTGTTGGGAAAAACATTAATACATGTCCTCTTTCCATGCATAAAGCCTGAACAGTTGGTTATAGTATTGTTCTGCTGTACATATTTTGTTCTAGTATCATCTGCTTCATTCACTGGCAAAGAAGCTCAGTGAGACAGTCATTAAAAAATCTGAATATGCTACCCAAATAGTTTCCTCAGATCCAAGATCTTAATAGTCTTGCTTGCCAAATTGTATCTGAGTTAATCTGGTGGTGGAGTTTAGTAGCTGTAGGCCCTGAATGCAATAGTTTAATGTGGAAAAGCTATTCAGATGACAATGCAAATCATTTCTCTGAAAGAATGGGGTAAGCCCTACTGCATTTGAAGGGTCTCCTTTTGTCCTGCCAAGTTGGGCACAGACTTCTGCCCAACGTCCTACCTTGACAATACCATTGTGAGTTACAAAGAGGAACTGAGAACTTTTGCCTAATTTTGCTGTCTAACACACTCAGGTTTTGTGTCACTTAAATGCTAGTTACAGGTTTGATAAAACTAGAGCATAAAACTAGGGAGGGAAGGAATATTTTAAAATTTTGAAAAAGTGGTATAAATGGATTTATTAGGAAACTATAATGAGAAGAATTCTAGACAAAAGAGAGTCTTTGCAGTTCTGGGCTCTTATTCTGTGAAAAAAGATACACATGGGTTGTGCCGGGTTTTTTGTACAAAAGTGGTATTTTCTACGCAGAAAACAACATTTTTGCACAGAAAAGGCTGTTTTCAGTGTAGAAAGCTTATCTTCTGTGGATAAATGTTGCTTTTTGGTGCAGAAAATGCAATTTTCTGTGCTAAAAAGTCCACTTTTTTTTAATAAAATAAGTCGCCAACTGTGAATAGCCTGAAAAACAGTGTTTGACAACTTTCTTGCAGCAAGGAAAAAAAAAACCCTGTAAAATTAACTTGCCTATGGGAATGAAATCTACAAAGATTTGGCTTCCTAGTGAAAACTGAGCATAGCAAAGAAAGACCCATAGAGGCGATCAGGAAGCTGGAGGTGGGAGAGTCGCCTTACAAGCAGCTGTGCTGACACAATGGGAGGATTGGCAGCTTTGACCTATGCCTGCCTTGCTTTTTAAGGCGAGATAAGAGTGGGAGAACCATTAGGAACAGCAGCAGAATAAATAGTCAACTACAGATGGACTGAATGACACTGCAATATTATTCCCCCTCACCCCTCAGTTATCTGCATGTACCAGCAGCATGTTTTTAAAAGCATGATCTACATTACTGCCTATTATCTCCCTTACCCTTTTTTCCAACACAAACTTAATAAACCTGTCCAGTGCAATCATATTTTATGACAATGTTTCAAATGCTATTGTTCATTTAATTACACATTTGTTGGAATGCTATTACAATTCACTTCCGATCTTAGATTTGCCTTCTATTTCAATAATTCTAATATAAGTAAAATAGCACTGAAGAAATATTTGAAAGGATCCAAATTGGCTTTGAATTCTCTCTGTATCCTTAAAAAAATAATAAAAAAAATCTCTCCGTATACATGTACGTACAATGTATGTATGTATGTATATATGTATATAAAAAGATTTACTAGTAGTAATGATTTAAGGCCCTCCATGGACAAATGGATGTTTTATAGTTTTGAACTATGTTTTTGAATGTGTTTTTCTATCATCTTGTTTCTTAACGAGTAAATTTATGTTTTATTTGCTTGGTGTGCCTGTGGTCATTTTCTCAGATCTTCCTGCTACAGCTTTCCTTAGTAATAAAGATATCTACACACAATCTTAGTTGATAAGTTTTGACACCATTTTCCTCTCATTACCATAGGCCCTTTCCACATTGTCCTCCCCTCCTGGCATGGGGACGGGAGAGGAGTGGGACTGCGAGGATGCTGCTGCATGACGTTGCCGTAGTCCTGCTCCTCTCTCATCCCCAGGCGGAGCGATTGTGAATTAAATCGTTGATGGGTTTTCCCCACCAATGACACGTGATCGTGCCACCATCCCACACTTACCTGTCCTGTGGAAGGACACCTGGTGGTGTTTCTTGCCCTAGTGCAGCCTGGAAAGCACCCATGTGTGCTGCAGAAGCAAGCAGCGTGTTCATTGCACGCTCTTCCACAGGGAGCTAGTTCTGTGGGGAGGGGAGTGCCGCTGTTGTGCTCCCTTCCTGGCAGAGCTGTTGGGACAAGGTAGGGTGTGGAAAGGGCCTAAATCTGCCAGGTTCGGAGGATTTGCTGAAAGCCCCCCTGCACCTTTAAGAACTCCACAGAATGAATTTTGTTTGCCACATAGAAGGATTTTGTTATAGAAAAATGTTCCTTGCTTTTTTTCTTCTTCTTTTATCCTTCACTCTCAGACCCTTTTACACTACAATATTATAGCATTATGATTCCACGTTTACTCCCCTGGCTGGATCCTATGGAATCCAGAGGTTTTCAATTTGATAAGGCACTGGAACTCTCTGGCTGAGAACTCTATATACTTCTTCCTAAACTGCAAATCTTGGGATTTCATAGGATGTTGTCATGGTGGTTAAAGTGGAATACTATAACTGTGAAGTCTCAAAGAGCCTCAGCTGTCCTGTTCTATACACCTATTGTCCTGAGTAGCTACCCCGAAATCTTGCCAAGTCCTAACAAAGCCTTGAAAAATTAGCATTTTGGACTACAACTCCTAGAATCTCCTAGCCAATCCATACTGACTGGAGCATTCTTGGAGTAATAGCCCCTAAAATAATTCATCCATGCTGTAGTAACATGAATCATGAGGTCTACTTCTAGATGTGAGGGAACTCTTACAAAGTGTCCTCTGGTGGGCTTCTTCTTGTGTTAGTGGGTCACCCCTTTACATCAATGGGTTAAAGTGTGTTTGTCTAGGAATGATAGATTGGCAGCTGGTATCCAAATACTAATCAGAGCTGACCTTCCCCAGCTTTGAAGATCAGATGAAATTTGTTTCCATTAAGGTATTTAGGCCCTCTGTAACTATAAAAGTAACTAAAGCATTGGGAGTCACACCACAAAAGAAGTAATGTTACCACTCATTAAGTTACAACTCCAGTATGAAGTAGGTATCCATTATTGGGAAAAGGAACTAATTGCATGTAACTAACTATTTGCAGCTAGTTACTTCCAAGCTCTGGATGTAATACAGCTATGATTCCAATTGTTGGGCTGATTTTCCTTCCTGTATACCTACTAGTCACGGGGACTACAAATTGCAGGAATTTGTGAGAGAAGCCCCAATAAAGAACAATCCCCAGTGGTTTAATAGGAATTAAAACATCAAAGATTTGCAGACACCTGTAATTGGATCTTTCTATATTTATCACCAGCCACCTCTGCCATTGGTGACTTACACTGTTTTGTCACACAGTTCCACTCAGATTCTCAAGCTGATATTCATTAGCCGGGGAGTCATCCCCAATCAATCTGCTAGCATTAACTGTTTCAAATGGGCCCGAATAATGTGCAAAGACTGCAATCTATTACTCCATGTCACTGTAATCTAATGTCACTGGCAATAGGTGCTAAACCAGGGATGGTCAGCAGGCTAACATTAAAGTCATTGTACCCTTGGTGGCTGTGAATAAGATGGAATTTTGGAAAATGCATCTTGGAAAATTCTAGTGCTGTCAAAGTTTCGGAATCTCCATTAGCCAGTATTAGCAGAACTATATAAAGAAAGGTAGAGGGGACCTATGGTAAGAACACTGGCTTGCCTTGCATCAAGGCAATGCATTGGGTCCAAAAGAACATTAACTGCATAAGCAAACTACCTCATTTCATGTATTCCCTGTATTGGCCTGCTATTGGATAGATTGTTAATATGGCCTATGGCACTGTGGCATTACATAGTTTTCCTGAAGTAGGATTTCTGCCCTCCATCTGGACATAAAGGATGGTAAGCTGAATGATAGAAATGGCCTGTGTGAGACTTTGGAGCCATCACTCTCAATAAGATTGCCTACTGACTGTCAGAAGGACCCACCCCACCTTGAGATGTCAGGGGCTAAAGTTGGCATCCTTCCCCATCTGGGAAAGGGGCCTCTTCCTGTTGCCCATCACTATGGCTTTTGAGAGTTCACCAGCCAAATGATTTATTACTAACCAGGACTGCAGAATCCTATAAGGAGACCCAATGGTGGTGGTAGTAGGAGCACCAGCAGGGTTGGCTGGTGAATCCACTGCCCTGGCAAATCCACTCCTGATTTTACTACCTTTCCTCATGCCACTGCTCTGAACTGAAAGAGTGCTCTCCAGGTGCCAGCCTCTCAAAGGAGAAGGTCCAGCACCAGGAGAGCTCCTGTACAATTCACAGCAGCAGTGGTAGGTGGAAAGTTAGAAAACTAGGAGTGGATTTGCTACTCCTATGGCAGTGGGTTGACTGACATCTCCAAGTAGGAATATACTCCAAATAAGAATATACAGTGGTCTCTCCACTTTTGTGAGGATTTGGGATGCAGAACCCTTGTGAAAGTCCCTGAACCTTCGTGAAAGTGGAAAAACTGCAAATAACTCTCCCTGAGCTCTCCCTCCATTCCCTTGCCCTTTTCCATAGTTTGCATGCCTTCTTTCTCTACACCCGGCAAAGGGCAAGGAAATGGGGGGAGGTGCATGTGCGCCTTGTGGATAATCAAATTCACGAAGGTCAAACTCACAAATATGGAGGGAAAACTGTACTTGTAATATCAAACAACAAAATAATATATAGTTACCTCAACATGTGGTCTATGCTTCCACCAGTAGCCTCCACATCAGTGAACTTGTTGATGGATCTGTGTGGAGGTAGTGTGTGGTTTGTGGGATTGTGTGCTGAATCAACATGCCTAAACTGGTTAGGAACACCTGATGCAAACTCTGGCCTTTGAGACCCCTCCCTAAACTGCAAACCCCAGGATTCCATAGGCTGTTGAAAGTGGAATAATAGCATTATAACAGTCTTTATTTGCTTCTGTTTCTGCAGAGACACAGTAAAGTCAATTGCACTGCAGGACTACAGTCCTGAAGAGGAGGAAAGTGCTTCAAAGCCTGCTAGGCTCTTTCTGGCAGGCCAAAAGTATTGGCAGAACTAATTTTAAGCTCTTTTCTCCCTATATGGGTTTTATGGTGTTTTGGACTCTCTCTTATTTTTTGAGAAAAGGGGTGCCTCTGTCAGAAAGGAGAAGAAAGTGGATTAGATACATTTTGAAGCACATCTAAATTTGTCTGTCATGACAGGCACAGTCAGGGGCTGAGAGAGCTGTGGATTCAGCAGATCCCATACCCATTCTCCAACATATCCCTCTGCCCTCCAAGATCAGAATTCTGACCCAGAGGGGCACGTGGAAACCTCCATAGTGACTGGGAGGGCCAAAGGAGACATTTGACATCTAATTTCCCATTCTTAGGTTGAAGTTCTTTGTTGAAGAGTGGAGTGGGGTGGGGTAGCATGGTTTCCAGAACTGTTTCTAAAGTGGCTGGGTCTCAACACAGTCAGGAAGGTTGTTATTAATCTTGCCTATATACAGGTACATTTTTTAAACAACAATTAAAACACAAAATATATGTGTATATAGTGCTTCATCCTTTTATATGCTTCTGATTGATAATTTTGGAGGGAGTTTGACTACATAGGAGTCTTGGTGGTCCAATTTTGCCTGAATATTTTTTGGGGGGAGTACTGAGCCCCCTCAAGGCTAGTGTTATGGGGGGAGGGCGTGAGCATACCTGCTCTATTCTGTTCTGGGATCCATGACCAATTATCTCTTATCTATGGTCTGAGATGTATCCCCAAATCCACAGAACTTAAACTTAAAACAAACTTTGGGTAACTGGTTAAAAGAGACTTTTTAGCTGGAGTCTATCAGATGCGTAATTTTGTTCCTATAGGAATCAATTTGGGGCAGAGCCCATTTGAAAGTGAATTTAAATCTTGCCAATGTGGATTTTACAACTGAATTTCAGATGCAGGAAATGCAAAAATAATCCTGATTTAATCAAGAAAATTACATTGACAAAAATGCTATAAAGACCAAGGTTATCTTAAAGACACGCAGGAAACTATACATTTATCAGTCCAGCGGACACAATCAGAGGGTCAATATTTATGAAAAATTCTACCTAGTATAATTAATTTTATAACTTTTGCAAACACTGGAATATCAACATGTGAGTCTTGGGATACATAAATTCATGGTATATGAATATGTCATGAACTCACTTTAAACAATTTAGCAATGAAACTGCATGGAAACTCTCAGGGTGGGGGAAGAGCAGGGTTTATTGGCTTCCTAGAACAGCCATTCATTAATCCAAAAGGTCTTGGCCCTATTCCACTAAAGACACTTCATTTGTTCTTTTGAAATCTCTAGTATTCACAAGCTGGGCATATGAAATAATCACAAACAATGAATTATTGTGGATGGGAAGGGGAAAAAAACATAGCCCGTCATCAACAATACCAAATCCTTCCCTCCTCTGAATGTTGTTTCTTTCTACAACGAGGACTTTCTTCTGAGGAAGCAATACTGGCCAAAAGAGTTTTCCTAGATCATAGCTTTCTTTTCCTTTTATCCCTCTTCCTAACAAGAACAAGGGCACACTGGTCCGGGGTATGTGTGTGTGTGGGGGAGGCTGGGCTGGGGGGCGGATAGGCTTGTGCTTTGACTAAATGGAATCTTTCTCTTTGCTCTTGGCAACCACAGGAGTATTCTTGTGCTCTATGGCAAGAGGCTCTCTAGTCAGTGCTATATTTATCTTGTGGCTGAACACACACATTTGCAAGAGGTTGTTCAATAAGGGAAAGGCAACAAGCCAAGGCACGGTTCAAACCTTGGAAGTTTGTTCCGGCATCATCCAACATTGCTGTTGATTGCAGAGAGAGAATTCTTCAATGGCCTGGAAGAGTTAAACTGCTGGCTTGAAACAAAGGATTCGCTGACTTGTCTCCTGGCTTTGTGAGAGACGAAGGAAGAGTTTGTAAGATGGAGTTTAACAAGTTTCTGGGTGCATCAGGAGGGCATCGGAGGAGACAAGAGGAAGCTTGTGCCGGTGCAGGCAGCAGAGATGCTGAAGCCAGAGATGACCTGGATTGTGTACAAATGTATCTCACCTGTTTACCTGAGAGATACATGAAGGCAAAGTTTACTTTGACAGCCTATCTTGCATGTTGGCTGATCTTGAAACTCTGCAAGGTAAGAAACCCATCACAGAACAATTGAAGCATTAACTTCAGAAATGCTAATCAAGTATAGATCATTCCTGCTGTCTCTGGACCGGGAAGTCATTTTAAGTGACCTTAAGTAAAAAAGACAGCTCTGCAAATCTTTAAAAGTATTCAAAGGGTTGTCTGGAAACATTCTCTGCCAAACAACAGAAAAGCACCCAAGCAACACAGTCCTTTGGAGATCTACTGCTCACCCTGCTAATTAGTAGTCCCTCTCCCTGCCCAGTCTTTGAACATAACATTCTGTACCAAACAGGTTAGAGGACCCAGGGCCCCTGACATGTAACCTTGCCTCTGGGTTGCAATGAAGAAAACTTCAGTAGAGGGAAAATTATACAGCTTTTTGTTTGTGGTTTCACACAATATTCATCTCCTTCATTTAAGTGATGAGACAAGGTACTGCACATTGGGACAAATGCTGATTACTTCAAGGTTTTCTGCTAACGGGGAAGATGACAAAAAAGTTAGGCTTGGTTTTTCAAAGCAACATGCATATAATCCAGATAATACAAACTCTTAGTACTACTTCAATAACTCTTAAATCTCTGTCCTGGTGCCTCCTAAACTTTAGAGCAAAAGAAGGCTATAAAATAGGAGAAAAATGGATGATATTTGAGAGAGGAGCTTTAGGCAGCAATCCTATGCACATCTACCTGAGAGTAAGTCCTCCTAGGGAAGCCAATGGGATTTGCTTCTAAGCAGACATGTATAAGATTTCCTATTAAAATGCTTTGCAAAACTTCAAAATATCTGCAGTTAAAGACTGAGAAATGCTGATTTGTATGAATATGAGTTTTGCTTTAGTATTTCTAAATTTGTAAATGGGAAACATTATGGGATGACAATTAAAAACAGCAAATCTCTCTCCTGGCTTATTTCGTCTTTGTTACACTTTTTGAAAAAGAATCACTGATAGATATTTGTTATGCATGTGAAGCATGGCTGTGAAATCGTCACAATTAAGACAACATTATGGAAATAACTTCTGCTTCCAGAGACTGCTAATTTTAAAAAAATGGCTTCTCCATGACTACTTTTTTTTAAAAAAAATCTCTTTCCTCATGCCACATGCTCATACCATATTGCTCATTTGCATTGTAAAGAATTCAAAAATAATTTCTTTTAGGACCCAAATACATCCTGCAGAAATGGTTTTCTTCAGATAGGGATGTGTGTGTGTGTTTTTGCGTGTACACATGTGGAATATTAGTATTGGGTTTTGGGCAGCAAGGATATTTCTTCTGTTTCCAGCCCTCCTCCTCCTCCTCTTTTTTTTGAGGCGGGTGTATCCTTGAGGGCTGAATCAGAAGAAATGCTGCTGCCATGAAGACATGTTTCTTATATAGAATTTGGAGCAGTTAATTCTTTTTCTGGATTGGAATCTCCAGAGCCCCCAGACTCTAGAATAGAAAATTCTGAGAGATGAAAGCCAAAAAGATCTCTGCTCTTATAGTATAGGTGCTGTAGATAAATTCTTGAGTGAATCTTTAGCTGCAATATGAAATACTGCCTCTTAACCTTAGCCTGGAGAAGAGAAGGTTAAGAGCTGACATGATAGCTATGTTTAAATATTTGAAGGCATGTCATATGGAGGATGGAACAAGCCTGTTTTTTGCTGCTTCAGATACTAGGACATGGAGAAATGACTTCAAATTACAGGAAAAGAGATTTCATCTAAATATTAGGAACAACTTGCTGATAGGAAGAGCAGTTCAACAGTGGAATACGTGAACGTGTGGTGGAATCTCCTTTTTTGGAGGCTTTTAAGCAGAAGCTGGATGGCCATCTATCAGGAATGCTTTGATGATGTATTCCTACATGGCAGGGGGTTGGACTTGATGGCCTTTGTAGTCTCTTCCAACTCTATGAATCTAGGAGCCCTGGTGGTAAAGTGGTTAAATGCTGGTACTGTAGCCACAAAGTTGTGAGTTCAGTCCTGCTGGGTTCCAGGTTGACTCAGCTTTCCATCCTTCCGCAGGTCGGTAAAATGAGTACCCAGCTTGTTGGGGGCAATTAGCTAACACATTGTAAACCACTTAGAGAGCACTTAGCTGATAAGCAGTATAGAAATACGCATGCTATTGCTATCTATGATCATGTGATTTGCTGACTGAAACTGCAGTCTCGTAGTGGAAAAAAGTGAAATAATAACTTTAAAAGTGCAGGAATTCTCAATTGTATAAAATCAAACCCCCTTTTGAAACATATCAGATTTTCAGAGTCCTCCATCATTTAAAAACTTAGGCCAAGATCCTGCATCTTCAGGTATAACCAAAATGATGAAGTTCTGTTGTCATAGTTATGCCTGATGATGCCACTCCCAAACCCCTACTTTTTCAGCCTAGCAGTGCCCCAATTGAAGGATTAGCAAGGTACTTCAGTTTGGGGCACCAGGAAATGACATTTCACCATTCTCCCCGTCACGGGACACACCTGAGAACAGGTAGTTGAAGACATCCTTTGGAGTCCTGCTACAGGTGCTTGTCTTGATGTGTCTGTGAGACCACTGCAAATGTCATTTCTCAGTATCCTGAACTGCAGCATCTCAGAAACCCAGAAACTAGCCTGGATTAACAGGTGGGTTTGTGGGCTTTAATTCAGTCATTAATGACTATAAATGTGACCCCTCAGCAGTTACGAGATTTAAATCCAGCTTACAATCTTATAACTACTGAACAGGATGCCAGCCTAAGTTTGATATTGGTACCTATCTCTTCCCAAAGGATTGTCTCTACAATCAGGCAGGGGTCTCAGGCAGCACATTTGGCTTGTCATAAAAGGATAGCAGTTTGATGTTTATTTTAATGTTTTATTATTGTGCAAGGAATGAGAAAGATGCTTGTGGGATTTTATGCCTCAAATATCAAAATAATTTTTCTGCCTTTGGGTATTATATATTTTCGTCTGGATGTGTGTTGCTGACCCACCTCATAGGAAAATGTCTTGGACTGATGCTGCTACTCAACCAGTTCCTAAACTCCTCCAACACTTTGTACCTCCTGTCCAGTTTCTGCAACCCACTCAAATCACATTTCTCCCCATGGCTTCCATGCCTCTGTTTGTGGCATTTTATTTTTGCTTGAGGCATATAAGGCTAAAGGCCGTAAAGCTGGCCACACATGCAGTGGAAGTGAGGGGAGGAACAGGTGGTACCAAAGTTACAAGCCAAAATGTGACAAGTGGGCTGGAAGATGTCAGTTTACAAAGAACTTTAAAAGGGTGCCATACTTGGTTGTTGATTCATCAGTCCTCGTTTGATAATGATCACACCCACACTGTGGTAATTTTCAAAGCTGCAGTGGTATTAATCTGTGGCAGAAAGAAACAACAAAATCTCTGGGCACACATGAACTTTCATGGACTCTGTTGTTTTCATACTGTGATTGATATTGGGCTTTCCCTCTGTAAAGGCCTATTACCAATAAGATACAGAAATGCTTTGTATCCAGTGCCCTAATTGTGGTTTATCTACACTACATGTTTATATCAATTTGATACCACTTTAATAGGCCAGGTCTTCATGCTAAAGAGACCTGAGATTTGTAGTTTAGAATTCTCTGCTACAGAAATCTAGTTCTTTGCATGTTGCTTAAAATCCTTGGAGAGGTCTAGTTGCTCCCTCTTGAACTACCGTCCTTAGTATCTTGCTGAACTACAAATCCCAGGATTACTTAGGAGGGCAGTTAAAGAGGTTTGAAATGGATATGACTGTGCAATGCAAATATGTGTCTCACGTCCTCTTAGAAAGGGCTGTTCCTTCACACAGGCCATTTCCGCACTAGACTACTACAGTGCTATTATACCACTTTCAACATCCTATAGAATGCTGGGAGTTTGCTGTTTAGGGAAGAGGCATTCAGAATTCTCAACCAAAGAGCTCTTTGATCTCCAGTAAACTACAAACCCCAGAATTCCACAGGATGTTGAAAGTGGAATAATAGCACTATAACAATCTAGTGTGGAAGTGGCCATAGTTTGGGAAACAGCATATTCTTTTTCATCTATATTCTTAGCTGCTCATAATTCTTATTTTACCTCTCTTGCTCCACCTCCTTCTAACCTACTAGGCAAAGAGAAACAAACTATTGCAACGTGACTTTGGGCATGTATAGTTATGAAGAATATACACTGTAATTATGTCTAACACAGTGAGCTTGCATGAAGGGCCTTTGTTTACAGTCTCCACCATCAGACCAGAATGAACAGATCCATTGAAGAAAAGAAATGCAAGACCAGCTGTCTTTAGCAGGCTTCTGTTGTTCTCTTTTGGCACAGACTGAGAGCCAAATTTTTCCCGGGGTGATTCCTCTAAAGTCAGGAAAGACATTGCAAAAGGAATGAATTGGGTGGAAGAAGGTGGTATGTAGATGTTTCCTTCTAGTTTTTTCTCCCTTAATCTTTGGTATTTGTGTCTTCGCAGAGAGCTTGGGAGAGAAGATGCTCAGCTTCCCAAACGGTAAGTTTTCATATCAATTGCAAAATGACACTAGCTTTTTACTCATCAACCAACTCTAAATCTTTAATGTGTGACTAACAAAGAAGTTTCATCTAAATATTTCTAGGGAAAATGTACTTCATTTAAATTTGTTTCCATCACTGAGTTTGTATGTATGCTGCTCAACAAGAAACAGAAAAATATTTTTGATGTACTTTTTAAACGTAAAGGAACAGAAAATTTTATCCAGACAAATGCAGAATTGCATTACCAGTCGCAGCAAAAATGTTGAAATCCAAAATCCACAAAACACTAATACCCTTATTGGGCCAATCAAAAAAAAAAAAAAGGGCAAAAAATACATCATGGGAGCTTGCGAAGCTCCACTGGATTCTTCATCAGACAAAGGTTTTAAAAAATCACACAGGAGAAGAAAATAAAGATGATGTTAAGAGTCACAGGTCTATATTTTGTCAAGATGTTGTTTTTGCAGTTCTCAGCTTGTCTCTGGGACTCCTCCCTTTGGCCATGTGGGCTTTGGGAGAAAAAGAATAGTAAAATCCAGGCAATAAAATTTAAACTCCATTAGCAACAGAAAAAGTAACTCCCCTTGAGATCCAGCCTGTTTCTGTCCTGAGTGAAGCTACCTGCCCCTTGTCTCCCAGAGGCCACGTGGCCAAAGAGAGGAGGGGTCTCTGCCTACACAGAGACCCCTCCAGATCACTGTAACTGACAACAACAAAAACAATATCCTGCAAAATGTAGGCCTGTGACTCTTCTTCTCCTCTACAATTTTTAACACCTTTGCCTAATAAAGAAGCTAATGGAGCTTCAGAAGCTTGCATTATGTATTTTGTACATTTTTGGTTGGCCCAGTAAAAGTATCACTGTTTTGTGGACTTGGGATGTTAGTACGTTTTGCTGAATGTCCAACATGGCTGCCCTGGATGCATTTTCAGCTAATTGAGGTTACAAAGAAAAATCCGCTGGTGGAGAATCATTGCTGAGCTGCCATCATACACACTTGCTTGAAAGTAAGCCTCAGTGAACTAATAGAACTTACTTCTGGGGAGACACGTATAGGATTGGACTGTTAATATGTAACCTGGGCCATTTCCGCACTAGCCTGTTATAGCGCTATGATTCCACTTTCAACACCCTATGGGATCCTGGGGTTTGCAATTTAGGGAGGGGCCTCACTAAACTGCAAACGCCAGGATTCCATAGGACGTTGAAAGTGGAATCATAGCGCTATAACAGTCCAGTGCGGAAATGACCTTGGTATTTAAATTCACTAACATTCAAGTATGTCTGCAAGCTCATAACAGACATTTGTTACAGTCATACATTCACCACCCTTCTGTTACATTTTTAATGAAATTTGATGTCATGGCAAATATAGTGGTAATTAAAAAAAATGAAAACACGCATATTATCATCAGATGCTTCAATTGTTCTTGCAGCTAAGCTTCCTTGCTTCTCATTTGCCCATAACATGGCTCCAAAATGTTCCTCTCCAATTAAAAACACACAAACTATTTGGAGTTTACATCCTCCCTATCCTTTGTCTTTGCACAAAGCAGCTGGCAAGAGCAATGACCTCCTGAGAGCAGAATCTTGCCAGAACTCACTAATCAATATTCAGCAGAGTTAGTTGCTCATTATGTAGCCATTGATTATCTCTGGAAGTTGCTCGCTGTGCATTTTTCATTCTTCACTCTTTTCTTCCCCCACCACACGCATAACTGCGCATGTACGCACACAAACATACCTCCCACAGGGCCTCCCTTTTGTCCCTGGCAGGAAAACAAAACCTGCAGCAAAAACCCATGGGGACACCCACCCATGGAGGTCAAGGAATGGTATGCATTCCAATGGAAAAGGAGGTGTGTGAGGAAAACCCTTTCTTGATCCAAAATATGCCTCATCTGAAATGCTAAAAGCAGAAGAAAGGAGAGGGAAAGTTCCACCAAATTCTCACTGTGAATAGCCTACTGTGGCCAGTGTAACTCTGCTTTCTTTACAAAATGAGGAATGAAAAGATAATAGAATGTGGGACACACCTTATCTGTTGCTGGCTGCAACAATTTGAAATGCCACTGAACTTGGAGCAAAGCAAGCCATTTCTAGTGCGCTTTGTGCTGCATCGAGCTTCACGTCTCATTTAAGTTTCCATTGAAACTTAGACCATTTCCGCACTAGACTGTTATAGCGCTATTATTCCACTTTCAACATCCTATGGAATCCTGGGGTTTGCAGTTTAGGGAGAGGCCGCCTGGCTGTTGTAGGATGTTGAAAGTGGAATAATAGTGCCATAACAGTCTAGTGCGGAAATGGCCTTAGTTGAGGGCTGAATCATGTGGTCTTCTTATCCTCATGGTTCTCCTATAAGCAAAGGGGGGAGGAAGACGAGGAGGATTGCTCCCTGTGCCACAGTGAATAAGTAGAAGAACACACTGGGAAACAACTGTTTTACCCCCTGAAGTGAATGCTGAATTGCTGTGCAATTATGTTGCTCTTTTCTTAGTTTGAAGTCAAAATGATGTAAAGTCAACTTTTGGAAGCATTTCAAACACTCCAGAACTGTCTTGGATCATAGTTCACAAAGTGTTTAATTTCAATTTGTATATTAGCTGAGGTAGCTTCCACAAATGTGCTTCCATATAATCCGGCCATTTCCGCACTAGACCATTATAGTGCTGTTATTCGATTTTCAACATCCTATGGAATCCTGAGGCCTTTGAGGCCCCTCCTTAAACTGCAAATCGTGGGATTCCATAGGATGTTGTTGGTGGAATAATAGCACTATAACAGTCTAGTCCAGAAATGACTTCAGTCTCAATGTATTATAAATGTAACTTGCTTTGAATTTTGCCATAAGGTTTACATTTTGAATTCAGAATCTGTAGCTTTTAAATTGTGACCAGTTTAGAAGGTATGGATCAAAATACATTCAATATTATTTTTATTTTCAGTTATGCCTAAAATAATTCGAGTTCTTCACTTTGAATATTGCACTGAGATGCTGGACAATTCTCGTTTGATAAACTGATTTACTGAAATAGTTCTTGGGAGATGTGTGTTAATAAATTGAAATTTATAATGGTCAGTGCAGATCTGACTTCTTAATAACTGGAAAAAGATTGGTATCCGAGTGACTATTAATAGAGCTTGGAAAAGTCACTTTTTGGATTAGTGTAATATGGAGCCTGACTTTTGAAAGACACATTTTAGTACGCCTTCATGTCTGAATGTTCAGAGTCTGGCAAAGTTACTTTTGGGAACTACAACTTCCTTAATCCCCAAGCTAGCCTGGCTGCTGCTTAGGCTGACTGCGGGACTCTAGGCTATAGTCCTCAGAAGTAACTTTCCAGGATCTGAAATTTTAGACCTATAGTGTTATAAAGTTCAAAGACATAGGCATGTTAGTCTGGATCAGTATGTGAAGGGATCTTGTAGCATTTCTACGACTAACTGAGGGAAAGAAATTGGTCACATAAGCTTTCGTAGACCAACTGATGCAAAGTACATCAGAACGAGGTGCCTATGAACAGACTTTTATAGCTATGAATGAGCAGGTTGTGTGTGTGTGTGTGAGAGAGAGAGAAAGAGAAAATAGGAGTATAGTAAGTGTATCTTTAAAAAGTCAGGCTCCATTTCACAATGCTAACATATGTTAAAGCCAAACATGTTCATTGCCTGGATCATATGGTTACTTTTAATGCCAGGGAAGAATCTCTGTCCCAAGGAGGTGGTGGTTTAGGCACAGGGAAACTGGTGTTTTCATCATAGCAAGGTCATTTAGCAGTCTTCAGATAGCGCAAGTGTTCCACTTTTGTGCTCCTGTTTTTGTTGTTAGCCTCACTGTGCGTTTCAGATAAGGATGAGCCAGGTTTTTGTGCAATTGCTTGATACAAAAGCATACAATTGATCAAGTCTGTACAATTTATGCCTCCATTAAGCTGCTTAAAGTATCTTCCTAATGCAGCTCCATAGAATGGATTTCTCCATCTACTACATCTTAGATGTCCTTAGTGTGATTTTTGTAACTGATTCATGTCATATTATTTCTGCAGCAGGCAGTTACTCACTCCCTCCTTTTTAGAACTATGTAGTATCATAGAAAGTTGTGTTTATTGCACCATTCCATATTCTTGGCTCCTGTGCTCATTTGCAAGTTGTGGATTTGCATAGTGGTCTCCAGCTAAAAGAAGGCAGTGTCTCACATATTGCTAATCTAATATTCCAGTTCTCCTAAACCTTTATCGTGGTGTCTTTCTGCCTACTCCAAAAGGAAAAGGAACACATCTTCCAGTAAAGTTTGTATGGCTTTGTCATTTTTATGGTTTTTCAGCACCATACAGGAACAAAAGAAGGGCAAGTGTTTGGTGCCCAGTTTAAACTGGCATTAGAGGAGGTAGTTTAGTACCACACATTTTGGAAGACTGGAAATAAGTAATTTTGTAATTGATTAACAACTGAATTGCTCTGTTAAAAATATGATCAGATTGCCCTCTGGTGGCTGATGAAAGTGCTCTTCATCAAAATAAAGATTTCTGGGTCAGGGTTTTGATGGTTTTGAAGTTATAACTGAAAATGCCCCATACTCTTGAAATCTCTGCAGCTTGGCTTATTTTATATAACACAAAATGGCGATCTGATGCATTTGATGTGCATCTGTTGAATATATTTGCTGCCAGGGCTCTGCCAGTAGATGTGGTAAACACCTCAGCTTTATTTTTTTTTCCTGTGTGTGCTATTTGTCATTATTGTTGCGGTTATTTCTGATGCTCCAAAGAAGATAATCTGATCTCAGCTGGTATCTATAGAAGCAAGCCAGTGGGAAAAAAAATCACATACAAATATAGTAGCCATGAAACACATCCTGCACTAAAGGCTTTCACGAATCTATTGTGGGGAATTTAAAGGTGCAAGCTAATCAGATTCCCACAAAGAAATTAAACTATTCCTGTAGAGGTTGCATTATAGTGTTAGATTTTGCTATGAAGCTGTTAAAATATTAATATCTGGATTTGAAAATATGGATGATATTTTATTAGCCTGGAAAGGTATATATTGTCAAGAACCTAAGAACTTACCCAACAGCTCATCTAGTCTATTATTCTGTTTCCCTCAGTGGCCCATTAGATGGCATTGGGAAACCCACAAATAGGCAATAAGCTTCCCTGTCCACAGGATCTGGTACTCAGAGGAGTTGTTGTTGTTGTTGTTGTTGTTGTTGTTGTTGTTGTTGTATGCCTTCAGATTGTTCTGACTTATGGCAATCCTAAAGTGAGCCTATTAGGGGTTTTCTTGGCAGAATTTGTTCAGAGTGGGGTTGATTTTGATTTCTTCATAGTCATAGCCCAATACTCAAACCACTATACTACCCTGGCTTTCCACTACTAAGGCATGCTGTCACTAAACTGGATGCTATGTAGTCATCAGGCCTAGAAAGCATCTCCCATGTATTTTCTAATTCCTTCTGAAGGCCATTGAACATTGCTGCACCCTTTGACTGGCAATGTCTTAAAATGGTGAGAATGCTATTTGTGTTTTACGCATTTTTGTCTGATGTACAATACTCACATTCACTTCAAGGTCATACAGCTGAGCATGCAGTCCAATTACGCATGTAGATGTGGATTCTTAGCCAATGTGTGTTTGTTCACTTCTTCTGAAACTGGTGATAGTATCCTTTTGGTTGTGCACCTGTTTGTGCAATGTTGTCATTCATACCGTACTACATGTAAAGATTTGTGCTTCACACTCCATGGTGTGTTGAGTGAAAAAGTACTTTCTATTATCATTCTACTATGTATCAGTTTCTTTTGATGCCCCTGAGCTCAAGAATAATGAGAAAAAGAGAAAAACTTGGCTCTGCCCACTTTCCCTGCTCCATGCACAATTTTATCAGTCCTATCAAGTTGAAATTTATTTTGCATCTTTTCCCTCTAAACTAAAAGACTTTGCATGTGATAGTCCTCCTCATACAGGAAGTGCTCTGGTCACTTCTCCTTTTCTATTGTTTTCCCAGACCTACCTTTTTAAAAGATATGGCCATCAAAACTGTGCACAGTAGATCTATTATGGTCCCCATCCCCAGACCTCAGACCATTTGGTGTGCAGAGGACTGTGATGGAGACAATGTTCAGGAACAAATGAGCAATGCCTTGTTGAGGGTCCTCCAGGACAGAGGACATAGACTTATCTCTATCCTTGGCTTATGGGAAGAGTCTTTGATAAAACCTCAATTTTCTCAGCCTTACAGAAGTCTAAGAGAAGCCATGTGAGGATCCTTTAATAGGCCAGGCAACTCCTCTGGTCTGTGGAGCTAACTACATTACAGGTCATCTTAACCCAGCCTTTGGTTGATCTCAGCTATCTGCTCTGAGAACATCTACTTGTTGGCAGCATCAACAAGAGCTTAAGCCTACAAGAATTCCCTAGAGCTGTCCAAGGTCCTGTTTTTATCCACCCTTTGCACAACAGGGCTTCTGTTTTGTCTCTACTTGTTGAGACTTGACTTTACCTGCTTGATGAACTTTGCCTATCATGGCATGAGTTTGCTACCTTGACCAGAGCCCTGATCTGTTCCAACATTTGTTAACTACTTCCCCTACTTCCCCTGCCAGCCTCAGACACCCATGGAATGAGACTGTACCATTCAATAAGAGCATTGTTATACTGGCCGTTCCACTTCTTCATTTTATTCCTTTCCTAATACACTATAGCATCTTTCTCTGTCATCATTGGTGCACATTGAGAGGGTACTTCCATTGAAACATGAACCCATGAATCTCTTTTCTGGTTAGCCAATATCTATCCAATTGCCACCAATGTACATATGAAGTGGCAGGGGTGATGGGGAGGGATTGACCCAGTAAGCATGACTTCAAACTTTCTTACGTTACCAAGTTGGGAGAAGGCCTTCTGGAGTTTTGTACAGTCTGCCTGAACAGCAGTTTGGCATCATTGGCAAACCTGAGAGGCTGGGCTGGGGGGTACAGATGACAGGACTTTCTTTGTAGCAGCTCCGACTATAGAACTTTGACCCAAGGGAGGTCATTCTGGCTCCTTACCTCTTTAGTTTCTGACCAGCAGTGGAGACTTGTGCTGTTTCATGTAGTCTTTGGCTATTAAAATTGCTCTGCCTATTTTTTAAACTGGTTGCCTGGCTTTAGAACTATTTTTAAAGAAGAGCTTTCAATGTTTTTTTAGCTATTTATTTAATGTTTTAAAATATTATCATTGATTGTGTGTGCATCACCTTGAACGCCTTGATGGAGAGGAGATAAATAAGTGTCTTGAATAAAAAAACAAACAAACAAATCTGGCCAGTTGATTTTTTTCACCCAGTTCATACATCAACCAGTTTAAAACCTAACTGTCTCTAACACATGTCCTTTGGTGATCCTGTTCCTTGCAGTTCTCCCATTAGGAATCTATCCATTTATTCCTATACTTTGTTCCCACTCATTAGCCAGCTACTGATACACAAGAGGGCCAGCCATTTTATTCCCTGTTTGCTAAGGAATCATTAAGAAGGGACCTGTGAAAAGCCTTAGTAGGAAAGTCTATTCCAGAGGTGGGCAAAATGAGTCTTCCGACTCTCCATTTTTAAGAAAAAGCCCCCCTCATGGCCTCTATAGAACATGGGAGCAATTTTGCTACATTTTGGATGTGTCCTGACCTTATGTATATTGAAGGGAGATTTTTCCCAAACCAAAAGTGACTTCTGGATGCCTTCTGTTGGCAAAAAGGATTCCACTTAAATAAGGAAAAATGTCTTTGCCATGATTGCTATTTGAATGTGGAATAGACTCCCTGAGAGATTGATGGGATCTCTTTCTTTGGAGACCTTTAAACAGTGGTTGGGTGGGCATCTTTCAGGAGTGCATTAGTTGTGTATTCCTTCATGGCAGAGATTTGGCCAAGATGGCCCTTCTGATGCCTTCCAGCTCTAAGATTCTATGATTTGATGACCTGCTGGCCCTACAAAAGACCAGGGGCCCCTCAAAAGATGGGGAATTTGCCCCACATGACCTGTAAAGCACACAGCAACTCCACTTATCTTTTTAAATATCCTGTGGTAGTTGAGCCATTCCTGGTCTCCCAGGTCACTTCTAGCCACATGGTCACTGATACTCCTAACAGGTAAGTGAGACAGAATTTTTGATTTTTCTTTACAAAAGTTGAGCTTGTTTTCTGTAGCAAAACTTGTTACTCTGTGTTGGAGTGGGCAACTGTCAGAGGTTAGGGGACCTCACTGACCCTCCTTAGAAGGCCATACTTGTTAGAGTTCTTCCACTTGCTTTCTAGTGGCCAGCTCACTTTCTGCTAGAAAAGAGCCTCTCTTGGGCCTAAAACATCTTAGCCCCTCTCCCAACATGGCAAAATGTCCTCCCAGAGGAAAAAATTTGGAGATGTGTGCTGGGTTGGGGTCCTGGAGACCACAGAAACTGGCCTTGGGGACTGCCTGCGGCCTGTGAGCTGCACTTTCTCCACCCCTGCCTCTCTGCTTGAAATTTCATTTTTAAGAATGATTACCACCAATTTCTCTGGAAGAGGTACTCAGCATGTGTGTATATGTGCCTTCAAGTCACTTATAGTCATCCCATTAATTTCATAGGGTTTTCTTAGGCAGGGGATACTCAGAGGTGGTTTTGCAAGGTCTTTCAGGGAAAACATAGCCTATGCTACCTGGTATTCATTGATATCTCCCATCCAAGTTCTATCCAGGGCTGACTCTGAATAGCTTCCAAGGTCAGAGGGCATCTGGTGCCTTTAGGGTATTTTGGTACTGGCTTGTAATTTCCTGGCTCCCTACACCCCTAGACCACTTTTAAGAAATCCATCTGAGAACAGCTACTTACCAGGCCTCTGGGATGAAAGCCAATTTTGTAGATGTGTTCTATATTTTATTACAGCTTTCAAAAGGATGCAAACTAACTTTGGTAATCAATTAACTGGGTCTCTTTTCACTTTTCTGCATAAATCTTATCACTTCTGTTTAATCTAGTTTTTCAGATTCTAGTCTAAATTTCAATTGGAAAACTTACCAAGTTAGTTATTTTGTGGCAAGTAGAGAGCTTCTTATTAACAAAATATTATTTAACACACCTGACAAATCAAATAATTATTTAAGTTTCTTTAGGGTGATCACACAAAGCAATCAGTGACAAAATAAATAAACAGTTTATATTATAGTATAAATAGGGATAGGTAGCTCTGTGTATGAGTGTAAAGGACCTTCTAGACATCAGGCTGATAACAAGCAAGATAAAATACGTAATAAACTATAGGTTGAGCAAAACAACCTGAAGTCATTTAAGATTACTGGTACCATACTCCTAACCTCATTTACTTGAAAACAGTTTTCAGAATTTTAATGTAGTTTATTGTGAGGAAGACTGTAATCCTGTTGTCTCTGGTAGGAAATCCCAGAGGTCTTAGATGGAGTGGATGTCTTTCTCCACCTTCAGGTCCACAATAAGAACAGGAGCCCTTCCTTTATAAGCCTGCCTGGTAATAATTAAGTAGAAAAATGTTTCCTTTCAAGCAGAACTGGTTCATTCAGCATTCTTCCTAATCTCAGCAGCCAAGATTATCTTTGCAAGTAAAATAAATTATTTTCATTATATAGACATGTTTCATTCAGTAGCTAATTGGACAAATGTGAACAAGGCTGTGGACAAACATGGGTTAAACCCATGTTACTGTCAGATATGTGCAGATCCCTGACAAAAATGTCCAATCTGGACCTGTATGCTGGAATCTGTCTTTGATTAACTTTCAACCACTATAGAATGAAATATGTATAACCCAGAGCCACTGATTTCTTTGAAAGCCTTCTTTGAAAGTGTCTTCCTTTCTTTCTCCTTGATCTTTGGAATCTTCCTTTCCTTAATTTTCTTTAGCTATCTAGATAATAGCATTTCTTGTTTTCTTGATCTGTTACCTTTTTAATATAAATGTAGATATAGCTGTATAGAAAGAGTAGCTGTTCTCCTTTTCATTCTTTTTCCTATCACACTGGTGTTTGTAGTCCTGTTCTATCATGTTTTCCAAGGTAGTGCACTGGGTTTCTGTTAACAGGTTGAATTTAGATTTAGCCATATTTAGAGTCTGGATCTTCCCTTTGTTTTCAAGGTTTTCTTTAGGATCTTTGCATTTCTTATCTTTCCCTTCACATTCTCTTCTTCAAACGTCTTGTTTTAATTAGAATGGCATTTAACTATCTTTAAAACCTTTGATATGCTTTATTAATTTTCATATTCTTTCCTTGCTATTTCCTCACCTTGAACACTCTGTTAAATTAAAAATATCAAAAACAATATATCTCGTTTCCTCACTTGTGTCTTCCTCTGCCATCCCTCCTGGCTTGTTTGGCCTAAATCCAGGCATTAGTCCCAGCTAGAATAGATCTACTGAATCAGGAAAATATATAAACACTGATTTACCAAATGCCCATTAATTCAGTGGGTCTGTTCTAGCTGGATCTAATAATGGTTATGGACCTTTGGGCCTTTCTGCACTACACTGTTATAATGCTATTATTCCACTTTCAACATCCCATGGAATCCTGGGGTTTGCAGTTTAGGGAGGGGCATTTAGAATTCTCAGATAGAGAGCTCTTTGGCCTCAGGAAACTACAAACCCTAGAAGTCCACAGGATGTTGAAAGTGGAATAATAGCACTATAATAAGCCTTTTTCTCACGTGGGGGGGCCGAAACGGGGCAGCGCACGCAGGGGCGGAGCTTACCTGCTTGCGTCTTGCTCTGTCCCTACTCCATCCCCACGGGGAATGCAGTTCCGCCGCTTCACATGCCGCCGAATTTCGGTGCCATTTGACGGTGTTCGGCGGTGCCCAAAATGGCGGCCGGTGGCTTCTGGCGGTGCTCCGCCAATCAGGGCAGCACGCCAGCCGGAAGCCCGGCCCTGGGCAGATCTGCAGAGACGCACTACCGCGTCTCTGCAGATTCTCACCGGGAGCTGCCATGGATTAGTGCGGGTGAGTTTCATGAAAACCACCTGGGAAGGTGGTTTTTAAAAAACTCGCAGCGCCACCCCTGCGGCTGGGCTAGAGCGGTTGGAAGTGTGGCGCCTCACCGTTTCCAACCACACTAGCTCATCCCGTGAGGTGAATGACCTCCGTCTCCGGTCGTCGCACCACAAAGTTTTACCCCCGTGTGAAAATGGCCATAGTGTAGGGTGGAAAGGCCCTTTGTTTACTTCTCTGTCTGCATATTAACAATACTGCTTTTTCTCCTTCATGAACTAGACAATTTGTTGCTATTTTTAATTCTTCTCTTTCTTTTTTATTACAGAATTAGTCACAAAATTCTTGGCACTAAATATTGCCAAAATTCTATCTCTTTTCCCTGCTGAGCCTATCCTTCAATTTATTCTATTATTTTATAATCTGATTGGATCATTCCTATGTTATCTTAGTTGCTTTTCTCTGTTCCCACCTTGAGTCTTTTTCATTTTTTATTAATATACAACCTAAGAACAAAGAACAGAGCAGACAGGAGAAATCAAATATATCAAGAACAAGAATCCACTCCCAGGAAAGCATTCAGCCAGAATCCTGAATGGCATGTTGGGAGCTCTGATGGTGGTGAAGCGTATCATTGGTGTAATCAATAAAAGGAAGCCATTTTTCCCCCAAAATTGTCTTGTGTGGTATATCCTTTTGTTATCCTCTCATTGTGTGCAAGCTTTTCCATTAGCCAGGTGTCCCAGATCCTATCCCACCATCTTTCAATGGAAAAAAATGTCTGTTTTTCAATTGGAAGTGATTTCCAATCTTGCATTTATGAGGAAAAAGTTAATGAGGCCCTTGTGATTCAGCTGTTTACATTGTGAATCATATATTGAAAGCAATTGAAGGGTAGGACAGGGAACAACTGTTTGTTTTGTAATGGTACTGATGGTTTTCAAAACCTCAGACCAAAATTGGGGTACAACAGGGCAGGATAACCACACATGAATGTAGGTGCCCTTGGAGCTACAGCCCTTCCATATGGCTTTTGTGATGTGACTCAATTGAACAGGTGTGAGATACCACCTGTGAATCAACTTGAGGGTACATTCTTTAAATTTAGTCTGGCGGGATTTGTATTGGAGTGATACCCAAATTTTCAACCAATTAATATCTGATATCTGAACTCCAAGGCCAGTTTCCCAGCCTGGTTTACTATTAAGACCTGGGCCATAGGTCTCATCAGTTAGCCATTTACTAATTTGCGATGCCAACCTTTTCAGGGACAGGTCTTTTGAGACGCATATATTTTCAAATGAAGTCAAGGTGCATGGAAGTTCCCATGTCAGTTTAGCAGTGAAATTAAGTATTTGATAGAAGGGTAACCATGTAGGGGGTCTCAGGAGTAACATCTGTATCAGTTCATCTTGTGATTTTGGCCTAGAGTTGTGAAATATATCATGAGTAGTAAACAACCCTTTGTCCTTCCAGTCTCTGAATTGGGCAAATTTGTCAGGGCTATAGAAGTTTGGATGTAGAAGAAAAGGTCTGATTGGAGATGGATAAGGTGCAAGAACATGTTGCCATTTTTTCCATGTCAGTAGCATGGTGTGTTTTATACTATTATACTATTATATTTTGTTTTCTTTTATATTCTCTCCCTTCCATATTTTTTTCTGCTTACAAATCAGGATTCTCTGTGGTAGTATCTTTATTTTTCTTAACAGGCACCATGTTCCTTTTCATATTCAGTTTAAGAGTTTGTTTACCTTCATCTGTATCCGTTCTCTAATTCATGGGGTAGTTTTTTTCTCCCTCTCTCAGAATGCTATATATTTTCCTTGATATTTGTGTTCATCTAGTTCATTGTATCATTAATACCTTGTTTCTTTGTGTTTCACATTGCTGCTTTTTTCTCCTGTTGTTCTTTGTCTGTGAGAATCTGTACGCCTGATACTTTTCCAAAACATTGAGTATACTGCTACTGCTAAGATATGAATGGCTTCAGCACATGAAATTATACATTTGTGTAAAAAGTAACTTTCCAGCCTCTCTGTAGAGGATGTGAAAAGATGCTTCTGCAGTCTCTAAGAGTAGCAGCACCTTAATCAAGAATCTACATTACAGTCACTGCTGATAGTGAAATCACTTTTTGAGGATTTTTTGTCTCTTAAGAAAAAAGGGTTAAAATAATTTCCCCATATTCTCTGCCCACAAATGGAGGGAAACATTTCGTGATGCCATTTGCTGCGCGACCCACGAAATGAAGAGACTACACACAGGGCTTGGGTTGAACTAGGGCAATTTATTAATGTATGCCTAATTAACATAAAGGTAGTAGTGAATGTGACCTTGACCTTGGACTTAAATTTAAACTTGGCCTTGAACTTGATTTTGAACTTGTAACCTTAGAAGGAGGAAAACAGAATGGGTGGCGAAGGCAAGGGTTGCCTCCAGACCTCTTCCCCAGCCCCCCTTGGGTGAGGTACTGGGCCCTGAAGCCAATCTATCAGCTGGGTTAAAACTTTGGCCGGCCCACTTCTGGAAGGCGAGCCCCCAAACCGCAACCCCCCTCATCTTGCAGCGCTGCAGTAGGGGCAAGTCGTGGGACCGCCACAAGGATAGCATGTGATAACTGAAGCCCCTTTCAGAGCTGCTGATGACAAGCAGCAGCTGTTGGTCCCTGTTGCTCTGGCTGGAGATGAGTCCTGCAGCTCAAGAGCTCCCCCTGCTGCCGTGGACCAAGCAGGCTCGGACGTTCCTCTGCCTGCTCCTTTAGGGTAGCAGGGGTCCAGCTGTGATCCCGAGGATGCCCTGGAGTCTGTGTCAATCAGCCCACAAACAAGGCGGAGACTCAAGAGAGCTGAGCAAAGGGAGGCTTCCTTGATTAAGTTCAAGAAGTGGTGACTGGCCACACCTGTGCCTGGGCTATATAACTGCTTGCCTGGAAGCTTTCCTTTGCTTGTGGCAAACTTTCTACAAGCCCTCTCCTTGCCTGTTCCTTGCTTCCAGCACCTGGCTCCTGATACCTTGGATTGATCTCTTGGCTCCTGACCCCTGGATTTTGGACTCTGACTATGGCTTTTGCTTGTCACTCAGGCTTAGGTAAATCTATGAGTAATTGCTTGCTTTGACTCCTCCCGGCGGGACTCTGCTATCTCTCCCTCTCCCTTCTCTGGGCTGGCTTGCCACTGGGTTTCCAACTTTGACATAGCATTTATCCTACACCAAAGGGTGCCATAGGTACTCACCAAAACCCTCAGACCTCCCCCCAGCCATGGATAAGGGCAAGCACCTGGTTAGTCCTTATCCCCCCAATCCCCTGTTGTAAAATAGAAATTCAGAAGAAAAATGGATAATATAAATATTCTTTTATTTATTCTATTTTAAATGAAAAACTAGCAAACATAGGTATTTATATAAAGACAATATACAAAAGGAAAAACACAGTCAAAAAAGTTAAAATGAACATGAGCAATACAAGCAAGTAAAATAGAAAAATATATCAAACTACAAAATACCACAATAAAGCAGGATCAAACATGATACTATACAAAGCCAAACGGCAACAGCAGAGCAGATAAGCTCACTAAAGAAAACACTACTCTTATGGAGGCTTCACAGCTGCTTCAACTAATATTTACAGCTGAAGGTCCTCTCTATCTCACTAATATACAATTAAACCTATAATGATTGAAGTTGTAAGTCTTGTCTATATTCCAACATCTGCACCCAGGATAGCTTCAAGCCCCCATTGCAAATCCCACAGGAAGATTGCATTGCCCTCAGATGACAGGTGTATCCCATCGGTCCTATACAGCTTAGGTTTATCAAAGACGATGTCACAGTGAGGAATATAATGACCCAAGCCTGTCTCAAAGCATTGCGAATTTCCCTGTTTGCTCACCTATAAGCGAACTCCTATGGTTGAGGATCACCTCCTCCAGCCCACACTTTTCTTTGAGTCATTGCAGACCAAGCAATGCGAACGCCAGGCCAAGTATTGAGAATGAGCCACATATCATGAATGGCCTGTATGATCAAGCCCTTTCCTTTTAAAAGTCCAAGGTCATTACATCCCAGGTAATGACCTGACCAACACATCAGGTGGAGGCCCATGGCACTCCCCAAACAGTGTAGGCAACAAGCCATGCCAGCAAAGGCCTCTCTTGAAAAGCCATTGGAGTGAGGCTCAGTCACCCAATCCCAAATGCGGGCCAAAATGGCGATCACAAGCCTGCCGCTCTGCTCAAAAGATGAAGCTGTGACTACAGATCAACACTCACCTTTTCCCCGCCAGAAAAGGACGATCTGAAACTAAACCAGAAACATAACAGGTGAATTGGCCTGACATAGCACCGGTACACCATGTACTTCCATCTCCCAATCCTCTGGATGCCTCCAGCGGCCATGCCCATCAGAGCTGCAGTGGAAGCTGCACCTATGTGAAATGAATGTGCGCCAAAATTAGTGCCTTGTAGGCCTACAGCGGCCAAAGCCTTTTTTGTGATGGCTCAGAATTGGTACCTAGTGAGCGGGCTTGTGTCAGCATGACAAAACAGAGGCCTTGAATGTGACCCCTGGCTAACTATATAAGACCTCAGTGCCCTGACAGGGCATAAAGCGGTGTCAGAACATTCTTGCAACTTAACCTCAGTGCCTCACCTGGCCTGATCAGTTTTTGATCCCCCTATGTGAAGGCATAAATGCCGCTTCCCCAAGTTCAAGTCCCTAAACTCTAGGGCCCTGCCAGACCTGTTGCCCCTGCTCTGAACAACCAGCTTGCTCACCCTCAACGTGCTGAAAAATGCGGTGAGAGCCACTGAGTGAAACAATAGAACCTTGTACAAAGAAGAGCAAAGGACTTTCCATGTGTTGCCCAAACTCTTCAGAATGCCAGGAGAGAGTGGTTGCCTGTCATCTTGGGCCATCCCTTTTTGCCTGACCCACCCTTCAATAAGTTTGTGTATCCTAAAATCACTGATAGGATCAGGGAAGCCTCATGCCTTGGACCAAAAGGCCAGAGCTGTCATGTGGGATCTAATGGATTGAGGGGAGAGGCCTGCTTCCTTAAGGGACAAGCAGAACTGCAAAATGTAGTCAACAAGGAGTGGCCATGCATCCTGTAGCCTGTTAGATCTAGCTTTTAATGAACCAACCTAAAGTATAGCAGAGGGGGAAACTTAAAGGCAGTGCCTGCTTTTTCCCTAAGATCATTCACTGCAGCTAGTGTACACTGGAAATTTCGGAGCTTGGTGTGTGTGTGTGTGTGTGTGATCCTTTTTTGGACAGTAACACACAGAATCTCCCAGCTAGTTTGGTGAATGGCCATGCTGGGTGGAGAATTTTGAAAGTTAGTTAAAAAATTCAGATCCTTCTCCTCCACCATCACCTAGCTCAAACTCTTTTTCAGCATAGTGCCCAAGGCAAGTACTTACTCCATCTAAATGTTTGACTTGATTAATTTGAGGACATGTACAATTGTATACAACTAGGGAATGGAGGAGATTGGAAATGGAAACAAAGATGGCATCTGTAAAGCTATTTTGGTAATGTAATACCATCTCTGGATGAGATGGAAGATGACAATAGGGAAAAGTATATCTGAAACATTTTACAGTGAATGTGTTCAAATACCTAGTTGCAGTTTGATAAAACACTGCCAAAATGGACCTTGGCAATTCATGGTGGTATCCAGTGTTCAGTCCGTTAAATACTCAGTTGAAGTAAAGCAATGAATGGTGAGCAGAAAGGGTGGTTACAGTTGCCTGGCAATGAACAGTGGATGGCCCAAATCCAGGGAGAGGGCAGCACCCGACATTTCTGCATCACTCTGAGCTTGCCAACAGTATAAACCAATGCCTGGGATTATCTCTGAACAGACATAAAAGTTAATAAGCAAATGCAAGGGCATGGTATAACAATAATCTTCAGCCTCTGCTTCAGTGCCGTTCAAGAAAACTAAGGGGAAAAGTGCCAAAGACCCTAGTGTGCATATTCAAAAGTGAACTAGTGATTTTTTTTTCACTGCAGCCAACAGAAAGCTTTGGTATTTCGTTATCACAATATGAACTAGAGAGGTTGGCACTTTCCCTATGTGCTGCTGGGCAATGTGGAAATGCTCAGACTCCCTGGAAAGAAGGCTTTGTTGGAAACCTTTCATTACCAAGGATTAGCTGTTTGGTAAACCTGGGTCACCCATAATAGTCTGATGAGAAGCTCCATCTAATGAAAAAGTTCATTGTGGAGCTGCTTGGAATGACTAACGTGTGTCTCACTTGCTGTTCAGATTTCAGGATGGCATTGTCCTCCCACTGCCCACAGCTCGAGAGAACTAGGACATGTCATATGGTTCTATTAGTAATAATACTACTGAAAAGCTGCCAAAAAACCCACCCATGCTCCAGAAAGTTTGGGCACAGGGGAGAAGAGCAAACATATTCCCATTCTGTTTTATCATTGTTTCATGAATTAGCTCTAAAGTCACACTGATGTGAAATGGGGCAAAAGGAATCTGCCTCAGGCAGCACCATGATGGGGAGAGAGAATCAGGGAGGAAATAATGAAGCAGGGTTACTAGATGTCAGGCTTCATTGAGGAGGCCACAGTACAGCTGGAGCACCACCACTGTAAAAAAAAACCTGCTGCAGTGGTGCCCCAGTGTGCCAGTGATGGCATGCACCCCCCACAATTTGCAAGATATCTGCTGTATGTAATGGCACTTTGAAGATTTCATTCTTCCACACTTTGAGATACTTCAGTTTTTTAAATTTTTTTAGATCTCTTTACAATTTGGATTTTGCTTCAGTTTTATTCTTTAACAACACCTCTATTTTTATTATTTTTCCTTGTCCTTTTCCATTACACAGTTATAGAGCTATGAGTTCCCTTTAAGTGTCATGGCAACATCCTATGGAATCCTGGGACTTGCAGTTTAGGGAGGGGTATTTAGAGTTCTCCGCCGGATGGTGCTGGTGCCTCAACAAACCACAAATCCCAAGATTCCATAGAATGACACTATTACAGTTAACATGGAATCATGGCACTAAAATTGTTTAGCATGAAAGAGTCCTTAGATTTTCACACTGTTTTATTATGTTCATATATTTTATGGCTGTAAGCTTTATTCTGACAACAGCCCATACAGCTCTGGTAATTGTGCATATAGAAATGAAGCAAAGAAGCAAAGAAATAAATATAGTCAGTGTGATGTAGTGGTTTGAGGTTTGAACTATGACCCTGGGGACTAGTGTTTGATTCCCTGCTCGGCCGTGGAAACTCAGTGGCTGACCTTGGGCGTGTCATCCACACTCAGCCCCAGAAAAACTTATGATAGGTTCATCTTGGGGGCTGAAATGACTTGAAGGCACACAACAACAATAAAGTTGGAGTAACAGAGTCCATTATTTAGATTCCTTTTCAAACAATAAAGCATTTATGGTCAGCGCTGCTTGGCTATTCCATTCACCTGCTTTTCAGTATAACTTGCAGTATTTTTTCAAGCAACCTTCATGGTATGCAATCTATACTCTAAACAATAGTATACGATCAGAACAGAATATGGAGAAAGAGAGCAGTATCTCATTGGCAAGGGGGTCAGACGAGGCTGCATTTTACCATCGTATCCATTTAATTTATAATCAGAATATATCACATGGAAAGCAAAATTATTTTCAGGAGCAAGGAGGCATAAAAAAATGGAGGAAGGGACATCAATAATTTAAGATATGCAGATGACACCATATTACTTGCACAAAATAGTAAAGGCTTGGAACTGAGGAAAATTAATGAAGAAAGTGCAAGGGAATGATCATAGTTGAGTATTAAGAAAACAAAAATAATGACCACAGATGATTTACATAACTTTAAAGTGAGTGATGAGTACATCAAAATAGTTAAAGTTTTTCAGTACCTCAGCTCATTAATTAATCAAAATGGAGACTGTAGCCAAGATCTGATCTGATCTGATTCAAAGCAAGGCTAAGACTTGGAAAGGCAGTTAGAGACCAAATAGAGGAAATTGTCAAGGGTAAAAATGAATACCAAAGTTAGAATCATCCGTGCCATGGTATTTCTGATTTCTATGTAAGATTGTGAAAGCTGGACAGTGAAGAAGGTTGAGAAGAAGAGAATCAATTCATTTCAGATGTGTTCTGGAACAGAGTACTACAGATGCTATCAATGGCTAGAAAGAGAAATGAATGGAATCATAGAATTATAGAGCTGGAAGATACAACAAGGGCCATCGAGTTTAACCCTCTGCCATGCAGGAATATACAATTTCTTTGAATTCCCATGCTGTGTTTCTAATACAGCCATACGACTTGAGGAGGACCTAATTTCTATAGAGGCTCGGGCCTGGATCCTTATGTGCAATTATTGGATGAAACTCATGTTTATTCCTTGTAGGTTGGCCCCATTGACAATTGTAGACACCTTTTTATTCTTCTTGGAAACAGATGATAAACAAAAAGACTACTATTATGTTTTTTTTCCCATAATGCTTTATTACAGATGGGATACACAAGGGCTAAATCAGCCTCGAGGGAGTGTATTTGGGATACTGAATTGCAAAAACACAAGAATTCAGCTAGAAGTATCCCAGTTCTGGGTAGTATGGAAGTATCATTTGATTGACCCACTTATCTCACTAATTTAATTAATCTCAAATTTACAGCTGCTGTGGCACGTTTTAATATGCTTCCAAGAATTGTTTTGGAAGGCAAGCATAAAAAGATTCCTTATGAGAAGAGTACTTGCCTGTATGAAAATGAATCAAGAGAACCTCTTTGCCATGTTTTACTATATTGTCCATTTTATCAAGGTACTCATTCTGTGTTGATACCTACAATTTTACAGAAATTCCCAGGGAGATCAGAATGATTTTATTTAACTCTCCTGCTTGCAGATTTAGATTCACAAATCACAGAGAAGGTGGCTAGGTTTTGTGCCTCTGCCATTATGACCTGAAGACAAATAATACAGGGGCATATATAATTTAGTTATTATTTGATTACTTAAATTATAAAATGTTATATATCTTAAATTTTATCTCTGGACTTTCATTATAAATGTAATCCAGTTAATGCACCTGTATCCAATGTAACTATGCGTGATGTGAATTTTACCAGTAACTGTAATTGTCTATTAGTATTTTTTATAGTAATTTTTTATTATTTTATAGTAACTTTCTATGTAGTTTCATTTGGTCAATGACTGTAAATAAATGATTGATTGATTTATATACAGTCAAAGCATTCCTCATATATGGTCATCCAGCCTCTGTTTAAAAACCTCCAAAGAAGAAGGCTCCACCACACTCTGAAGCTGCGTATTCCACTGCTGGACAGCTCCAACCTTCAGGATGTTCTTCCTGATGGATCTGAGACCAAATCTGGCCTGAATCCTTGCTAAAAGTCAAGATGACTATTGTACTTTGGTCATATCACGAGGCAGCAGGAGTCACTGGAAAAGACAACAATGTCCTTTAAAATGAAAGGCAGTGGGAAAAGGGAAGATCACGTGAATTGATTGAATAAAGGAAGCCACAGCCTTCATTCTGTAAGATCTAAGCAAGACTGTCAATGACTGCTGCTCTTGGAGGTTTCTCAGGATCACCATAACTTGACAGCAAACAACATTTTTTCAAATAAAGTCTAGAATTGGTGCATGCTAAATTTGTTTCACTTTCTAATTCATATTTTCTTGCCTTCTTCACTTTCCAAAGACTCCTAATGCTGAGTACCATATGTGATCACTGATTTTAAAACAGTGCAAAGATGAAATCAAGAAGCATTTTTGCACTGTAATTTAATAGAACAAAGTTCATGCTTGTATTGTCACTGAATAAATAGAGACCCAAATTGAAACCTACAGCAAATGGTGCTTGTGCAGTGGTCTGAACAAAACTCAGAAGTAAAAAATGGGAGTCTGTTAGATTACTATTCCTTTGGCAATTTGGTTTAAAATCTCCTGGTCTGCAATGGGTATGACAACTACACACTGAAGCATTTCTGTCTTTCAGAGCCAGTGTGGTATATTAGTCTGAATGCTGGACTAGGACACTAGGAGAGGGTTCAGATCCCTCTTTAGACATGGAAGCCCCTAGAATGACCCTGAATAAGTCATAGGCCATTTCTGCACTAGACTGTTACAGCACTATTATTCCACTTTCAACAGCCTATGGAATCCTGGAGTTTGCAGTTTAGGAAGGGGCCAGCTGGCAATAAATGATGCACTGATTCAACTCGACTCAAGACTTCTATATTTGTAGTGACTGACTTGCTGCCCTTGGTTCAGTAACATAACTCATTCATCCAGGAACCTTATGACTTTGAACAACACTTCCATCTCTTTTTGCCTGCTGGTCACGTGACAGTCTGTCTCAAGCCCAAAGTATGGGTGCGTTTTTCAGAGAGGAACAGCAAACAGGTTAGGCAATGGGCTTGAGGTCTGCTCAGCACCTTTCCCTGCTGCATACTGGAGGAGTCTTCGGAAACTTTTCCTAAGAGCAGAAGACAAGACTCACCCCCAGAGTGCAGGGCGCATTTCTCAAAAGAGAACAGCAAATGTGTTAGACAGCAGGGTTAAGGAGGAAGGAACCTTCTTTCTAAAGCTTTAGGAGCTTCAGTAATGGGGATTAAGAAGGATCCTATTCCCTACTTCTGAAAAATCCTCCAGCTTCAGAAATGGGAAATAAGAAGGATCCAGTTCTTTACTTCAGAAGCTGCAGATTCTTTATGCCCATTGACACCAAAGCCTCCAGCTTGGTGTTACCCTGATTTCCCATGAGGGACACCTAAATGCCCTCCAAATTACAAAAGTTGGGGAAATTAGTCAAAGAGCACAAGTTAGCACTGCGAGAGGCAGGGCAACGGAGCGAGATCTTTTACCCAGCGTCTACGGGGTCAGGCCGAGTCAAGGAGCAAACAGAAGTGAAATAATAATTGTTGTTTTTATTAAAATACAATCAAGCCAGTGTATGCAGCACACTCACACAGAGAACTATAGAAATAAAGGTTGGAGTGGGATAGAGGGATTTTTAGAGGAGGTTTTTGGTATGGGAAATACTGCACCTGTCCTGAAGCCCGGGTAGTCTGAAGATAGAGTTCGTAGATATGGAGGCTCTCAGTACGTGGGACTGAGGGGGAGGCTCGCCAAGCAAAGCAGCAGCAAGGCTGGATGGAAGTTGGGAGCGATCTGAGGAAGAGCTCAAAGTCAGGGGTTCTTATAGGAGAAAATGTGGCCATAGGCTAGTCCGTACTTGGGGAAAACAATGAGTTTTGGGCTAGACACAAAGCCTCCAAAAGGTCAGAATTTAGCATGACTAAGTTAAGTCCGAATTGTCAATAGGGTAGCCAGTATGCAAACGCAGAGTGCTTGACAGTTGAGTATTCGGCTCATCAAGCTGCCTGCTCGGGGCAGGGAGTTCTTTGTAAGTGGCGTGCATACACAATGAGGGTACTTGCCTTGAGGTCTCCTGAAGCGGCAGTTTGGCTATTTCTGGCCTGCCTATATTGATTTGGAATATTACAGTGATCAGTGACCGAGCTTGTTTGCGTACTTGTCCGGGGGCCTCGCAAGCACATGGGAAGGAATAGGTAAGGAAGGCCAAATTATTGATATCAAAATGATATCTGGTGCCCCCCAAGTCCAGCTAGAAACTGCGGTAACATTGGGGAATGGGGAATAAGAAGGATCCTATTCCCCACTGCCAAACTGCAGATGGCAAAATCACAGATGTGGAGGGCCATCTCTGCTTAAATTGTTAAAACTGACTTTATTCAACTCTGTCCAGAAATTCTGGAATATAGGTCAGGGTATAAAGTTGGCTCGCAGACTTGAGACTTGACTTGGGACTTGACTTGAAAGTGTCTTCAAGGACTTGAGACTTGGCTTGAGACTTGGAGTAAAAGACTTAAATACATCATTGGTACCAAGTGGATGGAGCAGGGGCTACAATAGCTGCAGGTCTGCATGAGTCTCACTCCTTCACTAAAGTGAGAACTCTTTAGCAGAACACCCCTATGTGTGACTACTTAAAAGCAAGCCACCTTTTGTTCAGTAGGTTTACTGAACCTGCTTTACTTTCAGGTAAAGGAACACAGGATCACAGCCTTAAAATGTCTTGCTTTTTATTGGAAAGTTAAGTTTTTTTCTGTGCACTTCTTGTGCTGATTCACCAGGAAATTAATTATATTCTTGAAGCTTGCATACATACATGAGAAAGGGAAAATATCTTTGTACACAAATGAAAGGTCATTATGCATCCCTCTCTAGAATGGAAATGTTCCCCTACCCCCTCCATTCATTGTGCCCTTTCAGAATAATTTTCTGTGCCAGGGAGAAAGTTCCCAGAAGCTGCCTTTCCATGAGCTCTTTATGCAGTGTTATTACTCACTGAAATTCACACAAGGGCACCACTAATCTTTGGTTTTTATGATTTTAGATTTGTTAGGACATCACACTTGTGATTTATGCTTCAGTAGCAAAGATCTGTCTGCTTTCATACCCTTTTTTGGGATGTTGTTTTCAAGTATTTGTGTTTTGAGTAGACAAGAGCAGGCCTCTGATTTATCTGTGAAATAAGATAATGGCTGTTTAATTATTCTCTGCTTGATGGTGTTTCCTTGGAAACAAGAAGTCTACAGCCTTTCAGAACCTTTTGAGAGTGATTTTTGTCATAGTTGGCAGCAGTTCTTCCTTCTTTACACTTCAGCAAACTCTCTCCAAGTCCTCTTATTGGTTCCTTCAGACTCTTGTGAAAAAGAGATGTGGAATCTTTAGAGCATTCTTTTTCTCTCCTGAAATGAAGTGAATAGGTCTGGGATTTAGAGCAATGCATATATTGATCACGGTGCATGGTTTAAGTGCTGATGAATGAACAACAACAAAAACAATGATGATATATACATACATACTTTCCTCCATGGATAGGAAAGTGGCATCTGTGGCTCTCCATCTCCTCACTTTATCTTCAGAAAAGGTCAGATTGAGAAAGAAAGGGGGACCGTTTCCACACTACACTGTTACGGTGCTATTATTCCACTTTCAACATCCTGTGGAATTCTGAGGTTTGTAGTTTACTGAGGCCAAAGAGCTCTCTAACTGAGAATGCTAAATGCCGCTCCCTAAACTGCAAACCCCAGGATTCCATAGGATGTTGAAAGTGGAATAATAGCACTATAACAGTATAGGACAGAAATGGCCAGAGGCTGATCCAAGACCACCCAATCAATTTCATGGTTCGGTAAGGAATTCAGCCTTGATCTTCTAAGTCTCAGTCCTGCACTCTGACTACTGCACCACCTAGGAATTTTGAATGAAAAGGACATGGTGCAGTTCTAGAGCCATATTTTACACATGTTACAATATCTGAAGGAACTATATAGATGAGATTTGGAAAAAAATAATAATCCAATAATAAATCAGAGAAATGAGAAGGGACCATCATTCTGTGATGAGAGTGTATCTTTGTACAGAGAAGGTCTCCGGTTCAATACATAGCATGTCTACTTGGGGGAAAAACCAAGGTTCAGAAGACAACTAATGAAAAAGACCTCTGCCTGAATCCCTGGAAAGCTGCTGCCTGGCAGAAGAGATAATATCGGCCTTGATGGACAAATAGCATGAACTAGTAAAAGAAGCTTTTTCTGTTCCTCTAATCTTTCATGAAGTCTTGAGCCAATGCAAGCTATCTCCAGTCCATTTAATTGTGCAGTGCGAGCTGACATTTCTGTTAGCTGAAAGAACTTTAGCCAGTCTCCAGTCACTTTGGCAGAATATAAATGTCATCTTCTTAGAATGAATGGCTTAACGTGTTAAAGACATTGGAGTTAATGGCTGAATCACCCACTAAGAACCAACCATGCTTCACCTACATTTCTTTTTCCCCCCTTCAGCTGTTTGTGTATGAAGAGGAAGAAGAGAGCATCCTGCATTTACTGAAGCATATGGTTTCTTGGAGTCAGTGTGGTAAAGTGGTTTGTGTGTTGGGCCAGAACCCTGGGAAACCAGGATTTGAATCTCCACTCAGTTGTGGAAACCTGCTGGGTGACCTTGGACAAGCTTCAGAGGAAGACAATGTCAAACACCCACTGAACAAATATTTCCAAGAAAACCTCATGATAGGTTTGTGTTAGGGTCTCCATTTACTGAGGCCAAAAAGCTCTCTGGCTGGAATAATAGCACTATAACAGTGTAGAGTGGAAAGGCCCTAAGTTGGAAACCACTTGAAGGCACATAACAGCAGCAGAAATGGTTTCTTCCATCAAGCAAAGGCCATCTGTGTAGAGATTGGCTATGTCTTCATGAAAAGAAACTTCTGGGATGGATGGCTACCCTTTTTTGCCACTGAGAATGGCAAGTGGGGGTGACAGTACATTGGCTGACTATAGATGTGTGTTTACACACATGCAAGCATGGAAGTCAGGGGTGGAAATCATGATGCTTGGGGGCTGACTTTTGCCCCATGGCCCCTCCTGAAACCTTTAATGTCCCTTCGCTCCCCTCCTTCAATTGTGGAAAAAAAAGAGAGGGGGGAGAATTGCCAGTCCTGAAAATCTCCAAAAGCACCAATTTTCTTTTTAACCAAGGTAAAAAGCCAAATTGGAAGCGGACCTATGACCACTTCAAGGGCCCTTAGACACTACATAATCATAGCATTGTCTTTGCATTTTAGCTGCTGTAACAAAGTCCCTTGAGATTCTAGAACTTGTAGTTTGATGAGGTACTAGAGCTCTCTGGTGGAGAATTCTAAGCATCGCTTCAGAACCTGCAAATAGAACCAATGTGGTTGGTATAAGTCAGTCAGTGTAGTGTAGTAGTTTAGGAGTTAAACTAAGATTCCAAGGTCATTTCTGCACTGCACTGTTATAGTCCTATTCCACTTTCAACTTCCTGTGGAATTCTGGGGCTTGTAGTTTACTGAGGCCAAAGAGCTCTCTGGCTGAGGATTCTAAATGCCCCTCCCTGAACTGCAAACCCCAGGATTCCACAGGATGTAGAAAGTGCAATAATAGCACCATAACAGTGTAGTGTGGAAGTGGCTTCAGAAAACAGGGTTCAGATCCCTGATCAACCATGGAAACTCATTGGATGACCTTGGACAAGTCACACTCTCTTAGCCTTAGAAGAAGATAATGGTAAACTTAGTTTGAATAAATCTTGCCAAGAAAACTCTATAAGGAGATTGCCATAAATCAGTGTCAGCTTAAAGTCATTTAACATCAAACTGCCAATCCCCAGATTCCACAGAAAGTTGCCATGGCAGTTAAAGTGAAATCATGCTATAACTGTGTCATGTGGAAAGATCCCTGGTTTTCATTCTCAGTGGAGAAGAATGTAGCCATACAGGGTCCTAGGAGGCAGGGAAAATGGGAAAATCACAAATGGACCCATGGCACTTCCTGTTCCTGAGATTAAACAAGACATGCACTTATTCATTTACTTCTTCACTACCCTATCCCCTACCAATTGCAAAGTGGAAGAATGAGGAACTATATCTCCCTGTCCCATCTTGATGATGCCTCACGATGCATTTCCAGAGATCTGAAAATATTTGGACTGCAACTACCCAAATTCTCTACCCAACATGTCCAATAGGAAACAAACGAATAAACAAACAAGGAGGAAAGTTATTTTTATTGTCTAAAAAAATAATTTTCCCCAGCTCTATGCCTCTCCTGCTACAGTTCAGGTAGGTGGAGGAAATGGGGTTTAAATGGAGAGGACAGTACATGGAGATGATTAGCTCCTTACACTATTCTCCTTATTTGAATAATACTCCACCCCGCTCATCAAACAAATGTGATTATGATGCGGAAATCAGTGACCAGAGAGAGCTGTCCCTGTGGGCAAACCTATCAATCATACACTGTAGTTCATATGGCCTGCCACTCAGCTGAGCGCTTGTTTGAAATTCAGGATGGCTTGGGCAACTGTGTGGAATGCTCTTATGTGCTGGGTGGTGTCAGAGATCTTGTACCCATTTCATTCAGATGTGGACATGTCATGCTCTTGCACTGCATCTGTAACATTGATGACGATCAAATTTAGCAATACAGGTCATCTATTGTGTATGGGGAGGGCTTTCTGGCACCTTGAGGACCTCAGCAGGCAATGAGCATGGGCAGCAATGACAGTAACCAGTCATGTTGTACAATGGCATGAAGGCAGGCTGAGCTTGTATCCTATGATATCTGGATGGTGCTAGGATGTATGGCTTTTGTTTTTAAAAAGTACAGGTTCATGCTGCTCTCATTTTCCGTTGGTTTTTGCTTTCAGCCATTATTTGAGTGATAAGCTGGTTAAGGAGCTCCACATCCCTTGTGGTGCAGTACAGATAACAGTTATTCACTGTTTTCTTCTTTGATTTTGATTAATAGAATATTTAACCCCCATTTCAATACAATGCTTAACTCATTTATCCTTACAGTACCCTCATGGGAAGGATTGGTGCCACTCTAACTATCAAGTTAGAGCAGCGGTTCTCAACCTGTGGGTTGTGACCCCTTTGGGGGTCGAATGACCCTTTCACAGGGGTCGCCTAAGACCATTGGAAAATACGTATTTCCAATGGTCTTAGGCTCCATTCCCTCCTCGGTGGTGGTGCGCAAGCGCGAGCCATGCACTCGTGTCCTCCTGCCCCCTTTGGCGGGAGCGCAAGTGGCCACAGTGTCGCCACAGCAGGAGTGGTGGTGTGCAAGTGCGAGCCATGCGCTCGTGTCCTCCTGCCCCCTGTTCAGAAGGGACTGAACTTGCTCCCCTTCTCCGCTACCGGGAGAACCTCCCGCCTGACGGGCCAGCTTGGGGGGGTGGCGGCAGCACGGGGGCAGGCCCCCTCCTTGCCACGGCCCCTGCCCCACTTGCCATGGAAAGGGGCACTGCAGAAGGGCCAGGGGGCCACAAGGCGGTGCTTTTCTGGAGGGGGGCAAGCTGCGCCCAGCGCAAAAGACAAAGGCGCTGGGATTCCTCCCCACTCGGCCAGGGTCGACACTCTGGAAACTTTTCCCACACTGCCCCCCCAACAGAAATGAGAGCGAAGCAGAAGCAGAGCCTGGGGGGTTTCTCAGATTTTTTTCCCAGGGGAGACGCGCGGCTCCTCTTTCCTCCCTGCTCGCCCCCCCATTCCTGGCTGGTGAGGCGGCCTTTGCTGGGCGGGGGGAGGCATTATAAATAATAAATAAATAATTTTATGGTTGGGGGTCACCACAACATGTGGAACTGTATTAAAGGATCACGGCATTAGGAAGGTTGAGAACCACTGAGTTAGAGTAATACCTGTTCACATATCCATCCAGCCTTGGTGAAATTCACCAGGTGATGTTACTTCTCAGTCTATTTTATAGAATTATTGTGAAGATAAAATAGGTGTTGGCAATCCGTTGATTCTACCTGTATTTCCTTGGAAAAAAACATGAGATATAAATACATTAGCTGATATTCTACATTGGCTACTTAGTTAGCTATGATAGTTAGGCATGTGTAATTAAAAGGTGACTCCTGGCCTGACCCCCTGCCTACTTTAACAGCTGAACAGACTTCCTTCACCCAGTGAGGCTGCTGGCTGTTGAGGTGGGTTGTGGGGGCATTTAATGTAGTCCTAGGCCCTTTCCACACTCTATCTTTTCACAGAGTTCTCTGGTGGGGATCCTGGCATTGGCCTGGCCAGGAGGGTAGCACAATGGGAGCATTCCCCTCTGCACCGGTAACTCTGTAGTGAAGGAAGAGTGATGGCCACACCTCTTGCTTCTGCACTGCAGCCAGGTACCTTCCCAGGCTGTGCTGGGGCAGGAAGTGCGGCCATTGCGCTTCATAGGCTTCTGCAAGGACAAGTAAGCCTGCGATGGTAGCGTGATCATGGGTCATTGATGGGGAAAACCTGTTAATGATTTAATCTGTGATTGTGCCACCTGGAGATGGGAGGGGATGGGACCACGACAACGTCATGCAGAAGTATCATCATGGTCCTGTCCTTCTCCCATCCCCATGGCGGGTTGGGAGGGCGGTGCAGAAAGGGGCTTACAGAAAGACTATGTAGCTTGATAGAATATGGAGCAGTTATGGACTCATAACTCTAGGTAACAAATCCATAACTTCAATACAGACTGTCAGCCAACAAAATTAAGATATTTAGCGTTTGTTAATAAGTGGAGGGATTTGAGTTGCCTGTTTCAGTCTAGTTTTTAAAATGGATTTTAGTGTATTTTATAATGGTATTACTTGAAGCCCTGGCAAGAAATCATGAAATTCTTTCTAAAACTTCGGCAAACATTTTGCAGTATTTTTTTAGTCCTTCCTACCTCACACTCAGAGCATAGAAATGTTACCATCTGAGACTATAATTCCCAGAATCTTCCAGTCAGAATGGTCTCTTTAAGGCTGTGGATCATATTGGCTGGGGATTCTGAGAATTGTAGCCCCCCAAGTAATTTTTCCAAGCTCAGTACAAACCCCACAACAGTGTGTAATAACTAACATATCCAATCAGCGTGCTAAGAGCTAAGGTAGTGGAGGTGATGGTGTGGGGAGGAAGGAACAGAATGAAGAGTTAAATACCCACTGACTGAAGTAAGTCTTGGCAAAGGGAAAATGGGGAGGGGATGGGGCAGAGAAAGGACAGGATGTAAATGACCATGTACTTTCCCGTTGAGTCTCATTGGCTACCAGCTCCTTTGGATGAGCTCACAAATGGCCCTTCTTATTTTACATTTAGCAAACACAATGGTTATTGTTCTGAGCATGCCCAGTAGAAGTGCTCTGGGGCCGGCAAACTGTGAACAAACCTGTTTGCACTGTACAACAAGTGCAGATAAGCCCTAATTGTTATGCAACTCTTTAGCATAAGCTCCTGGCATGGCTCATATGATTCTCTTGTACTAAGACTGTCCAAAATAGCAACAAGAAAGCATGTAACTAAAGACACAGCAGGGGCGCAGGAATTCACACAGGCCTTGGATATTCTAAAGATTGAACAGCTCCTTACTCCTTATTCCAAAAATGCTAAGCATAATGTATTTTCTCCGGAGCTTCTTCAAGGTAAGAAGTTTTCAAACTTTTTCTGAATGTATTTCAAGGTAGAAAACAAAATCTAACCTGATTTCCAGGGAATCTGTCCAGGCAAGCTGTTTTTATGAGGAAGACTGACTTTTCAAACGGGAACCCAATTGTCTACTGCTAGAGTTAAGAAAATCACCACTTATGGTTTTTAAGGCAAAGAAATCTTGGTGTAACTTTTTTTTTAAAAAAGAAACTTGGTAGCTTTAGAGAGTGAAGGCGGAGAATAGCTGGCAGAACATTTAATCAGATCAACGGATTCACTGTGCAAGTGATTCATTTCTTTGCAATTTATTGCTTTTGTGTTTACTTCAAGCTTTCTCCCTTGCATTTTAAGCAGGCATAAGTAAACTTCAGAATAAAGCTTTCTGTGTGGACCATAGCACTGCATGTTCTTTTCAAACACCTTTAAAGATACATGAAGTTCAGTGGTTGGATGATACCGCCTATTTGAGTTTTATAAAGTGTTTTACATTTCTTATGCTCTTTTTCCACATCACAGTCCCTTACAGGATAATAGAGAGTTTCATCTTTATGTCTGAGAATGAATTGGTGCTAGTCAGGAATAGCCTGTTTTATGGTTGAAAGTGAGGCTTGTGCCTGACCGAGAAAGTGATGTTTAATCAGTGACTGCTCGTATATTCCACTGACAAGTCCTTTCACTGTGATATTGTAATTTGCAGCCTGACTCTGTGCCATAAATCTCAATGGGTTCAGTGGAATTTACCCCCCCCCGTAAGAGAGCAGCCTTAGCTTTTAGTGAGGAGTTTAGTCCATTTACTGATAAATTTACACAGAGTATATATTTCAGGTGCTTTGAATAATGAAGTAAATACCTTGAGCACAAAGTCTACAGCATCAGTTGTGGTGTAGAACTTGTTCTAATGGAGGACACTATTCAAATGTGCTGAAAGTGAACTTCAGTAAAATTGAAAGGGAAACTAGCATTGGTGTTAACATCAAAATAATTTGATAAAATTTAAATAGAAATCAATTATTTATGGCCTTGCACCTGTCACTGATTCCATCTCGCTTTAAAATAAATTGCATTTATGGGAGAGAAACTATTTTTATAATAAGTGTTTCATAGATAAGAAACACAAATATATGGCACTGATGAAGGAGCATAGCACCCCCCCCCCCGAGCTCTTTGTATTGACTGGAGTGGATTACCACCCATCCAACTCTATTTACATGGGTCCTCCTTGGAAGTTTTGCCCTAGGGATCTGATAGCAGGCGGTGCGATCAGCCTTTGAGCAATTTCAGACATTATAGATAGCAGCGTAGTTTTGTTGTGTGTTGTTTTGACCATGAAAAGGAGCCACCACCAAACCTACCTTTCTTACATTCTCACTGTTCCTCCTCACAATGTTCTCACTGTTTATCTTTTTCATTTATGGTTCTAACAAAGATAATGTATAAAATAGTGTGTATGTGCCATCAAGTTGCCTGTCAACTTGTGGTGACCCCATGAATTGCACAGGGTTTTCTTAACCTTATCAAAAATGAAATGGAGGTGGAGATTTTATAGAGAGAGTCACAGCTGCACTCTGTATACTTGGTGCATTCCAGAAGTTCAAAACACTTGCCCAGATGTGATACTCTGCATCTGTAGTTTACATTTGTTGCAATGGGAGCTTGCATTTCAGCAGAGTCTGGAAATGGTTGTCATTTTTTCCTGACTGATTTCTGGGTCTTTGACAACTGTCCAGCAGGCAGAGATTTACCAAGTACAGCTTGCACAATCACTGCACTCTCAGGCCAGGGAAAAGCAGCACCTGTTGAATTTTGCCTTTTGTGTAGCAATGCGAGTCACAACTTTCCCTACCCATCAATAAGTGGCATTTCCCCCTTATGGGCTAGATAATTTAGTATAACTGAATTTTAAAAGATCTTAATTACTTCCATGGCACTAACTGCAGCTGTGTGCATCTACTTAGATATAAGACTATTGAAGTCAATGAGACTTACTCCCAGGTGACTGCAAGGGTAGGGCTGCAGCCTGAGTTCCAGTGCCAATGTGACAGTTTGCATGATTTCATCAGTGTCTGAATTTCTGTTATCTTTACTCCCTGAGTGGAAATTGTTTTGCACATTGATTGTACTCATCCTGGTGCTAAGTACAACTTAGTTCAAAATGCTGTTTGCTAAGCATGACATTCCAAGCAAAAAAGAGGCGAGCCACTTGTCATTTCAACAAAATCTTTTTCCAGACTATATTTAGAAGGGAAAAACTTTTCTAAAAATGGTTCATCCGTTCATCCCTTCCCATGTAGATAGCAATAAACGATAATGTATCCTTTTCTGAAAACTTGCACCAGTACTTTTGTTTGTTTATAGTAACTTAAAACTCCTTCTACTCCTACAGTTCAACATTTCCTAAAGAGTAATGTCATCTCTTGGACTTCTTCCAAGGACATTTCCGCACTAGCCTGTTATAGTGCGATGATTCCACTTTCAACATCCTCTGGAATCCTGGAGTTTGCAGTTTCGGGAGGGGCTGGTTGGCCCCTCCCGCAACTGCAAACCCCAGGATTCCAGAGGATGTTGAAAGTGGAATCATCGCGCTGTAACAGGCTAGTGCGGAAATGGCCCAAGACTGAATGGTTGTTATATGTGTGTGTGTGTGTGTGTGTGTGTGTGTATTATGGGCAGAGAAATGTATGATTTGTGTAATTTAGTGAGTCAGCTGAAACCAGGCACAACTGTCCCAAACAGTCTCCACTGAACTGGAAAATAATGCCTGAAGAACATACATAATGTCCAGATTGGCATTGACACTGGATCCTTCCATTAGAGACCAATGTGCTCTTCCTGCCTTATGCATCACTGAATTGGCAGCTATGGAAGGGGCAAATACAGTACATGTGGTAATGGTTGAGCCAATGCTGATGTTCAGCTCATAGAATCATCATAACACTGAAAAGGTACCACAGAACATCTCATGAAGTCACCTGCTGAATGGCAGGACTGCGAACCGAGCGACCTCTGCAGCTCACATCATTCATTCTGGGCACAGGGTTCCATGTGTGGAGAGCAGGGGCACTGCAGAAAGAAATAAGTAAAGCATGAAGGCACTGCTACAGGAAAGAGGCAGTGGCAGCTGGTGGCTTCCATGTCACTGGGACAATGCATCTGTTCTTTGCTTTGGTGTGAACTTCAGAGGATCTACCTGAGCTATTGATCCCTATCCTCTCCATATAGCTTGAATAGCTCCTTTAAAGTTCAGACTAAAACTCAGAGCAGATTCACTGTCCTGCTTACACTGTCAATCAAGCTGCCAACTGATATAAGAAAATGTTATTTCTACCTTCTGGTCTCTAGCCAGTATGACCTGGACAAAATTCCTTCCCAAGTCCAAAGTTAGTAATCAGAGATAAACAGTGAATCCATTTACTGAGTTTTACAAAGGCAGCTTAGGGAAGGGCAATAATCCTCCCGCACTGCACAGACATGCAGAAGCAGATATGTTGACATTTCAGAACATGGAACATTATTTTTAAAGGCAATGTGTTAGTTATTACACATTCCCACATGAATAACACATTAGTTCTTATTCTAGAGTTGATCGGTTTCAAGTTAATTTGAGAGAAAAGGTTGCTTTTGGCTTGATACAAAGAAATTATTCTGAGTGCTTGATTTGTTCACTTTTCTCTGCCCAAAGATGAAAAGGGGAATTGTTAATCCTTGTTTTGAAAGCAGAGAACAACTTTTTAAAATCTTTTTTAAACTTTATTTATTGATTTTAAATTCAATACCACCATAGAACTTACAATATAATAGCATATTACACATTATAATATTTTTTTATAATTATAACAATCCCCCCTCCCTGGTGGCTTTAAAAGATATTTTAGTAACCTTTACCCAAAATGTGGAAAATTTTATCAATAATTTCTCTCAGTTCTTTGTACTCTTTTTAACCTTTGATGTTTTCGATCCAAAGGCCCCAGTTTTCCCACCAGGTTGTTTCATTTATTTGCCTATTATACCGGTATTTCCCTTTATTTTCCCTTAAAAAATTGAATAAGAGAGATTCTGCTATATAATGTGAATAGCTTTTTTTAATCAATCCATCCTTATGGATCCTTATAATTTTGAAATAATTCCAATAATGAAAATGGCCATTTTTAGATATAAAAAAATTCACGTCCAGAAATTTGTCAGAAACAGAAATCTGTTCCTTCAGTTAGAATTTTACAACTGCCATCACTCAATCATTCTTTGTCAGATTTCTTTGAAATCTGGAGATCTTTTATGCCTCAGCCAGTAAATTATTCATGCCAAATTTTAAATGGATAGAACAAATCATATTAATTTTATGAAGAATAGAATTGTCACGCTTGATCTTTCACTATACAGCCAATCTGGCTTATTTGGAGAAAAAAGATTGCCCTGAGCCCACTTACCTAAAAATAAGCCTAATTAACATCAGAGAGACTTAATTCTGAATAAATGCAATTAGGAGGATCATCTTTGTAAATTGGTTTGTTTTTGTTAGTGAAGTTATAACAGGACAAACTAGCACTTTTAATCCTGGATGCACCCTTAATTTCCTGTGCTTAAATCCTGTTTAGGTTGTGTATAGATAATATGAGTTCTGCCAACTTGGATGAAACAGATGATTGATATATGTGGTGACTATGAATGGGTTGCTGATAAATGATCAGTGTGTAGATGTGTTGTGTGTGTGTGTGTGTTGTGTGTATCATTAATAATAGATGATAGAGTCATAGAATCATAGAATCCTACTTTTGGAAGGGTCCAGAATGACCATCTAGTTTAAACTCATGCCATGTAGGAATAACAACTAAACCACTCCTGAAATATGGCCATCCAGACTCTACTTGAAGACCTCCAAAGAAGAAGAATCCGCCAAGGTAGTCTATTCCACTGTCAAAAAGTTGTTACAGTAAGGAAGACCATCCTTCCTTTCTAATGTTTAGGTGGAATCTTTTTTCCTGTAATTAGAATTCATTGGTTCATTCGGATGTTTTCCTGATAGTCTTAACTCTTTCTGTCTTTAAAATTGGGGGTCATATCTGGCCCCATCACTCATTTTGGGGTTGCCAAATCTCCCCAAGATTCACTTGTTCCAGTCACTATCTAGTTTGCCATGGTGGTGAAAAAACCTAGTATTTTACCTTTAGAAGTGGTGTTTTCCCTTTAAAACAATGGACATACTTCCCCCACACACCTTGATTGGAAGGAGATTTGAACTTCTGGAAGGCTCACAGAATTGGCAGTGGCAAATCATTGGCAGTAGGTTAGATGGATGGCTGCAGGAGGTCAGGTTCACTGATCCCAAGGAATTACTTATTTCTGCTTTAGAAGGTAACATGGTGCAAACAGAGAAAAGAACTATCTGGAATCATTGTGGGTCCCATCTTGACTCAGGAAGCCGGATGGGTGGAAAACTGCGAACAGGATATTGAGACAGGAAGCTAAAAGTCCATACTAAGCTGCTGCCATGATGTTAGCCTGCTGTGGCCAGAGTCTTCCTGTCCTCCATACTTGCCCTGTCTGACCACACAATAGCCTTTCCACTCTGAACTCTTGTCTGTCATAGTAATAGGCACTCTTTTGTAATAAATGGCCATGCAACTGAAGAGCAGAGCTAAGCTGACACGCAACTAGATTCACACTCCTCTGGTCCATGGGGCTAAACAGAATCTAGACAATGCCTGCTTTTAAACAGTCTTTAAGTCTGGCTCTGAATCTTGCTCATTAGTAATAATCCATCCAGTTTGCTCTGTAGCTGAGCATTGTCCTGGTTCAAGTATAGTGTGGGCTGAAGCATGATTAGTGGAGTAAGATATAGGCCAGCACACTAACAGCACTGTTGGGGGGGCCTGACTTGGCATGGGTGTCAGAGGCAACTTTGAAAAGCAAACAGTCCCAACAAATGCAGCAGTTCTTGTTTCTAGTTTGGGTGGGAGTCTGAAAAAGTGATTTCTGAAGTGTGAACTTTTAACCTTTTACATCCACAGATGGAGCATTGCTTTCAAAGATCACGTTGCTAGTGTTTCTCCAATGGAGGGTGAACAATGGCCCCCCAGCCTGAGCCTACCCACATGACTTCTTCTGGAAATGCTGTTCAGCCTTGCAGAGATGAAAATAACTGCATGTGCTGTATTAACAGTTTATGGTGTTGCATTCAGGAAGCTAGTCTCTCTATGGGGTTGAGAAGGGACAAGAAACAGGGCACACTAGTGTCACGTCCCACCAAAGTACCTAGTGAAGTTTTGAACTGCTAAATGCAAAACATACAACTTCCTTCAAGAAACAGAAAGCGTATTTTTGTACCTTTATAGCATAGGAATTACCCAGGCTGGCTCTACCAGGAGTCTGAAGGTTTTATTTGGTTTTTAGAAGTGTGATATAGCATCTTGGGTTATACTGGGTTTTATCACCTCTGTGCCTGCTCATTCCATTCTTTTGGAGTGTTGTTTGTAGGAATTTTTTATATGTTATGACTCTTCCAAAGAGTTGTTAACAAACCATGGCAGGGTTTCTTGAGGTGGCCCTATGGCTTTAATGGCCATTTTTCTTTCATCTCTGAATTATTAAGTTGGTTCTTTAAAAAGAATTATAGAAATATAGTGCAAAAATGCCATTTTACAGATGTATTATTGAACTCTTAACGCTGAAAAAATAAAAATAAAAAAAGGAGGTGAAGAGAAGGGAACATATTATTCTAATATGTTTCTAAATTAAAAAGAAAACCCACTCAAGGGTGGAAATAAAAGGATGCAGCTGGGAATTGCCCTAAAATTGTCTGAGACAACAGAAGCGTCATTTTAAAGTTTTAAAAAGAGACAGAGAAAGGATTACTATGGGACTGCTTTTGAAGAGTGTTCAGAGACTTCAGCTGCTGCAAAGATCTGTAGCCAGTTTGTTAACTGGTGGTAGTCATAGGGCGCGAACAACTCCCTTGTTGCAACAGCTCCACTGGCTGCTAGTCTGTTTCTGAACACAATTCAAAGTGCTGGTTAGGACCTATAAAAGCTCAAGTCCAGGGGAACTGTATTCTCTGATATAAATATGCCTGTGTTTTGAGATGTTTTGAGGAAGCCCTTCTTTCTGTCCCACCACCCTCACAGGTACATCTGGTGGGAACACAGAAGAGGGCCTTCTCAGTGGCTGCCCCTGGGCTCTGAAACTCCTTTCTCAGAGAGGTTACTACTCTGCAAATTCCATAGGCTGTTGCCATGACAGTTAAAATGGAACTATTGTGCTATAATTGTATAGTGTGAAATGGCCAGAGCTTAAGGATGGCACAAATAAAGTAAGAGAAGACTATTTCCACTGGGTGAGATGTTCACTGTGGACCTCTTTTCTTGTGCTTCATTGCTAGTGTTATGGGGAGTCCTATTCCCAACTCCAACACAGTTGTGTTAACTCAGGGCCTTTCTGCTCTACTCTGTTACAGTGCTATTGTTCCACTTTCAACATCCTAGGGATTGCTGGGGTTCGCAATTCGGAGAGGGGCATTAAGAATTCTCAGCCAGAGGGCTCTTTGGCCTCAGTAAACTAGAAGCCCCAGGATTCCACAGGATATTGAAAGTGGAATAATAGCACTATCACAGTGTAGTGCAGAAATTTCTAGTGGTATACAGTTATAATATACCATTAGAGATTTCCGCACTAATTATACTTATAATATGGGAGAACAGCATCTAGAATCATAACCGTGCTTCCATTATTTTGCTTTAGGAGCGAGACTGCATTGCTTCTGATGTACTCATAGAATCTACTGATGACTGATCAGATCAGACATATTTGCTGCCAGTGTTGGGTGATTTAAAAAAAGTGGGGGAGGTACATTATTTTCAATATTGAGATGGTACATGAATTAATTGGTTTCTCATGTGAAAGCACCACATCCCATCAGATCTTGGAAGCTCAGCAGCACCTTGCCTGGTTGGTACTTGGAAAGGGAACCACCAAGGAACAGCAGGTGCTGTAGGCTACATTTCTGAGGAAAGCAATGGCAAAGTACCTCTGAATATTCCTCGTCCAAGAAAATCCTATGAAATTCATGAGTCATCATAAGTGAAGAAATGACTTGAAGGTATATATATATATATATACACACACACAGACACACACATTGACTGAAAAGTAACAATTTCACCTTAAAGTTAAGAAATTAATAAAGTAATCTGACAGTACACTACTATACCTAGATATTTCTCGCATCTGTAGGTACTCTGCCACTTTACGAGCAAGCTAATATGCAGAGCCAGGGTTTACAGTGTCAAAACTCCAGGATTCTTTGTTTAGCAAGGCAAGGGATGTCAGCCGCTACCCCACTCTAGCTTCCTTCTCCCTAAGATTAGCTACAATCTTCATAACAGTTTGAGGTAGAAGGATGAATTTTCCCAGCAACAATACATTGTTCTGTATTTCTCCTGTTGTAATGTAAAGCATTTTGAAGTGACTTGTTTTTGAATGGGGAGTTAAGACCTAACAATTCTATAACGTTGACATGACTAAACAGAGGCCGTTGAACTTTGGATGTACCATGAGACAACATGACTCATTGGGGAAAAAGGCTATAAGAAAAGAAGATCACATTATGATTGATTGACTCAATCAAGGAAGCCATGATCCTGAGCTTGCAAGATCTGAGCAGGATCTCAGAAAGAGGCTCATGGGGCCACGTGTGTGTGTGTGTGTGTGTGTGTGTGTGTGTGTATGCTTTCAAGTTGCCTGTTGACTTATGGTGATCCCATGAATTTCATAGGGTTTTCTCTGGCAAAGAATACTCAGAGGTGGTTTATGTAGTTCCTTCCTCTGAAACATAGTCTACAGCACCTGGTATTCATTGGTGGTCTCCCATCCAAGCACTAACATAGAGTCATCATAAGTTGAAGCCAACTTGATGGCAAATAAAAGCAACAACAAACTTTACAAATACAGAAGGCAGAGAGAACTGGTAGAATTGTTTGTCGACTATGAGATTAAGTGCTGTGTCCTGGTGGTGGGAAAAGGAATCCCATTTTTAGACTCTCCTTCGAAGTGTGTCTATAGGGATTCTCATAATGAATACCACCTGCTCTTCAGAATATTTCACTATGACAGGGCTAACATGCACAAAAAGGCAATTAGAGTAATAAGTAATGAGATGTGAATTATTCAGGCACCTTGGATGCCTGGGGCTGTTTGTGTAAGACTCAGCCAGTGTTCTTATCAGATAATCTGCAGTGCAAGTCTGGCCCAAGACTTTTTGGTGCCTGAGGCAAAAAGCAAGATGCCATTCTCTCCTCCCTATGCCATACAGAGTAGCTGACTGGACTGGCAATGACTGGACTAGTGAAAGAATCTTCCTTAAATACTGGTGAAAGGGCAACATCCTCCACCACGCCTGAAGGCAGCAGGCTGCCTTAAGGAGTATAAACCAGACAATGTGGCTCATACAGCTCTGTGCTCTAACACCTAGCCAATGCTCTGCATTTGCTACTTGAGGCAGCTTTCTTATTCCACCTAATGACAGAGCCAGACCTACTTCTGTGGTCCAATATTGGGCAACTAACTGGATATTTTATTTATTGGCTACTATTGTACAGTTATATTTATAGCCATGTGGTAGTACTCGATAACAGAGTTGTCACCAGAACCCCTTTGCCATCAAGATGTGCAGATTTAGTACAGACAACCTCAGCTTGGCATCACCTACTGTAGTAGGTAGATTATTACTAATTAATACAAGGTCTGTATGGCATCCAAACTTCCTACAACCCCTTTGGTGTTTCTGGTGCTGTTAGGAACTTGTTGCCATTGCAGACTGTTTCTGCATTGATTGGCCAGGTAATAATGGTGTTACTGCAGTTTAGACCTCCTTGGGGACACCCCTAGATATCATTTTGATATCAAACCATTCGGCTTTCTTCCACCACCCCGCTCCACGTGTTTGCGAGGCCACCGGACAAGCATGCAAACAGGCACAGCCGATAATTGCTGGACATTCCATTCTCCACCCTGGCAGGCCAGATACAGCCGGTTCGTTGCTTCAGGGACCTCTCTGGCAAACACCTCATTACATATGCGCGATACTAACAAAAGCTTCCTGCCCCGAGCAGGCTACTGGACAAAGGTTGTGCCATCCACTGGTAAGCGCTGCGTATTTGCATACTGGCCACACTATTGTTAATTCGGCTCTGATTCCATCATGCAAAGTTGTGCCCTTCCCGCGACATTGTCTCGCACCCAAGACTCATTGTTGTTCCCCGAATAAGGCATAACCTGCAGTCACAATTCACCCTATAAAAACCCCTGATTCCGAGACCTTCCTTGGATCGCTCAATCCGCTCCACAGTTCTATCCCGCCTTGCTGCCGTTTCGAGCTCCCCTCAGCTAATTGAGCTGAGCTTCTTCTCCGCATCCCCGGCTTCTCTCCTAAGGTCCAGGGCTACGAGACAGGTGTCGTATCACCCATTTCCCTCTGAAAACCTCCCTCTCTAACTCAGTTTCTGATTCCTTAGTTATCTGTGTGGCTGTGGTGTCTTTAACATTTGTCTGTATTCAATAAAACATCATTTTTATTACTTTAAACCCGTCTGGCTGTTTGACTGACCTGACCCTGTAGATGCTGGGTTGCAAGATCCTGCTAAGTTACCCTGCCTCTCGCTAGCTTAAGTGAGTGCTCCAGCTAATTTTTCCCAAGGTTGTGTTTTATTGTTTGGTTATTTAGGAGTCCCTCCTGGGACTCCCAGAGAACAGAGTAACAATGGTGAATACAGAACTGAAAATGAATGTAAAATGTTAGAGAGATATATTGCTGATGCATAACATATTAATGTATAGTAAAGTCATCTCTATCTGTGTGATCCAGACGCCTGCTTTGGAGACTGGTGGACTCTCTTTCATTGGAGATTTCTAAGTAGAGATTTGGGGGCCACTTGTCTGAGATGCTTTGCTTTGGATCCTTGCACTGTCAGGGAGTTGAATCCTTTGGGATTCTTTCTGATCTGATTCTCTGACTGGGATCTGAAGCATCAGTGTCATAAAGCCCTAAAGTATTGAGAGAAACAAGCTCCAGAGCATGTGCAGTGTATAACTAAGAATTGCTGAAAAAGCATACTTTGAGGAAGCTGTCCACTCACACATGACTGTAAGTCACAGTGCTGTAGTAGGCCTATTTTATTCAGCTTTTCTGTAGCACACAGAGTAAAAATGGTTGTTGCGAGCTCTCGTGTCCCGTTCTTCTCCTCCTGGAGGTAAGTCAGTTCTTGATTCAGTGAGTAAACTGAAAAGCATAGATGTTTGCCAGCCCACTGAGAACCAGGTAGTCAACTTTCTGCAATGAGGAGGAACCACAAAAGCAGCTCTCATAGCCCCTGAGGTGAGCAAATTTCTTCTCCCATCCATTTTCACTTAGCCCTTTTTACCAGGAAAGCTGTTACAGACAGACTGTGTCTACCTTTTCTCAGTTGATGTCCACAGGATAGATGGCATGGCACCCTTAGCTTGCCTGGGAGTCCAGCTACAGTAATTGAGTGCTGTTGCTGCTGATTACAACACTTGACTATTTATACAGTTTTGGTGTATAATTGCTCAGGTGGCTCAAGTATGTGGGAGATTTGGGTAATCCATTTCTGCTTGATTTTAGTTTATGGAGGGTTCACACTCCATAACCTAGTGTTTTAGTGGGGCTGAAATCTCCCCCTGTTCTGGAGTCCATGAAAAATGTGACACTCGGCATAATAAACTTACTAAGAGTTGTGTTAAGCAGCTGGGATGTTAATCTTCATGGTTAAAAGCAATACATTTTGCTTGGCTTCAGTATCAAACTGCTTTTGAGTATCAAAAACTTTCTCCTAATGTTCAGATGAACTCTGCTGTCCTTGAATCTACTAGATTCGTTAGTGCTCAGGCAGCAAAAAAGAACAATTTTCCTGTGTCTCAGCCCTGAAAATAGGGGTGGACAACCAAGTTGAGGGCAGAGGCCAGTGTAAAGGTGGAAGGAAATAACTGGAACAATGACATCCTGCCCCGCTTCAAAGTCAGCTCTGTACAAGACTAAACAGGCTAAGCTCCTTTTGCCTTTCCTCAGAGAACTTGTCTTCTGCTTCCTTGTATACTTGGTGCCTTTCTGAGTCATCCTCCTCAACAAGAACATCTTGAATTGCCTTGGGTGAACTAAAGGCAGAATACGTAGTTTTTTCCCTTTTCCACTTTATCCTCATGCAAAACCCACACAGGGCCTTTCTGCACTACACTGTTATAATGCTATTATTCTACTTTCAACATCCTGTGGAATTCTGGGGTTTGTCGTTTACTAAGACCAAAGAGCTCTCTGACTGAGAATTCTAAATGCCCCTCCCTAAATTGGAAAACCCAAGATTCCACAGGATGTTGAAAGTGGAATAATAGCACTATAACAGTGTAGTGCGGAAAGGCTCTCAATTTTAGGTGAGGCTGAGAGAGTCACCCAAAGTCACACTGTAGCCCCAAGTCACCCAGTGAATTTTCATGGCTCAGCACAGATCAGCTCTCCCAGCACTTGATAACCATCACATCCCAGTGGAAATCTCTTCCGGTCTGTATATGCAGTTGAAGTGCAGCATGCAGAACTGGATGCAGTAATGCAGATGAAGCCTGTCCATAATGTTCTATCGCAGTTCTGGGATGCTTTTCTCAAATGCTGTTGTCAAGAGGTTTGCTTCTTATCCCGCACCTGTGCTTTTGTCGGTTTTGTTTTATTTTTATTAATTGCTTACATACTGGTATTTCATTTCATTCTGTTTGTTTTAGCCAGGCTTTCTAATTGCTGAAAAGTGTGTTAAACATTCTTTGAGTCTTCTGATATGTTAGCTTAGTAGGAATTCTTGTTAGGACGGGGGTGGGGGGCAAGGATCAATTTTGGCAGGTGACATAGTGAATTTTGACTACATTCATGTACGTTATTACCAAATAATGAAAGTGCAAAAGGCTCTGTGTTAAATATGAAAACAATGATAGTTGTCCAAGAGAGCTGGTTAAGAATCTGAAAGCAATAGCAAAGTAATTATTTTTAAAAAATTTCACAATTTAGTCAGGAAAGAATAAATACAATTCATATATCAAAGGAAAGCTGGAACACGAGTGACAGAAAGTGACAATGTAGACAAAAATCTCTTTACTGACCACCAGTTTGAGGCAGGGCCTCTTTCAGATTTTTGGTTCTGGTATTCAAGGCTTTGCATTCTAACTTCTCTCATTATCAAACAGCTTGGCTATTATGTTATGTTCCATCCAGGAATTTAAGATCTACAGATCTATAGATGATGTTCCACCAATGTGCAGAGCTCTGTCAAGGCTGCGAGCTTTTTAAGATCTGGCTCCACATTTGTTGAATGGTCTTCCTTTGGACCTCTGGCTGAAGAAGGATCTCCCCTGTTTTTGTAAAGGGCTGAAGACCTTCCTCTTTGATTCATCAGCTTAAGCCACTGAGCTGTGTTTAAGGTGCTAGGACGGGATATTGGGGATTTCATTCCATATGTTGCTACAGTGTTATGTTTATTGTCCTTGTCCCTGATTGTATATGTTGATATTCTGCCCTTTGGTGAAAAGGTCGCTATAAATAAGCATTCTTGTTGTTGTTGTTAATTGCAAAATCAACAAAGAGTTTTGTAACATCTTAAAGACAGGAAATTTAATGTGGCATACATTTTGTGGACTACAAGATAACAAAATAGGTGAAGTGTTACTTTAAACTGCAGGCATGTAAACGTGGTTGTGGAGTAGGGAGTGAACAGTGGGGGTTGGAGGAAATGAAACATGCATGCATGGACTGTAGTCTGTGAAAGTTTATGCCATAATAAATCTGCTAGCCTTTACACTGCCATAATATTGTTTGTTGTTACTGTAACAATATTAACTTAGCTATTCCCCCCATCCCATGGAACTGCTTTAACAGATGCTTTCAGTTTTATGGGATGGAAAGAATATTTGGAAATATTTGGAGAAAAACATGTTTTTTGAGTGCTGAGAAACCCTGATGAGAAGAATCTTGGACAGACAAGCGTCTTCACAGTTTAGGACTAGTTATTTGCAAAATTTGCACATGGTGGTTTTGTACAGAAAACAACATTTTCTGTGCAGGAAAAAAAGATTTTTCTGCATGGAGAAATACTATTTCAAGGCAGAGATACTAATTTGTGTGCAGAAAATTCTTTTTTCTATGCAAACAAACCATGTGCAAATTTTCTGCAGAATAAATCCTCAGTTACAGCATTTCCTGTGTAGGAAACAGCATTCTGCATAAAATTCACACATAGTTTTTTTGCATAGAAAAAATGTATTTTTTGTGTAGGAGTTAATATGTTGCATTGAAATATTATTTTCCATGCATAAAATGCTGTTTTCAATACAATAAATAAATAAATACATAATGCTGTTTTCTGCACAAAACAACCACATGGTAGGTTTTGCACAGAATAAGTCCTGAACTTCAAAAATTGTGTTGTTTTCAAAGACTTTCTCACAGCAGGAAAAATTGCTGAAATTATTTGTTGCTACCTTCTAGAAGAGAGTTAGTGAAGAATTACATCACTAGATATTGTTGTCTTGTGCCTTTAAATCCTTTCCAACTTATGGTGACCTTAAAGTGAGCCTATCACAAGGTTTTCTTGGCAAGATTTGTTCAGAGGGGGTTTGCCTTTGCCTTTCCCTGAGGATGAGAGAGTGTGACTTGCCCAAGGTCACCCAGTGGGTTTCCGTAGCTGAGTGAGGCTTTGAACTCTGGTCTCCATAGTTGTAGTTCAGTGCTCAAACCACTACACTACACTGGCTCATTAGCTGTTATAGCTGCTTAAAGTAGGGACTGCTATTCAAGAACCATTTAGAAGAATGATTCCCAACCTGGGGCCCTTCAGATATGTTGGATTGCACTCTCCATCCCTTCCACCACCCAGGCAACTGCTGTCCTGGCTGGGAATGGTGGAGGTTGTAGTTCAACACATCTGGAAGTAATAAAGTTGGGGGAGCCTGCTACCGTAATTTTTAATGTTGGTGGCACTGGGCATTGAGGCATATTTCCTATCAATATCATTAATACTTCTTTTATTACCTTCCTGATAACAAAACTCCCCTTTGTTAATTCCAGCTAGAGATCTCCAGGCTGTTTTTGTTGATCAATGGACACCCACGCAAGAATAGTGCGCGGGGTCATCATACCTACGGTTGATCTCTTTTCTTATTCCTACAATCAGCTGGAGACTTTCCAGTGACACAGTGACAGGCTTGGGAGCAAATTAGGTTGCATTTTGCATCAAAAGATGATTTAACTATCTAGTCCCAAAAGCTGAAACAGATGTTGAACACTAGGAATTCACATGCAGTCTGTTGGGAATGTTCTTGGTCTGCTGCTCCTTCTTCAGCAGCTGCATTTTGAAACAAGCATTTGAGGAATAGAAATTAAATATCCATAAGCTGATCATGATCTGTAAAGGGGTGAGCCTTTCGTGGCCTCCCAGATATTGTTGGACTATAGCACCCATCTGTGCTAGCCAGCATAGCCAGAGGTTAGAGATAATGGATAGTGCAGTCCAACAGCATTTGGAAGGCCACAAATTGCCCAGCCTGATTTGTGCTCCCAAGTATCAATTGCTCTTATGCTCCAATTAACTCAGGATTTCCAGAGAGGTTATCTGTTTAACATCCTTGTGCCTCTTTTGAGTCTATTGACTGTGTCCTGCTAGTGATTGTTGTCAAGTTTCAAGTTTCTTGGACGAGGTCATACACTTCTGAAGTAATGGCAAGCACCAGATGTTCATCCTCTTGGGAAACTGCAATCACAGTTGTTTACTGTTAGCTGTTCAACAGCTGTAGTCTCAACAAAATAATAACAATAATATTATGGAGGTGATACTTGGGCATATGCGAGCAAAGTTTTGCCTCGTAGTACAAGAAACCTTGGAAGACTGACAGGGTTGTCCAAAAGGTTCCTTGTTTTTGAACTGAACTTGTTTGTAGCAATAGTTATGGAAGCATTGTAATAATACTGAATTCTGCCTACCCCAGAACCAAATATTTTCAAATGTGATCTGCTTTCTTCTTTCCTAGTAGGACTGGGATACAGATAGGGCAGACTGTGTGTGTATGTAGTTTGTGCCTCTCCAGTTACACTGCAAATGAATTAATTTGTTATCTGCCATAGAATTCTACATCCTGGCAAGAGTAGCCCCCCTTTTTTTTAAATCAAGCTTCTAGCTTTCCTAATATTCAGTTGTTAAAGGTCCAGGAGTGCTGGCAGACAAACTACCAAGGGGCAAACAAAACAGTGACTGAACTGGGAATCACCAGATTTTTCTGTGGTGTGTATTCACTGACCTCTGAATGAAACAGAGCCAAAAATAGCACTAATTGTAAGCTCTGCTAACTAGCTATCATGTAGAGTGCAGAGGGGACTAGCACCTGCCAGCATATGAATTGCTGCTTAGCCATTTAATCCCATTAAATGCCATATGAATATTAATCTTCTCCTTTTACAGCATCACATTATGCTACTGTGTAACCAAGTGTTGCATATGACCCACCAGGCCGTGGGAATTTTGAGGGTTTGATCTCCTGACAACATGAAATGGCTGATGTGAGGCTTTTCTGTGAATAGCTGGCTTTGTAAATGGGTCAAATCTGTTTTGCAGCGAGAGCTGTGCTTCGGTATGGAGCTTGGGGTGGGATCTTTATGGATCCTTTCTATGTTGCCATGTTTGAGAGTCTTGAGACTTCTCCCCCTTTAAGTGTTAAGATGAAACTGAAGGGTGGGGAGTTTTGCAGAAAACTGGTTTAACATGGGTGTGTCTTGTGGGGTAGGCTGTCAAGCATAAATTATTTGAAAGAATCAGAGAGGACTGGCCCTAGAAAGACGAACATTAATGCTTGCACTTAGGAGTGCCTTTTGGAAGAGAAGAGCAATTCCTTCAGCCATATTTCATTAACACCTGTACTAGCCCAAGCCTTTCTGATTCAGAGGCATTCATCACCTTCGAGTATTTGTTTCTTTAATGCCTGTTCATAAAATGAAAAAACAAAAATAGGCAATACCTCAGCCAGCAGTAATACTATAATAACCCTCTCTATCATGCAGGGGGTTAGGTATGAGGGTGGGTGAAAAATGAGAGCATTCCCTCCAGTAAAAATTCTGAGCCCAATGAAATTTCATTCAGTCCTGAAATTTCTGGCTTTGCAGTAACTTCAACCTTCAGCCGAGCATTTAGAAAGGCAGTTTAGGCATTCAAAGAAAAGGGACAGGCAGTTAGCAAGGAAATGAGAATGCAGCAACTATGGGACTTCTAGGTGTGAACAGTTTTCACTGTTTCACTCTCTACAGTGCTAAACATTTGGTGACGGAAGGAAAAATTCATTTTGGGGGAGCAGAATTCCTATGGGGGGCAACACCCTCATTTTGCCCCCACTCTTGCCAGATCAAACTTTGGAAGGGTTCTGGTAACTCTTAACAGATTAACATAAGAGATAATTCTACTGCTTGTAACTTTTCCCAGCACAGTGGTACAGTGCGGAAAGAAACTGCAGTATATGAATTTTTCTCTTCTCTGCTACTCTTAATGGTACAAGAGCCCTCCCAAAGTTTGACCTGACTACACCAAACAGTGCTTCTATTGTTCTCCTAATAGCAGAGGTTTATGTGGCTAATTCCAGCTAATAATCTCAAGGCTCCTTTAGTATGCTGATACAGAGGCTTTGACCCCTTATTGGTCCATTATATAAAATTTGCTCAGAAAATTAACAATCAACATCAAAACGCTGATAATCTCAGGATGCATGTGAAGAACATAACAGTATGACAGAACCTAATTGAGACTCTAATCTTTAAATGTGGAGATATTTCCATTTATCCTCTCCTCCGCCTTTTAGAAGTACTGTGCCTTTAAGAACGACGTGGGATCAGAAAATCAACAGCGTCAGCTGTGCCTGTGGTTGAATTTTCCATGCTTGCGAAATCTTTACCAGTAGAATTTCTGCCTGTCCCGTGGCAATGTAAAGCACTGCCTGTCTCTCAGGGACCAGTGGCAAAGCTATACATTGATATCTTTTGTGTGTTATGTATTTGCTTTATACACACTCACCTCACTGTGCTTAATGGTTGTGAAAAGTTCCTTTGGCCTTTTTCCAGTTTCTTTCCCACTGAACTGGCACAAATTTATCAGGAGCCATTTCATACCACAGAATGATAACACAGTGATTCCATTTGGACTGTTATGGAATCCTGGGAGCTGCAGTTTAGGGAGGGATATTTAGAATTCTCAGCAAAAGAGCTGTAGTGTCTCACCGAACCATAAAGCCCAGAATTTCAAAGGATGATGCCATGGCAGTTAGAGTGGAAGCATAGTGTTAAGTTTGTGTAGTGTGGAATGGCCGCCAGCACCGATTTCTTTTCTTCACTCCATGGCATTTAATAGAGCACCAATAGTACTTTGCCTGCTAAAAGTAATTTCTAGATAGTGTTATGGGCCCAGGAACAGATCATGTATCATTTTTCAAACAGTAGTTACTGGTGGCTGTGGGACAGAGAATCTTCTCTAGGCTTTAGTCCAGAATTTAAGAGTAGCTATCCAAGGTGCTGAAGCACACATTAATACCTGGAGCACATTCAACATATCATTAACATGGGTGATACAGGCTGCCATTATTTTAAAATATGGTAACCCTACCAGTGCTGAGGATTATAACTTTCAGCTCCCCATCCCTGAAGCTAAATTAAATGGTGGTTGTATGAACCTGGTATATATCAACATGGTCTTCTGACCAGAGGAACCTAGTTAGGAAGGGGTCCCTGACATTCTGGATATAGCATCAAAAATAAGTGTGCCTCAGAGTGCAAAACTGGAGTTGCTAGGAGCAAGTAAACCATTGTATAAGACTTACATCCTCCTTACATCCCTAAAGTCCCTCCCTAAACTGCAAACTCCAGGATTCCATAGGATGTTGAAAGTGGAATAATAGCACTATATGACTGTAGTGTGGAAATGGCCGTAGACTAAAATCCAGAGCAGATTCACCATTCAACTGATGTGGAAGCCCCGGTTGCTGCTGAAAGCAGGCAGGGTGACTGAACAACAAGAACCTCATCTAGAGGCATTCTTGTACTGTTTAGGGGTCATTGGGTCTTCATGGCATGGTAGATAACCCTGTTGGGGGAAAGGCAAGTGATCAGGGCAGGTGGGTAGAGCCAGTGGGGAAAATGATCTCTTCTTCATCTTGGGCCAAGGTCTTCCAGTGGACTGCATGGCATGGCAGGCCCATGGCATGTTGCTGTGTTGTGGGGAGACAAGATGACATGCGCTACATCTACAGAAGTTGGCTAGACTGGCAGCTGAATGTTACTTCTACACTGGTGATGAAACTGATTCCTCCATCTCACCTGAGAGCACTAGACTAGCTTAGGACACACAGAGGAGGTTGTCCAGGACAGATTACTCTGTCCAGTACATAATACCACTTAGCTCCTTCCTCCACATTACCAGCATGAGCTGATTCACATGCCCAACTCTCCCATATGATAAAGCCAGCACTGCTGGATGAGCCCAGTTTTATTTCACTGCATGAAGGAAAACATGTTTTGTATATCCAAATGAGCCCAAGTGGCATGCCATGAACAAATTCAGTTAGATTCAGCTCATTTCATTCCATGAATTTTGCAAGTAACTGCAGCCTAGGACAAATCTTTGCAAGTTGTCTAGGAGCATCTTGCAGAAATATGCAACCAGGGTGTGGCTGTTTTTAAAGGATTGATTTAAGGACAGATTTGGCATGAATGCTCATGAGTTTTTCCTTTTTCATTTCCTCTCATGACACATCATCCTATGCAACCCATTTATTGCACAATCACCCCAAAAGGCAGTACGTTCTGTTATTCCCTTAAGGGGAAAATTCTAAGAAAGAACATAATCAAGGTTTAAAAATCTTGTTGGGACAATTCTAGCTCTGGTGATCAATTGCTGTGCACTATTAAACCATAACACTCGTCTAAGTCTGTGAAGTAAAAAAAAAGTGTACAAAAGCACTGATGTATAAAATAATAATGAGAACATTAGGATTTTATATTTTTTAAAAACAGAGGAAATAAAGAAAAAATCTATATAACCATTTGTTGTTATTATTTGCTGTCGGGTCAACTTATGGCAAGCCTATGAATTAGACTTCCTAGATCCCTGATCATTAATTGCTCTGCTCCGATCTTGCAGACTTAGAGCTATGGCTTCCTTGAACAAGTCAATCCACCTGTAGTGCAGCCCCTACTTTTCCTATTGCCTTCCATTTTACCAAGCATTACCATCTTTTCCAATGAGTTGTATCATCTCATGATATGTCCTCAGTATGATGGACTCATCTTTAGCCATCTTAGCTTCTAGTGAGAGTCCGGGCTTGATTTGCTCTCAGATCCATTCATCAGTCCATAGTATCTGTAAAGCTCACCTTCAGCACCACATTTCAAATGAGTTGATTCTCTTCCTGTCGGCTTTCTTCACCATCCAGCTTTCACAACCATACATAGAAATTGGAAATACTATGGCCTGGAAAATTCTGACTTTTGGTATTTAGTAGTACATCTTTACACTTAACGTTATAAGCACACACACTTTTTTTTTTAAAGAACAGATAACATGGTTGTACCTTGTCTTTAAAATTACTTCAAAATTGTATAAATAAAGGCCATCCCTTAACAAAATGTTCAACTTTACATTGAAAATAACTTAATAAAATATGATCCAATAAGTCAAATTGTGCAACTGCCAGTGAGTGAAGAGTTGTTTCTATTGTTGCACTTGTCCTGTTTAGGCATTCTTCTGAATAGATAAAAGCTAAAATTAGAAAATGGGGACAGGCTTACTGGCCCTTCCCTTGGTTTACTCAGTTGTGCTGTGTTATGGTGCAAACGCTTTTCTCCAGACTTCTCTGTTCATTGCACAGAAGTTAGGAACGGAGGGGACATGGTTCAGCACCAGCATGTACTTTTGATGGTTCACCACCACCCCTACTTTCAGACCTCACTCATTCAGAAGAACTTCCAAGCATCCCAACTGGGATATCATCTTCTAAATAAGCTAGTAGAATATTTTAGGGTTAAAAAAAAAGAGAAATTGCATTCTGTTATTTCCTAATTTTTGACCACAATTGCCACTCCCAAATTTTGTATATAATGCCAAAATCAGAAATTAGGTATCAAATCTCAAGTTGTGTCAGTTGGATATATATGTGGATCTTGGAACAGATAGTAGAAGCTTATGATGGAGAGTCATAAACTTTCTGAGTCTTAACATGGTTTTTAGAAGTAGCAGCTTCCCTAGAATACTCATGTTAACAGTCATAGTGGACCCAATTACAGTAAGTGCTCCAGCCTTTATTGGAAGTGTAGGGATGTGAACAAAAGCTGCTGTAAGTTGAATCAGTCGCATTTCTCGCATATGTCTCATTAATGTGTAATCCTCCAAATGTTTTGGACTACAGCTCCCACCATGTTAGCTAGCACGTTGGTTAGGGGTGATTAGTACTGTTGTCTAAAACATCTGGAAGGTACCACATTAGGGAAAGCTATTGTAAGATTAAGGTTCTTTTTCTTTTGAAATCCTAGGTACCAGGAATGTAATACAAATAATGTATTTCCCCATGATAAATTAGTGTTCTGTGAAATATGATTTTCAACGTAGTATCTGATTATAGGGATATGATCTGAATGGACTTTTTAAGATGTTGTATTAATAATGGCAGTTTCCAGCAATGACATAATGCATATTTTTTTTTGAAAATTTATTCCCTAGTTTTCATTCAAATTATTCTTAAACCAGCTTGGAAGCAAAAAGTGATAATATACCTCTTCAAGTTACTTTTTGACCTACAACTCTTCCAGTAGGATGGTACATAGGAGGGAGGGATTCTGGAAGCTGTAGTAAAAAAATAACATTTTCGAGCTACCTACACACCACCTGGCAGCCCTTCATCCTTTGGTGTGGGACGACAAGACTGTGGCTTCCTCAGTTCTGTCCTTTTAAGGGAATCTGGCAATTGGAAATAAGTGTTGTTTCTAGTGCAGTGTGGCAGTGGTGGGGAGAAGCAGACACCTTGCAGTTGCACCTTAATTGGTTGACAGAAGAGGGGCAGGTAGGTCTCCCCCTTGTCATAACCTTCATAGGAGGCAGGGGGCACAATTTCCCAGTGGCCCTTTGGTTCCCTGGCCAGTCACATGGGCCCGAGGTAAAGACTCCCTTCTGCTCTCCAGTCCTATAGCAACCATATCGTCACGTTCAGCCCACACCCCAAAATAGAGATTAACAGGGTTTGTAGTTTCACCTGTGAAAATTCTTTTATGGCATTTGCAACATTCAAATTTAATTGCCAGTTCGTTAATTTGAAAACATAACTCACCTTCCCACCAAATAGTACGTTTACATAGTCTGTAAAATTCATTCAAATTCATAAATGAAAATAATTACAGTTGGCCCTCCACATTTGCTAGGGGAGGGGCACAAGACTCTCGCAAAAGTGGAAAATCTGTAAATCTCAAAATGTGTGTATGTGTATGGAAAGGGGGCTGAGGCATGGTTGGAAGAGTTGGTTCAGGGAAGGGAGAGGGAAGGGGGGCAGGACTGCATGGTGGCTGTATACTTCTGCTCTCTTGCCCATCTTCTTCCTTGGGTGTGTAGAGGGCAGTGGGAGAGGGTCTGTGCTGCTGAGCAATCAGGCTGTGAGCTGGTGGATAGGAGAGGACCAGAGGTGGGCTTCTAAAAGGGTTGTGTTGCCTGATCGGAACTGCAGTGAGGGAAGGTTCCCCCAGAAAAGAAGTCCCTGGAGGGGCTCAGGGACTGGAGAAAGTCTCAAATAATTAAATCCATGAAAGTTAAACCTGCAAATGTGGAGGGCCAACTGTACAAACCTCCATAAATTTACCAGTGTAAAAACAAAAATAAAGAAATAAAAATGCTTTCTGCCTTATGGCTGAGCTTAACCTGGTAGATGACAAGTTGTAACTGGCCAAATGCTTGGCAGTCTCTTGTTTCTGCAGTTCAAAACAAACAGTGAAAACCTGGTTTATTAATCATTTTGTGTGTCCTCATTTCTGACTGGTAGGCTGAGTTCACTTTGCTGAGTCAAGAACTTGAGAAAGTTATGGAATGGGGACTGCAAATCCCAATGGGGAATTGTAGAAGCTGCAAATCCAAGAAACAAACTTTTCCATGCTCTGATTGGATTACAAACTGTGTAGATCTGATGTAACTGTTTGAGGAGTTACACATCCTCTCATGTTGAGGTTTTTAAAATTCTTCCTCCCATCCATTCTCATCTCCTATCCCTAATGAATGTATATTCTTATTCTTATTCTTGCTGCCACCACTATTGCTGCTGTGACTATTTGTTGTTGTATGTCTTCAAGTCGTTTCCTACTTACAGTGACTTTAAGGCGAACCTATCATGTGCTTTTCTGCAGGCTGAGAGTGTGTGACATGCCCGGCATCACCCCATGGATTTCCATAGCCGAGCAGGGAATCGAACCCTGTAGTCCAACGTTAAAACCACTACACAATTCTGGCTCTCTTGATTCATTTATATTCTCCCTTTTCTCTAATACTGGGACTCAAGACAGCTTCTAAAATAAAGCTTCTAAAAGCTTGGAAAATTATCTGTTTTGGACTACATGCTGCGTGGAGGATTCCAGGAGTTGTAGTAGAACAAAAAGTAACACAGCTTTGAATTTTCCACGATTGATATATCATTCTCTATGGGTGAAGCCAGGGACAACTGCTTCCATTCCTTCCTTCCCTGACGTTCATACAAAGGGCTTCACTGGAGGCATTTTCTGATATCCCCAACAATGCACAGATGAAAACTAGGACATGTGTGGCAAAGCAACATCAGAATATGGTCAAGATGACAAAAAATTACTAATGAAGAGCAATAGACAAACTAGGAGAGGCTGCATCAGGCTGCTTTTGCCTGAGCTTATTGGGAAGGGTAGGATTTTTATATCTGTATTGGGCTCAGTTAAATAAGGCATCTCCAGTGGTTTTTAGATTCTTCGGGTATGCCTGATTTTCAAAGAGATTCTTTTTCTTTTTTCATAACATAAAGAGTTTTTTGCAGTATTGAGTATATTCCTGTAAACAAAATCATAACACAGATAGTGATCTAATTTGATATGGACAAAGGACATTATTACAACAGGGTGACATCTGGTGGTGTAAAATAAATAGTAAACATGCAAGGTTGGGAAGCTGGAACTGCAATGCATACATAAATTCCTACTTACACGCCATAGTTTGCTTGTCAGTGTTGAAGAACTGCTGTAGTCTGATCAAGCCTCCTCCTCCTGCATATACTTCTGTGATTTTAAGATATACCTCAGAGATCCTCCTCCAGGGTCTTCCATCCTATAGAAGCAGGTGATGACTTTTGACATGACCTTTTATGTTGTGGTGTCCTGTAACAGCAGTGCTGGATCAAACCACGGACCCATCTAGTTCAGCATTCTGTTCCCACAATGGCACTCTTTCTGGGCAGCTTTCCAGAAGTCCTGCTGGGGTAACTCAAGAATTACCGAAGTTCTTAATTAAGGAATTCATATGAACTTATGCAAAATATATGCAAAGACATGTTTACCCCCCCCCCCGCTTTTTTGGAACCCACAGGAACAAATGGTTCTATTAGTTCCTTTGGCTATGGGGGAAAGATTCTGTACGAGTGAGATTGTGGTAGGAACTGAAAGCTGCCCAGTTGCCCTCTCTTCTTCCTCCTTAGTTTTATTTATATCTGACTTTCTCCCAAGACTAGGACTCACAGCTGCTTACAAATTAAAGTACAATGCAGTTAAAAAATGAAAAAGATAAACATTAAATGAAGAGTAAATTGCCAGCATGTAAAAAGCAATGTAAAATGTACAGTTAAAAATGATAAAAAGCAGTCTAAAAGAAACAATAAAAACAGTACAGCACCTTTCTGAAAGCTCTTTCTTTAAAAGCTTGCTAACAGAAGGACTGTGAAGGGACCATTCTAGCTTCTGTAGGGAAGAGAGTTCCAGAATCTAGGGCCTGCCACTTGTCTGATATCCCCACCAGTTGCGACAGTGCAGGTGGTGGAAATGAGAGAAGCACCTCTCCTGAGTTTCTCAGAGGCTTGTACGTGGAGCTGAGATCTCTCAAATAGCCTGGACCTTGGCCGTAAAGAGCTTATAGGTCATAACTGGCATTTTGAACTGGGCAGGGAAATACACCTGCAGCCAGTGCAGCTGTTGTAACAGGGGATTTGTGTGGTCCATGTTATCAGCTGCAGTTAACACTCTGGCTGCCAACTGAAGTTTCCAAGCAGTCTTCAAATGCAGCCCCAGATAGAGCTCACTACAGTAATACAAATGGTATGTAAGTGTGTGTGTCACTTGTGCCAGATCAGGTGTCTCCAGGAATGGGTGTGGTTGCTGCAATAGCTTTAAGTGTCCAAAAGTACTCCTGGCCTCCACAGAAACCTGGGCTTCCAGGTTCAAGGACTCAGTCCAGGAGTGTACTCATACTGTGAACTTGCATTTTCAGGCAGAGTGTAACCCCATATAGCACAGGCTGAATCCCTATCCTCTGATCTGCTTTTTCACCAACCAGGAACACCTCTGTCTTGTCAGTTTGTTCACTCTCATACAGTCCATTACCAATACCACATGGTGGTTTAGAACTGACACAGCTTTCTTGGACTGAAAAGAGAGACAGAGTTCAGCATCATCAGCAAACTGGTGACTCAGAACCTTGAAATTCTGGAAACTTCTTCACCCCACTCTCTCCCTCACAGGAATTGGTTTTTGGCTGCCACTCACCCACTGCTATTTCATCTCTGCAGCATTTTTGTCCGTCCTCGTAGGAAAAAACAATATGGAACCATTATTTCTTATAAAAGCTAGAAATACACGTTGGTGAAGGAAAATGAGGCAGAGGGAGGGATCCTCACCTTGTGGGTCCTTTGTGATGGAAGTGGGTTTTGGTTTGTATGTCCTATGACCCCTGCACCTCTTAAAATCATTCCAGCAGAATGGAAAGGAATGACATAGTTTCATTCCATTCCATGGGGTCAGTTTTAAGAGGCTTGTGAGGCCTTTGGCAGCTGAAGCAGTATTAGCTTTGGCAGCCAAAATCTCTATGATCTTTGGCTGAGAAAGACTTTGCTCAGGCCATGCAAAGTATTTGATAGCTTGGAAAGCTGGACACTCTTCTCTGGCTTGGATTGTTTTCCTTTCAAGGGAAGGCATTGAAAAGTTCTTGAAGCTATATTTTGAATCTCAATCAGAAAAACTGCCCTCACATTCTATATGCTCAGCTTGGTGTTTCCCTTTTTATTTGGTTATATCTGACTTGAATATTGTTGCTACTCTATCTCTTGCTGTTTTACTGCTTTTTAATGGACATATTGAATATATTATTTTAAACTCTGGGTCAACTGCTGTGCAAGGAATTGTCTGAATTGCAGCACAGAAAACAAACAAAGCTATGAATTCTGCTCTCTGGAGGTTTTCCCATACTTAGAGCTAAATATGTTTCACCTGCAAGTTGGCTTTCTTTGCCTTCTAAAAATAAGTCATAAACATCTGACTTGTAAGAAGCAGAATGATTGATGTCAGCAAGAAAAATAGATTGCAATCATGATAGCTTCCAGAGAGTGCTTTACCCTCCTTAAATAATTTCCAATTCTGGAGGTGTGGTAGAATGTGGAAAACTGGCTTCTTTCTTCACAAGATCAGATAGTTACAGTTGCATGCTCTAATTTGCAGACTAATTATGGTGCTGCTGTAGATATTACTGACAGAAGTTACATGCTGTGGCATTCAGTGTTAGTTGCGTGAGGTAAAAGTCAGTCGAATTGTTCTGTAGTATACAACTATACAGCTAGTATGCAATCACCTTTACAAGCTGCAGGGAGATCCCATATGGGAACTGGTGCTGCATTTCTAAAACTCTTCACATATATTTCAGGAAATTCAAATGCAAGATTCAGTGGAAAGAATTTCTATACCAGCAGAACAGTGCTTCCCAACCTTTTTTTCACCTGCCTATCCCTTGGCAGTCCGTTTCCATAAACACCCATAAACACCCCCCCACACCCATGTTCTTTCTTTGAGGTGAAAAAAAGCCCCACCAGATAGCTTCTGTGACCTCTGAGAAGACATCCCCAGAGCCATGGAAGGAAAGACAGGAAGTCAGGCCAACCACCTTGCCTGGGCCTCTCCATCCTATCGTACCCTATTACCCATCTAGGTGATCTTTGCAGTCTCAGGATCTAGTTTGCTCCTGGCCAAAGGCACGGGGAGGACTGACTCATGCTGCATGTCCCCCCCACAAATCCAGTTGGATTTAGGGCAGAACTGGACGTCTCCATTAGGTGTATTCTGTCCTCATGGAGACAGACACAAGGAAGAGGGAGAGAAGAATGCATGAGTGCAAGGCTCAAGAAACCACATAGTGTGGGTGGGGCCCAGGGTCACAGCAATTCAAAAAGAAGGCTGTATGTGCATATATGTGTGTGAGAAAGAGACTCTTCTTTTGTTGTTGTTTGTGGGCCAATGGCAGCCTCTTGTGTTCAGTTTGTGTATCACTCTTCTCTTTAACTCTATGATTCCCTCTGCTTAAGGTTCTGGAACTGGAATGCGAAAGCCATAGGCAATCAACAACTGCATTGAGTTGTGACATCCTCTAAGAGTGGCTTATATTTTATACTTTTCCCACTGTTATTCGATTTTTTTTTTTGCATACCCCTAAATATCCTTGTTCATACTCCTGGGGTACCTGTACCCCAGGTTGGAAATCACTGCAGTAGAGCATTAATCAAGGAGTGTGCCCATAGCACTAAACCAGTCAAGGAAGAGATTTTTTAACAATGTAAAGCTAATGTCATTGACCCACTGATACCTCAAATGGGTCTTTCCCATTACCAAAGCTAGGAAGGTACCAGCCATGTGTGTGTTGACCTGTTTGTTGTTGGTAGCTGCTGTCGCTGACTTCGACTTATAAATGGAAGACCTCTAAGTCACCTTGTTGTCAACAATCTTGCTCAAGTCTTGCAACTCAGGGCTGTGGCTTCCTTCATTGAATCTACTCACCTGCAATAATGTTTCCCTCTTGTTCCGCTGTCTTCTACCTTACCAAGCATCGTTGTCTTATCTAATGAGTCATTTCTTTTCATGAGATCTCTCATCTCAAATGTTATTGTGAAATGTCATCCTCTGCTAAAGATAAAAGATGCAACTGATTCTTAAAGGGTTGACAGTTCTTTGCATCACAGTCTCACGCTGCCAGGTGTCTCTTATTATAGGGGATGTCTCTTATTTAAGGGCAGGAAAGCTTATCTCTTATAGGACTGGCATGTGTCTCTTATTGCAAGGGATATCCATTATTTGAGGGTTGGAAAGATTTTCCTTTTATTTAGCTTGAACAAGAGGTTGAAAAATCTTGCATCTGGGGGTGTGCACACTTTTTAAAGACAGAAATGTATGTGTCATGTAGTTTGTGAGTGTGGATGATAGATTAATTTTTGCTAAGAGTTCTTGAGAGGGTAGCATTATTGTCCAGAATGGGTTGTAGTCAGTATACCCACAGATTTTGCATTTCTGTTGCTATTCACATACACACAACCTACTCACTCACAGCTATAAAGGTCTGTTCCTAGGCACTTTACTCCATGCGTCTGATGAAGCAGACTTAAGTCTATGAAAGCTTATACTACCAACTTCTTTCTCTCAGGCCATTTCCACAGTAGACTGTTATTGTACTAATATTCCACTTTTACCATCCTATGGAACCCTGGGGTTTGCAGTTTGGGGAAGGGCCTCAGATTGCATAGGATGGTGAAAGTGGAATATTAGCACGATAACAGTCTAGTGCAGAAATGGCCTCAGTCTCAAAGTTGCTACAAGATTATTTCATGTCATTTCAGTAGAACACAAGCTTGTTAATAGCTACTTCCCGGCTGTCAAACCTGCATGTCCTGGTTCAATTGTCTCTTATTGCTGTTTTGAAAACCTGGCAACGTTATCATCACCACATTCCTTTAGTTGAAGGAGCACATAAATACAGTGCTGTTATCACTTTGTATGGATTGTTCCAATTTAAACACATGCTGTTTGGTCTGGCTCCTGTAGCACTTGTGTTCTGGGTGGATGCACTATTTGGAGAAAGCAGGTGTGTTAAACTTTTCCCAGATGAATTTCTGATGCATGGCAATGATAAGTCTGAAAGTTATATTAGTATTTCTAAAAATCCTGTGAAAATATCAACAAATGTCAAATTCATTATCATTATTCAGGTCATTTTCCAGAAAGTTATATTGGCTAAATCTGATTAAGTAACCTACAGAACTAGGTGACAACAACAACTTTCTATCTGCTTTGTGAGCATTATTTGTGACTTGCAAAGACCATCACTACTACATTACCCTTTGCAGCAGTCATTCATGTTGGCAGAGCAGCATTTTAAATTATCCATTCAAGCAAGGCAATTGCCTGAGAAATATGACAAATTTTTCTTCGCTGTCTTTTTTTTGGGGGGGGCGGGGGCGGATAGTCCCATCATACATTCTGGATGCCTTCATCATTCCCTATGGGCAGCAACCACTTTTGTGCCAAGGAAGAACACAAAATTCCTTCAGAATGAACATGGAAGGCCCTTTCCATGAAACAATTTTATCCTTCCACACTTTATTTTGTCTGTAACTAGCACTAGTTTTCTAAATGTCAATCATAGTCATTACTTCACATATTGGTTAAAAACAGTGAAGAAGATTTCTCTTAAAACAAATTGGCATAACAGTGCCTGCACATATTTGCCTAGTATGCCTGGGATTTCTAAGGGCTATAGAATTTCTCTTTCTTTCTCTCCCTCTCTCTCTTTATCTTTCTTTCTTTTAAAAAAGTAACTCCCACCCCTCAGAAACCTAAGCCAGCTAGAACTACCTAAAACATTGCCAGTAAGGCAATATAGCAACCTTATGGTGGCTCCTGGCCTTCACATATCTAACTGGTGCGTTCCACATGGTCATTCTATGTGGTAATTGTAAAACTAGTTTTAAGTGTTAGATTACAGTATGTGTGTGCATGAATAAGAAGCATATAGTCATGAAGCTGATATATTTATAAGAAAACACCATAACAAATGTACAGTGCATGATAAAGCCAGGATTTTTCAGTCAGAAATGAAGAGTATATTGTTTCAAAATTCTACATGAAATTTGAGATAATGAATACTATCAGAATTATTATTGTCAGAGTTGAAATATGAAAGCCATTTATCATAAAATTTTCTAATAGATTTTGATTTTTAAGCACTTTTACTTACATTGTTAATTTTTCCATAAGAACAATGTTCAGCCCAACTAATGACAGTCCCCTAAGGCTGATGCATTTCTTCTGTAGATGCAAGTTAGTGAATTTGATTTTGGATCAAGCATGTAATTTGAGCACTAAAATATAACCAGTAAGTTGTCAGTTTTACTGCAGCATGAAGTAATTAGGCCATTGGTATTTTTACCTTCATAAGGTCTCACATGTCACCTGGCTACACCTTACTAAAATTACCTGTTTTAATACGTTAGCTTTGGGTGTTGTGTCTTGATTTTGTGTAACACACCTTACTGGAGTATGATTGCATGTTCTAATTATTAATTTGTGTGTTTATTTTTAAGGCATTTATAAAAATTATACCTCCGTATGTTTTTATGAATGTGAACATTGTTGTTTGTTTTACAGTGGTTTTAACAGTCATCTCCTTTCTTTAAAGAACTTTGGGAACTACAGACTTACTCCAGTTAGCAAACTTTTGATAAAGAAGTTCCTTTTTACAAAGTTTTTTTTTTTGCACCCACCCACTCACCCCATCCCCTATTCTTCCTTTTCCTCTCTCTAGCTGGAAGTTTCTCAGCAGCTTTGGCAATTGTGAAGGAGGCCTGGAAAAACACAGAGATTTTACATTGGGTTGCCACAGTGTGCCTTCAGTAAACCATACAATAAAGCTTGCTCTGGGAAAGAATGGGGTTGCACTCTAGCTGATCCTACTGTAGCTATAATAGACAAGGTAAATAGCAGCTGTCTCCAGAATGCTTTATTGAGCATGCATGAACAGTAAAACAGAGTTTAAAAGGGAAAGTAGATAAGCCTGATTCATCAGCTACTCTCATTATATATATCTATATATCTATATCTATCTATATATAAATGGGCAGAATCCTGTATCAGAGTTGCATCTCCCTAAGTGGACTTAACATATGCTGGAATTAGAATTGGGCAGTTTCATAACATCTGTATCCATCAGAGGATACATTACTACACAGCAGAGCTGGCAAAGTGCCCAGTGGGCATTGTTCAGTGATGAGCTTCATGTACCAAGGCTCACAGGACACTCCTCCTGGTGGCTCAATGCACATCTTCACAATTTACTAGCAGAATTCCTTAGTACCACTGCTACTTAGCTAAGCATAAATAAAGATACATCAAGTAAAGGGTGATGTAGGATTCCAGTGGACAGATCAATATGTTTGGACAGCAAAAAGGAAATCCTGAGAAAAATAGAAGCTGGTAAAAGGAAATGTCATCCCTGTATGCATTTTGGAAGAAGTTTCCTAATGGTTTCTGGAATCAAAATGTTTTTTTTTTCCTGCTTCATGGTTTGTCTTATCTGCTTGTTTCATTTCATATGTGCATATTATCAGTTTTTGATAAAAGATTTGCTAAACATGAGGAAGTGCTCTTCTTTTGTGTGGTAGAGGAACCTATCCCTATTCTTTTCTTGTCCTTTCTGCCTCTGGTACCAAATTTTCTGTTAAAGAAATACCCAGAAACATGCCTACTTTGTTAGCTGAGGAATACCTTTATAGCTCTGTGAGAAGAGGTTGTCTTCTCAGGTCTCTCACCAAGCTATACTCCCCAGAAAGTGGTGATGGCTGAACTGATATAAAACAGATATACTTTAATTGTCTATGGTGGTATTTGCCTGTGCACATGAAGGATGGGAAGCAGATGTGCTGAAGTTCTATCCCCAATATTCTTGCACATTTGGCTTCCTTTTAGAAATTCAAACATTACCTGAGATTCCAATCATGGAAGCTATGTAAGTGCATTCAGCTGAATATGATTACAGAGCCCTTTCCAAGACTTTGCACTGAATGCACAAACATCTAGATGATTGGGGACAGGGGGTTATGGTTGCATCCCTTCCTTCCTTAGCTCTACATGTTTGCAGATGAATGTCTGCCATGGATCTTCTACCTGTCATGTACTTAATTTGTTGCATAAATGCTAATGCTGGCTGGCACCCTGTTTGTCAGTTGTGATGTCAAAAGACTTAGGACATCCTAATTGCTTTGTGTTCTTATTTGTGATCATTGTGCTATTGTCACAAGCACAAATCACCCTGAAACCCACCTTAAAAGCCAATCAGCTGGCCAAAGTGATGGAGGTCGGTTCTCCTGGTGAGCAGGGGACTGCAGAATGACATGAACATCCTCTTTCCACCAGCATGTGGGGGCTCTGAATGGCTGACTGGTTTTTAAGGTGGGTTTCAGGGGCCAGATGGGTAGCTACAACATTGCCTTGTTGAGATATATAGATACCAGACTCAAGCGGGTAGATGCTAAAGTAAAAATTAAAATTTCCATTTGCCTTCTGTTTCTGCTACCCACGCCTTCTTTAGCAGTCCATCCTTTTCTTTTGCCAACACATTCAGCCTTTACAGCTAAAGGGAGAGCTTCTGCGAAAAGGAGATATCAGCTACCTGTTACTTCTGCCTCCTTCTCCATGGTCAAGATTTTACTGAAGAGTAAGGTGGACTGGAGCGCCAGCATGATGTAGTGGTTTGAGTATTAGACTGTGACCCTGGAGACCAGGGCATGATTCCCTGCTTGGCCATGGGAAAGCACTAGGTGACCTTGGGCACATCACAGTTTCAGTCTCAGAAAACCTGTGGTAGGTTTGCCTTAGGGTCACCATAAATCAGAAATGACTTGAAGGCCCACAACAACGACAACAACAACAACAGGAACTAGTAGGGAACGTGGGCATTGTTAAAGAATCAGTCGGACTTGTCAAGTGTTCATACAATGCTTGATAACTCTTTCCTGGGGGATGCTTGCTTCATCTGGTTTCCCTTTAAACATGTTCTTTTCTCCAAAGCTGCTCTTCCTCCTATGCAAAATCTGCTGTGTGTCATGTAAACCACAGAAAAACCTGATGGACTAAAGAGCAGATGAGTGATTTGCCATGGGTTAGTGCAGATGGCTTCCTTTCATGTGGACCACAACCAAGAGATCAAGTTGGCAGGTTTGCTTAAGCCAGCCTGCTTCATTCTGGGACCTTCCAGATATTTTGGACTACAACTTCCATCAGTTCCAGTTGGCATAATTAGTGGTCAGGAATGATGAGAACTAAAGTATGAAACTTCTAGAGGGATCTAAATCAATTTGGGTAAATAAAAGTTGTTTGGGCATTTACAGTGGTGCATATTCTAGCACTTGTTAAATACCTTGTCTAGCTAGTATAGTTGCCTGCATTCCTGGAGTTCCTATCCTAATTCTTAAACTCAAGATCTCAGCACTCCCCCCACCATCCGCATCCAGACTGCCTGTGGCCATGTGCTCATTTTGGAAAAAGAAGTACACTGATGGCACCTACCCACTAATTGTCAGTTTGCTCTGACTTGCCTTGCAGATGTGTAGTTGAAATATGTATCTGTTCAATTACAGCTGGCTTACACTTAGGGAAATGATGTGGGTAAAAGAGTGAAACCTGGTAGTGTAGTAAACAGCCTCTTTTATGTATATTATCAGCAGCCTTCCAGACAGCAGTTTTTGCCCATAGCTGAGACTACTAAGAGAGGCTTGTTGTGTGGAAATTAGTTTTAGGGCCTTTCATTATTACTATTTTTAAAAGGTGACATTTAGTCTGTGTTTTAATTAAACTGGGCTTTGGGGTATTGAGATTCCAGTAGGCTTTGTGGCATCTAGGTTACACCTTTTGGAACCAGACATTTGTTGTACACAATTGTTTTACACAATTCCTATCTATCTGGGATTCAGGCAGAATCTATAAAATATTTGAGCTCTTTTTCGTGCCAGGAAATTAGTTAAAATCTTAGGATTCTGAGGGCACATGATACATTAACTTTGCTCCATTTATTTTTACCCTTCTATAAAGTGTTCATGTTGCCTTTCTGGTTCTCTGCCCCTTCACATCTCCAGCCCTGGGGTCAAGAGAGCTGGGCTGTGTTTGGGGCAGGAATCAAAGGGTGTCCAGATGAGTGATTCCAGGTCAGTTGATGGGGAAGTATCTGGATGTGACTCTGCTGACTAAGCCAGCACTGCTAATTAGGGAATGAAGGTGGTGTGTTTGCTGTCAATTACACCACAGTGTGACTGGAAGATGATCGACTTGGATGCTTTCCTGCCTCTTGTGTTTTTTTCAGCTAGATAATGTTCTAGTCATCCAAACTAAAAGTGGATAATTTCTGCCTGAATTTTGCTTGGATTGGAGAATATGGAAGATCATCTTGCTGGTCATTTAGGTAGGAGAAACCAGAAGACCCTTTCAAATCTGGGACCAGTACTCTGTAAGAGTACTGATGAGATACTGGAGATATTTACACCCAAGCAGAATGGTTTCAAGAGGATCCAGAGGCTGTGTTTCTGGCAGCGAGTTCAGTTTCCTGGAGAGACATTTCTGAGTTTTGCCTCTGCTTTGTGGGATTTGGCATCAGGCTGTGAGTTTGGGCCTTTGAAGGAAGAGTTGGTGCTTGACCAGCTGATTGAGAAAGCAGAAGACAGACGAATTAGGGAGGCCTTGCTACTGCAGATAGATTCTCTGACTCTGGCCAAGGCTGTAGAGATGGGGTCACAAATGGAGGACGCATTCAAGATGGCACCCGTTAAGATATCAGTGGTTATAGATCACAGGGCACATCAGATCATTGGCAACAGAATATGGAGAAAGAAGGACTATAGGCATCATGGGTCAATGCTTCGAAGGACAGAAAAAGTGATGCCATCACAGGAACCTAAAAGCCATCTGGGCAGAAAGAAAAAATTCAGTTTGCAGCACTGTTCCACCATGAAGATATCTAGAACTCCAAGTATAATGGTATGTTTTGAACAGCATGCTCTGAGATTTCAATTTCTTTCCATCCATCTACCTCCCTATCCTGCTACAAACATGTGCTCAATAAACATGATTACATCATAGAGAAAAGCAGGAAAAGTAAAAATGATAAAACTCACATATTATTGATAATTAACAAAACAAGAAATTATTAACGAATTTTTATCATTCTAGAGTTGCTCAGAACCTTAGCCCAGGATTTTAGGACTTCTGATTTGCTGTTACCTCTGTTCTGAATGATACCCTGTAGATTAATTTGTGTTTGTAATGAGTTTTTCAGATGTTCATTAACCACAGATAGACAGAGATGTGTTGTGTTATTTTTCAGATGTTGCTAGCAACAGTTTAACTGTGGACAAATCTGTCAATCAATTTTTCCATCTGAAAATATTGAGATAAGGTTAATAATACCATTAGAATTTGATTCCAGAATTTTGCATCCATTGGACAGGTTGGCCAAGTATGAATAAAACCTGCAGTAGTGGTCTTCTTCCTTAAAATCTGCTTTGAAATAACATTTTCAGGAATATAGTATCTAATCTAATATTGATCTTCAGTTATAGCAATATTTGGGCTTCAAATTGGTTTCCTAATGTATTTTCTTCATAATAGAAGATAATTATTGAATAATGATGGGATAAAGGTATTGGCAAATGATGGAGAAGATCCCATAAACTAGGGTGAAAGAAACTGGTGCACTTCAGATATTGTTGGAGTGCAGCTCCCATCACCCCAAGCCAACATGGCATGGTTGAGGATGGTGGGAGTTCTAATCTACCAATATCTAGAGGACCACAAGGGACTCATCCATGCTGTAAACAGTATTGTTGCAGATAAAGCTCCTGACTATGTACAGATCTGGTATTCTATGCAAAATCAAGTAAGAAGCATTATGAGGCCTTGACCTAGAAGGAGTCACAGTGCTTTCTGTACTGTGTGGCACATAGATACTTGATGCGTTTGGTCTTCCTATTCCTGTAATGCATCTTCTTTCTAAGACAGGCACAGGAGCTCTCTTTATTCTGAATTTCAGTACATTCAACTGTTGAAGAGTATCTGAAAGCTTCAGCTGGTATAAAATGTCAGCTAGGTAGCTAACTCATCCACCACCTTGTCAAAATACTGAAAGTATTGATCTAGTTGCTATTTGTTTTCCAGTCTCAATTCAAGGTGATGATTTTATTTTGATGAGCTACAGGTGCCAGAGTCCAACAACAAGCATAGCTACTGACTCTACTGACTGGGGGATTCTGGGAGTTGTAGTCCAAAAAGTAACTTTTTCCAGCCTGTAGGTTGTCAGCTTTAAAGCTCTTAATGATTTGGGGCTTGGTTATCTGTGAGAGTGCCTATCTTCGGTACGTATGTGCTCAGTTATTAAAATCAGCAGGAAAGTCCCTTTTGATGTCTCTCATCTTCCACCTTTAGAGTCCCACTCCTCAGTCATGCGAAGAAGGGCTTTTGTGCATGTGTGTGTGTGTCACTCCTAAGCTATGAAATATATTCTCTCTGGAGCTGAGAGGTTATGTAGCCACATATTTTTAATAAGGCTTTAACAATTCTTATTGTGGTTTTTAATGTTGCTTTTATGGCCAAAATTTTCTGGATTTGCCACCGCCGGAGGACAAGGAAGTGTACAAGTATGGCAGCAGAGAAAAAAGTATCATGGGTACTATAATGATGGCAGGAGTGCCAGCCAAAAGCTTCCTTATTGGGGGAAAAACTCCTACTTGCCGAGTTCCTGAAGTACTTGGGAGCTGGCAGAACAACTTGATCTCCTGACAGGGTTGGTTTTTACTGCCATCCCCACCTCCACTGTATGCCCCAGTCAGAAAAGTGACTTGTGCCAGTGTAAGTGACCAGCATGAGTCACTCACATGATTCCAGTCATTGTTTTATTACTTTTTAATCAAATTATCCTTCCTTTATTTTTTACATTATTTTCACATCTTTCTGCATAACACCTGGGGCTTTGCTTTTTGGGGGAGCAAAGATTTGTTTCAAAGGATTTAATTCCATGGATTGTTTAACTGTATTTTAACAACTTCTTATATGCTTTCCACTGTATTGGTTTTAATTTTTGTAACATACCTTGAGGCCTGGTATTGGGGAAAAGGAAGGATTATCAGTAACAATGATAGTTTGTTTACTATCGTTGGAAGTTAAACAGAAGTGTCAGGGCCTCGGGTGTGGCCGCTCCGGTGGGCGCTATGGAGGCTGACGCCGCGGCTACCTCCGATGAGGAGGAGGGGGGCTTGGGCCCTCTGGAGGCCGCAGCCAACGACGGGGACCACGCGGTTGCCGCGGAGGGCTCCGCCGCCGGTGGGGAGCACTGGGACGCCACGGCGGTTGCCGATTCCGGTGGGGGTCTCCCCGGCGTGACGGAGGCCACCGCCGCCGAAGGGGACCGTCCTGGCACTGTGGAGGCCGCCGGCCCGGCTCCCGTGCCGCTGGGCGTGGTGGGCGGAGACTCGTTGGAGGAGGCGGGCCCCGGGCCCGATCCCGGGGCACCGCCTACTCGCGAGACCGCTCCTGAGGAAGCTGAAGCCTCCACCCCTCCGCTGACGTTCCAGCAGTGGCAGCAGCTCAAGGAGGCCAGCCGCCGGTCCCTGTGGCTGCAGGAGAAACACCTGGGGGCTGGGAGCTCCCAGCTGTAGTGCAGCTGTGAGTCCTAGCCACGTGCTCGGGCCAGATTGGCTGCCGGCTACTCAAGGGGTCTTCTTAAGGTTGGCGCGGGGCTGGGAGAGGCACGGAGCAACAACCGTCGGCTTTCCGCACGTCTGTCGCCCGTGCCCTGTTCCAGTCCGGCCCGTGTCTGTGTCCTGCTGCCCGGCTCTTCCAAGACCCTCCCCTGCGTTAAGTTGAAGTAACCACTTTGTGTTTCGGGTGAGACAACCCGCTGTTATCTTCTGTTGAAGCCTGCTGTCAAGGCAAACCTTAGTTCAAATCGCTGGTGTACTGCAGCGCCTCTGTTATAGACTGTAATAAACGCTGCTTGTGACCAACTCCGGACCAGCTCCTGCTTGACCTCGGCCCGTGCTGACAAAAAGCTATGAACTTGTCATTGTTTAACCCAGTCTTATTCTTGCTTTTCCAAAAGTAAGGTCTGCTGAGTTTGAGCGTGTGTAGGTTGGCAGTTGTAGGCATTTCCATTAACACTACCTTTTCAGTATAGTGTGTTGACAACTCTTATTATCTTGCTACATTTGGATTATCCTGTTCCCATCTTTTCCTTGCAGCTCAAAGTGTTTTTTTTTTAACCACAGATTATAATTAACAGAACTTGTTGGAAGAATGTCAAACTTCAGTTCTTTTTCCCCTTGAAACTTGAGTGCCAGAATAGCAGGCATGGAGCCAATTGAACCATAAATGGTATTTAACAGTTTGCAAAAACAATAATGAATCTTGAAGTACCTTAAACAGTCTCTATTTTAATTTGGCATAAGTTTTCACAGGCTACAGTCTACTTCATCACATGTCTCCTTCAGTTTCTTGATTCCAGATGGCCAGGCAGGATATCATGTAGTCCTAGGTCAGTCCAGTAGCCCCACAAGGAACTCAGAAGAGATCAGCTGTAACCAAATAGAGAGTCCAGATGAATAAGCGGAAGTTGAAGCACATACTAAGTCAACAAAGTATAGAAGATGCAGACAGAAGTCAAATCCAGGAAACACAGCCAGAGTCATAAGAGATTGAGTCCTACCAGGTCACCCATGAAATCAAATACAGGAAAGCCACAGACTGATCTATTATCAGTCGCAGGTTGGATGCCAGCAGAACCAACTACAACAGGAATTCCAAGAGTGCAAGGAGCCAAAAAACACAAGAGTGTGGTCATGTTACTTCCATAATCTTCTGCTTCCACTGGCTGCACTCTTATCCAGACATTGCTCTCTTCCTGCCCATTGTAGCTGATCAGAATCTACCAGCACAAAGCTTCCACATGTGAAATTCCACACTTCTCTATGAGCTCTCTTCTTCAGCCCTATACTTCTCCTAGGGAGGACCAGTTCTGTCCAGGCTCTTTAAACCTCACCACTCTCATGGCCTTTGGGGCAGCTGTGCTCTTAATTCATCTGCAGGATTCCCCACCTTTAAAATAGTGGATCCTCAGTCATTTCTTGTAATGGTCCTCCTCTGTGGCCCTGGAGGCCCATTCATACCACATATTTATACCACTATTATTGCATTTGAACCACCATGGTTCTGTCCTATGGAATCCTGAAGTTTGTAGGTTGGTGAGCCACTGAAGCACTTTGGCTGAGAATTTTAAATTCCACTAACTAAATGGCTAATCTCAGGATTCCATAGGACAGAACCATGGCAGTTAAAGTGGAACAACAGGACTGTAATTCTATAGTGTGAATGGCCCCCTCATCTTTGTTTTCTAAGGGCTCTGGATTCTCGTCTGATGACACCTCCCTTAGCAGGGACACAATAACTAAATTATTGATTGTGAAATTCATAATAATTTCCTGACATGCAAGGTGATTTGGAAGTCTGGAATTTGTGGATACAGTGTAACGAAACCATATACACCTACTTATAGCTTTTATTAGGACAGTCAGATTGCAAGTAGCCTTCCCTAATCTGGGGCTCTCTAGATGTTTTGTACTGTACCTTCTATTAGCCTCAGCCAGCAGGAGCCAATATTCAAAGATAATGGAAGCTATAATCTAAGATATTGGAGAGGCGCAGGGCTGGCCTAACTGCTGAAGAAGAATAACATTAAAGTACTCAAGCATTCAGAAGTTTTGCTGACCATGGGTGTGGTAAGAGAGGGTTTGATTTTCAGTCCAGTGGGGCTGGCATTACTCTGACATGACAGTACTATTGCCCAGCAGTTTTGGGGACCTTTCACACTGCACATTTATAGCACTAAGATTCCACTTTAACTCACATGGTTCCATTTTATTGACTTCTGGGATTTGTACTTTAGTTAACACTAAAGCTTTCTGGCAGAGAATTCTAAATACCTCACAAGACTACAAATCCCAGGATTCCATAGGATGCAGCCAGGACCATGAAAATGGAATCATTGTGTTATAATGGTTTAGTTAGTGTGAAAGAGCTCCTTCTTTCAGTGTTAGTAGTTGGTGTTCTTTATTGAAGCATGTTGCTCAGAGAGTAAGGGGTGTTAATTTCATGGGCACTTCCCATTTCTGTGGGAAACCCTGTGGCTTCCAGATTGCTAGGCATGACACACACACACATCCTGAGGTCCAGTTGTGACTTAAGACACTGGAGCAAATGGAGGGGAAGAAGGTCACGATGGTTGCATAGCAATTGTCTCATGTGTTCTTTAATTGGGTCTACCGTAAGACCTTTTGCTCTCTGAGGCAAAGGTGAGACAGTTCAGTTCCAGAAGTTGACTGGAAGTTGAATCTTACTTCACTAGTGCTAATTAGTTTTTGCACATCAGAGGACAATATGTGATCTTATAGGTCACAGGGCAGGGTATGTGGCACATATCACTGTGTCTTCTAATACTTTTCACCTGATCTGTACCCATCCTATCTTGGTATCTGATATATGGTGTGTCGTAATGGTAGGCCTAGATGTGTTTTTAATCACTTCTAAGTTGTGAAACAAGTAGTTTTTCCTTTAAGCAAATCTTCAGGGTGGTGGCCCTGGCAAAACTAGTCAGGGAAGTATTGCTTGCTGGTTCTGGCACGGCAGGTATAATGAAGCAAGACTGCTGGTGGTTCCAGGACCATGGATAGCTCAAATATAGTTGACCAATTTGCTTCAATAAAGGTAGATTTAGACCTGGAGCCACCTCCTCTGGCCCCAGTTCTACTTCTCAAGTTCTACTTCCATGTTCAAATCATATAGACTCATAGGTCAAACAAGAGATATGCATAGCATGTGCATGTATGTATGTGCGTGTGTTGTTTTGTTTTGAAGCCTCAGGTGGAAAAACATATCTATTTGTTACAATATGCTGTTTTTCTTACTTATGTATCTTACATTCAATGTGGTTCTTTTGTGACTGGTTGCTAGAAGGTAAACATGGGATTAATTTGCAAGTCTGATTTCTGAGACATATACCAGTGTGGAAACACTGTTGTGGGATGAAGAATGCATAGGGGGAAATATCTTAGTGTCTAGTTTTGTCTAGTTCGTCAAAGTACCAAACACTTATCCTTGACACAGTAGCTTCTGTTCTGCTCTGTGGCCTCTGTGGTGTGCTGTTGGGCACATGTGACAGTGTGGGAGGCATATGGCTCATTAAGTTCCCAGGAAGCTGCTTCTGAGACTCCCGGGACTGGTTCAGTAGACCCTAGTTTGCTGAACTCAAAGGTGCTGTAATAAGCTTGGTTCAGCTCTTCATCCATCAATAGAATAGCCGCAGACTATTCCTTCTCTGCTGACTCCAACTTTGAGGCTATACAAAGGACAGGAAGAGAGAAGGAGAGTAAAGGAAGGAGATTATACTGTAAATCTTTAATTATAAAACAGATGTATCCCTCTAGATGTTGCTGGATTGCACTTCCTATCGTATATCACCACTAGCTTTGCTGGCCAGGGTTGATGGGAAAAATGGTCTAATGGTATTTGGAAGGCCACACATTCCTTATCCTCCCCTATGGTTGCCACAGCTTAAATCTAATTGCTCATCTGAACTAAAGCAGACCCACTTAATCAAACATCAAATAGTAAGTCAACACTTATTACTTAAATCCCATTGATTCATTGGATCTGATCTAGCTGAGACAAAGACCTGGATTTAGGCCAAGTATAGATCTTGAGAAGGGTTCTTTATTGTTGCGTGTTTCCCAGAGTCTAAAGTTTAGTGAAAAATGAATTCATTTGTCCTTTCAGCACTAATGGGAAAATGTTGTAGGCCAGTTCATACTTTTCCGGTCAATAGCCTGGGTAACTATGTCAGTGTAAGCAGCAGTAGCACGGCAGTGTTGGCCAGAGTAAAGGGGGTACAAGAGAGAAAGCTTTCTCCATTGCAGGCAGTTTTCCAAGGCAGCGTGTCCCAGGGTGTCTTTGAGCTTCAAGGGCCCACACAGATCTCAGGCACTGAGGAAATAGGCTTCATATGGCCGTGGAGAAGACTTTCTTTGCCTCTCCTCATGAAAGCTATACAACCATACAACCATGAAAAAGGTATATTATTCTGAACAGAATTCATGCATGCCAGATCTATATTCCACTGGCACAGGATTAGTGAGGAAGGAAGGAATAGTCAGTTGTACTACTGAAAACTTAATAGCTATAGGGAGATATTTTGTGATATAGCACGGGGATGAGCAACATTCAGAAACCTAAAAACTACCCTCTAGACCAGTGGTTCTCAACCTGTGGGTCCCCAGATGTTCGTGGACTTCAGCTCCCAGAAGCCCCAGCCACTATGGTCAATGCTCAGGGCTTCTGGGAGCTGAAGTCCATGAACATCTGGGGACCCACAGGTTGAGAACCACTGCTCTAGACACTACAACCAATGAATTTGGTCAGGGCTGCTGATCTTTCTGAGGATACCAACATTCCTCAGCAACTGCTTTGGGTCTCTATGGTGCAAGAGGATGTCAGAGTGCCTTCCTGTACCATAGAGTTCTGTTAGTATCAAGGCAGAGGATCGCCTTCCTTCAGGAAAGGAAAGGTTGGTTTTGTTTGGCTGTGTTTTCTGTGGCACTTATGCACACCTTTGGCAGCACAGTTTGGTGGTATCAGCAAGTGGAAGGCACTACAACTACTACAATTTTAAAGGGCTGCATGTTGGCTATCCCAGTGTTGTGTATTAAAGCACTATAGAGGGTTGCCATAATGAAACCTAGAGAGGGCTCCTGTATCTTTAATGGTTGTATAGAAGAGAAAATGTCAGAGGACGTGAACGGGGGGCTACTGGTATATCACAGCCCCAGATTTTCTTCCATGCATGATCTCCTTTGGCACAAACATTTTGAATGCTTTTTAAAAAAAAATTTTAAATTTTATTATTAAAACATACACACAACATAGTACAACAACATAATCAGTTATAAAAAAAGAAAAGAAAAAAAAGAAGAAGAAAAGATTAAAAAAACATACAGCATATTGCCAACAAACATACATAAGGGAAAACAACAACAACATATTTACAAAAACATTAACATAATTTGGCTTATCGTAGTATTTCATACATAGCTATACCGTCTACTTCCATCTTTGACCTTTGAGTCAGTTAATCCACAATCTATCTCTATACTGGTTTCTCCATTTCCCGTTTCGATTTATAATCCCTTAACAAAATTCCAAAAATCAGTTTTGACCCTTTCCCTCTCCCCTCATGAATTTTTGAGATGTTGTAGTACTATCTCCCATTGTCTAGAAAATTTATTCTTACTTTCTTCTCTTAATATACCTGTTAGTTTATCCATTTGAATAATCTCTATTAATTTCAATTCCCAGTCCTCTATCGATGGCACAGCCTTTTCTTTCCATCTACATGCTATAACCAACCTTGCCGCTATTGTCATATAGAATAATTGTTTCCCTGCTTTCTCATCAGGATTGTTCCCTCACATCGATAACAAATATAGTTCAGCTGTCATTTCAAATTTTATATGCAGTATCGATTCTATCTGCCTATGGATCTCTTTCCAATACTTTTTTACTATTTTGCAAGACCACCATGCATGAAAGAAGGATCCTATTTCTTCTTTGCATTTCCAGCATTTATTAGAATATTTACTTGTCATTATTGCCAATCTCTGGGGGTTTAGATACCATTGAAGATACATCTTGTAGATATTTTCTTTGATATCCCGACTTAATGTATATTTTATCGCTTTAGTGTTGTGGCCAAGAAAGAGGCGAAAACCAGGTTTCAGGGAAAAATCAAAAAGCCATTTAATGTTAACAAAACCTTGCGCAAGGGCAACAGTTATTTCAGAACTGTTGTGTCAATTAATTGAGGTAGCATCACTATATACCTTTTGCCTTCTATGTCAGCAATCAATCATTTATTACCCCGTCCATCACTGGAGAAAAAGATTTTTAGTTAACTTTTCCATTACATCAGAAAAGAACAAAGAGTTAGTTTAGAAGATGATACAAAATAATGGTAGGGATATAGTGCCTCCCTGTGAATTCCCAAACTTTTCAAGGCCATTCTCTAAAATTTGAATAAGACAGACATCTGCAATTTACTCAGAGGCACAATTCATTTGCTTATTTTTCCTATGCAAGTGGCATTATTTAACCCCTTCTTCCCCCCTTCATGCTAAATTCAAAACTTTGAATTTTAACATTATTTTTCCTTTTCCTTATAACACAAATAATATATAACAGCAAACTACATAGCAGCATAAGGATTCACTAACACACATTACATTTACCGTTTCCCAATAACGGGGGGGGTCTGATTTGTGCGAGAGAGGTTAGCTCCCTGGTGTAACCCCAGCAGAAATCAGCCCCAACCTTCTGTCCCTCAGCATTTGCTGGGTTGGCGTACGTCGCTTTGGCAGCTTCCGGAGTGCCAAATTGTATCACCTAGCCCAAATTCTTCTGCCCCCCCTTTTTCTGTAACCACCTTCTGGAACCTCCAGCTTTCTCCTTCCATTGACTTGAGCATTACAGATTAGAAAACACTTTTTAACATGCAGAGTAAAGACAGGCAGATTTAGGAAAGCCATTATGTTAGTACAAATCTCTTGCTTACTGTCCCTTTTCCCCATACTTACTTGGGGAACTCAATTTTATCCACATGCCTGCAGACCCTTAGAATGATCTTCTAATATTGTATACTTCAAAATGCATTTTCCCTTCTTTTGCATTCAACTCATTTACATAATGACATCAGGTTATATTTTACCAAAATGCTGAGTACCCCTTCACAACTGAAGAATAGTTTCATGGGGCTGACAGCCAAAACGCACCTGCCTTACATGAAGCCCAAATTTCCCCTCCATGGGGATCATGTGTTGTCATGTACCTGTTGCTTTTATTGTGAACCCTTTTTCATTTTTGGCCAGCCACACTATATCAATTTGTGACTAGTAAAAAAAAATCCCAGGAGATGAACCATATACCTATTTGCCATTGTAAAAACGGGTTCCTTCCAAAACTGATTGGAGGACCAACCCCCCTTTTGTAACAACCAAAAACCCCAATACTATAACTAAAAGGAAAATTTAACATTGAGACATTTCCCTGGGCATACCTGTTTGCCATATACACATACCTTCCAATCCCTAGTGGAAAAAGGTAAACCAAACTTCCTTTCCCTATACCTGTCTCAATCTATTGTTTTCCACATTCAAGATCTGATCATGCATGTGTCCCTAGTTTAGCATCTTGGCCACCTTTACCACAGTGGGGGGTGTCATTACCACCTGATAGGTCCCCACCCATGTCCAGGTTCCCCCCAATCCTTCACCCATGTCTCCTGGTTTGAGGGGTGTGCCTGTGCTTGTGGGGAAAAGAAGCCCCTTTTTTAAATATTTTCTCCCTTGTCGTACTCAGAGCTTTCCCTAACACACAAACTCTTTCCTGTAGAGTTATGTTCCCTTAATCCATCCAAAAGGGCTTTTGCTGAAAGGTGACAACTTCATGACTCGGGAAGTATATATTGCATCTTCTTCCCCATCATAATGGGGCTCTGGGAAAAACAAAAACACTCCTGGTTTCTCTGTTGTGGGCTGCACATGGAATGAGAATGAAAGGTTTCAAAAAATGGGCTCAGAAGATGAATGTGGTATCATGCCGCTTGTCCTGTGTGGCATCCAGTCCAAAAACATAGCCAGGGCTGTTATTTGGACCATACACGTTGAACTACTGTGTCTCCAGGTTTTTGTTTCATCTTCTCCAGGTCCTTAAATTCTGAGGTCTGCAGGTACAATGTACTCCTCGGGTATTCTAGAACAGTATTTAGTCTTTGATGATCTTGTGGACAAATGCAGGTTTTTTTGAGCCTGTATGATGTGTGGGCTTTTTCAGGGCTGTTGTCGGTCTTTAGCTGTCTCACAGCTTGCATCTTTTTTCCTTCTCTGCCTTCTTCAGCCAGAGCCCCCAACTGCAACTCCACTTCCAAACTGGAGAGGCGCTTATCGCCTCTGAAATGCTCCCTTATTTTTCCCCCCAACTCAGGGTGCGCCATCACCTCTTCTCCCCGCTTTCTCGTAGTGGTGCTCCATCACCTCCTCCATCCCGCTGGGACTGCGGCAGGGGGCCTTTCCAGTTTTCCATCTTATCGGGAATGGTGAGGGGGCGCACTTTGCAGTTCCCCACTTGGCCCCTTTCCCCTTTCTCCATGTTCTGCTGCCAAAGTTTCTCACCAGAATGGCACAACTGAATCCTTACCCTTTTCAGTTTATGGGGGGAGGAACAAAACTTTTCCTCTTAACTGCTGACCACTGACATTATTCATGGAGCTCTGCTGTCGTCTTCCAAAAAGGATTCTCTCCATACATCACCTCTCACTTGGTCCCTGCTGTCTTCTTCCACATATCCACATCCTTCTCTGACTGTCTTCACCATCTGTCCAGATTTTTTTCACCTATGCCTCTTTTGCCCACACTGGGCACATTGGCACACTCCGAGACCCTCTTCCTCTTCTGGGTTTTCCTACCACCTTCTCATCTTCCAACCTCTACTCATTTTGGATTTTTACAAAAACTTACAGCTCCCAGTATTCACAAGCGGTCTCCCATCCAAGTACTAACCAGGGCCCCACCCTGCTTCGCTTCCAAGATCAGACGAGTCGGGGGTGTTCAGGGTGGTATGGCTGTAGGGCTAAGTCCCCCTTTTCCCTCTTCAGCCCCTTGCAGCTCCCGGACTTTGGCTGCCCTGCTAGCTTTTTTTGTAGCCACTTACTCTGCTGCATTTTATTTCCTCTTCCGCCTGGTTCTAAAATTCCAAACATCAGACGAACTAAAGGGAGGGGGGGAAAACCCCCCCCTTTTCCCAAACTGACTCCTCTGTTCCTGCTACTTATTGTTGGCTGCATCCTCTCAGCCTCCGCTGACCGCTGCTTCCATTCCCCCCCCCCCCCCCATCTGCCCTCCCTCCTTGGCTGGCACCTGCTGGGGGGGGTGTTTTTTCACATCGCTTCTCCTCCAGGAAGCCTCTTGATGCTGGCAGCGGCTCTCACTCCTTATTGCTGGTATTATTGCTCCCCCCCTCTGTCCCCTCAGGGGAAGGACAGGCAAACAGGCATGCAGAAAGGATCCGGTGGGGGGGGAGCGTGGTTGTTCCCAAAAAGCTGCCGCTTCAAGGCCTCTGTGGGGGCTCTACCTCTCTGTTCTTTTGCATTGGAATTCCCAAGGGTTCTTGGGGGAAACTTTTGGTCTCAATGTCCATCATTCCTAAACTTTCCCAATCTAGGCCTCTGCCTTCTTTCTCTCCCTTGCCTCTTCCTCCTGCCTGCTTGGAGTCTCAACAGCTCTCTTATCCCCATCACTTTTTACCAACTTGATAATCAGTGAGCATATTCATCTGGTCAAGATTATTTGGATCCCACCCTGGATCAGCAGGGGCTTGCCTCTTCTCTGGTGCCCTCCCGGCTGGCTCGCCATTCCTCATGTTGGATTTATTCTCCTCCACTCCTCAGTAGTGAACAAGGTCAAAAGCAACTATTGACAATCCTGCCAGTTAGAGACATGTGAGGCCATGATTCTGGAGCAAAGTTCTATTATTTAGTAGGTCTGACATGGTGAAGGGTGTGTATTGATAACTCTGAACTCACTGGAGCCCCCCCCACGCTGAGCATCAACTACCAGCTGATTTTTTGATTCTTGGGGAACCTGCATATTTATTCCAAGGGGAGGGAAATCCGGGGGGGGGGGGGTTTTGTTTCCACAGACTGTTGATTGATGAAGGGATTCATCCCAGTAATATCTTCCCAGTAATATCTTTCCCCCCTTTGGGTCGTTTGTGTTAGCTGACAGCTCATTAAAAATTTTACTGGAGTTTTCTTTCCCTTTTCTGAGACATAGAGATTTTTATAGGAAACAGACTTGGCTTCATCATTAAAGGGGAGAAATGCCTGTCCCCCCTTTTGTTGATTTTAAAAGGAGCCTTGAGCATGGGTTTTCAAAAAGGGCTGTCAGTTTTGTTTTTTCCTTTCCTTTCCTCTTTCAAAAAGGGGGGGAAGGGGGGAATTTCCCGGTGGGGGAATTCCTTCCGTTTTTTTTTTTTTTCCCTTTTTAAATCACCTTTTTAAACAATAGACTCTGCGCTGAGCTCTACCCATTGTGTTATCTTGCTGTAGAAGTGTTGCAAAGTACTAGAGGAGGATCTTTTCCTCCCTTCTCCTTTCCCTGTTTCCTATCCAACACCTTAAGGCTTATTATTATTTTTTCATTAACTCTCTAACTTTATTTCTGCTATTCCAAAACCTCTTGGCTAAATAAATGTCTAGCCCAAAATCAGTGTCCCGCAATTACCAACCAGGCAAAAAAAAACTGCTTAAAATACATCCCTTCTAAACCCTTTTGAATGTTAATTGCCGGCCCATTAAATCTCCATCAAGGGGGTCAGACTTGGTCCTAGAAAATCCCCTTATTTCCTTTTAACATGGAACAAAGGGATCCCTTTCCAGTTAATTGTAACATTTTCCCACTGCCTGAATTGCAAAATCAGGCTTCTTCTTACACCTAAGAGAAAACAATGAGACTCTGCATTACTTCCTCACTATTTCTCATTAACACCTGAGGTTTTTTTTTTTTTTTTTGCACTAACTTTATTTCTGCCATTTCCCAGCCTCTGGCTGAGTTAACTTCTCTGGCTTAAAACAACAGAGAGCCCAAGAAGGAGGGGCTTCAGGAAATGGCTTCAAACACTGAGAGAGGAAACAAACCATTTTTTTTCTTTACACTACAACGGCAATAGTAAGTTTCCACTGAATCCTCCTTTAAATTCTTTTTTGAAATTCTTTTATCGTACACTCTAAGGGAGTTTGCCGACTTTCTCCCCCTCCCATTTCCTCCCAAGTTCCAGACAAGACACAATAGGAATGGATTTGATGCACGGGTAAGGGGTCCCGTGCGCCCACACAAAGGGTTTTTTTTACTCCAGTCACTCCAGCACTGACTTGGCCACCCGGACGATCACGGCATGGCGCAAGAACTGCAATGCTGCAAGCATTTCACACACACATCTTTCATTCAGACAAACAACCTCCCATCTGGCCCATTAAACCACAACTGAGACGTCTCATTTATTATTCCGCCATATCAAGAGTTTTCGGGGTTTCTCTCTTCACCGCTAAGAGGTACTCGGCCAAAACTTCGAGGAGTGATCAGTTCCCCCTTCCCCTCCCAAACATGAGGGGGGTCTACTCACCAGAGGGCCATGGGAGGCTTGGTTTCCAGCTGTAACCCGAGGTCCGTTGACTGGATCGCTGTCGCCAGGGATGCCACCACTCCCCAACCAAACCTCTTCGACAAAAGGTCGAGGGCGCCCTGGGTTTTGTCAAGGGGGGGCCGCAATCCCCGACGTCCAAACGTCCGTCAAGGGGGACAGAATAGTCCCTTCCCCCGGTTTCCCGGCCAATGCACCAGAAATGTTGTGGCCAAGAAAGAGGCGAAAACCAGGTTTCAGGGAAAAATCAAAAAGCCATTTAATGTTAACAAAACCTTGCGCAAGGGCAACAGTTATTTCAGAACTGTTGTGTCAATTAATTGAGGTAGCATCACTATATACCTTTTGCCTTCTATGTCAGCAATCAATCATTTACTTAGCCCGCCCATCACTGGAGAAAAAGATCTTTAGTTAACTTTTCCATTACATCAGAAAAGAACAAAGAGTTAGTTTAGAAGATGATACAAAATAATGGTAGGGAGTATAGTGCCTCCCTGTGAATTCCCAGAACTGTTGCAAGGCCATTCTCTAAAATTTGAGATAAGACAGACATCTGCAATTTACTCAGAAGCACAATTCATTTCGCTTATTTTTCCTATGCAAGTGGCATTGGATTTAACCCCTTCATTAGTCCATAACCGTTCCCATTGTCCCATCAAGATTGGATGATTAAGATTTTGGGCCCATTTTATCATGGATGGTTTTACTACTTCATCTTCTGTATGCTATTTTAGTAAAATTTTATAAATACTAGAGATAACTTTGGCTTCCTTTGCATATAACACCCCATTTAATTTCTCTTCTATTATTTGGTAGTCATTATTTTTATATCCATTTTTAATTTTTCATACGTCTGTCTATATAGTAGCCAATGACATTTTATTCCTGAATTATTTATTTATATGGCTGGTTGTCCAGGGAGGAGTTGCGATTAAGACACACTTAAGACATGTTATTAATGCATCCTTCAGGGAGGGCAATTTTCCAACTTGTTTAAAAGAAGCAATTATACGTCCGCTTCTAAAAAAACCCTCCCTAGATCCCCTGGATATGAATAATTACAGACCAGTTTCCCATCTTCCATTTTTAAGCAAGGTGATCGAGAGGGCTGTTGCCCTTCAACTCCAAGCTGTCTTGGATGAAACAGATTATCTAGATCCATTTCAAACTGGCTTCAGGGCAGGATATGGAGTCGAGACTGCCATGGTCGCCTTAGTGGATGATCTACGCCTGGGTATCGACAGGGGAAGTGTGACCCTGCTGGTACTCTTGGACCTCTCAGCGGCTTTCGATACCATAGACCATGGTATCCTTCTGGAACGCCTGAGAGGGCTGGGGATCGGGGGCACTGCACTTCAGTGGTTCCAGTCCTATCTCTCGGGTAGATACCAGATGGTGATGCTTGGGGACAGCTGCTCCTCGAAAAAGGAGCTTAAATCTGGCGTCCCTCAGGGCGCCGTCCTGTCCCCAATGCTATTTAACATCTACATGAGACCGCTGGGAGAGATCATCAGGAGGCATGGAGCAAGGTGCTATCAGTACGCTGATGACACCCAGATATATCTCTCCATGCCTCGGATAATAGCATCGACTAAGGGTGGCATCTCGCCTCTAAATGAATGCCTTGAAGCAGTAATGGACTGGATGAGGAAAAACAGACTGAAGCTGAATCCAGATAAGATGGAGGTACTTGCTATCAAGGGCCCTAGCCCAGGTATGGAGGTTTGTCAACCAGTTCTAGACGGGATCACACTTCCCCTGAAAGACTGTGTCCGCAGCTTGGGGGCGCTCTTGGACTCACCGCTTCAGATGACAGCTCAAATTGATGCGGCAGCCAGGAGCGCCTGCTATCAGCTTTGGCTGATACGCCAGCTGCGCCCCTTCCTGGACTTGGAACACCTAAAAACAGTGGTACATGCGCTGGTAACTTCATGGCTTGACTTCTGCAATGCGCTTTACATAGGGCTACCCATGTGCTTAGTCCGGAAACTTCAATTAATTCAGAATATGGCAGCCAGGTTGGTCACCGGAAGATCTGAAACTGACCACATAACACCTATTCTGAAGTCTTTACACTGGCTGCCTATTAGTTTCCGGGTACAGTACAAGGTGTTGGTTTTTACCTTTAAAGCCCTTCATGGCTTGGGGCCAGCCTACTTGCGGGATCGCCTTCTCCCATATAATCCGCCCCACACATTAAGGTCCTCTGGGAGGAATCTACTGCAGCCAATCAGAACTAGGTTGGCTGCGGTTACCCAGAGGACCTTTTCTTCGGTCGCTCCCAAGTTATGGAATGGCCTGCCGGAGGAGACCCGGCACATTACCAGTCTTGACTGCTTTAAAACAGCAGTCAAGACTGTTCTCTTCCGACAGGCCTTCCCAGACTAGTGTTCCACTGCCTCTCATCAATCGTCCCTTTGTTTTTAATTGTTTTTAATTTTTAGTTTTAATTTTATTTTAATCTGTTTTAATAGTTAGTGTGTTAGGGGGATGGTAGGGTTGGTGGGTGGGGAGGGTGGGCTACATTTTGATGTTTTAATATATTTATATGTTCTGTAATGCCGCCTCGATCCATTTGGGAGAGGCGGGATAAAAATAAATATTATTATTATTATTATTATTATTACTTCTTGTTGGGATTTGATTTTAATTTGTTTTTGTTGTATTGATATCATGTCCTTGTACTTTACCCACTTGTCTAATAAGATATTTTCTCTCTTATAGAAAGCCTTGTGTGGTGATACCACTTCAGGGTTTTCCTACAAGATCTTACCACATATTTTTTCCAAACCTTAAAGAGAGCTTTCCTTAAATAATGTCTATCAAAATCTTTACTATTTCTCCCTTTGTTAAACCAGATATAATAATGCCAGCCCTGCCCCAGTCCATCACCTTCTAACTTTAATAGTTTACTATTTTCTAATCTGATTTTAAAAAAAACATTTTGAATGCTTTTGTTCATCCCAAAAGTACTTCCTGTGCTAAAAGCTCCATTTCACAAATGACAAAAAATGGTGACTAACTTCTTTGTGGGAATTTCATCCTTTGCGAGGAAGCTTAGACATAGTTTTCTTTAAATGAAAAAATGGAATTTTCACTACTAAACGGTCTGTATATATAGCATTGGAGTTTTTAATTCCAATGTGTTTTTTTTAGTAGAGAAGATAATAAATGAACTTATCCTTCTTAATATTCCATTCAATAAAAATAATGCCCAACTAGAAATTTGAAGGAAACAGTACGGGATTCTCATTTTAAATTGTGTGTTAGCGCAGGGATGCCACCCAGACTCATATGCTGAATGTTAACACATTAATGCTTTTGTGTTCAGAGTAATAAATGCTGCCATCATTCTAATACTATCAAGGCTACTCTCCTATAAGATACTGGAGAGATGGTGTTTTTCTCTGAAAAGAAATGCTTCTTAGGAACCAGAGTAATGTACATTTTTTTTGTTTACATCTTTTGCAATGTCAAGCAAGATGCTACCTCTGTTTTAATATGTTGATATAAAAGAATATGAACAAATTTTCATCCTCATTCCCAAGTTTAAAAATTTATTTTAACTTTCTTTGGAATGTTAAAAGAAATGTTGCTGTTTGTTGTTGTTGTGCGCCTTCAAGTTGTTTTCCAACAAATGGTGACCCTAAAGTGGGGTTTTCATGGGGTTTTCTAGGGCTGGGAGTGTGTGAAACACTCAGGGTCACCCAGTGAGTTTCATCTAATCATAGAATCATAGAGTCGGAAGAGACCACAGGGGCCATCTAGTCCAACCCCCTGCCATGCAGGAACCCACATCAAAACACTCCTAACAGATGGCCATCCAGCCTCTGCTTAGAAACTGCCAAAGAAGAAGACTCCACCACACTCTGAGGCAGCATATTCCACTGCTGGACAGCTCTGACTGTCGGGAAATTCTTCCTGAGGTTTAAGTGGAATCTCTTTTCCTGCAGTTTGAATCCATTGCTCCTTGTCACAGTACAGTGCTCAAATCTCTACGCTACGCTGACTCTATCTTTTCTTTATATATGTTAAAGTGTAAGGCTGTGAAGGAATTTTAATTGCAACCAATAGAGAGTGCCATTAAATTCATGCCTACATTTTTGAAAAAAGAGCTGTTAAGCAATTTGAATAGACAATATACCTTTGCAAAAACAAGATATGAAAATACTAACTTAATCTGTGTTATCTTGCCTAAATATTGAGACAATCTCAACAGGGAAAGAGTTGGAGAGACAAGAGTGGCTTCCCCCCGCCCCCCAAGTAGTGGAGAACCCTATCTATCTATCTATCTATCTATCTATCTATCTATCTATCTATCTATCTATCTTTAATTTTTATTTGTGAGGGTAAGAAACTTGCTTTGATGCAGGTATAGGCAAAGAACTGCATCCCTACAGCTGCATTTGCAATACTAAGCTGTTCCAAATTCACTAGACCACACTTTTTCGAGAGAGAGGGAGACAGTGAGAGAGGGAGAGTGGGAATGAATTGTCTTCCCTGGAAAGAGTGGCAATAGAATATTTAAATAGATTTCAGTCTCCTTTCTCTATTTTGAAAACTTCTGGTTTTGCTTTAGCTGTGTTTGGTTCCAGTTTTGGGAGAAAGTAGGGATATAAATAAAGGGAACAACAGCAACGCAAGCAGCAATCACAACAATAATAAGATTCAGTGCCTCTGGGAAAAAGAAAACTACTGTGTTCCAGTAATGATGGGTGCTGTGGGAGAAATGCCAAAATGGACTGACAAAACATCTCAGTGAAATTGCCATAGATAGGAATACAATAGCACAATTACAAAAAGTGATGTTGCTTCAAAGGTGCCACACTATCTAGTGCAGTGGTTCTCAACCTTCCTAATGCCGCGACCCTTTAATACAGTTCCTCATGTTGTGGTGACCCCCAACCATAAAATTATTTATTTATTATTTACAATGCCTCCCCCCAGCTTGTCCCCCCCAAAAAGGAAAAAAAACTTGCAAGCTGCGTCTCCCACTAAGTCCGTCGTTTCGCACTATCTTCTTATCTGTATTCTTTATTGTCCTTTCTTTACTCTTTCTTTCCTCTTTTTCTTCCACTGCTTTAATCCTTGTTTGCCTACTATCTTAGAAAATCTTTTAAAGTCCCACTCCTGATTTTTAAGCCTTAGTCCTTTTACTTCCTCCTGTCGTTTTACGAAGCTCTCTTCACCTGCATTCAAATTCTACGTAGTCTTCCTAATTCCCAGTTCTCTTTATTCCATTATTTTTATTTTTTTTACTCTTATTCTTTTGCTTCCTCTTTGACTTTATGTGAAAGTGCTACCTTCCTCTTCTTTCTTCCTTTTCCCTCTTATTTCTTAACACGTTTTCTTAAATATATTTTCTTAAATGTGTTCCCTAGTATTTCTGCACTTACTGCTTCACTTACTGCTTTTCTGCTTTTCCGTTTTTCCGTTTGCTCTTTTCATCTTAATTCGTCTTGATATCTCTTAATTTCTTAATGTTCTCAACCCCTCTCTCAACGTTGGATTTTAGCTTACATTCATCTTATATTCTTAAGAGGCATGCAGTAAGTATTTATTCAATGTTCATACATACGCTTTTTGTAGCTACTTGTTGCTCCTCCTTTCAGCAATCCAGTTAACTAACATAAAGACCATGAGAGCTCCGTTCACGTGTGCTCCTTTTCCGGGGATTTTTCCTCCCCCTTAAAGGGACCTCACCCTCTCAGTTTCTGTTTTGTAGAGCCAAACTCGTGTTGGTTTTACTTCACCAGCTTATACAGGAAAGTTAACAAGCCAAATAATAAAAAAGAAGCCAAATTCATCCTTTTTCTTTCTTCCTCCAAACTTAAATTAAAAAGTGGTGGCGAGGATTCTTCTCCTCTGGAGCCCTTTCAAGGTAATGGCTACTCGACAGACCCACCCCGCGTTTTCTCAGTCTTGAAGTTTGTTGTTTTTTGTTCAAGCCTAAATGTGGGGTTTCGAGCCCTTTGCTGGCACCTCTGAACCCGCTTTTCCAAGGGGGTGTTCCTCCCACTGTTTCTTTCTTAAACAGTGGGTTCCCAACCTTTTAGGAGATCAACTCTCCTCCAATTCTGGAGGGAGACGACCATACTCCTCACCAGAACCACCGGAAAGCCCCCACGGAAAGCCAAAGGGGGCAGGACGACACGAGCGCGTGGCTTGCGCTTGCGCACCACCACCAAAGAGGGAATGGAGCCTAAGACCATCAGAAATACGTATTTTCTGATGGTCTTAGGTGACCCCTGTGAAAGGGTCGTTCGCCCCAAAGGAATCGCGACCCACAGGTTGAGAACTGCTGATCTAGTGGTACCTCAGTGATTCCTAGGTTCTTCATTAAAATCCAAATCATTGATGGGCCAAAATTGCAGTCAGTAACGCCCGCTAGACTGTGAAACTGATATAATTTCAGCTGCTACCTGTAAGACCTGGGATCTTTTGACATTTTGGGCAATCTATGTGGCTCCTGGAGGCTCCAGAACAAAGAAATAACCCCTAGACCCACCTCGATTGCCCATCCCTGCTTTAATGAATACTTAGAAAGATTATGCATTAAATGATGAAAACCTGACATTTCTAAGTTTTAGGAGAAGTAACCTATGATGCATGATGGAGACTGCTATAGAAGCAATCAGGCAGTTGCACATGCAAAGCTACTAGGAAGCAAGAACCACTGGGTTTCAGAGGGCTTTCCCAAAAGGTGTGTGGAAGATTGCAATGCTGCTGAGAGTAAGGCAGCCTTGAGGGCTTACTACTCAGTAAACATACAAAGCATTGCATTGTTATACCTACTGGCTATTTGTGTCTCTTTTTTTATAAATATAAGATACTAGCTTATCTACCTGGCATTGCCCAGGATTTTATTTTCTCATAGGTAATACTTGTTAGAAAGATTTGAGATCTGGTGTCTCTAATTCCCCAAATTGTCTTGTGCAGTACCTATAACTTTCTCCCTTATTTCCCAATCCAATCTGTATTCAGAGTTATTAACACAGAGAGGCTGGGTTCCTGAGGGAATACACTGCCTACCTCCTTCCTGCTAGGCCTCATCTCCATAGCAACCGGCCAGGCCCAAGAGCTCTCTGGCTGAGAATTCTAAAGGCCCTTTCCTAAACTGCAAACCCCAGGATTCCATAGAATCTTCTCAGGCAGCCAATCATATCAGGTCTTCGCCTGACACGGACAAACAAACATACAAACTTTGACTTTTATATAGTAGACTAGATATTGTAAAGAAAAGCTATATCTTATGCATCAGGGATAAGAATTGTGCAGCCTTAAGGGTACTGTTGTATTGCAGCTGTTACTAGTCTTAGCCAGCATAGGCAGTCATAAGGGATGATGGGAGTTGAAGTCTGACAACATCTGAAGTACCTCAGGATTCCCACCCTTTGAATCTAAATGCTGGTATTTAAATGTTAACCAAAATCTGCTGACCACTGTTTCTAAACCTAAAACTTAATTACTTAGAGTCTAAATAGTATATTTTTCTCATGAGGTGCCCTTTTGATGGATTCTTCCTCTCTTTCTTTGCAGGCCCCTGAGCCAGTAGAAAATTGCACAAGCGAAGGAGAGCTTGATGAAGACCAGAGCTCTTCTGTCCCAAGTACATTGGAGCTGGAGATACGTGGATCAGGCCAGGAAACAGATGAAGACTATTTTGAGACCCAGTCGCACCAGAGTGAATCACTGTCAGACATCAAAACAGAGCCTTATGAAAGTGCATCAGACTCGGAGTCCATTGCCAGTGATGTAACTAGAGAAACCAATCTGAGTTCGTACTGCCTTTCTTCAGAAACAGAAGAACCACGGCAGAAGTGTTCTGAAACAAAAGCAGAAATAGCTCACTCCAGGTCTGAGTGGGAAAAACAGCTGGGGTTTTTGCAGAAGGAAGCAGCAGATCCGCCATCAGTTTTACATACAGGAGTAAGCAAAACTGAATTGGAGATCCTGGTACCAGACTCAGAAGCAGAAGGGATCAGTGGAAAAGAGAAAGTGTTACCTTACAGTATTACCTTTGTAGGATCAAAAACTCATCAAGAGGACTCTGTGTTACAGACTAGTACTTTATTGAATATGGAGGCAAATTCTGTGGAGAGAGGTGCACATTACTATATTGGCTCAAAAGATCTAGCTGAAGGTGCTATTCATAAATACAACAAAAGGTTAGATACAAAAACATGTGCTGGTCTTAGAACAAACTCTGAAAGTTCTCTGAGTTTCTTGGAACCTTGGGATTTCCTGCCCATTCAGAAGCTGCCTCACGATACAGTTTGCCTAACATACACTTAGAAACAAACAGAACATGGAAAAGAAACTGTGAAGCCTCCAAAGTTAAAAATAAACAAGACTGTGTACCTAAAACAAAGTGCAATAGGAAGAACGTTACTGAAAGACAAATACCTGTTGATGGCCACTTATGTCGCAAAAAGCTCAAGGCCACAGGTTTGCCATCTTTAACACCTACATTTCAGCTGGCACCTGTAAGGGCAGGGATCTTAAAAATGAAACCATGGCACAGTTCACCTGGAAGCATAATAACCCAAGATGCCAGAGAACACAACAATGACTGTATTTGTCTGGCAGATAAATTGAGTTGGTCATGCTCCAGAATACCCTTAGAAGTGTCAGGATTTGGACATATAAGGAAAAATGTTAAAAGGTTTGAGGACAGCCCAAAGGATTCTTTAAAAATGGAAAAAGATGCAGATATTGAAGGATTACTTCTTGATACCCACACTGTCTTAAGTAATGGCCAGTTGACACAAACAGCAAGCTCCCACTGGGCTGCCAAGGAGAATTTGCACAACAGATCCAAGATCTATGGCCTTATAACAAAAAGAGCAGATACATCTGAATGTGATTCTTTGGCAATATCCCAACTACCCTATCACATAGTGGGTAACTCCAAACAGGGGAATTCCTCAATGGAATGTGTCCCAACAAATATAAATGCCAAAGTAGTATTAAAAAATCAGGCCACATCAGAGACTGAGATAGAAATTAAAGGTTTCTGTCAGAAACTTAGTTCTGAATCTAACACCCACGATGCTGAAGAATATTTCTCAGATGTATGTATCATGGCAGGTAAAGATGACACTGGTAGTATCCATCTTTCTACACTTGGTACAGAAGTGAACATGGGGAGACAATACCTCGAAACTCAAAACACTGAGGCCCTTCTAGGGGCAACAGAGGTGAGAAGCCATTCTGGATTTGGTTTAGATTGGGGGATGATGGATAAGATTCTGTTATCAAGTGGAAAAGACTTCACAGAAGAACAAGAGGCAATTGTACATCAAAACATGAGCAGGCCATCCAGTGCCTTAACATGTTCTTCTAATCAGGAAAGAACAAATGTGCAACTCATGAATGTGGACAGGAAGGAGTGTTGTTGTGGTAGTGGCAGCGAAGAGGTCTCTGAGCTGGCATTGAAGTCACAGTGCATTTCCCAGGGAGAAAAATCAGAGAAGGCTTCAGAGTTAAAACCTTTATTGATGACAGCTTTTGGTCAAAAAGGATTAGAATTAAGGAAGATGGAAGGTGAGAAACCCCTGAGTGAATCAACTTCAGAAATGCTGGAATGTGAGAACTCAGCCTCCTATCTCAGCACCACAGCAGTTGCCATAGAACCACACAAAAATCTAAATGCACAGTCCAATTGTGGAAAAGAGATTTTGCCTGCACAGGTGATTTCAGGCAGTGATAGAGATTTCCTGATTAGAATGCCCACCCAAGAAGGTGAAAAACACACACATGAGGAAGCAGAAGCAACTCTTCTGGATTTATATTCAGTGCCAGACCCTTCAGTGCCAGACTCCACAGGAGCTTATATGGTGAATGGTTCTCTTAGAACAAATTTGAGTTTGGGAAATTCTATACAAACCTTAGAACCACATGCCACAGATGATGAGGCATTACAGAGAAACCCTTGCAAAATGACAGCTGATTCTGTCCCAAAGATTGTGCAAGAAGCAAACCTGCTGTTGGAAGCCTCAGGCTTTATTGCGGTCAATAAACCTGTGCCCACAAATCTAGAGCACAGCATTTGTTTAAGTCTGTCAAGAGCAGAGGAAGTGAACAGCATTCATACCCGGTGTGAGGAAGACACTGTTGCTGATAAGACCTTAGGGAATAATGGCCACAGCAAACAAATATTTGAGGAAGAAGATGCTAAAAGGTGTGATACTTTACAAGGAAAAATAGATCTTTTCCCAAGTACAGAAATAAACAGGCGTTTTTCTACAGAAGATCCAAAGTGCATTGGCACAGAGAGTGGACTGAATTCAAACCAAGATATATGTGAAAACTCAGTGAAAGCTGACAGCCAAGACAATAGCACTGCAGGCCTGGATAATATCAGCACTGGGAGCACAAACAGTGAGGAGATGGATGAGAACCTTTGCAATTTCCAGGGCAGTAATAACAGTTTCTGTAAGGCCTTGCAAAGGAGCAAGAAGGCTGGGGCCACAGAGAAATCTGTGAGGCATTCAAAATTTTTAGCTTTTTCAAAAATGGCATCTTTTAGGAAAACTAAGCTTATAAGTGCTGAAAATCAGGACAGCGTTAAGACCAAGACAGAAATACCAGATGGAGATAAAGGGGAAGAGGTGGAAGATGGTGTGAAATTCATCAGTTCATCTAGCTCTGCTTTCCAAAGTGAAGAACTTTCCCTTGCAGAGTATTCAGATGATGATGACTTATTTTATGAGAGACCTGCTAGACTCTTCAACAGAATTAGCCTGAGAAAAGCTTCAGGATCTGGACGCATACTCTTGGAAGGTGTGGGCACAAATTCTTCTCCAGTACTGCCAAGAACAAAGTACACGGAAGGAAAAGTTTTAGGTTCTGTGGAGAACAATGAAAATGAATCTTCAGAGTACCCTGAACTCAGGAAATCTTCATCTGAAAATGACTTTAAAAGAAACAAAAGCACTGAGGGTAAAAAATTCAGGAATCGACTGGCCCTGGCTCACAGGTCCTTCTCAAGTTTCTTTGAATCTAAATCTCTGGAGAAAGAGAATGCTGAACAGAGCCCAAAGGTTTCTGTGAAAAATGAAAAGGAAAAAGCCAAGTTGCATCAAACATCCTGGAAAGCATTTCTGAAAAGCAAGGAGGCAGATGGTCTGAAGCGATCTGCCTTAACTAATTCTCTTCCAACACAGCAGAGTCCTGGTTCAAACAGGAGCCCTGGCAGCTTTGTGAGAAGAACATCCAAGGAAAAACACAATGACCAAGTATTTATGAGATCAAATGTGGCTAATGGCTCATCTACAGAAGCTGCACATTCTGACTCCTCTGGAACTGGTGACTTTCCACCAACAGACACAAGGAGGAGAAGGAGAGAGCCATATCATGATCTGACTATAAAATGTCCACATAGCTCAGACTGTAATGGGAAAGAAGCAGCAACAGGCTATGATGGGCATACTTCCATGGAAGAATTCTGGTTGAAATCTCCAGTTAGCCCAGTTGATTTGCAGTCTTCATTTTCTCACTTCACTCCCTCTTGCCCCCAATTATCAATGTACGAACGTAAAGACATGCCATGTAGACCCATGAGTCCCAAACCACAAAGTCCTCGAACCAGTTCTCATCGCAAAGGATTCTATTACCCTGGAAGGTTAAGTTCCACATCAATGATATCTCTTGGAAACATCTCCATGACTGATGGTAGTTTGGAAGCCCCTGAGAGGCCAAAGACACTAAAGCCCAGATCTAGCCTCTTGCAATCTGTTCACTCCCTAGATAATGACTACCTGAGAGAAGACAGCGGAATAAGCAGCCAGTCACAGATCAGCTTAAACATGACTTCTTCAGTGAGTGACATCATCAGAGATGAGGTGAGCAACTTTGAAGCAGTGTTCATGTGGCTCCTGCATGCAATGTTGTTTTAGCTAATTACTTTTGTTTCCATTCACTTTCCTCTTCTAAAAGAAGCCTTTTTTTTACATATTGAAGAAATTGAATGGAATTCCAGACCAATTTAGTTGTCATTTTCAAAAACATGGGCTAAATCCAGTCTTGATCCTATTCATTGAAAAGAATGGGACCTTCCAGTCACAGCTAATTTGGTTCCACTGATTTCAATGGGTCTACTTAGGTAGGAGTAACAGTAGACAAAATTCCCTGTTTTAAAGTAATTCTAGGAACAAGCTGGAATGTGTCCAGAGGAGGGCGACCAAAATGGTGAAGGGTCTGGAAGCCATGCCCTGTGAGGAACGGCTTAGGGAGCTGGGTATCCTTAGTCTGCAGAAGAGAAGGTTAAGAGGGGACATGCTAGCCATGTTTAAATATTTGAAGGGATGTCATGTTGAGGAGGGAGCGGGCTTGTTTTCTGCTGCTCCAGAGACTAGGACAAGGAGCAATGGACTCAAGCTGCAGGAAAGGAGATTTTACTTGAACCTCAGGAAAAACTTCCTGACAGTCAGAGCTGTCTGGCAATGGAATATGCTGCCTCGGAGTGTGGTAGAATCTCCTTCTTTGGAGGTTTTTAAGCAGAGCCTGGATGGCCATCTGTTGGGAATGTTTTGATGGGTGTTCCTGCATAGCAGTGGGTTGGACTCTATGGCCCCTTTGGTCTCTTCCAGCTCTATGATTCTATGATTCTATGAGTGCATATGCAAGATTTGTTTAACTGTGCAATTTCTGCAATGCTACTAAGGGGCAGGAGGCAACAAAAATTTATGATTCTGCTGATAAATCTGTCCCAGCCAAATTAAGTGGGTAAACTGTTTTGTCTTCATGTGTTATGTATATGCAGTCATGAGATTGCAGTTCTGGGATTGTTTTAAAGTATGATCGTCAAAACACAGTGGTAAAAGAAACATCTATTTGTAGATCAGTGGCCAAATTTAATTTTAGAAATCTTTCCAATTTGAAAAGATGAAGGCTGATACCACCATTATCTTTCAGTTAGTAATGAAGATTTCCTTACTTGGTGTGTAGAAATCCATCACATAGAAGGTCGAACTACCTGTGCATCTAGCTCAGAACATATCAGTAAATGCTGTTTGTGGTCTCAGACAAAGAATTTTAATGTTTTAATGTTCACTTGCTAGCTGTACTGTCTTTTTAAAACAAAAACAAAACAGGAGATAGAACTTGGGCTATTTTGCATGCAGTACTCTACTACTGAGCAATGGCCCTTTCCTAAAGGTTCATATTATCAACTTTTAGATATTTGATAGTCCTCAGTGACTCTGCCAGTGCTTGTGCTACATTCTGGGTGCAATGGCAGCTTTATGATGTTAGCCATAGTCCCACAGTTCATGGTAGAAAGTGGTACAAAAACAGATGCTGTGGGACAACCAATACTACATAGACAAAACAAAAACAGATCAGCTCCTGCAAAAGTAACCTTTTTAAACTGCAAGTCTCAGATTCCCCCAGCCAACATATCCAGTAGGCCACCAATTATACTGCAAGTTATTCTTTTTCACTTCAGGGAAGATCGCTAGCAGGAAACACTGCACTGAAATTATGGTATTGATATTTTTGAACTTTACTCTTGGGTGTTGAAATTGCTTCAAAGGGTTTGTGTGTTGAGTCAACTCAATGTAGATTCACGTGGTAGGTTCCCACAGTCCCTTACGCAGGAATATTAGGAAAATCACAGGAACAGGAAGAAAAAGAAGTATTTCACTTGTGTGTGAAGCAAACTTCTCTCTGAAGAATTGCTGTGGAAATACTATGCTATTTCTGGGGGAAGCAGAATGCTAAAATCACAAGGAGATATACAGTTGGCCCTCCATATCCATGGATTCAGCCAACAAAGCTTGAAAATATTTTTTAAAAAATCACAAAAGCAAACTTTGATCTTGCCATTTTATGTAAGGGATTCCATTTTACTGCACCATTGTACATAATGGGACTTCAGCATCCACAAATTTTGGTATCCACTAGAAGTCCTGGAACCAAATCGTAGAGGATACAGAGAAGCCATTGCATAGTCAAATCTAACTATGAAAACAGACACCTGAAAATACCTTAGAGGATTGAAGATGCAATAGGCAGAGCAGGATTGAAAAAGCCTGTGACCTTTTGAGGTCTGTACTAAAGTTCCCCTAAAACTTAATCAGCATGTTCAGTGGTAAGGGATTATGGCAGTGGTAGTCTCAGACATTTGGAGAGAAGCAGTCTCCCTAGCCCTCAGCCAAAGAGAACTCTAACGTTTAAATTCAATTTTACTGTGCTCCCTAGAGGCAGGCTTTTGTATTACAAGATGATGATGCTTGGATTTACAGTTGATACTAATAGGAAACGTAGTATAGTTTAATATACAGTATAGTATAATATAGTATGCATAGTACAGTACAGTATAGTACATAATATGTACTATATGTACTATAGTACATAATATGTACTATACAATATGTAGAATATCCAATGTATTATAGGATATATAAGCAGTCTTTTCATGTTTTGAACAGTTCCAGAGCACATGGAGTATTTTTAAGGGAGTGGCCTAGAGCAGTGGTTCCAAAACTCAGGTTGGACTAAGACTTCCAGAAATTTTTTTAACCATCAGCCATGCTCACTGGGGCTTCTGGGAGCTGTACTTCCATCATCAATTGGGACCCGCATTTGGGAAACATTGTTCTGGGAGAATCTTTACCTATTATGTATTCCCAGAGTCAGCTCTAGGTCAGTGGGCCTATCTGGTGGCTGTAGGCTGCCATTCTAAATTTTCAGCAGTGCAGTGGAGTGAGGCATTGAGGCTGTGAGGGCACAGAGGAAGATATCACTGCAGTCTTACCCAAGTGGCCTTCTAACATGGGCCAGGTATTGCCTAGCTTTGCCAAAGTGTGGGTCCCTAGCAGCTACTTAGGAATTCTGATGTCAGATCAGTATATTCTTTCCTCGCTGTGTATATGAGCATACTAATTGATACAGGTCAAGTTGATATAGGTTGCTACACAACTGAAGTATCATTTAGACAGCAACATCCAGACTGAAAACTTCTGGGAACCAGTAGGAGCTCCAGTAGGTCATTTTTGTAAGACACAAATAGTGTTGCTTTGAAGAGGGCATTTACTTATTTTATTTATTTATTGCATTTGTATCCTGCCTTTCTCCCAAAATGGGATTCATGATATTCCAGATTCAACATGGTTGCTTTGATGCCCAGCATAGTCAACAAACCAACCACAGTTTTTGTTCTTACCTGTTGCTTATGAAACAGGAGACTATCCAACTCAGCCAGATCACGTCAGAAAAGAGGCCAGGTGAAAAACGTGGTCTCCATTGCAGAAAGAGGTCTACTCAGATGCCACTATCTTCACACTCATTCTCAAATACAGAGAACAGAGCCTGGCTGCTTCCCTTTCATGTTCAGGAAGGGAAAGCAAGACCGCATGCCCAGAGGAAGAGACACAGACCCCTGTACAAGCGTTTCAGCTTTGATGACACATGGATGGAGAGGAACCGAAAAAGGAAGCTTATGAAAGAGACACAGTCAGGCAGAGAGAATGAACTGAGTAACCTCCCAGAGGATCTGTTAAAAGTAAGGAACCAAAGATACTCTTGTGTTCTCTCTCTGGCTGCATCTCTCTAGCATCATCTTCTCCCTTCAGGCTGCGCCAATAACCAACTCTGCTGTTTTCTGTATTTCTAACACTACGTGGTGTTTACATGTGCCTTGACAGTCATCTGTAAAATGGATGGGTTATCTTGAAAGGGAAGCCCTCTCTGTTGCATTCTCTAATTTGTTGTGCAGTCTTGTGATGGGATGAGTCTAACAGTTTACACTTTCTAAAGTAGGTATCCCCAATATAATGCCCTCTAGAAAGGTTGGGTGATCACTCCTATCATTCACCACCTAGCATACCATTCGCCATACTAGCTGGGGTTTATGGGAGCTGTAGTCCATCACATGCAAAGGGCACCAGGTTGAGGAAGGCTGTTGTAAAAAATTATGTATACTGATGACAACCTGCAGAAGTATTCACCCCCATAGACATGTTCGATGTAAAGTTGAAGGCTTTCACGGCCAGAATCCATAAGTTTTTGTGGGTTTTCCGGGTTTTGAAGCCGTGTTCTATTAGTATTTTCTCCTGACGTTTTGCCTGCATCTGTGGCTGGCATCTTTGCCACCAATGCAGGCGAAATGTCAGGAGAAAATACTAATAGAACACGGCCTCAAAACCCGGAAAACCCACAACAACCTATTCACCTCCATTTTGACTTTTCTACATGTTGTTGAGTTATGAAACTGAACTAGATTTAACTAATATACATATGTACTTTATGTACATAAGATATTTCTGTTCACTTAACTTTGTATGCTACACAAAAAACATTGTGCACTTCACAGTATTAAGCCTTTTGTGTACATCATATGGTAACAGTGCCAATAAATCCATTTGACTTTCAGGTTATAACGTAACAAGATGTGGAGAAGTCGAAGGGTTTGATAAATACTTTTTAAAGATAGTATATTTCTCTGGGATTTCCAACAAAAATTTAGTATTTGGTATCCTCTCTTTTCTTTGTGATCCTTCATGTTCAGGCTTAATCAATGCTTCTGGTGCATATAAAATCCCATGCATGTTTCATTAATAACACTTACTGCTCTCTTTTAAAATCTCACTTTGTTTTCTATCATCTACAGACCCCTTCTTAAAACCAGTCTGAGATCCTTTTTTTTTTTAAAATTTTTCAATAGGCAAAGGCTTTTTAATTTTTTAATAGGCAAAGGCTTTTTTTGAAGTCAAAATTCAGAGCTTAGAAATGTTACTTTTTGGACTACAAAAAGTAACTTTGCAGGCTCTGTTCAAGCGATATGTCTCCTTAATTCAGTGTTAATGGTTTTTTTATTTTTGGTATAGATTAAGATGAGACCATCCAGTACTTCATCGGTCCCCTTTGATGCCCTGCCTCTCAAGCTGCATCTCTATTCTCAGAGTACACCTACAGGATTAGACTGCGTGGGTTTGAAACGACACATTTCCTTTACTGGTATGAGCTGTTACTCTTTAATTGACACCTGATTTCGAGCTGTTACATTATAGTTACCCTGCACTGCACGTCAGTTTGGATGGTTTGGCTGTGTCATTTTCACCCTCTGTTGGATCTGCCTTTACATGTTGAGTTTTCATATAATAATTTCTTTCAATTGGTTATTACTATTGACAGTTTACCTTTGTGGGTAACTATGATACAGGAAATGATTTCCTCAGTTCCATAGCATAGATTTATGAGGAGATAACTCAGTGGAGATTTTATGTTTATGTGTCCTTCTTAGAGAACCTATACGCATAATTTTGAAACGCAAAGTGAAAGAGTGTGCTAGGTAATGGAAAGATTCTAAATGACTGAAAATTACTGGATTTTCATGGGTTCTTGATTCTACTCTTTCCAGCTGTTTAATATTTGCATTAATTGTGTGAAATGTATATGAAAGAGAGTGGATAGAGCTTATCTCCTTGCTCTGGTTATTCCTCCTGGATATGGATTCTTTTCTATGGTGTTCTGGGAAAGGGAATAAATCTACTACCAACCTGTATGAATATCCACACTTTTGTGCCATGTTGTTGGAAAGAAAGTGGACTGTGCAATGAAGAAAAATTGTGCTTGGCACTATTTTGAATCTCGGAGTTCTCCCATGGGTTGTTTTGTGGTTGATCATGTTTGCTGGGTACTCTTGTGGTCAAAATGCATTTATTATTGTTATGCTCACCAAACTTTCCCAGATGTTGACAAGTTCTTGGAGTTCAGGCTGAGTTTCCTTTGGAAGGAGGTCGTTGCAGGGAATTATTGGTGTTATGTTATATTTGAGTTCATTTACAAAGCTAATGATGAACCTAAGTGGAACCTCAGCCTAACTTCAGCGACAATCTATAGTGTCCCATATCACGTGTCCAGAGATAGATACTCCTACAGATGTTTGAGAGGGTCCAAATCTCAGCTCTCTCACTTAGGCTATTTCCACACGATGTCGCTATCTCGCAAGAGCAGTGTGTTGTTTCTGGTCTAGGAGCCATGCTACCACACCATGTTGTCACTATCCAGCTGCTCTCCTGTCCCCAAGCATTGCAAAACCGCCTTGCACTATTTCCTGAAAAAATCCATTAAGCGCCTCCTTTGGTGCTTCAATTCAGTCAGCTGGCTCAGTGTGCTACCATAATAGTGCTTGATAGCACTTCCTGTCCTCCTAGATCTGGGAGTGGGAGGGGTGTGGGTGTGCTCAGCTTGTCCCTTCCTCAGCAACTCCCATGGCATAGTAACTTCAAAATCTATCATCTTTCTGTGTTTATTTTAAATTTCTTCTTTGAGTTAAAACTATATTTTTTAAAAAACATTTTAAGCATTATGTGCAAAAGTGCAATAGTGTACTGGTGTGTCATGCTGTTACAACATTGCTGCGATAGTACAGCCCCCCCCCCAAAAGCCCAATCAGATGCAATGAGGCAGGGTGAAAGCGGGGGAGTGGCCAAGGATGCTGCAGTGCGGAACGAACATGGGTGGCAATACAGCTACTCATTTGCTTAAGGTGGAAGGGTGAGGAAGAGAGTGTTTCTAGCCTGCTACCATCCTGCTAATGGCAATACTGGACTTGTAATGGAAGAACGCGCTAATGGAGTATGGTGTGGAAAGGGCCTTAGAGAACTTCTAGAAAAAGCTTTAATTGGGTATTCTGTTCAAACTCACTAAAGACTAACACTGGCAAATTGTCTCTGCCAGTGAGGATATTTAAGTGAGGATGTTTAAATGCTGAGGAACTTTTCTCTTAATTTCTCTAAGGAATGGGTGTTACATATGAATCTCACAGATGTACAATGTTTGAACATCTACCAAGAAATCGGAGCCAATATGTTAATAGTAATTACTTTAATTACATGTTTAATATCAAAAGTAACTTAAACTAGAATGTTTTGTTTTTCCAAACAAAATTCAGTGTAATTTTGCAGGCATTTTCCAGCAAATGATATGGGAGATATGTTTGCTACATTGTTTCCTCATCCTTCTCATCACTTCTCCTACTTTTCACTCTGGTAGGCCATGATGAACAGTGGCAATTGCAACAGACTGTAGCGAACACAGGGGAAGTGGGGAGGGAGGAGCAGGAAGAGGAAGTCCATGGTGCCTTGCAGTGCAATGTATGTGTGGAAAGGAGTTGCAGTGAGTAAAGAAGATGTCTATGACACAGGCCCTTTCCGCACCTTACCATCTTCTGGCACTGGGGTGTGGGGATCGTGCAAGCAGCCTGTGGTGAGAGGCTCTTGCATCTGGGGTCCTTCGGCTCTGCATGAACTGCCTGCTCACACGAGAGCCCCACCTCTTCCTTCTGCAGTGCAGCCTGGAACCTTCCCAGGCTGTGCTGGGGCAGGAAGCGCAACTGACATGGCTCCGTAGGCTCCATAAGTGTGTGTGGGGCCCGGGAGCAATGTGCAATCGCACATCATTTTTGGCTTCTAGCCAAAAATGAAAAGTGCGTGATCAGCACCTGCCGGCCCTTGGAGCGTTGCGCAGTTGTGGGTGCGTCATGCAGATCACTCCTCACAATCATGCAACGCTCCAGGTGCCCTTTTGCATGGAAAATGCTGTACAGAAAGGGCCACACAGAAGAGCTCCTAAGGAGAAGATATGGGAAGATGGAAGAAAATGGACATCAGAAGTGGATAGCTATCCGGAAGTGGATAGTAACATAAATGTTACTGAAAATATGGGAGAAGAAGATATTGAAAGAGGTAAGAGAACCACAAAGCAGCATCTTGGGTGAAAGGGAGGGATGGTGGTGATTCAAAGATGTCCTAAGAAAAAAAATGACAGGGTCCATAAAATCAGGAAATTTTGTAGATAATATATTTTCAACATTTTAGCAAGTGTATTTTTAACCAGAAACAGAGAATATTATAACTGCAGATAAATATATGCACCTAGGAAATTAAAAAACCCTCCCATAAGAAAATGGAACTGCCTTAAATATTATTAAATTAAATTTTGTGTATTTTTTTTGTGTGTTCTTGTGGATTAAGAGAGATTCCAGTGTAGTCCTAATTATTTAAACTCACCCTACCCTGTCCACACAGGGATTATAAATAATATAGATCCAGTTAAGAAATCATACATTCATGTGAATGTGTGCACCTGTTTCAACATCAGATATTTCAATTGGTTACAGAAATCTTTATGTGTTATAATACATAACTAGGTTATAATTGATTATTATTATTATTACTATTATTATTATTAAAATAAATGGATTTGTAGGGAGAAACTAACTGGATTATCTGTTTTCTTCCCAGTCTTCTTGTTGTTACCACTGCTGTTATTCCAAAACTTAAGCCACAGATAAAGGAACCAACATCATTCAGTTTTGGTTTGAATAAAGGTATGAAACAATGGTAATCCTTACAGCCAGCCAAGGGAAAGACCTACTGACAAAGTGCAAATTTTGATTCTATGTAATATGTGCAACTACTTCTGCAAAGTTAAGTTCCTCAGACAATGTGGCACCATGTAAAGGTAAGCAGTATTATGAGTGGTGGTTGCTTTGGGTTTTCCTATAAAAAAGAAAATTGTGTTAGCTCTTTTCAGTGTGAAGCTCATTGCCTTCCAATTTTCTTCTCAGCATTTCTTTCAATTTTGTCTCTCAGAGAAATTGTAGAAAATTATGGAGGTAATTGGAAGAAGACAGGACAAAGAAGAGGAGCGAAACAGCAGCAGACTGATCCTCTCTCTCTCTCTCCCTGCCAAGAAGCAGCAGATAAGAGTAGTATCACTATTAATTTACCTGTTTCTCCAAAAAAAGTTTTGAGAAGATAATTGTTCTTGTTAGTTTCTCCTTCTAGAAATGATACCCAGTAATCATGTATATAAATTTATTCTTATTGTTGTGGGGCTTCTGTTGATGGCTTAGGTAGCATGGCCTATAGTTTGCAGTTATAAATAAAGATTTTTGTTCCTTCATCTTTTTTGCGTGTATGTTTTTAATCAAATTTTTCTTTCAGTGGGTGTGTGGGTAAGAAATGGGGCTTCCCAAAATTTTCCTTCCTTTCCATTCTGAAAACAAAGATGCGGGGTGGTAGAAAAAAGAATGAAATACAGAAATGTGATATCAATTTAAATGGCAAGTTAGAGTTACCATAAGTGTAGTGAACATTTCCTTTTCAATCTAAACATACTTCAAATACTTTTTAAGGCTTAAACAGCATAATGGTAATTTTCCACATCTGCATCTACCACGCATAATTATGATATTTCTGAAGTGAAGTCTCAACCTTTGCTTCATTAATGATGGTCTGCCATGTTTCCACTTAAGTTCACAAACATTTTCTTCATTAAAAACAGCTTCAATAACAATAGATACTAATGCAATTGCTGAAGGAGTTGTAACCGTCTTCTGCCTACTATCTGGCTCTCAAAAGAAGTTGACTACAATTGTCTTAGTTTCCTGTTGTGTTTTAATTTAAATCAGAGCTTGGAAAGTTACTTTTAAAAATAATTCATTTGTGTAACTAAGTGTAATGCTTAAGGATTATTTTCTTTCTTTACTTGTTATTTTTTTATTAATTTTTAACATGAACAATCTAATTTACAATCAAATAATATACACTCAAAAAGTAAAGAAATAGCAAGGAGAAAAAGAAAAGAAAGAAGGAAAAGAAGAAAAGGAAAAAATAGAGGAAAAAGACCCCCCCAATCCTGACAGTAGTGAAAAGAAAAAGAAAAAAGAAAAACAAATCTACCATTACAGATCCAAATAAATAATCCTACTAAAATAACTAACAACTATAACCACAGGTTATTAATTATTATTATTGTACAAGTTATTGTTAAATTTCTTATTATTAAAAACCCCCCACAGTTTCCATTCTTTTAAAAAATCTCAGCTTACCCTTTAGAAGGCATGTTAATTTGACCATTTGAGTCAATGCAGCAACCTTACCAATCAATTCTTCCATCACTTGTGCTTCAGTCCACTTCCAAGTTTGAACAAACAATATTCTTGCTGCTGATGTCATATATCTAAGAAGTAATTTGTATTTACTCTCCAATTATTTATCCATAATGTCCAACAAAAACATTTCTGGTAACATTACAAAACCTATCTCTAACATTTTTGGATTAACATGTAAATCTTAGACCAATAACTTTTCTCTTTCTCGCAAGTCCATCACTTATGAAAAAAGGAGCCCTCTTTATCTTGACATTCCCAATATTGGTTTGAAACATTCTGTGACATTTTTGACAGCTTATTTTGGGTTAGATACCATCTGTACGAGAGCCAATGTGGTGTAGTGGTCTGAGCATTGTGCTACAACCTTGGAGGCCTGAGTTTGTTTCATTGCTCAGCCATGGAAACCCACTGGGTGACCGTGGGCATGGCATATACTCTCAGCCTCCAGAAAACCCCATGATAGGTTCACTTTAGGCTCACAGTAAGTTGGAAATGAGTTGAAGGTACACAACAACAACAACCATCTATATATCATCTTATACAAGCCTTCTTTGCTTTGCTTGTTATGTTGCGTTCAGTTTTTTTTACTTGAAAGAACTGTTAGATTGGGCGGTTAGGCATTTTGAAAAATTACACCCAAAATACCTCAAAAATGCTTAAACACACTCAAAAAGAAACTCTGAGAAGTAATGGGAAAATGTTATTTATTACACACACATAACTTTGTTCTGATTTGTTATCTTACTTTTGAAACACAACTTCCTTATGCCTCTTGTTACAAAAAAGTAACTCATTAACAGCTGTGCTATTGATAACTTTTTACATCCAAGCACTGATCTGAAGTTGGTTGAGGAAAAAGAATTGCAATATGTTTAACAGAATAAAATGATATATGGAGATTGGCCAATAGGTGGTGCCCCAGGTTTTAGAACGCTTTAAGATGGTTTCTTGGAAAAGCAAGCTTTAAAAATCCCCAAAAAGAGCTGCATGAATAGTATTTGGGCTTGCCTAGTTCTTTTTGCATGCAGTTGAATTTTCTGGTAATGTTTGTTGTTTTCTTGCTTATATTTCAACTTGTAATTTCAACCTTTCTGTAACACCATCGGTGGTGCACAAGTTGTGGTCTCTGGTTTTGGATACTGTTTTTGGTCTAGATACTGAGACCTGTCAATATCCACCTGCTATTGTATATACTGGTTGTTATCATGGTCCAGTGTAACCTTTAGTGTCTGAAACTGGATTTCTTGGCAATCAGGTACAACTCTCCACCACCTGGATCTTAGAATACCTTCAAATGTACTCTAATAAAAAGATGAATCTTTGGAGTTATGAGGTGTATTTTGAAGTGTATAATAAATAAACCACAATATTGAGTGCCATGATATTAGCTAGAACTATAGGAGTTCTTCATAAGCTTAAGGACATTGAAAGAGAATATGAGAGTTGAGCCTGAAAATAGCACACATTGGAAATCAAACTGCATAAAATGACAGATTTCCCTGAGACATGTGCATTATGTATATGTGTGTTTGTTTGTTTTAAGAGGAAGGGAGAAACAGAACTCATACTGAACAGTGATAAATTTGAAAATGTTACTGACACATGCAGTGGGTCTGTTTTCCCTCCCTCGTCATTTCATATGTGTGCCCTTCTGACTTCTGAATGTCTGACTTTTTCTTTGCATTTGTGGTTACATTTCTGATGAAGTATTATGTCTGATATGGATGGATACGTATATATATGGACACAGACTTGGAAGGAAGAGAATTCAGTGAAGAGTACCAAAGAAGTGGGTGCCACTTAACTTGATTGGGACTTGTTTCTGAGTGACCATGAAGTGAATTGGGCTATAAAAGACAGATCATATAGAAAAACAGGACAGGCAAAAGGAATTGATACAATACAACGGAAGGCTGGCTTACAAGTTATAACTGGTGAAGTCATGGAAACTGGAAACTGTGTTTGTGTTTGGAGAGATCCAAGTCATGAGGACGCCCAGGTGCTAGACAAATAGGCTGAGACCTTGGATCAGGAGATATACTTCTGGCACACAGTTAAATCTTCATAGCTGCATCTCCTACTGCCAGTTTCCCAGCCCAGCTTTAAAATGATGTAGTCCTACCCACCACCATGGACATTTCTGTATCCCTGGGGAGCAGGGGATTAGCAGAGTTGTGTCCAGCTGTCTTTCTGGATGTGTTGCAACAGACATCTACAGGAATCTCCTGAGGGTCTTTGGAAGGTCTCGGTAGATGGCAATCCTTGCAGTACATCCAACTACAGACAGGCCTCCATGTTTGTTAGGGTTAGAGGCACAGGAGAATGGACACCCAGGATCCAAACCAGGTCAGGGGAAGCAGAGAAAAGGGGTGTGGGCTGGCATGGTAGCCCTATACTTCCTTGCTCACATCTATCTCCTTCCTTGGTTGTGGGAGGGTATTGGAAGAGGGTTTGTGGTGCTGAGAAATTGAGCTGTGAGCTGTCCTTAGCTGGCCAGGCAGTGGCTGGTGGAGGAGGAGGGCCAGAGGCAGGGTTTTAAAGGGCTGCATGGCCTGATCGGAGCAGCTGAGAGGGAAGGTTCCCCTGGAAAAGAAGTTCCAGAGATGGGGGGCAGGGGTTGGAGAAACTCACAACTAATCAAATCCATGAAAGTCAAATCCACAAATGTGGAGGTCTGACTATACAAGAAAATAGCTGGATGTGTCCCTACTGAGCCCCTTGCTCCCCAACAACATGGAAATGGCTGTGTATGTGTGTGGGATGTTGCACCACATAAAAGGTGGATTTGGGGAGGATTTTGGTCATTTTTGTGGTTTATAAAGAATTCCAACCTCTGCAATGACAAAAAGTGGGTTGCAATAGCTTAAGAGGAAACTCATAACTCATGAACAGAATGCCAGCCAGAGTCCCCGCTTGTGGTCCAACAGATAGAACATTTAATGGTGCTTGCAACAGTTGAAAGAGTGATACATCAATGCAATTTACAAACTGACTTATATTCAGACATTTGATCTATTTTAACTGAATTTTATGAGTAATGATTTCTCCTTTTTATCTCCTTATTCTTTATTGCTGTAATGTTAGAAGATCATGATATATAACTGAAAGCCTTACGATGTAATTTTACTTTGCATAATGAAAAATTAATTAAAAAAAAGAATGAATGCTAGCCATACTGTAGCAAGGATCAGCAGCCATGCTTGAGGCTGTTTCTGGGGTCCTCCATATTGATAAATATAACATTTAAACCAGAGCTTGGAAAAGTTTTTTTTTTTTGGAAGTATGACTCCCAGAATCCCCCAGCTAGTATGGCCAAGCAGTTATAGTCCAAAGCAGGGTGATGGTGGTAGAGAACGAGAGAGAGAGAGGCAGAGGGAGAGAGAGAGGCAGAGGGAGAGAGGTGGGCAGGGGGAGCCTGGCCTAACCCTTAGAAAAGGCACTAGGAACAAACTATATTAAAGTTTGTCGTGAAATTATGAGCACAATCCTTTATTAATACCTGTGAAGGAAGGACAAGAATCAGTGAGGTATGTACCAGGAAAAGAGATCTTATGGTTGAGGAGCTCAGAAAACAGAATGCTCTGATGCAGTGTTGGAGGCTCTGCTGGGCTCATGCTAGATGGGTGAAAGAATGACAAGGCATTTCTCCCTGTTTCCCTCCTTCTGTGTAAGTTTTCTTCTTGCTTTTCAAAAAGATGCCTTCCCACTGCACATCATGGGAAGGAATTTGTTTTGACCATGGGTAGGAAGCCTTTGTCAGCACAGGGATCAAATTCAATTTTAGGGGAATTCTTGTGGGGTCCCTCCCAGTACTAGTTCCATCCCAGGCAAAAACATGGGAACAAAAATACCAGCATCTTTTAGGTCTGTGTTAATAACTAAGCCATAGTAGAAGTATTACAGCTTCTTAAAATCCCCTGTAAAAGCTGTGAATCTGCCAAATGTCGTGGAGAAAAATGTGGAGTGGCTATGGGGGGAAGCATAGAGGGCTGTATTTGGTTCCAGAGATTGAAGTTTCTGACCCCTGATTTAACATAGTTTCAGGGCTGGTCTAAATGTACGTCTGTGTAGGGGACATGATTGGAGACTAAGGCCATTTCTGCACGACGATACTCTTCCAATCGTCTCGCTGCAGTCCCGGCTTCAGAAGGGAGCGTGTCAGCAATGCTCCCCTCTTCCCCCGCTCAGTCCATGTGGAACAGAATGCAATGGTGCCATGTCTTCCTTCCACCGTGCAGTCGGACTTTTTCCGTTGCTGCGCTACGTAAGGAAGCATCACCAATGCGCTTCCATAGCTTCTGCATGGCCAGAAGTGACGGGAGCACTGCATTATCGCAGACATGAAATGGATTTTTTCTGTTTTGCGAAAACTGCGCAAGCACGACGCTCCATGAGAGGATGGCAACTGGATGGTGACAATGTCATGCGGAAGTGCAACCTGCCAACTGTGCCATTCTGTGGCAGAAACAAGACAGTGATGTCGTGCGGAAAGGGCGCAAGAAGGATCTGCATCCAGCAGATGCAGGTCCTCTACTTTCTGCCACTTTCGCACTTCCAATATACCTCTTTTTCACACTGTACAAGATCAAAATTCTGACTGGAGGCAGGGAAGGAAAGAGCCACCATGGAAGCCTCTCCACTGGGCACAATTCAAAGTGCTGGTTATTAACTACAAAGCCATACACTATTCAGGTCCAGGTTATCCAAAGGCCTGGATTCTCCCATATGAGCTTATCCAAGAGACTGTTTGCTCATCTGTGTCCCATCATCATCACACATACATCTGGTGGGAACCGTGGAGAAGGCCTCCTTGGTGGCTGCTCCCGGGCTTTCAAACTCCCTTTTTAGAGGGATTAGATTGGCGCCCTCCTTACTATCCTTCCATAGACATGTGAAGAAGTTTTTGTTTCAGTAGGCCTTTGCAGTCTGTGCTGTATTGTTTATATTTGCTGTTTTTGTTTTTGATAATTTCATTATGTTTTTAATTTTGTATGATGTGGATTTTTTACTTGTATCTGTTTAACCTTTGCAAGCCTCCATGTTTCTCAAACTGGAAAAAGGTGGAATATTTATTACTATTATTATTGCCATTACAACAACAATTGTTAAGTAGCAGAATGAGCCACATTATGAAAGAGGAGCCTATTGAGGATGCGGTTTTGAAATTCCATTCCATCCCATAACATATTAATACAGTGGATGAATATTGTAATACAATAATATGGTTCAAGAATGAGCACAGTTGCACGCGTTCCCTTCTATATGTGATCATATTATTAATATATTGTATTTATGTCAAATAATGTATATCTTGTTCTATCAAAAAAATTATGCAAAACAGCTAGCAATGTATTGCATCCACCATGTCATCACTCACTAAAACAGCACCAAAGCCAGCAGGTAAAATTAAAGCTAATAGAAACATTATACAAAATTAGAGATAAAAAATGAGATACATTTTTTTCAAGAACAGGGTTTCACAACAGTAGAAGAAAAACTACTGACAAAATGTTGAATTGATGGGGTGAGCTAATCACCAGATGGGGTCTATCAATGTTGACAGGGTATGGGGCCATGATACATTAGTCACCAGAAGTCTCTCTGAGCGAAGTCACTCAGCCTTGAAGAGGTCAGGAAAGTTCCAGTCTCAGTAATAAATTACCTCTGCTCCCATTCACTGAATCACTAGTATATGAGAAACTTTGCAAGAGAGATTGAAGGAATTTCTGCCTCCATGCGGCAATATGACAACATCATGTGCTCAAGTCATGGAAGAGTGCACCAATGATTTCTGAAGCTCTACAAATGAAAGTGTCACTTCTTGATGACTGGGCAAAAAAAAAAAAGAAAAAAGAGCAGCCCAGTAAAGGAAGTCTGCTTTGCAGTTGATTGGATTTGCAAACTACCTTTCCTTGCTGATAGAACATGGTACATTTGTGGCCTCACGGCAAAGTTGCAAGCTGAAGGAAAGCTGTTACAATGATTAGGTCAGCAATGGAAAAGTTCACAACATGAAAAACTGCAACCTTTTCAAAAGAAGCTAATTCAACGCAACTGGTTTCACTTCCTGTCCTGAGAAACCCTTCAAATGTCAGAATAAAGGACATCAGAAGGCAGGATCCCACTGTGAAAAATTGCTGCTTCTCTGTAGCAGCTGTTTTCCCAGAAGACACAGGCCTTCAAAGAACTTTCTCTGCATATACATCTTCAAAAAAAAGCTCTGTTTGTTAACTGTGTGGAATCTGGATTCAAATTCTAATTGAAAGCATTTGTATTTAGTCAAGGGCTACCTTTAAGAAAAACAAACAAACAAATACTAAAAATCCCATGAAAACAGTAGCAAACAGTCTACAAGTCCAACTCAATTCATTTTGTAAGAAGGAGCAGCAAGGTGATCCTCCTCCCTCCCCATTTTGTAAGGCTGATTTGAGGACCATTCCTCACCAGCACTTAAAATCCTGAGTTTTCTTTTTCAAATTATAGGCTTGCTTTAGGTGTTATGTATGTCAAACGGCTTAGCTGAGATGTACAGTGATCTTATATCCATATGCTGACTCTTCCATCCTCACAGATTCCCATTATGTCTGATGCCAGGATTGAAATGAATCTGAAATCACAATTTGGTGTCTTTTTTAGGTCCTGGTTCATTGAGTCCTGAAAACCAGTGTTTACTATTTCACACATAATGGCAAAACTAATTAGCCTACCAATTTTTCAGTTGTAACATATGGCAAAGGGAGAATGGAAGAAATGGCGCAAGGAAAGAATGAAAGGGCAGAAAGTTTGTGTGTGTGTGTTTGCTTAAAGAGCTAAGAGTTGCTTATATCCAAACTGGGCAATTATCAACACAGTCAAAATTTAATCTGGATGGTTGGATTCCCTGCAAATGCACTGTGTATTATTTTCCTAAATGCACATTGCGATAGACTGTCTCCACTTCCAGGTTCTTGCAAAATCCTTTTATCATATGCACATTATACATGCTTGTATAAATAAATAAATAGCATATATACACATTTTACATTCCATATCACTGACACTGTTTGTTGTATTTATTTCAAAAATTTATATCTCACTTTGCTATCCCAAAATACTAAGCGTTTTACTTGCCTAACTTTTTAAATGTGTCTTTGCTACATCCAAATATAACTCATTACAGGTCACTACATTACTTGCAGCTCATTCCTTCCAAACTCTGTTGAAGGCACCAAGCAGAATTGATTTTGGACTGTATTCTACAATTTTGGTGCCATAACTGATTGAGCACTGCCTTTTCTGAATAGGAACGACACCTGCAATGGTGAAAGGGCCTGCTGCACATAGCAAAGGCCGAGTTCATCACTAGTTTGATTTGTATGGAGGGGGCAGTTCTTAGACATCTTCAGGGTTTCAACAGTCAAAATCTCCACATTAAATTGGGGGGAAATATCATGGAGGATAAAGTTATCAGTAGCTTCTAATGAAGATATATAATATATTACCCTGCCCTCCAGTTGCTAAGAAGCACAAGTGGGAGGATGCATATATTTGGCCACTCTGAGAGCAGAACGCTGGGTTAGACAGGCCTTTTGTCTGTTCCAGCAGAACTTTTCTTATCTTCTCATAACAGAATGATATGCTATGATCTACAAAATCCAGTTATTGATCTGGCAGGTTTGTTTTAGACTTTGTTTTGTTTCCCAGCCACTCTCAAAGGCAATTCCCAAAATGCAGCCTAATTTCGATATGGCAAAGGTAAGCCTGTTCTGATTTATTCAAGAAATGGATGAAGCTGCCACACCAGATGAACCTGATAAAGGTGCTCCATCTTTTCAGCCACAACTGCTATCTGTCCAGGAGCATGCCAAGCCCACAAGTACCCCCAAGATGCCAACCTGAAGAATTGGGTGCCTTTGGCAGAGTGATAATAACCCAACTGTAATCTTGAAATGAATTCTTATGGAAACAAAATATCATGTAAGGCAGGATTGAAACTTGCAGACTATGGAATGGAGTAGCAGTCTCCAAACATCTTCTTCTGAGGCCTGTCTTCCAGACACAACCAGGTCCACTTTGATACAATGCTTCTCAGGTCTACCATGTCAAGTAATTCCACTGAAACATCCAAAGGAAAAATGAGCAGAGTCACATTTTCCCTATTACTTTCCACTCTGTTGTTCATCAGGATGAGTGATTCAGTTTCAGTCCCAAACCTGAGATGGAAGTCAAACTGAACGCATTTATATTATGAAGATTTAATATGCACGTATATCTATACAGAATCCAGATTTTACCTCTTTATAGCTACACATGCCTTCCGAACAGGCACACACTTAGCCTCTGAGATGCCTTTACACAATGCATGGATATATGCTTTATATACATGTGAAAAAACATGAGTGTGCTTTGTCTCAGACTTTGAAGCATAGCTTGTTGTTGCAAAGCTATGCTTGTCACAGAGTGAAGATGATAAACTACACGTGAGAGATGTAAACACATAATGGTAACACCACCTGCGATAGGAAAAAAATAATAAAGCAAATAGAATGTAACATTGTATGGATGTAACACACAATTTTTACCCTGTACCCTGATTATTTTTCTACCTCGGCCATTTTCTTAATTCTTCACCATTTCTCCCGCATCCCTTTTGTCTGATGGCATGGTTGCTACTGGGTCTGTATATTTTATTCATTGGCTCTTACTCCCTTGTCCCAGGAGCTGATTCTTGCTGCGGTAACTTTATCTGTGTTGCCAGATCTCAAGAAAACATTTGTGCTGTTTTCCCACTGTTCCTCTTTCATGCAACTGAAGAGCAGAATATGGCCATTTCTGCACTACACTGTTATAGTGCTATTATTCCACTTCCAACATCCTGTGGAATTCTGGGGTTTGTAGTTTACTAAGGCCAAAGAGCTCTCTGGCTGAGAATTCTAAATGCCCCTCCCTAAACTACAAACCCCAGGTTTCCATAGGATGTTGAAAGTGGAATAATTTTTCTATTAATTCTTTTTCCTGCAAATGCGTCATATTCTTGGTAATTATCAATGATTTTTCTTTATTTATTTTAAGTCCTGCTACCTCCCCAAATTGTTCTAAAATTTCCATCAATTTTGTAATACTTGTAAGCGGATCTTCTAAAATTATCACTATATCATCCGCATAGGCCTGGATCTTAAACTCATATTCCCTTAATTTCCTTATTATTTCTTATTTTATTAATCAGAATTTCCAAATACATTATAAAAAGTAATGGAGAGAGGGGGCATCCCTGTCTTGTACCCTTCCTTATCCTAAATTGTTTTGATCTTCCCCCATTTACTATTAAACATGCTTTTTGTTCCGTATAAATCGCTTTAATCCAATCTTTAAATCTTTCACCCATGCCAATCTTACTTACCAATTCTAACATAAATTCCCAATTTATGTTATCAAACGTTTTCTGTGTCCAAAAAAATTAAAGCTACTTCTTTTTGATTAAATTTTTGATAATATTCAATACTATCCAAAACTACTCTAATATTATTTCTTAAATACCTTCCAGGCAAGAAACCATTTTGTTCATCTTGAATCCAATTAGTCAGTATCTTCTTCAATCTACCTGCCAAAATCAGAGCAAAAATTTTATAATCAATGTTCAAAAGGGAGATCGGCCTATAATTTCTCTTATCTTCTTTATCCTTCCCCTCCTTTGGAATTAATGCGATATTCGACTCTTTCCATGAATTTGGGAAATGTCGCTGTTTAATAGAATTTAAAACCTGCACTAATAGAGGTATCAGCAAATCTTGAAATATCTTATAGTATAATACTGAGTATCCATCTGGTCCGGGAGTCTTCCCTACCTTTACACTTTTAATTGCCTCTCTTATTTCCTGACTCATAACTGGTTTATCTAATTCATTTCTTTGACTTTCCGTTATTTTATTAATTTCACTTTGTTGAAGATATTTAAAAATTTTCTTTCCTTGTTCTGATGTACCCACTCCATTTCTATACAATTCCTCAAAGTAATCTACAAAAAACTTTTTTTATTTTCGTTTGTTGACAATATATATTCTGTCCTTCTCTAATTCTACTAATATTATGCTTTTCCCTCTCTTTTCTCACTTTATATGCTAACCACCTTCCTGGTTTGTTAGCTTGTTCAAAATTTCTTTGTTTTACAAATTTCAACTTTTTATCAATTTCTTCTACCGCCAATGCCGCTAATTGATTTTGTAGTACTTTTATTTCCTTCTGAATCTTATTATCCTGAGGTTTCTTTTTTAATTCTCCTTCTTTTCTTGAAGTCTATTTTGTATTTGCTTTTCTTTCTGTTTTCTACATTTACTAATCCAAGCTTGCTGGCTTATAAAAAACCCTCTCATTACTACTTTACTTGTTTCTCATTCCGTCTGCATGGATTAGCCTTTATCCACATTATTCTCTATGAAAAATTTTATTTCCTCTTTTGCTTTCCCAATTATAACCTCATTATGTAATAAACTATCATTTAACCTCCAATAAAACTTATTTTCTCCATATTGGACTGACATTAATGTGGGGCAGTGATCAGATATAGTTCTGGGGAGTATTTCTATTCTTGTAATATTTTTTATCATTTCTGCTGATACAAAAAACATATCAATTCTGGACCAGGTCTTATGACAGTCCGAATAACACGTGTAGTCCTTTTCTTCCCCTTTTATTTTTCTCCATACTTCTACTAAAGATAAATATTCTAACAAATAAAAAAAACTGTTCGGTAATTTTCCCTGATTAGCTTTACCCATTTCACCTCCTTTACCTGATCTATCTATTGCTGGGTTTATGACCCCATTCCAGTCCCCCATCAAAATAATATTCTGATTTTTTAATTCTAATAATTTTTCTAACAAATGTCAATAAAATTTCGATTTATTTTCTAATGGGCCATATACCACCACTACTACCAATTTCCGATCCATAATTGTTACCTCCACCAACACACAATGTCCTAAATCATCGCTATATAGTTTTTTTGCTTCATATTTATTTTTTATGTAAATTAATACCCCCATTTTTTCCCTCTTATTAGATGACAAAAAAATCTGACCTAATTTTGGGTTCTTAATATAATTTAAATCTTTTTCTTTCATGTGGGATTCTTGGATTGCTATAATATCTAAATTAAGTTTTTCTAAATAATGAAAAATACACCTTCTTTTATAAGGGGAGTTCATACCCTGAACATTCCAAGATAGTATTCTTATCTTCATTTCTTTATATTTGTTTGTAGTGTATCCTATTCAATTTCTTCCGTTATCTCCTCTGGTCCCTCTAATTCCAAGTCTTGTATTGAACCTACTTCTTCCTCCCCTTCTTCCTCCTCCTCTTCATCTGCTACTTCACCTTCTTCTTCTTGCACCCTTTCCGAATCTTCTTCTTTCCTTATTCTCTCCAGTTCTCTTCTTAATGCTTTCCTTATTTCTTCTTTCCCCGACTCTGTTTCTAATGTCACTGATGCCTCTCCATGACCTATCTCTTCCGATCTATTCAATTCTTCTTTATATTTCTTCCAAAACTCTCTCGCTTTCCTCGTAGTATTTAATACAAACCTCCTCTGTTTCCAGACAAAAGAAATCCCCTCCGTCCTTTCCCAAGTATATCTTATACCTTGTGATCTCAATTGTTGTGTCAGAAAATTGTATTATCTCCTCCTTTTCAACAGGACCGGATGCACGTCTTCATAAACTTTAACTTCATTTCCTTCTACAACCAATTTTTTCGAGTAACTACTTTGAATAACTACATCCTTTACCCTTTCTCTAAGAAAATATACCACGATGTCCCGTGGTATATTTTTCTTCTTCGCTACTATTGAATTAATACGAAAAATCCTATCAAGTTCCAAATCCAACTGTTCAGGTGACCATCCTATAAATTGTGCCAAAGGTCTAGTTAGTCTCTGATACAAATTTTCTTGCGGCACTTCTCCTAGCCCCCTGATCTTGATTGATTCATTTCTATTCTTCATGTCCATTAATAATGTCATTCTTTCCAATTGATCCGTTCTTTGTTCTATTCTCGTTGTTTGAACCTCCATTTTACTCGTCCTTTCTTCCACCTGTTCCACCTTTTCGTTCACCAGTTTTAATTCCTTATTAATATTATCCAGCTTTGTGCTAAAGGTCTCCAACTCTCTTTTAAGACCTGTTTTTATTTCTGATTTAATTTGCTTCACTTCCATTCTCATTTCTTTCATCTCATTCTTAAAAGTCATCGTTAGTTTCCTTAATTCTTCTGTAATGTCCAGTCCTATATTTTGTGTCATATTCTGTTGTTCAGCTATTACTGTTTTTGCATCCATACTAGGTAGTCTGATCTCCGTTAAAGCTCTTCTCTGGAGCAAAGTCTGGATTTGCGTTTGTCCTCCAGCCGCTGCCCTTCTTTTCCCTGCTGCCATCATTTTGATTAACTATTGTTTATTTGCGTATCTTACTTAATATGTATAATTTTCTTCCTATATGATCCTTACCAATCTTTCCTACCCAATCTAATTTAACTTCCTCTTATTAATCTTTTATTTATACTTTTTATTTCCCTACTTATTTAAACCTATTCCCCCTCCTTCTTAATCTTCCGTAACAGCTTATCCCTTCAAACCTCTATAGCTTCAAATTTCCTTCTATCTTATTAATTCAAATTTATCAACTAAAATTCCTTATGTTTCTGTCTCTATCCTCTACCCTCTTATCTATACTATTTTATACTTTGTTCTCTTATCTAGAGTTACCCCCTTAATGAAATATAACAATAAATTATATAACCACTTGTTAAATGAGTTATATAAATTATATAAAATAAAATATACACTGAAATATAAATGAAATATACTATGATAATTAACAATTAATCAACAATTAATACTTAATATAGAGGCAATTTAGTAACCCAATACTTTCAATCTGTTCTTACCATTCTCCCCACTCTACTTCTTATACTCTATTCACTCCCAGTTTACTCCCCCAAAATTCAATTCCCTCCTCTTCCAAAAATAACACTCAAGTAATATCAACAGTAATATCAACAACTGTTAGCTACTCCTATGATTTCCTTATCTTTCTTAATTACAACCAACTGTCAATTAAGTCTATTGTATATATAATATATATGTATATATCTAAGTCTTACGCTTATAAAGTACAAGAATTTCACAGCACACTTATCTTAATACACATAATAAAATACTTGTAACAACCCAACAGTTAACTGTATCAACTTGACCGGCTCAACCTTCTAATCTTCTGTAAATTCCTTCGTCTGTCCAAGGTTAAATGTACTCTCCCTTCTTTCTTTGATCTTCCCCCGCGTGTCACCTCTTATCATCCAGTACTTTATTTTTTTTTATCTTCTCCCGACTCCCTTTTCCACCTTCAACCTTCTTTACATTTACTCTTCAGTTCTTATTCAAATCCGAATCAATGTCCAATTCGCTTTCTTTCTTAATACCTTTAACGCTCAGAGTTTAAAATATCGAAAAAAATTAGATATTTAGGTGTACTATTAACAAAAAATAATTCGGATTTATTTGACAATAATTACAAAAAAGTATGGAATGAAATTAGAAGTGATTTAGAGAAATGGAAAAAATTAAATTTATCATTGTTAGGGAGAATTTCAGTGATTAAAATGAATATTTTACCAAAAATGATGTTTCTGTTTCAGAATGTACCTATTATAATGAATGAAAAACCGTTTAAGGGCTTGGAAAGAGATTTAAGTAAATTTATCTGGAACGGTAGAAAGCCAAGAATCAAAATGAAATATTTAAAAGAACTGAGGGAGAAGGGGGATTAAATATGCCCGATCTAAAACTATATTATGAAGCATCTGTATTAATTTGGTTAAAAGAATGGATAACATTAAGTAATTCGAAACTGTTGAATTTAGAAGGTTTTAACCTTTATTTCGGTTGGCATGCATATCTTTGGTATGAAAAGCAGAAAAATAATAAGATATTCATGGATCATCTGATTAGGAAAACAATATTGAGGATATGGATAAAAGTAAGAAATAAATTATATATAAAATTGCCATATTGGGTTTCTCCACATGAGGCGTTCTACCGTTTGGAAAAAATGAAAACTAAAAACTGGATAACTTATAAAGACATACTTAAGAAAGTAGGGACGGATATTGTGTTGAAGAGTAAGGAAGAATTAATTAGAGAAGGTTTTGAGACACATTGGTTACTTCAAGTACAATTGAGAGAAAAATTTAAGATAGACATAAAAGAGAAAGGAATCTCATTGGAGGATAATGAATTAGATGTAATAATGAAGGCAGGAGTAAAAAGACCCCTTAGTCAAGTTTATAAATTGCTTTTGAATTTAGAATTAGAGAAAGATGTAATTAAAACTAATATGATAAAATGGGCACAAGATATTGGTCGTCCAATAGGATTACAAGAATGGGAGAATGTATGGAAAAAAAATCAAGAATTTACAAAATGTTATAATTTGAAGGAAAAATTTTTCAAGCAATATTATAGATGGTATCTCACACCATTGCAAATTTTGAAAATATATAAGGGTAAAACTAATAAGTGTTGGAAATGTCAAGAGATAGGTAATTATTTTCATATGTGGTGGAGATGTAAGAAAGCTAAAGAATATTGGGTCCAGATACATCAACACATAGAAGAATATTTAAAGGTTAAATTTATAATGAAGCCAGAGATATATTTATTAAATATAGTGGATGGGATAGATTTGAAGATAAGGAAAAAATATTCAAGAATATTATATTATATGATTTATGCAGCAAGAATGGTCTACGCAAAATATTGGAAAAATACTCAAATCCCAATATTAGAAGATTGGATAGATAAGTTATATGAATTAGCAATAATGGATAAGTTAACTTTAAAATTACAAAATAAAAGTAATGTTACATTCAATCAAGAATGGGAAATATTGGATGCTATGTGGATAGGGAAATGGGGAGAACATGCCTTGATGGGACTATATGATTAAATTGGTGAGGGGAGAGGAGAAATTAGAGAGAGAAAGAAGGGATATAGGTTTAACAGATATAATAATATTTTATTACACGTAAATATAAGCTAGTTATATAAAGAAGTAGCTAAAAGATAAGGAAGCAGAAGAGGGAAAGGAAAATATGATAAAAGATATACGTTAAGTTAGAGAACAATAAAACAAATCTGAGTAAGGTAACTGCAGTAAGAAGTTTAAAGAAGTTGAAAACAGAAAGCAGGATAAGAAAAAGAAGAGAATGCATCAGTAGCACCCAATGATTTATGAAAAGAAGTCAAGTTAGTTAATTTAAGTTGTAGAGATTTTAGGTAGGATTTATGTTTAGAAGAAAGTAGAGTAGGAATAGACATTGTTGGTATCTGAATTTATTGTCTAGTCAGGTACAAAGATTGGTAGATGTTGGTGTGAGTATTTGTCTATATGTGTATTTGTGTATATGTATGTAAATTAGTTAAATGTTTAGATTTGTTGGTTTGTCATATTAAAATAAATATATTTTAAATAATAAAAAATAAGAAAGTGGAATAATAGCACTATAATAGGGTAGGATGGGAATGGCCTTTGTCTTCTTCTTCTTCTTCTTCTTTTTTTGCTTCCGCTTTGGTGTCTGGGTCAAAGCAACACACTTTGATTTTCTTATGGCTGCCCAAGAATTCCAGAAAATGTTGGGCCATTCTCTTTTGGGATTTCACACTTTTTAAAGGTTGTTTTCACTCTGGCATCCAGGCATTCTCTAAATATACTTGGGTTTTGGTTTTGGTCCCCTGCTGGCTGTAGCGCTAACCATGATTTACACATTTTTAACCTCTACTTTCTCTCCTTTAAGGTGTAATTGAGGTGTGGTATAGTGCTGGTTTCCCACCATGCCACCTTTTCTTCTCTGAACTCAACATCTCCTTTCATATACTCCTCCCCCAGTGTGCACATTTCTCATCTCCCCCATCTATCTAAATTTTTAAAGTTTTTTTTTTATAGTCATAGTGGTAAAGTGATCCAAGGCCTTATCTTATTAGTGCTCAAACTATAAATATTAAATGTGCTAGTGAGGGAACAAGGGTCTGCAGAAAATCTCTCTGGCAAAGATCACATCCCCTTTCAAAACGTCATCAGTGGGGCTGCCTGAAAATACAATGGAAGGAACCAAGGCAATCAATACAGACATGTGACATTCAGTTTGGTCTGTTTCAGAAATTCCTGGGAACCCCCCACATCCTGCAATGAGGATAAAAAAGTAGCGGCTAGAATCAGAATCACAAAGACTCATAGGAAAGGAAGACTGTTGTATAAGGAAAAAAAGCCAATAGGTACAGCTATAACTCTTGCCAAATCCCAAGACCTTTGACCAGTCTGGAAGACACCTGTAGCATTCCCTAGGAGGAGCAATACTAAGAATTTGAGACAGCAGCCCAGTCTCAGCAGGAAATGTTATATATTGGCTTCCCTAGGTTTTTGCAGAAAAAGGTCTCTTTGGAAAGCAACAGTGAAGCTAGATTCCAATATGAACATTGGTGCATTGCAAACACATGTAGAAATGCATGGCCAAGCCCAATCACCAAGGGACTGTATGTTTTTTTAGAGGCCTGGATCTACCATTAGGTAGTGAGATGGCTGGCTCAGTTAGAAGATGTTGTGTGGCAAGGCATGGTGGAAAGATGTTGAAGGATAGGAGTGTGTTCACCACATGGCGTGCTGTGTGCCCTCAAGCCAGCCTTTTGTCCCCAAGTGTGATGGGAGATGCTGACCTCTAGTGTTGATACAAGATTCAGTTGCTGATCTGATCACGTTCTGTATGTGGAATGTGAGAGAAGCCGCATCTTGTTCTTTGCCTCAGGCAGCAAAGTGTCGTGAGTTGACTCTTCCTTTTTCTCAGCTGCTGTGATGTTCATAAACAACAGAAACAAGCAGTCGAAATAACATCTTTTATGTGGAATGCTTAGCATTTAAAATTGTTGTAGTTGTTGTGTACCTTCAAGTTGTTTCCGACTTACAGCAACTCTAAGGCAAACCTATCATGGGTTTTCTGGGGTTGGGAGTATGTGACATGCCCAAAGTCATGCAGTGGGTTTCCATGGCTGAACAGTAAAAGGGCCTTTCCATACTACATAACTATTACAGTATGATTCCACTTTAACTGCCATGGTTCTGTTCTATGGAATCATGGAATTTATAGTTTAGGGAGGGATATTTAGAATTCTCAGCCAGAGAGCTCCAGTACCTCCCAAGACTACAAATCCCAGGAATCCATAGGAGGTAGCCATAGTAGATAAAGTGCAATCATATTGCAATAGTTACATAGTGCCAAAAAAAGGGCCAAAGGAATTGTATGAATTAAAACAGTGGGTTCCCCCGCACTTATTTGCCAGTTCTGTTTGAGGAAAGGTATCATTATCCTGTTCCTCTCTTTTCTGTGTAGTCCGGTTCAATTTAAATCACATGAACACGCACAATCAACATTAGAGATTTGAGTTATAGATTGGAGAACACTGTTAATGATGTCATCTCCCTATCTTCCTAAGCATGAATTAAATTAGGAAGAGTTAATTTAACAGAGAGCCTAGGTGCGACTGCTGTTTGGGTATTGCACTGCTGTCGATATGATGATCTGATTATTTTGTTATTTTGCCTTGTTAATGATATTGTCAGTTGTTAGCTCTGCAGAAGATCTAATCCAGGATTGTATTGTCATTTATACATGAATAAACCTAAAGATCCCTAAGAATGTCTCAGGATGCTCTCCAAATCACATTGTTCATCAGGAAACAAAAACCATTCTAACTGTTGGAAATTCAAGATATCATTATTCATGTTTAAGTCAGACTTACTGGAGCCTTCCATATTTCCTATCAGTTTGGCTTTGTTCTGTTTTCTTTATTACCAAAATGGAAAGAAAGAACAATATCTGACTGAAATAAATTGGATAATGCAGAGGGAAAACAGGTGTCTCTTGGAAAAGTTCAGGCCTGCTGCCTATGCTAACTATATTCTCTCAAAGCTGATGTCTGACAATTCTGTGTCATCCCTCTCTGGGCCCCACAGGAGACGCTGTTGATTGCTCCTCCTGGAAATACTTGCAGGGTCTCTTTGCTTGCAGTGGGCCCATATTTAAAGTGTGAATTCTTTCCTTGCAATGGAATGCAATTTTATACTGTCATTGTTCCACTGCTAAGTTGTGAAGCAGCAGCATCTAAGCAGCATATTTAATTTTTTTTCTTGAAAGGTCTGAAAGAAAAAGAAGCTTCTCTAATCCTGGCATCTGTTGCAGAATTATTTTTTCAAATGAGTCAATTAGTGTTCTATCATTCAACCCCTCCCAGCCTTCTAATTTTTTTTTAAATCTCTTGTAGATTGGCAAAGATAACAGAGGCAAAATGTATTCCTTAGGAATCTAGTAAACCCTAGAGCTGCCAAATATTTTCTATCAGAGCCCCGTATCTTTAATAACTTCCTCACCTTGAGCCCCAGTATCTTTAATAGCTTCCTCACTTCAAATACTAAATCTTTTTCCAGCGATATAGAGCTGCAGTGATAAGAAAGGTTCACATTACCCAAGTTTTGCTTGCTGTGCAAGCACTTCAAGGACACCAAAGGTCCTTGACAAAAGTTGGCAACTCTAGTCAAACTGTAGTAAAACTGTAGTAAAACATGTCGTTTCTTCAAGTTTGGGGCTTCTTCAAGTTTTGAGTCTACTCATCAAATGGCACTGAAGACAGCAAAACACACAACAGGTTTCCTGTTCTCCTGCCTACTTGTGCCACTTGGTGTGGAGTCCTTTCACAGGAAGGTGACCTCAAATTTCAAGAAACCCTGAATGATCTCATACCTACTCTTCCCTTAGAGTGCTTCTTACATGTCCAGTGATGGTGCCAAAGCAAGAACTGGCAGCAAGATGCTTTGGGAATGGGGTATTGTATATTGGTTTTCAAATGTAAATCTGAAAAACAGGCAAAATGGGGCCTACGGTACATTGAAAACAAGATATTGCCTGTCATCAGTAGTGACATTGTGTACTGTGGTGAGCCAGCTCCCAGCTTCTCTCAATTTTGTGTGTGTGGTGTGTATTTTTCTATTCTGAGTTGGAAGTCTAGGGGCTTTGTAGAATAGCTTTGATTGCTGCACTGCTGGACAGCTCTACGCACAATCAGGACAGCATATGTACATCTTTTGCATCTTTGCTTGGAAATAAATTTCATTCTGTTTAATGGGTTTACTTGTAGACAGGCATGTATGCGTACATCACAACACACTCCTTTACAACTGCTAATGTGAAAGCAGCTAGGGAAGACGGAGGCCTCTTTCTCTCCTCCAATCTTTGTGGAAACGCTGCAGACTTTTCTATGGTGATGACCTTTTCACCCTCAAATCTGTCGCTTTGGTTTTGAAGCTGTCTATCCTCGGTTTGCTTCATGCCTTGGAATCCACTTGGAAACAAACCTGCTTTCAGCAAACTGTGGCTGAGGCCCTTTTCAGCAGCTGCAGAGGGAGCCCCCCTGACGGACCCCTATGATGTCAGGTGGAATCGTGCAGGCGGCTGGCAACTAAGAGGAGAGGAATCCCACACCGCTCTTAGACAGCAGGACTTGCTGGTGCCACTGCCCTGTGAGAAGCTGCACAGTGCTTCTCGGTTCCCTTCTTGCCTCCAGAGCAGCAGAGCCTCCTGGAGGGTCTCCCTTCCAACTGCCCACATGAGGACCCAGCAATGCTCCAGCTGCGAGTCTGGGGGTGCACACAGCGGAGAGAACTGCAGTAGCAGTGGCAGTTCTGGGCTCTCCCCAGGATCGGATTCGGATAGCAGCGGTGTGGTGTGCGGTGGTGGCGGAGGTGGCATGAGAGGGGTCCTTTCTAGGTACTGGAGCCTGGAGAGTCTTCATTCAGCTTCTGGTAAGGAAAACTAAAATTGCTCCTTTGTGATCTTGCACTGACCTTGGGAGAGCAAACTGGAAGGGAATGGAACATTTTGATAAACTGGGGATGGGTAGGAAGGTCTACTCAGGATGGCTGCATGAACCTTTATACCTTTGCGCCTTGGGGCTTGGCATCATGCCTAAGGCTATAGCTGGAGCAAACATAGTAGATCATCACACTTCTGGAATCAAAGTTCAGAAGCAAAGATTTAAAGGCTTTGAAAATACTCATCTTTCCCTCTTTGCCTCATAGTATGCCCATGCATCTCCTTCATTGTGAAAATGCCCTGTGCCTTTTTTGGAATTAAGATTAACATTACAACATTTTGTAGCCTGATTTGTAGACCTTTTGTCTTGTTTAAAGGACTGATCCTGCTAAATCTCTCCCCCCCCCCCCCGCAACATACACACTCAGACACTTCCATCTCAATCCTGCCTGCATTCACCATTCAAATAATGTGATACACACTGGGAGATAAGATCTGTGAACATAATATATTAGGAAGATTTCTTCCAAAACTGTCTCATTTTATTATTGATTGCTGGACATTCCTTATCATGAGCTTTGGATGACCAAAAAGCTTCCCATATAGGTTTATACTGTTTTATCTGGCTACATTGTCTACTGGTCTGTAGGTGAGGTAAAACATTCTCCTTTTGGCTAGTTTTGGCATGGGCCTCCAAACATAATGGAAGGTATTAATTTCCCAGTGAATTTGCTGTGTGAGCTCAACCTGGGTGGGGTAGAGTGACTAGCTGATACAACTTGGGAGCCTTGTGAAAGTATCGCCTACTGTTCCTGGAAACCTTCTGTTGCTATCTGCAAGTATTCCAGCTGGAATGATAATGAATCTGCTATAATAAGTAGTAAAGATGAACTATCCTTAGGGCTCTCAATGGACCACACAGAACAGCACCACTCTGTGGGAAGGATGCATGATTCATAAGAGGTGCAGATGCTAGACATGGAAAAAGAGTAGTTTGTGGTAGATTTTTGTTCAGAGGCTTTCTGAGTGAGAAACATCGTTCATTTCCCTATGTTTTCTTTTTCCCTTTTTGGCACTTCCATTTTCTTTCCTGGTTTTCTACCCTCCTTCTTCCCTCCCCAGCAGTCAGTTAGCATCCCAAGATTACTAAGCATGCTCAGTCCTTTGGGAGTAGTTGTTGGGGTTTTGGGAACCCTCACCCTACAAACATAATGAAAGTCTTTGCCTGACCTCACCTGTTTGAATAGTAATTTCCCATACCCCATCCCATGAAAGCTGCTTAGCTTCCCACTGTAGTAGCGTCCTGCTGTGGTATTTTCCCACTGGGCGTCTAGCTGCACATTGGTTTGATGTTAATTCCCCCACCTTATCCCATGGCATGTGCTTAGCATCTCATTACTGCTAGTCCTGTCATGTTACCCATGTTTGTCAAGAGGGAAAACTTGAGGCATTTTAGGGTTAGGGTTACAACAGAGTGGTAGCCAGGCTTGGTGAACTTTGACAGAGGGTTGACTGATGTTTGTTTTGAAAAGCCAAAGGCTTCTTGGTGGATCTGTGCTCCAGTCTTTCTTCCGTGTGGCAAACAGACAGCAATTAAACCTCAAAGTCTCCTAGAAGATAGAAGAACGATAACTCCATGTTTATAATATCTGAAATAGTATTACTTGGTTTGCTGGCAAGCCTCAGAGGCTTAGAAGAACCTGGTATTGTACTTGAATACAGAGAAAAAGGAAAAAAAATGAAACTGTTCACCTGTGGCTTTAAATCTCTTTTATGAAACTTTGTCAGTACCTGTATTCTTCCTCTGAATAGGAAACTACTGAAGAAAAAATTGCATTTTCACTGTTGCTTTTGGTTTTGTTGGGAGAAATGTATAAACATACAAAAGTGATTTTAACAAATAATCATACATTATTATTGTTGTTGTTTGATTTATATTCTGCCCTTATTCATAATTAAAATCATGAATTACAAATTAAAATGATAATTTACAGATATCTAAAATCATGAATTACAAATGCTTGATAATGCACAATAAAAGTAATCCGGACAAACAGCAAAAAACAAAGCTCTTGCTTCCTCCCTGAAAGCCTGTACAAATAAAGATATTTTCATCTAGTATCTGAATGATAAGAGCGTGGGGGAGGGGCAATTCAGTTTCTAATGGAAAGAAGTTCTACACCCAGAGTGACACCACTGAGAAGACCCTGCCAGGTGTGGTAGCCCCAGAAGCCATGTTACCTTGGGACATTGCAAGTATATTCTCCATGCCTGATCTTTAAAGATAAGATATTGAGTTTACTGAAATTGGACATATAAAAAAAGTTTGCTTTGAAGTTGTCAAAGCCAGGAAATGTTTGAAATATCATAAATCAATACACTTTAAATTGCTTTCATTAATAACATTATGAAGATTGACTGCTATGAAACAAATTCACCTTATGATTTTAAGGCACACATTTGTAATGTGCATGGTCATGTATGAACACTTAAGATTATGCATCTGTAAACTAATTAACCATAGATACACAGACCTGTGCAACTCTAGATCTGGAGTCAGTTGAATTCTTCTGGAATCTACTCTGCTAGAATCCACTCAGCAGAAAAGATGAGTTTTGATTAGCCCAAAGATTGAAAAGAGCCAATGGTGTGATTCAGCAACAAATAATAAAAATGGAGTTCTTTGACATATTAAGAATGTCTCATTCACATTGCTTTGGTGAGACATCATTTTAAAAAGTTATATTCATCTTAGTAAACTGTGTTCAAGAAGAATGAATTTAGCTTGTAATACTTATAAAGAAGAATGCTAGACAAGTTGGGAGTTATATCTTAATTATCAAGAATAAGGTGAAAAGAGAGTGAATTCTTCACTGTTAGTGCAAGCTATCCCATCACCTGAGGTGGGAAGACATCTGCTGCCCTCCTTCAATGCTGCTACTTTTCTTCTATCTATTCCATAGCCTATGTAGCTTTTTTAAAGAATAAAATGTATTCCATCTACAAGTATGTGGAGTCTAGTTTCCTTCTCCTTTGCTGATTCTGAGCACCTCTGCCATCTTGTGCCAATGAAGTAGCAGCAGAGGACCTTCCTGGTAGTAGGAATACCATGATTCACCAGCTCTTCCTACTTCACAATCTGAGACAGTGGATTTATTCGCTTCATTGAAGAGCTAGCCTATTCATTCAGTGGAATAACACAATAAGATTATTCGAACAGAAAAAGGTTGTTGTTGCTATAAGAGGTATTAGCCTGCAAATTAGTCCCTAAAGAATCTAGAAGAAAACCCAGAAGTTAGAGAGATATAGAGTAGCACAATTTTGAAGAACATGAAGAGTATCATAATGTAGGATGATTGATACTAGATTAAATCAAACCAAAGGCCTACCAACCTAGTTTCTGTTTCTAAAGTGTTTCCATTTCTTCTGTTGCACGTAAGCCCACAAACAGGTCATGAGTGCAATAACACTCTCATACTGATGTTGGTATTGTTATGTTTCATAACAACTGGGAAAACGTACTGTTTCTTATTATGATTTGTAGTCATTAATAGTTTTATCCTTAATGAATCTGACTATTCCTTTTTCAAAGCTGTCTAAGTTGATGGCTATTGCTCCATCTTTTGATAACAGTTTCCAAAGTTTATGTGCTGTTTTTTTTTAATGTGCCCTAAATCTCCCATTATTCAGCTACCCAGGTTCTTTTATCATGAGAGAGGGAGAAAATGTTCCCCCTAACAATTTTCTCCACACTGTAAGAAATTTTAAACACTTTTATCATGCCTGCTTTTATTGCTCCGATTTATTACAAGTTCCAGTTGTAGTTGTTGTTGGGTACCTTCCCCACAAGCCATGGAACTCTTGTTGTGTGCCTTCAAGTCATTTCTGACTCATGGGGGCCCTAGGGCAGCTCTATTATGGGGTTTTCTTGGCAAGATTTGGTCAGAAGTGCTTTGCCTTTTCTTTCCTCTGAGGCTGAGAGAGTGTGATTTGCCCAAGGTCACCCAGTGGGTTTCCATCGCCAAGCAGGAAGTCAGACCTTGGTCTCCAAGGTCCTATTCCAACATCCCAAACCACCATACCACACAGGCTCTTGTCTTACAAGCTAAAAACACTGTGACTTTATAGAGTTGTTCTGACCCTTTATTATCTTCCTTCCCCATGTGTGTGTTTATTGCCTTCTATATCTTGGCTCAGTGTTTGGTTAACTGGAATACTCACTTTGTTGACATGTGGGTTCTGCAGTTCTTTCTTCAAAACACCATGAAGATTCAGGTTCATCTGACAGCTTGGAATTACTTTTCCCCCTTAGTCTTTCAGGATGGATAAGGCAGTCTGGTAGCTGCACTCCACAAAAGAAACATTTTCAAACTTCAGTTCACATGTAGCATTAGCAGATGAAGAATGCCTTGAAAGTTGGATTTGATTGTTAGATGTGGTCACTTCTGGTCCTCCTCTGATCCTATGAAAATCTGCATGAATCAAATAGCCTGAACGAACCAAATAGTGAGCCTCTTTCCAAAATCAGAAGGGACTGGGGATGTTCCAGCATTCAAAAAAGATTAGAAGTCACTCATAGAGAACTATGTATTTGGGTTCCTTTCAAGGAATACAGTGTACAAAAAGGTTTGATCATCTCAAGTAGTTAGGTTCCATTTGGAAGGCTACATTTTTGTTTTGGAAAACTGATAGCAAATGGTTAGCATTCTTCTTGTTTAGCTTGCGAGGTGTTTTTTCTTTCAATTATTATTTTTTTTTTTTGGGTCAAGAGATTTACCTAGGGACGGCTGATGTGTGTAGCATTGTTCATGGACTGTAGTGCGTGATTTAATTGACCTTGTGCTTTTGGGGTCATGTCTTCAGAGGAAACTGGAAGAAAAACCCAACAGGGAAAAGATAAAAGATGCATTCAGCACTTCTTCAATGATAAAACTAAACCAGCAGGTACTCCAGCTGTATACCACTGCCACACATTGTATTTCATGCTTGACTTGAGATTTTGTGTGTTGGAAGGGATTCATCATTTCCATCGTCACAAATTACTCTGATGAATTTCTTAATCTCCTTTTTTCCATGCATTTTTGTTTGCACCCCCAGGTGAAAAAGCTCACAATAATTTTCTAGATCATTAAAGGGTGTTATTAATTCCTGATCTCTCTTTAAAATAACCAGGTTCTTTCTACAGTAGTAAACTAGCTTTGATCTCTACATGCAACAGATTATATCAAAGTGCATTGGCTCGTCAGATAAACACAGAGCCATCAGTCCTGAAACTGAATGAAATTAAAGAGCCAGATATTTTATTATGGGCATATCTACTCACTGGCATTTGAAAGCAGAAGGGTAATGCTGCAGAAATAGTTGCATGATGGAAATGCTGCATATGTATATGTACCACCACCCCTTGTTATTGCTTAAGAGTTTTTCTTTAAGTGGTGTAGCACTAAAACGGGATGAGAACAGGGAAAACACCATTCCTTAATTTACTTCCTCCAAAGAAACTTCTTTCCAGTGCACCCGCTATCTGATTATGACATGTTGAGCTGGGTCACATGCTGTTAAATCATGGTTTTGTGCTACTTACATTAGCTGAAACAAGCCCTAGCAGAGCGACAGGCTCACACATTCATTTTTCCTCTACTCTTCCCTCATGCCCAGAGAAATATCTTTCCTTGTGTCATACATAAGAACCAGAGACTGTGGTTAGTCTCTAAACAAACAAATTGTAGTTTCTAAAACTTCATTGTTTAATTAATGAGAGATTGAAAAAAAACTATTTATGACAGTGAATAATATCACGTGCCTGCATCATATAAAAAAGAAAAATGCTATTGAAGTCCTTAGCAGGGAGAAAAAGGAAGGTGTGAGCCCAAGTCTTCTTTCTATTCAGTTCATTCCATCTCAGACATGTAGTGCTAAACTGTGGTTTGGTGTTACATATGGCCCCTCAGTGTCTGAATTGCATGGGTTGATCTGGGATGACAGCCTAACCACAGGTTCTAGAATACAGGCTATGCAGTCAAATCTGCCTATATGATTCTAGTGAGGGATGTTTTCATCTGCTTTGGAAATTGGAAGCCAGTTGTTCAGGCTGCAAAGGAAAAGACCAGGAACCAGTGTGGCAGCAGCATATAGAGATGTATACTGCAAGTTTTGGAAGTGCATCAAAATCCACCTCTGAATTATTGTGCTGTTTCTGTAGAAAGATGTCCTGCTGGTGCTTTCTCAGATCCAGTATGGACATTATAGGCGATGCACACCTGTTGCTGCTGTAGATGCTTATCTGCTTTCTACACCATGTGAAGCTTTCCCACCTTTCCTGTGCTTCACCCTTGGGTTGGGGGGCAGTGCAAAACTATGCTATTATGCCATGCTTCTTCTTTGCTTGGAATGTACTTGGGATGGGTGGGAAAGAGAGATGAGGGTTGGTGTTAACAATGCATTTCCCTAACATTGTGTTGAGCCTCACCACACTGTGGCAGTGTGTTAGCTCACAGACACCTGCAGCATATCAAAACACTGGCTGTAAAATCAGCCACTGGCTTGTAGCTGACCTAAATGCCAATTTGGGTCAGTTGGTGCCTTTGCAAGGGCCCTAAATTGCAGAAACCTCAAGACAGTATAACCAGGTAGGGTTGAGAAGCAGATGCTAGTGAAACAGAGTAGCACAAATTGACCTAATGAGAAAGCACTAACCAACAGGTTTACCTCAGATTCTTTAAGAGTTGTTGCCACAGATACACTATACAACCAGCTTCAGCCTTTAAATGACCATTCCCAGGCACTGACTGAGAAACATTATTTCTGGAAGGGACAGTACCATATTTGCTGGCATATAAGACACACCCGTGTATAAGATGCACTTCATTTATACACTGGCGAATATTATCTGTCAGCATATAAGACACACCAGCATATAAGACACACCCCATTTTCAAACAGCATTTTTTTGGGGCAAAAGTGAGTGTTATACACCAGCAAGTACAGTAAGTGAGAAAATGGCAAAATGCAGTTCCGTGTTTCATTGTTTCTCTTTATATCCCTAATTATATTGAATCCTATAATTATGAACATTACAGTTCCTTAGTGTCTGGGGACTAATTCTCCTTTTTGTGCTAACTTCCTGCCAATCTTGGTTTATTTTTTTCCTCTTCATGTCAACATATCGTTTCTACCAATCTCTGTTTCACTAGCACTTTGCTGAATCTACTTTCCTGTATCTGTGGTGTCCCTACACATCTATTCACAGTCTTTTTGTAGGCTGTATCAAGTTCAAATGATGTAAAGCCTGACATACATTATAAGCAGCTTCTGTCATCATATTTGTGGAGTACTGACAATAGTCCATGACAAGTGCTCATACTATCATACTTGTATTTGTGTTGTCTTAGAGACATACTTGCCAAACTATCATATTTGTACTTATGCTGTTTTCTGGAGACGTTCTTTTCCTTTGACAGAAGAGCTCCTATAGGTTACTCTAGCCCAACAGACAGGAAAGTTTTGTGAGTTTCTACTCTCTGGTCAGGCTCATGTGTATATTTAACTTTGTGAGAATGAGTCCCTGTTGTCCATTGTGTTGGGAAAGATGAGACTTGGTGTCCAACACCTCTCTCTCTCTCTCTGTGTATGTGCTTTCAAGTTGCTTGTCGACTTATGACAACCCCATGAATTTTGTAGGTTTTTCTTGAGCAAGGAATACTCAGAGGCAGTTTTGCTAATTCCTTCCTCTGAAATATAGCCTACAGCACCTGGTATTCATTGGCAATCTCCCATCCAAGTACTAACCAGGGCTGACCCTGCTTAGCTTCCAGGATCAGATAGGATCTGGTACTTTTCAAGTATTTAGGCCCTCTTCCACCCAACTTGGAGAAGGCTATATGGTGTCCCACATTGCAATAATAATCTTCCTTACTGTGGCCAGAGATTCAGTTTGCTAAGAAAAAGTGTCGTATGCCTCACTTACATTTTGAAAGTGATAACATCCTCATTTGGCAGCTCTTATGAAAAGATCTGCCAACTGTGCATCCCTGTGGAAGTCTTTCATCTTCCTAGTATCATCCCAAATGCCCTAGCAACTTGCAAGCAGTTTTCATTCAGACAATTACATTCATTTGTTGTATTTGATTTTTGAGTGACATTTGAAGCTGTTCCCAAGAAATTTGATCCTAACATAAAGTATGATTCTTAACACCCCATATAAGGAATTGTACAAATGCATCACAGAGCAACAGCCTTTCCATCACCTAGTCTATCTAACCATGTGCCACACCACCAAAAACGCACGTCTCAACCTGACTCAAACCAGTGCCTAACACAGGACTAGATGGGGAACCTATTTTCCTCACTATTCACAGCACGCAACACAAAGAAAACTGCCATAATCGTATTTAACACAGCTGCTCATTGTTCCTCTTCTGAACACTACTGAAGTAATTTGTCACAATCTAAACCATATCAAAGGGCATTTTTATGTGTAAATTCCTAGAGAATCCAATCTTACACAGTAGCTTTCTTCAACAATAGTTTTTGTTGTCATTGAGTATAAAGGAAACAAGAGGAGTACTCTTTTTTGGCCCGCTTGATAAACCCTTCCCCAGAGAGAATCTGGGAGAGCATTCTGGTACGTGCTGCCCACAGATTTGCAAACGCACAGGAGTAGCAGGGTCACTGATTTATTTTGTTTGCTTTCCTTTCTGTAGCTTGTGCACATTTTAGAAACAGGTTCTCATCACATTCATCCAAATGTTACCACTGAAAACAGGGGGGCAGGGGATATTAAATGTAAGTAATGGTTATTTGAGTGTTGGACTAGTGGTTTGATTATTTAGAGTAGTACTCTGGGAGACCGGGGTTTGAATCCCCACTTACCCATAGAAACCCACTCGGTGGCCTTGGGCAAATCACACTCTCTTAACATCAGAGGAAGGGAAAGGCAAACCCCGCTCTGAACAAATCTTGCCAAAAAAACCTCATGATAGGTTTGCCTTAGGGTTGCCATAAGTCAGAAATGACATGAAAGCACACAACAACAAAGTGATATTTATTGTACTAGCCATAGTTGATGAGAATTTCATAATTTTTAATAAAGATTCTAATGTTACAAGAGATACATAAGTGTAAGAGAGTCAGGTCCAAGAATTAAGGGCACATAAAAATAAAACAAATTTGAAATATTCAATGAATAAATTAGTTCAGTATCCACAAAAAATCATGATCCTAAAAGCTTTGGTATTCATAATCTGATTTTGCCAGCAGGCACATCAATGCATGTCAGATGTTTGATGTGTTGGTGGGGGGGCAGGTATTCATCTGTTAACCGAAAGGAAAAAAGGAGATGTTAGTTTTATATATAGTAGCAATGTGAGGCATTGTGACCAGTGCACAAGATAGCCACTTTGTTATAGCCTATTAGAATAGTGTACATTCCAATCAAAAAGGTAGCAGGTCCTCAAGTGAGGAGTGAAAGAACTACTTGAAATCATGGAATACGAATATGATTCACTGATATAAACATATTAACTGATTAAAAAACAAGTAATGCATTCGCATAAGCTATGATGTAGTTTATTGAAATCTGTTTTAGTGTGCTGTCCAATCCTGTCTCTGCTAACAAGTAAGCAGAACCACAAACCACTATATGAACCCACAGTTTGTTACTGGCTTACAAAATCCGACTTGTTTGAGCCATAGCTTGTCATGATATCAACCTGCAACCATGACTTGTTTCATGATTTGTTTTCTCAGATGTCTGCCCAGAAATAGGAGCTGACAAAAGGGACAGGAGAAAAATAAACCAAAAATGGGGAAGAGAAGCCACAGTTTACTTGGTTGTCTACTGTCATATTCATAGCTTAATCACAAATCATAGTTAACATAAACCATGGCTTGCTGTGGCACATGAACACACCCATTATATGAAAATAAGGAATTATTTCCTTGAACCATGACAGGTAGTGTGCCAAAAACGTCATAGTTATTTACCTTTTGAGGCAGAAATGCTAAGTATGTTAATTACATAAATGAATAAAGAAATGCTGGGATTATTTTCACTTGGAAGAATGGAGCTAATTGAAGTGAAGGTTTAGCGGAATTTTAATGGAATGTATATGTAGTTCTTCAATATGGCAATGGAATTCCCATTGCTGAAAATGAATTAAATTCCCCCATGGTGTTAATGTCAAGGATTAAACTAGGTAATCATGTGGAGATGTTCATGTCAAAATTGAGCACAATGTTTGATAATGTTTTATGAATAGATAGCAATATGACTTCTTTTGCTACCTGAACCCAACCTTCTTGTCTGTCTTTCCTATTTATCTCTACCTTCTCATTCTCCACTGAAGTTTTTATGCATCTATATTTGGAACATGTTAGTCTGTTGTCATAGAAATGATTGCATTGACATAGTTACATCAATATGGCTTGATGTTGTGGTGAGGGGTTAGAATGATATAGAGAAGTTTGCTCCCTTCTCTAATAATTAAGCAGTCATATTTCTGCATGACATTTCCATTAGGAAGCATGCAGAGGTCTAACTGATTTTGACCTTGAGTTCCAAATGTGTTGAAAATATTCAGACTTAGAGAGAGCACTGCATAACTGGGGCTGTTATCCATTGTTGTCATCTTTCTTCCTTTGCAAGATCTTTTGTCTATGCTAACACAAAGTGGTTGCAACTTAGCTTTTGATGATCTGCTGTCAGCTTAGGTCAGTCACGCTGTACCATGTGGCACAGTGGCGAAATAAGTTCAAGGAAGGTCACGTACCCATCATACCTAATTTTCTTGCAGTCTTATATTAACTTAAGAAGTAGCCATTAGTAGATAAAATAAACAGTCTAGGATGCCCCTAAACTGTTAGTGGTCTGTAAAAATGGACATGGATGAATCTGAACCATATGGTAGAAATTTCAAGCAGCAAGTTTGTAAGTCCAAGCTCCATATACTCAGTCATGACAAACAGACAAAACCAATTCACTGAGTTTCTCCAGGCTTCAAGAGTTCATGGTCTTGAAGGCCAACGTAGCAAACTATGGCCATTTCCACACTACACTATTATAATGCTATTATTCCACTTTCAACATCCTGTGGAATTTTGGGGCTTGTAGTTTACTGAGGCCAAAGAGCTCTCTGGCCTGAGAATTCTAAATGCCCCTCCCTAAACTGCAAACCCCAGGATTCCATAGGATGTTAAAAGTGGAATAATAGCACTGTAACAGTGTAGTGTGGAAATGGCTTATGAGTGAAGCACAATCATGGATTCTGTTATTAAAGCATAAAACACAGAAAGGTGGAACCATGTGCATAGGCCTTACCCTTAGCCATAGTGTGGACAGCAGACAGCAGAATTAGTTAGTTCACTTGTTATTATTGTAATTTTACTGACTGGAATTGTTCAGAGGTACTTATCAAATTTTCTGCCTCAGGTTCAAAATAATGTGACTAATCTGAGATGCTATGAATTTGGACTTCATTTTCTGCTCTCTCAGTTAGCAAATGTCTTGAGCTAGGTTTGGCTTGCATAGTCTGTGTATATACTTTATCACACCGTCTAGAACAGGAGTGGGCAAAGAGTGGCCCAAAGCTATTTTTGTAGCCTCTATCTCCCCTGAGCTACCCTTTTTGTGAAAAAAAAAAGGTTGAGCTGCCTCTCCTGCTAGCTTCCAGGAGCAGTGTCTCACCTTTTAAATAAGTTGCAGCCTGTTACCACAGCTCTGTTTAATATTGAAAAATAAAAATAGTTAACATTAACATTTTAAATTTTCACCACTTCAGGGTTTCCTTTTCATTTTTTAGCATTTCTTTCGGTCTCCAGAGGTTCCCAGGGGCAAAAGATAGAGAGAGAGAGATCAGTAGCCTTCATCGTGGAAGGGATAGATCTCCTAAATATAGCATGATGTCAACTTCTTGCCTATGTATTTAGGGAACTTGAATGGATGCAGACATGTAAGAAACTCGAGATTTTTTGAATTTGGTGGCACACTGATCTTCCTAATGTCTCAAGGCAACAGAGAAAAGCCCCACTTCAAAGACCCTATAATTTTATTTTTAAAATAAAAATTGGAGACAATATGAATAATTTTACTCATTCATCAGAGATCAGATGTTGTATGTTTTTGACTTATGACTACCCAAGACAAACCAATCACAGAGTTTTCTGTGACTGAGAGTGTGTGAAGTGCCCAGGGTCATCCAGTGGATTTCCAATGGCTAAGTAGAGAATCAAACGCTGGTCTTTAGGGGCATAATACAATGCTCAAACCACTACACAATGCTGGCTCTCAAAGATCAGTTTTAATAGTTAAGCATCTGAAGCATTTAGATGGGAAAGAGTAGAGATCCATGGCTCCTGGGAACCAGGAGAGAAATCTATAGCTTTTAAAAGCACGTTGCAGATTGTAAAATGAAAAACAAGGCACTGAGAGAAACAAGCAGTGGGAGAGATTTTTATTTTACATAACAAAAGAAACATAAGTTACATTCACATGTCACTGCTTGTGACTCCGTGACTGTCCAGCGTTTAATGGTACAACCTGACAAGAAAGTTCAGAAGCAAAGAGGATTCCCAGTAGAAGACTGTTTGCTAAATTTGGTAAATGAATCTCAACAGGTGGTCTTTGTTCTTCTGGAAGCATCTGCAGGAAGCGTTGGAGCATTTTGTTTATTTGTAGCTTTTGTCTGTGATGTCATGGAGATTTCATGATGTTTCATATTTTGACCACGAAAAGATAGTCTTTTCCCTGCTATGGAGGTGCAATAAAAGACTTATGCCATGTCAGTAAATATTCGTTTCTGAGTCTTTCTGTCGACCATCACCTTGTGAACCATTCTGTGACAAGAAACAAGAACAGTTCTACTGGAAACCTGGGGGAAGGGAAACTGAAGATGACTATTTGGAGAATTTGTAGTTTTTCTCCCTGGAGAGAGGCTTCGTCTCACTCAGTGTCTTTTCTTCTTAAGAACTGCATAGGAATTAAACTTCCATTCACTGCCTGTTGCCATCCCATCAATGATCAGTACTAGTACTGTACTTTCACCTACTTTGCAGAGCCATTAGTGTCTTTATGACACCAGTAGCCATTACAAGTGAAAGCCAATGTAGTGATGGGAGTTAGCGTTGTGTAGTACTTTTACTGTTGGAGGAGGATTCTGAGAGACCAGAGTTCAAATCCCTGTTTGGCGATGGAAACCCACTGGATGGTTTTGGAGAAGTGGCATTCTCAAGCCTCAGAGGAAAGCAATGGCAAACCCCCTGTAACAAAAACTTGCTGAGAAAACCCTGTGATAAGTTTACTTTAGGATTGACATAAGGAAGGTACACAAGAATAATAAAGCCCAACAATCCCTGTCATTATCTCTGTATAACAATTCATTTTTAATTAATGAATTTTTACCTTAACAATGCTGGATATAGAACAACATTCAATAGAATTTCTGCTTTTGGACATTCACCCACATCCTCATAAAACATGTTTAAGAACTGTAAAACTGTAAAACATGTTTAAGAACTGTAGCTATGTGCTCTTTTCTCCCCTGTCCTCACTATACTGTGCGCCAACTTCTGTAAAGATACCCTGACATGCGTAAGGCCAGACTTTCCCACTATATCCAAACTGGGATACTCAATCTAAATGCTAGTTAACAAAACCAGGGCTGAGATGCTGCATCACTGGCAGTAGCTATGGTGATGGAACACCACTGTTGTAGCTACCTCTGCCAATGCCACCCCCCAATGTACCTGTTAAGTCAGGCAGTGCCTCAGTTAAAGGATTTCTAAAGTGCTCAAGGCTGGAGCACTGGGAAATGATTGCAACACTTTTCCAGTCACAGGGCACATTGAGATGGATACCTTGAGGGACCCCTCATTGTCCTGCCATAGCTGCTTGTCTCAGTGTGCCCTGTGAGTGAAAGAGCACTACAGGTGTCATTTTCCAGTGGTCCAACTTGCAGTGCCTCAGAAATTGTTTGGCTGAGGCACTGCCTTGCTTAAAAGGTAGGTTTTTTGTAGTCATGTTCAGTCATTAATGACTGTAAACCTGCATCCCCAAAGTTACAAGATTGTAAAGATTGTGACTGAGTTCTGGGGGTATGGCTATCTGGAGTGCCAGACCAGCCAGGCAACCAGAATAGCTCCTCAGGAGAGAAACCCAGCCTGGTAGTGTGTAGGAGTTGCTGGTGGCTGAGAGGAAAAGACATATAAAGGCAAAACACTGATTGTCATTTGGCAGTCCTCCAGTGAGATTTTTAGCCAGAGAGAGCTGTGGAGTAAAGTCCCTCAGTCAGCCAGGGAGGGTAACTGTGTGGGAAGGGTTTAATTCTCAGGGGAAGCCTAGAGAGAGGCAGAAGAGTAATTAAACCATTATACTATCTTGCCAGAAAGTGTGACCTAGAGGGGTGTGTGGGAGAGCCTTTGGTGAGAGTGTAGCCAAAGGACTGTTTATGATATTTGTGCTTATATAAGAATTTAAAGATGTAAAGACACTTTCTGAAAGTATACTGAAGAATTGTGTTAATTTTGACCTGCATATGAACTCCAATACTTTGTTCTGTATGTTATCTTAATAAATATCACAATTTATTTTTATAAATACTGACTTAACTGAGTTGCATACAGTATTTAAAGACATAACAGAAAACACTACCATAGAACCATTCAGAGGTTCTAACTGAACCTTAAAAACCCTCACTGTTTTACGCAAAGGTGGTGTTATAAGGGGGAAGGCAGAGCTGTGTGGAAAAGACAGGGTGCCTTATCAGATTGGGGAACTGCCATGCCAATCTGGGATAGAAAGAAGTAAGGGCCTGTCACACCAGCTTACAGTCTTGTACATATTGAAGAAGACACCAGCCCTTCTTAATAAGCCAGGACTAATAATACTCTGGTTCACAAAAATATTTAATGTTTTATGCTAGGACACATCAGAAAGAAACAGAAGTGAGGGAAAAGCACTTATCCATGGTGCACATCCATATATTTATAAGCCGGTGCCATTGCCTAGAAAAACAACTGAATGACAGCAAAGGACTTGGGAAAACTGGGGCACATTTTTCCTTGGTTCAGAGCAAACAAAATGCAGAAACAAGCCCTTCCCCATTAATTCCAACCATCTAGAGCAGCTAGTGGATCCATTGCCTTGCAGGCAGAGAACCTATTTTCCAGCTTAGTGCTGCTTCTCCTGCAGCTGGGAGCTTGGCCAGTGCCCGACCTCTGAAACGGTGGGTTCTTACACTGGGAGAGCAGCCATACCACTTGAGGCAGCTGCAGAGGGAGCAGTGGCAGAACATCTGCTCCCTCCACAGGAAGCTTTCCTTTGGAAATAGCCTATTAATTTGCATAGACTGCGACATGTCAGCTTCTTAGCTTCCATACTGACAAAACTCTAAAAAGAGCCACACTGTTTATAAAGGACAACGAAAGCTTGCTATTAATTGTGATTACATCTGCTAATAAGGCATCTGTTCTTATCAAGTGGTATTCTCATTTATATCTACATATTCAGAAAATCTGTAGGAAAGCGCATCCAAAGAAGTTGCCAGTATTAACCAGTTTGTTGTCGTTATTGTTTGTCATGTAACTTCAAGTTGATTCCAACTTAAGGGGACCCTGTCCTAGAGCTTTCTTGACAAGATTTACTATGCCATTGCCTTCCTCTTAGGATGAGAGAGTGTGCCTTGTCCAAGGACACCAGCTGAGTTTGTACCTCTGAGCAACGATTTGAACCGTGGTCTCCTGGAGTCATAGGCCATTTCTGCACTGGACCGTTATAGCGCTATTATTCCACTTTCAACATCCTATGGAATCCTGGGGTTTGCAGTTTCAGGAGGGGCTGTCCTCCAGGCTAGTGCTATAACAGGCTAGTGCGGAAATGGCTATAATCCAGCACTCAAAGCACTGTTTTACATTGGCTAACATTAAGTAGTTTTTAAAGATTCCTCTCATCTAGCAAGAGTAATCTATCCATGGAAAGAGGTGTTCACCACCTTTCTGCATTTGTTCTTATGTGTCCAAAGAAATGTTACACGCATTGGTGGTTGTGGTGGTGCATGTGATATCCAGTATGAAGAAGCACATGCTTAAGAGATAGTAGTCACGCTGCTTAAGATACCTCAAACTTTCATAAATTGGATGAACCCTCTTGAGACAAGGAATGCACAGCACAGCTCAAAGCACAAGATTAAGATATTATTGTTTTGAGGAGGCCTCTCTTATCAAAACAAAACAAAACAAAACAAAAAATAAAACCTCCACAGCCTGAAAAATAATGTACTTGTGTGTAATGTTTGGCATTTCAAGGCCTTGTTTATCAGCTATATTTGCTGATGTCTGCTTTCTTACTATTTTTTTTCTAGGCAAATTCTAGGAGCATGTCATTGCTGGTGATATCTGGATTTGAGGCGTCTGTGTGGATATGCTTGGGGAGGGAGGATAAATAAGAAAGGTGGTGGCAACTTTACCCATGTCCTGGATCTGGTGCAAAGCATTTTGCAAGATCAGAGGAAGCTGCCCAGACCGTTGCTCCATCTACTCACTATTGCCAATTCTGACTGGCAGTGGCTCTTAAGGGTTTCAGGCAGAAGTCTTTCCTACCCCTACTTGGCGATGTTTGGGATTGAAACTGGAACTTTTGGCATGCAAAATATGTGCTCTATCACTGAGCTATGGCCTTTCCCCATCAACTTTTGTCAGATGATGTTTATTTAAGGCCATTTCCTCACTAGACTGTCATGGTGCTATTATTCCACTTTCAACATCCTGTGAAGCCCTGGGGTTTGCAGTTTAGGGAGAGGCCTCAAAGCCTACAAACTGCAAACCCCAGGATTCCATAGGCTGTTGAAAGTGGAATAATAACACTATAACAGTCTAGTGCAGAAATGGCCTAAGACAATTTCACATTGAGCACAAAATAGTGGTGGTCACTAGCAATTTTTCATTTCTTTAAGCTTTCGTGTCATTGTAACAGTCTGTGCTTTCTGCTTTTCATTTTTCTCTCACCCCTCCATTTACAATAGTACCCACCAGCATAGCCATGGGCTTATCTATCTGCCAATTTAAGTTGCTGCTCCATTTGATAAAGTTCACAAAAGTGTATGCCATAACAAATTTACTTATTGACTTTGACAAATTGACTTATTGACTTATTTGACAAATTGATTATTGACTTTGAAGGTGCCACAAGACTCTTTGTTATTAATATAATGCACTAATGATAAGGAAGTGGTAGAGGGAGAATGTTGTCACATCTGGTTTCTGCGAGTTGACAATTTCCTGATATGCTCAGGAAATATAGGAGGAGAAGTGATCACATGCAAACAATGGGATGCTCTCTAGTAGAGGTTGTCAAGTTGACGCAGCTGGCGTTAGAACACTGATTGTAAGCCACTGTCTCAAATGTGCAGATGTTGACTTTTTCCCAATGACTTTGTCCACAGAAAACAGCTTCACTGCACACCATGACTTCAGAGGCAAGCTCAGTTCACCTCTCTGCAGCACAGCATACATTCAGCCAGAAGACTAGTTTGTGGAGTGTTGACATTTACTTGCTAAATTGATGCCAGTGGGGGTCTTACAAGACTGAGGTCAGCAAGACTGGGTCACCATATGGCAGACACAGTGTTTTCATTAGAGATTCTGGAGGCTTTTGATTTAAAAGCAGTAAGAATATTTGGCTGCAATGCATTTTGTTGCAGGAATTTTAGGGAGTCCTATTCGTTTTGATCTTGATGTCTGAGAAGAGAGGTCAGCCATTCCGTAAGGCTTTAAAAATTACAATCTATGAACATTTGTGCAAAGTAAACTGTGTCAGGCTGATGATTTAGTATATATCATAGACGCAAGGATTATATCTACCATGGTCTAGTTTTGGCAAAATATTCTTTTACTGAGGCTAATTTATGATTCAGAGTTTGCCTTTGTCAGTTTTTCCAGTACAATGGAATTCAATTATTCATAGGAAAAATATATTTTGATCAAGAGTCTCAGACCCCTATCAATCAATGGCAGAAGAACATTCAGAAAGTCTTCTTAACAAGGATAAGTCAGTTCAAATACTAATCCTTCAGCTTGTCAGGGTTGTCTGTTTGTTTGCTGCATGGGTTCATAATTTCTTTGCCTGCTTCAGTTCTCAATAATATAACTCCAACAATAATATAATTGCAACAGATGTGGGCTGTTTTGATATGAACCACAGTTTGAAAGTATGTACTTATCTCACATTGTTATTTGGTTGGAAGAAATAATTAGCACCAGAAAAAAATTTTTTTAAAAAGATTTTAAAAATTTAAATCTTGTTTTTAATGTCATTAAATCACAATTTCATTTTTGATGGCTATTTCACTGCAAACCTCAGGATTCAATAGGATGTTGAAAGTGGAATAATAGCATTATAACAGTCTAGTGCGGAAATGGTCATAGTTGAGGGAGAAGAGAACCAGCATGGTGTAGTGGTTTGAGCATTGGACTACAAGCCTGGAGAGCAGGAGGCAGAATCTTGTCCTTCTTGACTTGGAAGTGGGGGCAAATAAACTGCTACAGCCTCTCCTAGCTTGTGTGGCCTTTCTCATTTATAATGTTTTCCATTGTGACCACATTCTGATGTTTTTTGGTCGTACAAGTATGGGTTTTCATCTGCAAAATGTTGGCAGATATGTGCAAACACCCAGTCCCCTCATCCTACACCTCCAAAACCAGTTTAGAAATCTCTACATGCTGTCAGATGTCTTCTTTTCCCTCCATTTTCCCTCCAAAATGGCAACAGGAAATGATGCAGTGTTACAGCTGGTCATCATTTTGGAGAGGAAGTAGATGGAAAAGAAGGCATCATGGTATGGTCAAAGCAGTGCAATCCGTAAGGGGTTGGTGGGCCAAGAGGTGGAAAACTGCTCCTGTCCTCCACATTTGCCCATCCCTGAGTTATGGAAGTTGTAGTCTAAAACATCTGGAGGGCACCAGTTTGCCTGCTTCCCTGGTCTAAACCAATATATCTTGTAGTTCTCTTTTTCTTTCCAGAATAAATCTGTGGATATTGTATAACCAAATAGTACCGTCTCTGATAAAGTGCACTGGTTCCCTCTGAAAAAAAAAATGAATTATTTGAAACATATGCTTCTTTCTTCAGGAAAAGAAACATCAGACTTTCAAAAACCTACAAGTATGGCCTTCAAGCTGATTCTGACTACCTTCTCAGTTTTGCTTTTAAACTTTTGTTGTGGTTTGAGTGCCATGAAAACTACTTTGTATCTCCCTTGTAGTAATTGTAGTGTAGCTATCGTCAGTTGGCTAGACATCTCCTTTGAAAAAAAAAGGACCAGTTGTTCTAATTAGAAGTGATGTGCTTTGATTTTGTAAACTTGGAGACTTCTGTAATGCTCCTGTAGATAGGGATGTGAACATTTGTCAGTGTTGTTTTCACTGTGTTTTTTGGAACACTATTGACATCCATCTTCCATCCCAAATTTGTATGAGGTTGTGAGTCTTTCTTCTTCCTCCTGTATACAAAAATTCCTGTGTACCTGCCCTCCAAAATGCATATGTTTTGTATGCATTTTTTCTAATTAACAGCTTTAGTACGCATGTTTTCTGTTGAGAAAACCAGGCAACCGCATTAGCCCCCCAGGAAAACTTGGAGGGCTGCTCACCTCACAGCACCAACTCCTGAAAGATAAAATTGGGCAGAGGGAAATGCCCCTTAGGGGACATGTGGAGGATCTTCACCATGTTCTGGTGCCTTCTCAGGCCATTTTAGGCCCAAGACAGGCCTTTTTTAACATCAGGAAGTGTGTGGAAGTCACTTCCTATTTCAAAAAACGCATGTCCTTGGCCTAAATCAGTTTGGGGACTGAACTGGGAACACCCACATCACCTTGGGGGCATTTGGGAGCAATGTTTCTTGAGAAATATTGCACTTTTTTCATCCTTGGGAGGATTCCAAAGGGGCACCATACACAGTAGAAAAGCCTTTCACACCCTATAGAGATAGTTTTGGTGCATTTTGAAGCAAATAAACTTTTTTTGGGGGGGGGAACCATTTTTTTAATCCTTAGGGGACTCTGAGGGTACAAATTTTGCTCACCTCTTGACTAAACCAAGGTTGGGACTGATGACATTGCCAGATCATAAACATCTCAATCCTTAAGATTTCTGAGCCAAAACCTGAAATGAAGTGGGAGGAGTCCTTTGAAACTGGGGCGGGGGGGATCCTTGCATTGTCATAGAGGTAGGGAAAACAAAGATTGGAAAGAGGTCTGGAATTGCTACAGGGCCAGCTGGTTATTGGAATGGTGCCAGAGAAATTAGACTAAAACCTGTCTAACCAAGTAATAAAATGATCCAGAGTTTCTGGCCACTGGCCAGAGGTGAAAATGTGCTTAGCTACTGCAGTGGTGTCAGCGTTCCTTCTAGTGTTCCCATTCTATGTGGGTTTTTCCCCCACAAGAGTCTGGGATTTGTGAAAGGCTCAGTGCCACACCACATCAAGTTTTTCCCTCCAGCTTTACACTGCTGCCACCAGGGCCTTTGCAATAACAAGGCTCATCACTCATGATGGTGCTGCTTTGCTCCTGGCTCCTGATTTTCACTGCATTGGTATTGTGCAAATGCAACATGCATACAAACACTTTTCCTCTTAGCCAATGAGCTGTAGCGCCAGCTGGGAGAGGGTGAGGGTTGTTAGGCTTAAAAATGCCACTTCACACATAAAAAACACACTTTTCTTCCTTCAGTGCCATTCATCTTGAGATCTGTCTAACCACTTGAGCACCAGGGAAGCAGAGTGATCCACTGAGACTTCAGCCAGAGTCTTGAGACCTGGCAACCCTTGTAATTGCAAAGGATCCAAGGGTTGCACCTTTCTCGTCTTCCACTCACACAAAACTCCCCAGACGCTTGTGTGCTTTAAATGCCTTTTCAGACAAAACTGGAAATGACTGCAAAATCACTTCTATTTTCCTGAAAATGTTATTTGAGGGTGAAACATTTTTCATATGCATGCATTTTTGCATGCACATTTTTCAAATGTATGGTTTTGTATGCATTTCCCTCTCCAGAGTGCATCACAAGTCTCAGAAATGATATATTTCTAAGGATGATGCACTGCAGTCCATTGTGATTCTCAGGAGATACAAAACAGATATCCCAACCTTACAAGAAGGAATTTTGAGCTCCTAATAAGACAATCAGTTCTTATGCTGCCTAGTACAGCTCTAGACATGACAAGTCTAGACATGGCAAGTTTAAGTAACACACGAAAAGTTAATGATATTACTCATAACATATTACTTTGTGGAGTAAAAAGTGGGCAACAGCGCTCTCTTTTCATAGATTACCATTAATGCTAAAATGCTGTTAGCAACTGAGTCAACATTAGTTATTTTCCAAATTTCAGGTTTATGATAATTTCGGTGGCCATACAAAGACAGGAGCAGTAATAGCAATAACAACATGCCATGTTTATGTCTAAGAAATTTATTTTTATATGGAAGAACATTCAAACCAGTGCTCTACCTGCAGTGCAAAATGGTATACTGCCACCTCAGTTCCCTGGCATGTGTAGCCCAGACCTAAGTATACAAAATAAAATAAAATATTGCCAGCACTGGTGAATTTCCAAAGCAGAGAAGCCACTCATGTGTGTTCCCCCACCGTGCACCATATTTTTTGAATTCTAAGACAAGGGTGGGAATCATGGAGCCCTTCTGATGTTGTTGGACTGGAACTTCAAATATTCCTCACTGTGGGCGGTGCTGACTTGGGAAACTGGGAGTTGCAGTCCAACATTTGAAGGCCACATGATTTCTGCCCTTCTTCTAAGGTTATGAGGTGGGTAGCTAGGGGAGAAAGAAATGAGTTGTGCTATTTTGCCTGCTAATATTGGTCTGAATACTGTTGTTAATCTCAACTAGAACACTGAATTTAAAGATCTGGCTATATGTCCACTTCCCATTTAACAACTGACTCAATGAGCCTGACTGAGTTGGGCTTAACTAATAGGATTCCAGACATTACTTTCAAAACAAATACTGAAAGTGCTTCTTCCAAAAGTGTTATTTCATCTTGAACAGAAAAGGGCAGATGGAGAAGGTGGGTGACACTGTTTATAGGAGTTTAAAAGGGCGAGAGGCAAGATCCTGAGTCAAACTGTTCTCTGTAGCTCCCATTTAGTAAGTTCAAATGCTGATATTTAGGCCATTTCCACACAGGGTGAGGGAATCGCCCCGTGCCGCTACTTACTGGATCTTCTGGCGGTCCAGTCCGGTCTGGGGTGAGGAGGAGCAGTGTGTGGTTGTCGCTCCACACTGTTCCGGCATCCAAAATAGTGGCTTCTGGTTGGTCGTGGGTCTTGACCAACCGGTGAAGCTCGCCAGCCTAAAGCCACCCTCGGCAGATCGCAGGCTTGCATTGGTGCAAGCCTGCGAATCTGCACAAGGGAGCAGGCTCGCAGTGGTGTGCTCCGTGCTTTTGTAAGACCGGAAAGATCAGGTCTTTCAAAAGCACGCTGGAGGACCACTTGGGGTCATTCCGGAGCGGACTGAGGTGCGGATCTATGGTAAGTAGTCCGAACCCAGTCCACTCCAAGGTGCAGACGTCCTCCGTGGAGGACACACTGCACCGTTTTAAATACCCCATGTGGAAATGGCCTTAGTCTCCACTACTCAGTATAGAGTGTGATAGAGTAGTGGTTCTTAACTTGGGCCCTTTTTGCATGGCAGTTTGCAAACGAAAGGGCCCCTTGAGCATCGCGTAAATGTGAGAAGCGGTCTGCATGACGCACTCCCATTTACACAATGCTCAACGGCCTCACGCACAGTGAATATGCATTTTTTCATTTTTGGCTTTTAGCCGAAAATGACCCACACTTGTGCACCGGTCAGGGGCCTCACGCGCACTTACCTGCCGTGCGGAGCCTCTGGAGCTGGGCCGGTCACGCGTCCTCTCCTCAGTGCAGCCTCCAACTCCCAGGCTGCACTGTGGAAGGAAGGGGCGGGGCGGGGCGTGGGCGTGGCACTCGCGCAAGCAGGAAGGAGCTGTGGAGCTGAAGTAGGAGGCTTGCGAGAGCCTTCCTGCTCAGGCTTCTTGCGCGAGCCCCACACCCCAGCAGCGTTAAAAGGTAAGGTGCGAAAAGGGCCTTGAAGTCTGTGGAGCCCTGCTGCTGGACATCAAGAGCAGTGGTAGCAACAGGGATGTAGCAGCGGGGGTGCAGGTGCAGAAACTGCTCTCTTGCTTGCAAATGAGTGAGCAGTTTGGGCACATGCAAAGAACTGTCATCATGTCTCTTGGTCAGGGATAAGGCAACAGGGGGTGTAGGCATGTGTGTGCACCTAAATTGCTTGCATGTTTGCAAATGGCACCTACACACACACACACACTGCTGCATCCCTGATGAAAGGAACATGTTAGCAGGTGTGTGCATGTGCCCAGACTATGACTCTGGAGACCAGAGTTTGAATCCCAACTTGGCCATAGAAACCCAGTGGGTGACCGCATGCGAGTCACATTCTCTCAGCCTCAGAGAAGGGCAAAGGCAAGAAATCTTGCCAAGAAAATCCATGATGGGTCTGCCTTAGGGTTGCCATAACTCAGTTTTCAAAGGGGAGAGACATGATGACTAGAAAGAACCTCTCCCTATCAGCAGCACTTTGGCTTTGCGTGCCTTCAAGTCACTTCAGATTTATGGCAACCCTAAAGTGAACCTATTGCAGGGTTTCTTTGGCACAACTTGTTCAACGCAGTTTGCCTTTACCTTCCTCTGAGGCTGAGAGAATGTGATATGTGCAAAGGTCACCCAGTGTCTGAGCAGGGATTTGAATTCTAGTCTCCAGAAACCTTTAATAAACAAACAAACAAATATTTGAATATTTAAATCTAAATTTAAATATTGAAATCTTGAGTTAAGTCTTGGGGGGGTCCCCACAACAAATTTTATTTAGAGGGGGTCTCTGGTAAAGAAAAAGTTAAGAACCACTGTGATAGAGGATGATACACAACACTCAGAGCTAGCACTGTCAGATAGCCATACATCTTAAAGTCTAATTCCCTTAAAAATGAATTATTTCTTACTGTGAATTAAATTTGGAAGTGTGGCTTCACTGGTCTCAAGTGTATGCAGTTACTGAGTGGGCCCAGACACACCACACATGTCTGTTAGTTTATCAAAGTCAACTCCCACAGCAATTCCTGCAGGCAGGAGACATACCATACTGTAGACTGTTCCTTTTTTATCTTTATCTGTCCTATCAATGCAATTTTGTTTTCCCTACTTCAAATGCACCATCATTTCCATATTGTGTGGAAGAGGACAGACATAAAACCTATCTAACAAAAAGAATAAAACACTGGGTAGTACCATACAGTAAAACTGTCTCCCCATGCAAGCCTAGAAGGAGAGATGATTTTTCTCTTGGAAGCAGGGCATGGAGTTCCCACAATACTCTTGGTGTAAGAAACAGGGATACTGAAACATATAAGCAGTGGCAGAAGTTGAAACTGTAGGGAAATTTACTGGAAATTCTGTGTGTGTGTGTGCATGAATGTAGTCTGCGCATTCCAGTGAGAATGGCATTCTTTTCAAAGCTGACCTTTTTCTACCTCCTCAACTTTTGAACTGTCTGATAGACAAGAACTGTGTCTGCAACACTTTTTTTTTACTTCTTTTGTCTCTGGCTCTCTGCAACCCATTTTCCATTGCTTGCACATTTAATTAAATGAGAGAAAGAAAATGCTATTTCTGACTATGAGGATAAGTCATATAAGAGGTGAGGGTGAGCCACTGAAGACCTGACACAGAGCCCAGATGCTCTGAACAGATAAAAATAGGAACTGAACGTATAATATGCCCATTGAATAATGAAACTGTATCCTTACAGAGTCCTGAAACTGCTTTTTGATATTGTTCCTCACAGTGCCCGCCTGTATTTCTATCTATAAGAGTCAGTGTGATGTAGTAGTTTGAAACTACGAGCAAGGTTTGATTCACCACTCAGCCATGGAAACCCACTGGGTGACCTTGGACATGTCACACACTCTCAGCCCCAGCCCCGCAAAAACCCATGATAGGTTTGCCTTAGGGTCGTCATAAGTTGGAAACAACATGTAGGCACACAACATCATCATCATCATCATCATCATCATCATCATCATCATCATCATCAACTATTTCTATTTACTGATGGATGGTTTAGAGGAGCCATTTTAAACAAGGCTGTCTTTTAACAACAGTGAGAATAGTAACTTGAGATCTCAGCCAGTCAGAGAGGATACATGCTTGACCATGGGCAGGATTCTTTTCTCTCTTTTTTCTAAATTTTAAAATTTTATCTTTTCAAAAAAAAAACACACCACACAATTTTAATCCCTATGCATTCATCAATTTCTTCCCCCTATACATATAACATAATTCCAACTTTTTCTGTCTCTCCATCACTCCCTTCTGCCCTCCTTTCCCTAAATCACAAAATTCTGAACTTCCTTCCTGTCAACCACCATACATATGAATTATCTTCTAAGTAATTATATATTGTCTATATATTAATCATAACTTTCAATACTTTTTTTCAGAATCTCTCTTGATCCAAAGGAGATTTAAGTCCTATATTGCCTTGAGTAATATAAACAATAAATGGCTTCCGAGTATTCTCAAACATATCTTCTTTATGTCCCCTCTTGCTACTTCTACTGTATTTGTTAATTTTTCTGAAAGAGCTACAGACCATATCCTATTTAATCACTTTTATGCTGAGAGATTTTCTATTTTTTCCCAAGCTTTAGCTATTTCTAACCTTGCAGTGCTTAACATAAGTGCTATAAGTGCTATTTATTTGGTAAATTTTCATTTTCACTTTCAAATATAGAAATTAATAGTAGTGCCTCTCTGAAGTTGAATTTTTTGGCCGAACATTTGACTTATTCATTCATGTCTTCCCAAAATCTACATATTTTTTGGACAAGTTAGCCACATATTATTCCAATCATCTATTTTGCCACTATGTCTCCAACATAGCTTTGACACTTCGTTATTAATCTTATGGAGACTGAGTGGATAGCAATATCATTTATGAATAATTTTTAATACATTTTCTCTTACCTGAGCAGATATTATGGCATTTTCCAAATTAAGTCCCATTGTTTTTCCATTATTTTTATGACCAAACGAGTCTCACTCCTTTAGGTTTACCAAATTTAGCCTCTTGTATTGTTTGATATATTTTTGAAGTTTGTCCGTTTGTTTTGTTTTGCTGTCATCACAATATGTTTCAAACAGAGTTAAAGCTCTGGATGGGGTATGTGGATCTGTTATATTTAATTTTGTCTGAAAGGAATTTATTTGTATTAGTTGAAGCCATGATAGAGCTATTGGTTTTAAGACTATTTTTAAGTTGTTTTACTGTACAGGTTTACCATCCACATATAAATCATTTATCTATGATATAAAAGTCAAAGTTTGTCTGTGAGTTTGTCTGTCTGCGTCAGGCAGGCGAAGACCTCATACAATTGGTTGCGTGAGGCGAGAAGACCTCGTATGATTGGCTGGCTGTGAAGATTCCGTGGAATCCTGGGGTTGGCAGTTTAGGGAGGGGCCTTTAGAATTCTCAGCTGAGAGCTCTTGGGCCTCAGGCCGGTTGCTATGGAAATGAGGCTGACCAGCAAGAAGAAGGGCAATGTATTCCTTCAGAAACCAAACCCTCTGTATGTTAACAACTCTGAATACAGATTGGATTGGGGAATATGGGGAAAAGTTACAGATACTGGAATAGGTCAGTTGCTATGGAGATGGGGCCTAGCAGCAAGGAGGAGGACAGTGTATTCCCTCAGGAACCCAAACTGTGTATGTAAATAACTCTGAATACAGATTGCATTGGGAAATATGGGGAAAAGTTACAGATACTGGAAAAAAGCAGTTTGGTGCGTTCTTAAGAGGAAAATAAAATCCTGGGCAATGCCGGGTAAATATGCTAGTTCTATATATTTCTTTCTCTTTCAACCCTCTTAATTTGTTATATTTGTCTACTTGCTAAAAAGATAGTGCTCTAAAAAGGGAGAGGGGGATGATAGAGCTCGTGCTACAGATGTGTTATATCTAAACCATATATTGAGAATTCTTTATGTGAATGGGTTCACTTTTTTGTGTTGTATTTTTTAACTTTAGTTGAAAATATATCTCCCTCATAATGTTTTGGTAACAAGCTTCCTTCTATATGGATCCATGCAACTGAGTTGTCAGCTTTTGCAAATTTAGCCATTTGGACCAACTGAAAATACCATAATATAATTCTAAATTTGGTAGGCCTGGACCTCCTCCTGATATATGGCTGTACTTGGTGTTATTTATAAATCTTAGAGATCTCTCCCCTGCTATGAATTTTAATTGTTTTTGCTGTTTTGTGAATTTTGTCTTATTTATTGATAATGGAATAGTTTAAAACAAGAATAAAAACTTAGGACAGGATTATTTTCTTGAGTTTCTTGAATGTTTATTGTACTTTTAAATGAGGGACTTGGTGATTTAAAAACAAACAGCACTTTTGACAAATTTACTCAATATTCCAAAGTGATATAGTTAATCATTCTGTTACTCCCTATCTATCTATCTATCTATCTTGGAGTGATTAACAAACAAATTAAATGAGACTGAGAGGTGACATGATAGCCACCTTTAAATAACTTTAGAGATGTTATGCAGAAGATGGAGTGCTGGTCCAGAGACTAGAATATGAAACAATGGATTCATCGTTTAAGAAAAGAGATTCCACCTAAACATTAGGAAGAACTTTATTGTAAGAACTCTTCAACAGTGGACTAGATTGCCTTGGAAGGTCTGCTCTGCTTTGGAAATCTGAGAACAGACACTGGATAGGCAGCTTTCAGGGATGCTTTAGTTGTGTGTTGCAGCTTATGACTGAAGCCCTTTTCGCATAGCATTTGCCATGCGAAAGGGTGCCTGGAACATCGCACGATTGTGAGGAGCGATCTGCATGATGCACTCACAATCGTGCGACGCTCCGGGGTAGGGCAGGCGCCGCTTGCACACTTTTTCATTTTCGGCTTTCGCTCATTGCTCCAGGGCCTCATGCGTGTGGCACCTCTGGAGCTGCGGCGGTCGTTCTTCCTGCCCCGGCGCAGCCTGGGAAACTCCCAGGCTGCACTGCGGAAGGAAGAGGCGGGGCTCTTGTGCGGAGCTGAAGCAGCCGGGACATGACAGCCTCTCGGCAGAGACTGCTCGCGTGATCCCTGCTCTCTAGCGCCGAGAGAAAGTGAGATGCGGAAAGGGCCTGAGATCCTATCACAGCTCAAGACTGAGACTCAGAGACCAACAAACAGGTTGCTGTTAACAGCCTCTTAAAGGAAGTGTACAGTTTTCTACCCACGGACCTTTTTTTAAAAAAAACTGTTGTTAGTCTTTTAATATTCAGTGAGTTTATGGATTAAAACAGGGCTGTATAAATTCTGGTCTGGGGGGTGCATGTGACTCCTCATGACCCCATGGGTGGCCTGACCTCCACTGCTTTACTGCCTGGTGGGAAATATGAGAGAAAGTAGTGGATTTTTAAAGCAGAGTAATCAAATTGGTAAGGCAGAAGATGTATAGCAACCAGTCCCACACCTACTAAACACACAAATTCTAACAAAGAAAGGATTCAGGTAGTATTTTCCGTAAAACATATAATAGCAGCTTACTTACAAATAGTCTGTGATAATCAAACAGAGGGTCTTGGGGAGGAGAGAGTGGGAAAAGTAAATGGTTGCAGGCTAGAGTGTTACAGAGAGAGAAAGGGTGTGGACAAGCAGACAAATGGGAAGGAAAGGGATATTGTAACGCCTCTGAGACTAACTGTGCTACAATATCTTTTTGCATACTGGCAAATTTGGATCACCAAAATTCCTATGCATTTGCCCTCCCCCTGCAAGTGCCATCAAGTAGGAAAAATTAATAGCAACTTTCCTGTCAATTTTAAGGGCTGACATCCTTAAAAACAGTTCTGGGGGCCTCTGAATTCCATATAGCTAGCAATGAAGGAAATAACAACAAACTGTTATGAATCAATAGTTTTGCTCACTCTTTCCAGTAGGAAAAGAACAATCTCTATGAGGATCCTCATGAACCTTCTTTGCACTGTTCCCTAGAGATCTTTATACAGATCACTCTTTTTCTCACAGGCTCTTCAATCTCCCTGCCGGCAAAGAAAGAATCTTTGGGGCAAGTGTGTGTATGTCTACTCCTGATTATATGAGATATTGCCTGTTTGAATCAACAGAGTGGATGGACATCACTGTTGTTTTAAACTGGAGCTCATAGGCTTGTAGGGCTAGATTTCCCCTACCCCAGAAGTCCCGTCTCAAAAATGTATCAAGAAAACAGTAGCTTAGGTGGTAATTCTATATCCTCTTGACTAGGGGAAAGCCCCATTGATCTTAGACTTACTTCTAGGCAGACATACTAGGACTGATACGTTGTTATATTTTTTTGGAATATTGGTCTTTTTCTGCTTTTCTGCATATACCCTCTTAAATGAATCACTGCAAGAAATTTTCATAATTAATAAAGTTAACTGGAGTTGAGTAGAAGGGAAAATATAATTCATGGAATGAATAGGAACTGTGTCCTTGAAAGTTTTGACATTGTACCTCATTGAATTTTTTTTTTTTAAACCTGGCTTTTAAAAACAACTACCTCAAATTCCAACAGTAATTCAGAGTTCCACTGTTTGAAATGAGAAGAGCAGTATCTTCCTGTTCCGAAACCTCTGTTCTTGAAAGCCAAGTAAAGTGCTGCTTATCTTTTAAGATAATGCCTTCATTCCTCCTCGCTAGTTACACACACTGCTAAGGTAAAATTGAAAGCAACTATAGCCAGAGACTGGATTCCACACTGACAGGTTGAACGCTGCCCTTGATAAGCTATTTAGACTACAAGCATTCCTTTCTTAGCCCTGCAGGGTCATCGTAACTCAACCTATCAAGTCAACTTTCTTTACACATCACTAACATAATAAGTATGTCTCCAGAACTCAATTTTTCTCCCTTCCTTTGCCTATCAGACTGCTGAGGTAATGCAACATCTGAGCTCTTCCTTCCTTCAAAGAAGAGGTGAAGTGGAAAGAAATAGACAGATGTGCACCCAAAGAAGCAAACCTCTCTCAACATATTTATATGGCAAAATTCTTGAACCTTTTATCTAGGGATGGGATGAATCCATACTGTTCTGAATCTGACTCCAGACCCGAATCCCTGGAAGGTTCTAGGAGTCCATGAATCTTTTGATTTCTTTTTTTAAAAAAGAGTTTAAAAAGCAAGGGAAAGAAGGATAATCTTGGGCAAGACATGCTATCTGAGCCTTAGCAAAAGCCTAGGCAAAGGCAAACCTCCCTCTGAAGAAATCTGGCCAGGACAATTCTCATAGTTTTGCCTCAGGATCTCCCCAGACTGAAAATGTTGTGAAGGCCCTTCGTACAGAGGCAGGAAAATGTGGATTAATCCCACATTTTCCTGCCTGTATAAACAGGACCACTACAGTAGAGAGATAATCCCCATCAAAACTGGCTTTTCTTTGCATAGCTCCTTCTGGCATCCTGGGGTTTGTAGTGTGATGATGCACCAGCACACTTTGTCAAAGAAGGCTGTGACACTTTGTAAAACTATAAGCCCCAGAATTGTGTCTGAAAGAGCTTTGCAAGTGGGCTATGCAAAGGAATGTTTCAGCTGTCCTTGAAATCTCAAGCCTGTACCTTCCAGTCAAGTGCTGAACTGAAGTATTAAATGTTCAATTTAAATATCTTAGAATACAACCCTAGATGTAATTTGTGAAATTTAGCAAAGGCCATTATTACTTCAAGGGGAAAATTCATCTACTTGCCATCTCCCCTTTTGTGTCTAGTCTCCCAAATTTTCAGGCGTCCTGGTCTCCAACAAACTGTTGGGTGACAGAGTCAAAAGATTTGGTTTGCTTATTTTGGCACAGGGATTTGGATTCCCGAATCTTGAATCCCTGCCAAGGATTTGAGGATTCGAGGATTCAGTTGGCCCATCCCTACTTTCATCTACTTGACCATTATCCATTACCATCCATCCATCCATCTCCATATGAAAATTTTTTGCTACTGGTGCTGGGGGGGGTGCAAGAGAAAGGTGCTGACAAAAAGCAAAAAAGTAGTTTTAAAAATAATCCTAGCTCTATTTTCAGGATATTGTACCCAAAACAGTTTGTTATCCTATGAAGCACCCAGTTGCCATTCTAGTTGCAGATTCCATGAAGCAGAAATGAGTTACACCAGGGCGGACCTTTTCATCAGAAATAATTTCTATATTACTTATTCTTCTCAGTTATACACATGTTTACTAAGAGGTAAGGGTGCTTCCAGATGGGTGGCTTCTAGTACTATCATTCAAAAGGCTCTGTACAACTGCTATTTCTCTTAATGGGTTTTCTCTGGTAAGAAAGTGATAGAAGAAATGGTAGGAGAACATAGATAGATTGCAAATGGAAGACAGTAATGTTTTGACACCCTGTAAAATTCCAAGAATGTGGGAAGGTGACTGCTCAATAAAATAATTATCTGGAAGAATCTGAAATTTCATTCTCTTTTATAGGATTTATTACCATGTTAACTATACTTAAGATGGCTGCCTAAGGACTAAGCCCTAAGGAGGCGTTATCTCATGCATCTTCAGAAGCTTGTTACTTTGACAAATGGTAGCTTGTCCAAGACTACTGAGGGAGTCCATGGTAGAAGCAGAATTTGATCTTGTTAGTCATTAGCCTTTGGCTTAATAGACCTTACTCTTTCATGGTTTCCCTTGTCAGGATCCATTTACTGTACCATCCCTTGGTGAAACTTGGAACCAGTTTTTGCTGTTGGCTCTCCAGATACACTGATAGCCTTGTTTCCCTCTGCAGTCTTATTCCATAGTGTACTCTGGATTATGCATTAATCAGTGCTTAGGAACCTGCCTTGGACTGGCAGAACTTTGCCATTCTCTTCCTCTTCAGACCTAGGGTTTAAACATGACTTCTGTTAATACTAATAGTCTTTATTGTGTAGAACAGACAGAAACACAGATCCAGTTTTAGCAAACATTAAACATTATGTAGGATATTAATTTATTTTCATTTGAGACAGCATGATGTAGTGCTTTGAGCAGTAGACTATGATTCTTGAAACATTAGGAATATCTTTCTGATGGTAAGAGCAGTACAACAATGGAATACATTGCCTCAGAGTATGGTGGAGTCTCCTTCTTTGGAGGTTTCTAAACAGAAGTTGGATGGGCATCTATTGGGAATGCTTGGATGGTGTATTCCTGTATGGCCGATGATTGGGCTTGATAGCCTTTGTGGTCTCGTCCAACTGTATGATTCTATACCTCTGGATACAAAGGTTCAAATCCCTGCTTGGCCATGGAAATCCACTGGGTAAACTTGGGCTACACTCTCAGCCTCACAGGAAGGCAAGGTCAAACTCCTTTGGAACAAATTGTGCCAAGAATATCCCGTAATAGGAGAGCATTCCGCAAGATGTTATTATGGCAATTAAAATGGGATATAGTGCTATAATTGTACAGTGTGAAAAGCCCACTGAATCTCTGCTCAGCCATGGCGTCCCACTGGGTGACCTTTGGTAAGTCACATTCTCTCAGCCTCAGAGAGATGCAAAGGCAAACCCCCTCTGACAAAGCTTGCCAAGAAAACCCTGTGACAGGTATGCCTTAAGGTCACCATAAGTCGGAAATGACTTGAAGGCACACAACAACAATTTTATTATTTTAAAAAAGTTCAATATACTGAATAAGTTGTACTTCTATTATATCCAACATGATAATTTTATATCAAACCAGGTTATATATAATACATTTTATCTTCCTAAAGTAACAAAGTGACCTTCAACCTGTAAAGATGCTATCATTGCATTTTTCATTTTTTTTCCTGAATATTTCAGTATTATCCCAAACATAAACAGACCAAAAAAAACAAAAACACAAACCAAACACACAACAAAAAGAAAGAAAGAAAAACAATTCCCCCCACAGCTTCAAAATTTCTGGAGATTTTACATCTGTAATGATGAGTTTGTAATACACTTTGAAAGAGAATATTTGTTCTGTGAGACTTCCAGATTACATCTTGTTTCAATATTTCATAAAAATGACTTAAGCACAACATATTTTATTCCACATGGGAGGCAGTTGGAAATAACCCCTATCTCTTGCATATCTTTTCCATAACACTCATTATTTGAAATGAATCACCCAGGATATCGTAACCAGAAGAATTTCCCACAGAGGGCTTATCATTCTGCAGGAGCTTCGATGTAAAAATCACAAAACTCAATTACAGAAAGTGTGTGCTTTAGATGTGGCCTATTATATAAGTTTAGCACATGTGGTGACCATTTAGTCATGAGTTGTGATTTTTTTTAGACACTGTATTACTTTTAGCAATTCTGTTATACGCTTCATTCATAGGTTCTCCTGACCTTGCTTGTGGATTTGTTTGTTTGTTTTGCGTTGGGGAGAAACTTCTCCTCTATGTTTGTGGATCTTGGTAGTCTACACATGTTGCAGAATGGTGACAGTCTGTTACCTACAAAATCTGTCCTCTGACAGCTTTACCACATATTAATCTGAGATACTGTAACTGTGGTCGCCCAGCTGCCTTGAGTGAAAAGAGAGATGACGGAAGGAATGGTGAGGGAGAGTGTGCTTCACAGATGTCTCTCTGTGTAAATGGGCTTCTGTAAAGGAGATAATCTCTTTTTATGGGCCTATGAGTCCTTTGGGATGCTCACTATATTATGTTTTCAATCAGTAGAATCCGATATGGGTTTTGGCTGTACCTTCAATGTAATAGGACATTAAAAGTTGAAGCAGTGTCTCCAACAATTATCCAGTGTATACTTTATGGTTGGTTCTGTGAAAGTTAGTAGATTACATTTTTATTTACTGCTTTTTTCCTCCCCAAAAGCAATCTATACATTCATCAAGTACAGCAGCGGAAACACAATCTCTGACAGCAACTTGATTTAAAAAGCACATTAACATTCCTTTAAATCCCTCTCTTTTTTGTGCTTGTACAGCAAAACTCCCAATGAGTGCAGCTCAGGCACAAAGAATAAATTGTAAACCCTGATATTGATTTTTCACTGGTTACCCAGCACCTCAAAGTTAGCTGTTTTTCTTAAATATCAAAATATAAAGGACATAACCATAAATGAAAGTCAGTCTTGCTGAATTCTGGACATCATCTCTCATAGAAGTAGCTCATTCAGCTTTTTCCCTCTCAGACTAGTGCAAAGATTTTGACCAGTCTGAACATATTTCTGAGATTCCTTCACTAAAATGCATGAACCTTTGGGGCAGACCTCAGCTGTTGCAGAAAAAAGTCCAGTTTTGCCACAGTCTTCTTTCCTGGGTCTGAAAGTTTCAATAACCTGTTTAAACTGTGTTGAGTCCTAGGCCCTTTTCTCATCTTACCTGGTTGCAGAGACGTCCAGTGTGGGTCCTGGCATCAGCTCTGCCTGGAGGGGAGCATGACTGGAGCTCTCCCCTCTGCACTGGCTGCTTCCGTAATTCAGGAAGCGCGATGGCCACACGTCTTCCTGCTGCAGTACAGCCAGGTAGTTTCCCAGGCTGTACTGGGGCAGGAAGCACAGCCATTGTGCTTCCATGGCTTCTGCAGACAAGATAAGTCCGTGATGGTGGCATGATTGCGAGTCATTGATGGAGAAAACCCATCAATTATTTGCAGCATGATTGCACCGCCTGGGGATGGGAGAAGGATCGGACCATTACAATGTCATACATAAGCATCATCACAGTCCCGTCCTCCTCCTGTCCCTATGGTGGGTTGGGAGGGTGGAGCGTGAAGGGCCCTAGTTTTGGGGAAAAGACAGGTGATGAATAGAGATGATAACCACTGCCATCACCAGCTGTCCCGATTTGGCAGCAGCAGTTTCAGTTAATTCTCTGTTGTCCCCTTTTTCAGCTGCGTTAAAGCATTCCAGTTTCTGTCTTCTCTTCCCACTTCTCCTATTCATCCTCAGGTTACCTCAGTTGCTGCAAACTGAGTTCAAAGTGCAGGACTAGTTTGCACTCAGCTTGTGGGGAGGAGACGAGAGGAAAGGAAGGGACAAAATCTTGCATTCCCAGTAGGCTGAGGCAAAAGAAACTGCTGCAGCCTCCCCTAGCTTGTCTAGTCTTCTCATGAGTAATTTTTGCCATCTTGAGCACACTCTGTTGTTGCTTGGCCACACCTGCCCTAGTTTTCATCTGCAAAATGCTGATGGGCATTTAGCAATTTTCATTCAGCGTAAAAGAAGACATTTCTCTATAATTACAAAACCAGCTTACTGTGCAAATGTATGTTTGAAGCTTATTTGCTTAACACATCCACACATACTGTTCCATCCACCATACATCTCTCTCTATCTAGAATCATTATATCCTCCAGCATTTCACAGATAAACACAGAGATACATCAAAGATCATTACTCTTCTTTCCCTGACCCTCCCAATAACATTTCTCAGCTAGTATATAATGTGGTAGAAAACTTTAGGTAAATTGTTTAATTTCCTTTTCTTAACAACAATAATAACAACAACACCTTTCAGTTTAATTTCTCACTGGATCTGGTCATTCTTACTTCAAAAAAGAAAAAAAAGAAAAAGAAAAAAGACAAACATGTCTAGCAGTTGTTTTGTAGCTGCATCGCAGGTATGATTTTTTAAATTCTGTGTGGCTCAGTTCTCAATCAGAAGTAAAACCACTGAGGTCACTGGGGCTTGCTGAGTAGTCAGTATGTTAGAATTATAACCTTCCTGCTATACCAGGGATGGGGGTTAAGATCTCAAGAAAATCAATTCTAGGATGCACGAGAATTAACATCATTTTCATAATCTTTCCAAAAGACAAAGCAGAGGTAGGGTCTTGCTAAGAACAGATGCCAGATGGCTCAGGCCTACCTGTCAGCTAAAGTTTGACTCACTATCACAACATTGGATTGCGGTGTTCTGTGGTTGTTGATGATGTGTTTTTATACTTGATCTTTTTGTTTTTATTGATTGAATCCCACCTGTCCTGAGATCTATTGATATACAAGCAGGATAGAAATCTCTAATAAATAATAAAATAAGTAAATACAGGAACAACTGGAGCATATGAATTGTTCATCACAGGCCAACTAACTCATATCTATTCTTACACACTGCAGCCAGAGAAGCAGTAAAGAGGGAGTTTTGGTCACAGGGGGCTGGCAGATCTGTTTGGAGAAATAAGTATATTTTATTTTGAGACTGTCACATACATGGATATTTCATCTGCAGAAATTCTCTGGGAGTTTCTTGTTAGTGTATCACACACATCAAGGGAAGACTTGACACTGTCATCATGTCCAAAGATATTTTGCTTTCCAAATAAAATGAGAAGGAATCCTAGATGCTTGATTTGGTGGCAGCTAGTGGAATCTGATGGGCTAGTGAATCCATAGAATCATAGAGTTGGAAGAGACCAAAGGGACCATCTAGTCCAACCCCCTGCTATGTAGGAATACACATCAAAACACTCCCAACAGATGGCCATCCAGCCTTTCTTTAAAAACCTCCAAAGAAGGAGACTCCACCATATTCCGCTGCTGGACAGCTCTGACCATCAAGAAGTTCTTCCTGAGGTTCAGGTGGAATCTCTTTTCTTAGCTTATATCCACTGCTCCTTGTCCTAGTTTCTGGAGCCGTGGAAAACAAGCCTGTTCTCTCTTTGATATGACGTCCTTTCAAATATTTGAACATGGCTATTATGTCCCCTCTTAATCTTCTCTTCAGCAGACTAAACATACCCAGCTCCCTAACCCACTCTTTGTAGGGCATGGCTTCCAGACCCTCCACCATTTTGGTTGCCCTTCTCTGGACATGTTTCAGCTTGTCAATATCCTTCTTAAAATGAGGTGCCCAGAACTGGACACAGTATTCCAGATGAGATCTGACCAAAGTGGAACAGAGTGGTACTATTACTTTGCTCAGTCTAGAGACCATACTCTTATTGATGCAACCAAGAGTTGCATTGGCTTTCTTGACTGTCTCATCACACTGATGACTCATGTTCAGCTTATGGTTTACTAAGACTCCTAGATCCCTTTCACATGTACTGTTGTCCAGCCAGGCTTCTCCCATCCTATATTTGTGCATTTCATTTTTTCTGCCTGGGTGTAGAACCTTACATTTCTCTCTGTTGAAATTCATTTTGTTAGCTTTGGCCCAGCTCTCCAATCTGTCAAGGTCATTTTGAATTTTGATCCTGTCTTCTGGGGTATTAGCAGGATCAAAATTCAAAATGACCTTGACAGATTCTACATTTTAGCCCAAATCCAAGGCCCTCTCCAGGATGATAAACTTTAGCCCCAAAATACATTCAGCACCTGTAAATTCACACTGAAACCCAGAGCTGATTCACTGCTCCACCGATGTGGGGGCCAGCAGCTATCACTGCTTAGTTTGGAGACAAAACAGATCTCTCTCTAAGCTGCCAGTCAAAGGAAATCTCCACTTAGTCTGGGCTAAAGAAATCTTATCATTATGTTTGCATCCAGAGGTGGGGTTCTGTTATGAAACCCATCAGGGTTAAACAAAAATGTTAATGTTGCAACATCTGGCAGCCTCTTCTTTGTATTGATCTCACATTTAGGCCAAATTGCCCATTCTAGACTTCAGGTTACAAACCTTTGAAAGGAAAGATGGACTGCTGTTTAGACTTTGTATGTAAAATGAGGTTTTATTTGCATAGTGTTTGGATATTCATCAGTGGCCTGTACTGTTTGGTGATGTGTGTTAATATTCCCTTAAGCTAGGAAGAAATTTTAAATGCCATCATTTCCACACACTGCAAACTCAGTCAGCTTGCCTAGAAAATCTTACTGATTGCTGTTGTTGTGTGCCCTCAAGTCGTTTCTGACTTATGGTGATCCTAAGGCAAATCTAGCATGGGGTTTTCTTGGCAAGATTTGTTGAGGGGCTTTGTCTTTGCCTTTCTCTGAGGGTGAGAGAATGTGGCTTGCCACAGTCATCCTTTGGGTTTCTATGCCAAGAGGGGATTCAAACCCTGGTCTCCAGGGTCATAGCCCAGTGCTCAAATTACTACACTACTCTAATTTTGATAGGCAAACAGTTATTTACTGAAGTCCATGTGTGAATTTTCCCTGCATTGCATTCAGATTACAAATGAAATCAAATGCTTGCAAACCTCAGAAGCCTCCTTTGCAACCCTTTAAAATGGCATTATTTTGCTCTTTTACTGTGAAACATAACGATAACAAGACAAAACTGTTTTCTGGCTTTGCTTCTAGCTATCAGTCATAGGCCATTTGAGACTGATTACCTGCAATTTTGGAAGGTGTTTTTCATACTTCAGTGTGGTTTCAATAACACTGGTTTGGCAATAATACAGGATCCATTTCCCCATCTCTTGTTCTCTGGAATACTGGTGAAACAATATCTGGCTCTGTCAGCTCTATTTCAGTGTTAGTAGATAAAGCAAGAACACTGAGCATGCTATTGTTTTGGCTCCATCACTGGGAAAGAAAGCCGTAAGAATACCATTTGACCTTTCTATACCTTTCAATTCAATATGAATTTAAAAAAAGATTCTTGGCTTGCACTATGGCATTCCATATCCAGTAGTCTCAGCAAAGAGCTAGGGAAAGCCTGAGAGCTATCATTTTACTTTGTTCCAGTCTCTAATGAGAAGCACTGATTATGGGAACATGGCAGTGAACAGGTCTGTGCATGGATACTCATGGAAAAGCTTCAGCCCAGTGCTAGAACTTAGCTGTTGTATGCAGTGGTGCCAGATTTCGTCCCAGGCACAGAAGGATGGTTTAAGAAAATGGAGCTGAAGAAGAGGAGTAAGATGAAATTCCCAAGGCCAGGACCTCTGGAGAGCCTAGGTCTCTGGGGATCTAGACGATGAAAAAATGAACTATACATTCCAAAATAAAAAATTGAAATCTGAACAGCCCAGAGAGTGGTTATAATGTATGTTGATGAATTTAAGTGGGGGCAGAATCATACATTGTATCTTGGGCCCAACGCCAGTGTTCTGTGGCCCTGTGCTGGAGACTAGTAGGGACAGCCCCTGCCATTAAGAAGTGTGAGGGAACCACCTCAGGCAGCAGCTGTGGGACAGAGGGAGCAACAGCAATACCATTCTGCTATTTCTCCTGAGGCACCAGCAGTCCCCCCTAGATCTGGTAGACCTCAGGGCCTGACCCAGAGTCCTTGGTCCTCAGGGCAAAGTAGAGGAATCTCAGGGTGAAAATGATACCTTGAGAATTGTGTGTATGCGTGTTTTTGTTATTTGTTAGACTAGGTGTTTTTTTTTAGATCTTTGAATGGCATACTTAGTGAATCTGTGGTTAACGCTTAATGTATCCATACGTATAGACATCATTGGGGATGGGTGTTCTGATATTATCCTCCTAACAACAGCAAGGTCCACCAGCTGTGACATCACAGGAGGTTGTTTCTAGGTCTCAGTCTTGAGCTCTGCCAAGCCTAGATCCCACTGTTAGAGGACAAAACTCCATATGCCACATTCTCCTGTGGTAAAAGGTGCTATCCTGTTAGTAACATTGAAGTAAGAGTCAACTGCCAGTCTACTTAGGACATGTATAGGAAGTGAGGAGAGCATACATTCTTGACTCAGCAGCAAAATGTTTTGGGACAGCCTTATGCGTTGTGTCTGAGGCAAGCAGGCAGTAAATCACAAGCCATACAGCTCCTACTTACGAGGCAAGAGTCAAAGAATGTCCACACAGAAAGGCAGCCTAAAGCAAACAAATCCAAAGGGGCAAATCCAAATGGTAGTCCAAACAGGCAGAGTTCCAAGACAACCAGATCCAAGAGCACAGCACAAGGTTTCAAAACTAAAGAGACCAGTTGCTGACCCTGGGAGGAAAGGCCAGCTGGAACCCTTTTTAATCTATGGATGCTGTCACCACAGGTGTTCCCTCATTAGGGCTCACTTGATCCTTACACGGGTCGAGTGACACAAGCCCTGCCTTTCACAGTGTCTCTGCTGCAAGGTAGTTGTGTCAGCTATGTCTTCCTCTCTTTGTTCCCCCAGCTCAGGCCTTTGTTGTTGTTGTGTATTATCTCCCTCTGGACCAGCTTCTGGAAACACTTCAGCCTCTGGGGAAGCCTCTGCCTCAGAGTCAGAATTCTCCTCCTCGCTGCCACGGTCTCCAAGGTAGGGCATGACAGTATGCCAGTCAGCTTAGATGACAGTGAGCAACAAGATCAGTGGTCTGATAAAGCATAAAGCATTTTCCTATGTTCTCCTTTTAGGCCATAATACTCAGTAGGTGGCGAGCATGGTTTATGGGGAAAGCATATGTTACTGTACACTGTATGCTCATTCTCTAGACTAGCCATTCTCAGCCAAGGGGCTGTGTGTAGGTCTAGATGTTGTTAGGCTTGAAGCCTCAGCAGTCCCACCAAGCAACATGGCCAAGTACAACAACATCTGGAGAGTTCCTAATTGAGAACCTGTGCTCTAGGCTGGGGAGGTAAAGGACACCTGTAAATTTTCCTCATTCTTTAACAGTTTGAGATACCACATCAGCAAAGCTGTGAGATTGTTTGCATTCTGGCACTTATTTTTAGGTAAAATTACACACAAGAAAACTAAGTTTTGCAGAAAAAAAGACCATCTGTGCAAGTTTAACACAAAAGACCACTGTTCAAAATACACTGTTTCCTGGGGAAAAATAATATTTTTGAGCAAAATAGGTGTTCCTGCAGAAAATACATTGTTTTCTTTTTTATTATATGTTTATTAGAAAGAACAGACAAATACAACAAAAGAAAACACAATCTAGCAAATATTATAGACAAAGCAAAGAAAGAAAAATAAAAAATAAAATAAAATACGTAACAAAAATACATTGCTTTCAGTGAAAAATACACAATTTTCAGTACCAAGTTGTCTTTTTGTGCAACAAAATTTGTTTTGTCCCGAACCCTAACTTTTTAGCAAATTTTCCACAAAAAAGTCCTTAAATGGGGGGGGGAAGGGCAACATTCTTGTAATCTCACCCCAATTGGGAGACGATTTTTGAAAATTTTCATTCTTGGATTTATGGATGGAATAAGCAAAAATTCACATCTCTGATCTATAGTAAGAAAGGTCCTTCATTACTATGGTTATTCTTCAATTTGTGAAGGAGCAGGCTCCTATTGCCACCCTGTCTGTAATCTCTTCTCCAGCCTGGTACTGTAGGGCCATAGAAATTGGGCCAGCAGTCTTCTTGGTAGACAGACTGTACCACTGGGACATGATAAAGGCCCTTCACCTCAGCTGCAAGGGACTGAGGTTTGAATGCTCCAGTGCTTTAATGCTGTGCTAGGGGAATCTTGACAGTGCCTGGAAGGTACCTTACAGATTTAAGGCCTTGGCTTAGACAGTAGTGGGGAAGCCTGCAGCAAATCATTAGCTGCATCCAAGGAGAGGACATCGAGGCTTCTTCCCCGCTAGAAAAACTTCTGTGAGGTTATTTAAGAACAATAAACTGTCCATCATCGGCAAGGCATCTTTTTTTCTTTAATAAAAAGAAAGATGATTATGCCTTTCTATCCTTTTAAGCATTTTATGCTGAAGGTCACCTTAAAATGCTGTGGCATCAAGCATGCCAGATGTTATTGTGCATAAAAATGAACATGCACAGGGACAATTTGATTTTTATCTTGTCCTCTAAGCAGCTTTGGGATTATATCACAGAAAGCTCTGCTGTCCCTGCATTTTATGCATTTGTATTAAAAATAGGAGGATTCCAGGAAGTGGCAGCCTTTTCCTAACTCGGAGAGAACATTTGCTGTATTCATCCACAGAAAGGTATGTATAAGAGAGGAAGGCTGCTTAGTTGTAGACTAAATCATCCAAGCATACCGAGACCTGTCTTCTCCAATGAATTTGAAAATCATTCTGCAGACCAATCAGCCTTCTAAATTCACAGACATTTTATGCCTGCATGTTTCCAAGATGGCTTAAGCAAATTTGAAAGAAGAATCTTGATCTTTTAGGGAGCTCCCACCTCAATTCCCTTGGTTCCAAACCCAAAGTAAGTAATGCGTGTGGTTTTGAAGGTCTGCATGGAATATCTTGGCCTAACAATTCTGTTGCTCTGAGAATAACACAAACAATTGCTGGGAATATAGCTTTTAACACAGAGTTTAAGAGTCAAAATATGGACTCTTTTGTGCTCTGCTTTCTTAGAAATCTTTATTCATAGTACAAACAAATGTGACACATGATATTTGTGAAGAGCTCTCCTGGTGTTTCCATTTTCACTTGGAAGCAGGAAAATTGGATTGATGCAGTGATCCTAAATAGGATTTCCAGCTCTCAGGATGCCAACTGATTGCTGTGCTTCTTCACTGAATTGCTGTGCTTGTTCAGGTCTTTAGACAGGGAGATAGATCTCAATGTGAGGGGCTTTAGAGGAGAAAGTTTGATTTTTATATGTGAAATGGCCTTAAAACCTAGGAAAACATCTCTACCCATTCTAAGGTGCCGCAGGTTTCTGTGGCTCAGCATGATAGTGTTCATATGTGTGTCACACCTGTGAATACCAAAAAGCCAGGAGTGAGGGGAGGGGATTAGAAAAAGAGATAGTGGGTGCATGCAGATGGACTCATTGTCCCATTTGGAGAATGGCAAGAAGTGGGGTGATAGGCCATTTCCACACTATTCTGTTATAGTGCTATTTTCCCACTTTCAATATCCTATGGAATCCTGGGAATTGCAGTTTAGGAAGGGGCATCTTTGGCTTCAGTAAACTGCAAGCCCCAGAATTCGACGGAATGTTGAAAGTTGAAAGTGGAATAATAGCACTATAACAGTGTAATGCGGAAATGGCCTTAGTATTATAGCTCATGAACCTTCTTGATGTAGAAGCCCCGGCTACAACAGTGCAGGGCTGGAAAAGCTGCTTACATGTCATACATGTTGTAGCTAAGGACACTTGTGATGCAAGTCTGCGTGGAAATGATGGCAGCTGCCGAATTGATCTGGTCATACCTTGGTTATCAACTGTTTTGGATTTCTTCTTGGATCTCAGTTGCCATATTACCTGGTTTAAGCCAGGTTTTACCCAGATTTTGGGACTGCCTTCATGCTGTTTGCCTGAATCAATTGACTGTTTTCCAGCCCTTGCCTATCTTGCTGCTGTGACATCCCAAGGCCCCAGTCCACATACTGCCTATTTCAGTTTAGGGATGTTTGTTAATGACTGCTTGGAGCAGTAATGTTTTGAGGGATATTATTGCAAATATATGCAGTCACAAATGCATGCACTTTGAGCTGATTACTGGAAATTGAAAAACTTCAAGTTTTTAAAAAATTCTTAATAAATCTTAGGACGTTTGTGAATACAGTCCCAACAAGAAGATTTCTTCCTTTAAGAAAATCTGGATTTAAATCTGCTTATTTAAGATTCTGTATGAGCTGTGTGTGTGTGTGTGTGTGTGTGTGTGTGTATATATAATCTCCGCACTAGACTGTTATAGCGCTATTATTCCAATTTCAACATCCTATGGAATTCTGGGGTTTACAGTTTCAAACTGCAAGCCCCAGGATTCCACAGGATGTTGAAAGTAACAGTCTAGTGCAGAAATGCTGTAACGCTGTAACAGTCTAGTGCAGAAATTGCCTGTGTGTGTGTGTGTGTATGTATACATACACACACACGTTGTTGTGTGCCTTCAAGTCGTTTCTGACTTGTGGTGACCCTAAAGTGAAACTATCGTGGAGTTTTCTGGAGCTAAGAGTGTGTGACACGCCTATGGTCATCCCACAGGTTTCCATGGCTGAGTGGGGAGTCCAGCCTTTGTCCCCACAGTCATAGTCAAGTGCTCAAACCACTACACCACACTGGCTTTCTATATATAGATACAGTTATAGATATACATAGATCATGATGTTGTAAGAACATGTTGGCAGCAGAGCCTTGTTGAGGGAAGTTACTCATCCATCAGTTTTATGCTGGGTTAAACAGAACTTGTGTCAAGTTGGAGCTGAACTAGAGCACTGAAGCGACAAATTAATATGATTTTTGGGTTTCTTTGACCCTTTTCGCACCTTACCTTTGTGCGGTGCTGGGGTGTGGGGCTTGCACAAGCAGCCTCCAGTGAGAGGCTCTCGCGTCCCGGTTCCTCCAGCTCTGCAGCTGCCACCTGCTCACACGAGAGCCCCACCTCTTCCTTTACTGGCCCGGCTCGCGAGGTAAGTGCGCACGGGGCCCTGGAGCGATGCCAGCTTAAAGCCGAAAATGAAAAAATGTGTGAGCAGTCCCTGCCAGGCCCTGGAGCATCGCGCAAATGTGAGTGCGTCATGTGGACCGCTCTTCACATGTGCGCAACACTCAAGGGGCCCTTTCACATTGAAAATGCCATGCGAAAAGGGCCTTAGTCTCTATAGCTGCAGAAGGTGGTGTTGGTGCTGCTTATTCATTGCACATACACTCTTCCTCCATATTATGAACTGTTTGGTACCTTGTCACATCCTCCTCCTATTTCCTGATATTTCAGAGAGCAAAGAGAAAGAGGTGCCAGTTAATTGGCTCACAGTTCAGTACCAAGATGGTGCAGTGCATTTATAACATTTGTTCAAATGCCTATTCATCATAAATGTGTGTGTCTGTGTCTGTACCTAGAAGACGTAGTGCATATAGAGCATTTATTCAAATTCCTATTCTTAAGAAATGTGTGTGTATGTGTGTTCAAATGAATTAATCAGATGAATTCCCCAAGAGCTTGCACAGCAGTCAAGGAACCAGGGAACATTGCAATTCTCATGTCTGAATTTTTATATCTGACTGTCGCTGCTTGCAGTTCATTGTTCTCATTGTCAGAAACACATTTGTGCATTTTCACACTCTGCATGCTTCAGTGAGAGTTTGTGACCTTTTCTTGACCATGTACCAGGGTTGCTTCTGATCATTCTTTTTCTCTGCTTCTCACACTTTCTTCTTTTCAGTGGGCTTAACACCTTGGTTTGATAAAAGCACATCTAAGGCAGGTGAAGCCATTAGTTCTGTAGTTACAATCATCAATGAATAGTTACCTATAAAACTGAAAACTGTGGTAAACTCTACTTTTCCAGGATCGTACTGTAGATCTTACACTACATATTTGGTTTCTTCTTTCATAATAAAACCTTCCCAGATCATAGATGAAGATGTGTAAGGTATCCTTCCTGCAGTTTTCTGAATGGAAGAGAGAGGCGTATTTATACAAACATTATTTTAGTGTACTCTTAAGTATACAGAAGAATAGTCAGATTCTCAGGAACTCAAGATCTTAGGCTGGTTTGTATCATATGAGTCCACTGAAAGTAGTGCTAAGTCTAACATGTTACAAAGTAGTATGTGTACACATGCTAATTCTTACTTCTGAAGAATTATTTAATATCAGTGTCATGATTCAGATTCCCCATATAAACCCAAAAAGAGGAAGGAAGAAAAAGAAAAGAAAAAAGCGGTAAGGAAAGTCTAGTAGCTTTTGAGATTCATTGGTTTATTTTAGCATGGGCTTTCATGGATTTCAATTCACTTCTTTAAATGCACTGATGTGCTACAGGAGTGCATCAGTGTGTTTGAAGAAGTAGATTGAAAACCATGAAAGCTCATGCTAAAATAAATCAGCTGATCTCAAAGGTGGTGCTAGTTTCTTTGTCCCATTCTCCTTTCCTCCCTCTTTTTATGCTGCAACTAACTAATGTGGCTATCTCTTTGAAAATCATAGAAACGCAGAAAATGTTTGAACTGCTCTTTCAGATACTTCAGATTAGCTTTTATTGCTTTCTTTTTGATTAAACAGATTCAATCCACTCCACCAAAAGCAGCTGTTTCAGGTAAGGTGCACCTCTTGTTAAACTGCCCATCAACAAAGGGGTTTGCATAGATTTCAATGAGTCCGTTTGACAGAAATGGGCATCTCATGAATTTTTTTCCCCCCTATAGTGGCCCTGTTGTTAAGAACTACAGGGTCTTGACTAATATCTAGGAATGGATTACTCAGCTCAATGTCATACTTTTTGCATGATACAAAAGTAAAAAAAGGCATTTTGCTGATAGCTTTATTAGGCCAATGGTAAGGTGGGTAGAAAAAAATTAGCCTTCAGACCTCACTGTTGTCTTCATTAGGCAAAGATGCTGGGGAAAAAAATCATGCAGAGGTTCATTAGAGTCAGTGCAGGTTTGTGTCTTGTGTTCTGGATGTTACTATGAGAATTTGTTCATACTGGCAGAAAGCTCAGTTCCTATCCTCATCCCCACAAAAGAGAGATGGAGGAGCAAGAAGGACAAGGTCTGTAAAATGGGAGTGCCCAACTGTGAAAGGCTAGGGGCCCACATTAGCCCCCAGGAGACCTTGGAAGGCTGCATCCCCACATATCCTGCAAAAATCAAACATGTTTTTGCTCCCTAGGAGGCATGGGGCATTTTGGCAAGTTGTTAGGCCTTTTCTCTTTTTTTTTGCTGTTCGCACATGTTCAATAAGGAATGCCAGAGACAGCTGCTAATTTATTTTCTCAGTTGTATGCATAAACTCATGGAATCATAGAATCAAAGAGTTGGAAGGGGCCTTGAGGGCCATCAGGTCCAACCCCTGCTCAGTGCAGGATCTCCAGCTAAAGTATCCCCAGCTGTCCAGACTCTTTTTGAAGACATCCAGAGAAGGACACTACATCACCTTCTATGTAATTGGTTTCATGGTTGAACCATTTTTATTGTCAATGAGTTCTTTGAAGATTCAGTTGAAGAGGAGACATGATAGCCATGTTTAAATATTTGAAGGGATGTCATGTTGAGGAGGGAGCAGGCCTGTTTTCTGCTGCTCCAGAGACTAGGACAAGGAGGAATGGATTCAAGCTGCAGGAAAGGAGATTCCACCCGAACCTCAGGAAGAACTTCCTGACGATCAGAGCTGTCTGGCAGTGGAAGATGCTGCCTTGGAGTGTGGTGGAGTCTCCTTCTTTGGAGGTTTTTAAGCAGAGGCTGGATGGCCATCTGTTGGGAATGCTTTGAGGGTGTTCTTGCATGGCAGGGGGTCGGAATGGATGGCTCCTGGGGTCTCTTCCAACTCTATAATTCTATGATTCTAAGTCTACTCTGCTGTAACTTGAAACCATTAGACCTGGTCAGTCTGGGGCAGTACAGAACTGGCCTGCCCCCTCCTCTTTGTCACAGCCCCTGAGATATTTAAAGAGTGCAATCATGTCAGCCCTCAGTCTTCTCTTCATCAAACTGAAGATGCCCAGCTCCTTCAACCTTTCCTCATATGTGTTGTTCACCATACCTCTTATCATCCTTGTTGCCCTTCTCTGAACCTGCTCCAACTTGTCTAGGTCCTTCTTAAAATGAGCCTCCCAGAACACAAACGCACAACAAAGGTTGGCTAGAGCAGAATTCCATTCTTCCCAACTTGTGCATTGCATTGTTTACTGTAGATCTGCTCTTGCAAACTGACACAGAAAGTCTGTATGAAAAGGAGGAAGGGAGGGGGAGGGGGAGGAAAATAAGGAATGTAGCAGCACCTTCAAGACTAACTGGCTTTTACTTTAGCATGAGCTTTCATGGATATAGCCCCACTTCTTCAGATGCAGTACAGAGTGATATTAAAGCTACAGGTTATAAAGCATATTTACATAGTTGTGGGAGTGGGATGCAATGTAATATGATTCAGAAAGATGCAAATCATAGTCTGCATTTCTCTAGTTTTTCTTTTCCATCTTCCCAGTGCTGATGCTGCTAAAAACACTTGTTAGCTAGATAGAGGACAAGGAGGAAAAGCAGGGCCTGCAGTCATAAAAGGACTTTGTAAAAAGGAGCTTCTTTGTTAGAGGCTGTGTTAGCTGAGAGATGCCTGTATCTCTCTCTCTGTCTCCTCCTCTCCCCACACCCCGTATGTATCTTCCCCTGAATCAGGACATCTACCATTGTGTTTGGGTGTACATCTCCATGAAGTGTACAAGTAGAAGGATGATACACACTGTGTTCCCCTTTGGGATTAAGGAGAGTAAAACTTTTTGCTATAAAGAGATGGACATTGCTGTTTATTTCCCCTTGGGAGTTTCTGCACTGTGATAAACAAAAATAGCAGCCAGCATTTCCTCTCAATGTCACCGTCTTGAACACAACAAGAACTGACAGCGTCTCTTCCCAGGAGATGGTTGGGCCTGTGATAAATAAGAGAAAATGACACACTTCTTGGGTCACTGGAGCTCTTAAAAGAAATGTGGTACAAAAATTGAGCAGAAAACCCAACACAGATAAAGCCTAGCCCAGTAAAGAGAAGTTAAGGAGCTTCACTATGAGGGCAGATTTTCTTTGAACATGATATCAGGTCTGCTGAATGGTATAGTTGTGCTACTAAACTAAATAAGGTCCTACACAGATGATTGGTTTTCATGTTGAGTTTGACTTTGAAGACTGGCTGTCAAAGTAAGAACCTTCTCACACAGTGCATAACTATAGCTATTTCCACACTATGCTGTTATAGTGCTATTATTCCACTTTCAACAGCCTATGGAATCCTGGGGTTTGCAGTTTAGGGAGGGGCCTTTAGAATTCTCAGCCAGAGAGCTCTTTGGCCTCAGTAAACTACAAATCCCAGAATTCCACAGGATGTTGAAAGTGGAATAATAGCACTGTAACAGTATAATGTGGAAATGGCCTAAATTATGGAATGGTGCAATGAGTGTTCACTTGGATAGCTGTAAAGGAAAACGAGATAAATTCATGGAAGATAAGGCTTTCTGTAGCCAAAATACCCTAAAGGGAACCAGATCCTGTCTAATCTTGGAAGTGAAGCATGCTCAGCCCTGGTTAGTACTTAGATGGGAGACCACCAATGAATACCAGGTGTTGTAGGCTATATTTTAGAGAACAGAACTGTCAAAACCATCTCTGAGTGTTCCTTGCCTAAGAAAACCTTATGAAATTCACAGGGTCACTATAACTGGACAGGTGACTTGAAGGTGCACACATATACACAAGGCTATCTGTGGCTGCTGTCCGTGGTGGATGTCAATGTCTTCCAGTTTTGGAGGTGGTATGCCTCTGAATACCAGTTATTGAGGAACACAAGTAGGAGGCTGCTATTGCATTGATGTCCTGCTTATGGGGTTCTCAGTGGCATTTCCTTGACCATTATGGAAACAGAATACTAGACTAGATAGTCCCTTAGTTTGATTCAGCATTCCTCTTCTTTTCCTCATGTTAATTGTTCATTCATGTTCCATTTAACCAGCATGAAACATTTTGTAGCAATGTTCCAGTGCATGCTTGAAAAACAATCTGTGAAACAAATGAATATCTTGATTTTTTTTGAAAAAAAGAATTCACTTTTGTACCATCTCACAGCAAGACTATATTCCGTGTTTATTGTACTTGAGTGGGGGAAGTGGAATAATTGGCCTAGCTATTCATTTGGCTTTCAATGGTTTCTCTGTATTGATTTTGATCTCCTCACCTTTTAAAAAGTGTTATGTGTAAGAGGAAAGTTATCCCACCTTTGCCTTCTAGCTATAATTATTTTGCTCCATTGTCATTTTGGAAATATCATGCTCCCTGAAAAACTACAAATGTGCATCTTTGAACTGGGCCTTTGGTCTGGTTACATTTTGAAATTCATGCAATGTGACAATTGGTGCTGTTTGACCAAGACAACCAGCTTGGTTTTGTTTTTTTTAGTTACTACATATTAATGAGAATTCATGCAGCTCTCAGTGCAGTCAGTGACAAAATTCAGTTGGATAAGGATTACAGCCCCAAGCAACATTTACTGTTCTAACAAGGTCTGAGTTTATTTATTACAAAGGGATATCAAAGGCGAGGAATTATGTTATAATTCTGTTATGCTTTGATGAATGCCATCAAAGTTTCTGCAGGAAAGTGAAGCAGACACTGCAAAAACAATTTTTTTTAAAAGCAAAACGTCTTGCTTTTAGCACTGTAACACCTGTTGGGCACAGGAAACAGGCAAATCCCACATCTCAGAACCTACACGTTAACTGTCTGTTTTCATTAGAGGCTTCCCATATGTCACCAACATCTAATTTTTGTATTCTTTATTCCAGTAAACAGTAGGAGTAACTTACACAGTCTACACCAAATCCGGTCCTTTGTCTGTTTTAGCCCTTTGGTCTGGAGATACTGACCCTTTCTGCCTGATGATGGTGTCCTGACATGGGGACGCAAGAGGAGTGGGACTGTGACAACATGTCCACATGATGTCGTTGAGGTCCCACCCTTCTCACATCACCCATTGATGATATAGCCCACAATCATTGATGATATACATTGGTGTGATTGTGGGCTATATCATCAATGACCTCTGATTGCTTGAACCAGCCACAGACAGCCTTGTGTATGTGTGTGCACCTGGAAATGCAATCTACGCACTTCCTCCCCTACTGCAGCGTGAGAAGAAGGTCGGCTGCAGTCTGGAAGGATGGAGCAGGTCTCCCGTGCTTCCTCCTGCAGGCAGCTGGTTGGATACGGAGAGGAGTGTAGTGAACATGCTCCCATCCTGGCAGAGGCGCTGCCGGGATTGTGATGGGATGACACGGGAAAGCGTTGACGTGGAAAAGGCCACTGAGTGCTAAATGGAATGGCTGGTAAAATAGAATTTAATAATTGTGCTGTAAAATCCCATCCAGCATATGAATTCATGTTGAGACAGATTGTTAGATTTTCAGGATCTAATGTCCTAGCTATTGTCTCCTCTGCCAGTGTGGTAGAGGCTTTGTTTGTTTTTGGTAAATACTGACTGTGCAAATACTAGCATACTTACAGTGCTGTTACCTTGTTTTCTGGGGGTCCCATGAGGGACACCAAAATGTGCTCAACTATAGGTGGGGAAAATTAGCTGAGAGCACTGCTTAGCGTTACGAGAGGCAGGGGGTAACTTAGCAGGATCTTGTAACCCAGTGTTTACGGGGTCAGGCCAAGTCAAGAAGCAGACCGGTTTGAAAATAATGAGTGGTCTTTATTAAATACAGGCACACAATGTAAGCAACACACGCACACATATAACTAAGGAAAATAAAGGTGTGAGTAAGATAGCGGGATTTTCAGAGGGATAGTTGGTTCGGGTGATACGAAACCTGTTCCTGAAGCCCGGAAGAAGATAGAGAGCGATGCTGGGGTTCGGTGTGGCTCAGCAGGTGGAGCTGAAGGGAAGCTCGCCAAGCAAAGTGGCAGCAAGGCGGTCTGGAACTCGGGAGTGATCCGAGGAAGGTCTCGGAATCAGGGGGTTTTATAGGGAGAAGTGTGACTGCAAGCTATGCCTTACTCGGGGACAACAATGAGTTTTGGGTGTGAGACAATGTCTCCGAAAGGTCACAATTTAGCATGATGGAATCAGAGCCAAATTAACAATGGTGTAGCCAGTATGTAAATGCGCAACGCTTGCCAATAGATGGTTCAGCCTTTGTCAAGTTGCCTGCTCGGGGCAGGGAGCCTTTTGTAGGTAGCACACATACATAATATGGTGTTTGCCGGGGAGGTCCCTGAAGCTGCAATCTGGTTATTTCTGGCTTGCCTGTATTGTTTGAAAATATTTCAGCAGTTAAGTGCCGAGCCTAGTTTCGTGCTTGTCCGGAGGCCTCACAAACACGTGGAGAGGGGTGGTATGGTAAGGCTGAATTATGATATCAAAGTGATATTGGGTGCTATTGCCAGGTAGGCCTAAACTGCAGTAACAGTGCCCAATAAAACATTCTGTCTTGCAGACCTCTCAATTGCACAAATCTTTTTTCTTAAAAATGAATACTCTCATTGGTGTGTTGTCTATAGCCCAGCTTGGAAATAGCTTTTGGAGCTCAACTCCTACAATCCTCAGTGCAAAAACTAATGTTAAGTTCTGATCTTTAAAGTATGCTTTCTCACCCTCACTTTTATTTGGTGTTAGTCTTTGTACATAAATAAAAAAGATACAGCCAATGCCACCTCCTTCCTGGTAAAACACACCTCATAAATTTCCGAAAGAGGCAAATTGGTTCTAGAGAAGGAATACATACACTGATGAACAAAGACGGAATTGGCGAAGAAATGCATTAACAAATGTCACATAGAGGAATTGCAGGTGAACAGAACCATAGAACAAGATAAGTGGAACATAATTGAGGGGCTATGCACACTGTAGTATTAGTAGGACACCACTGCTCAAATGGGAGAAGGTTAAAGGATTCCTTAGATACTTAAGCAGTTTCATCTCGGTTGTTCCGATTACAGTGGGCTACATGCAGAGCATGTAGAAATGTCAGCATTCTGTCAACTTCCATTGGAAAGCACAGTCTGTTCACTAAACCTCCTTAAGGCCAAATGTTCTTAGAGCCATACGAGATGTTGCCTGAGTATGGCTTTTGAACTCACATTTGGGATTCCTTACATCATTTTCATGTATAGAAAGCAAGTGGCTGTGTGTGTATAGAGGGGTGTTTGTGTACATATGTGATGAATTGATATGGATCAGGATCACAGTCTGAAGAGGGGGCATTAGCTCTTTCTCTTTGGTATCTTTGTTCTGCTGAAAATTGCCCCACCCAAGCTGTTCTGTATCTCTCACTCCCCCCCCGACCTATATTGTAATGCCTTTCACCTGTTGGCTTTGGTCACCTAGGAAAATTTAAGAGAACAATTGACTGGCTAACTAAATGGAATACCTTGACATCTATAGGAATGTATAGTTTTTTTCAAGAGCCTTGGAAGTCATGGCTGTTCTGGGGATGTTTCCATCTCTGTGTATATATGTTTAGGGTTGTTCAGATTAGAGTTAGCAAGAGCAAGTTTCAAAGGGTCTTGCAGGCCATAGTGATCCACTGAAACCTGTATGTTCCAGATGTAACTGAAAAACCACATAGCTGTATTGTTGTCAGACTTAGTATCACTTCTAGTGACTTATGCTGTGCAGTGTAAAAATAGAAATGGAAAGATAAAAGATGCCTATATTTAGGCCTTGAGTGAATATTTGGGAACAGAATGTTATGGTTACCACCTAGTCAGCTCCATCATGACAAGGAGACCTGCCCATTAATGGACTCAGCCAGTATAGCAAAAAGGAGCAGTGAGGTCTGGAAGGCAACTGTGAAGGAAAAACAGAAACCTCTTTGTAACACCCCCTTCACTGCTGCACCTTCCCCCAATGCTGAAAAGATATTTTGGCTTCAGGATAGACTATCTCCTGGTCGGCTGTTAGGTACTGTGAAAAATATTTGTCTTGGCTTTTGTGTTTAGAGGTACGTGGCTCTCAAATACCAAATAATTAGAAATGACATCTTGAATAAGACTGAGAGAGTGTATGTTAGTGGGGAGAAAGAAACACTTCTGGGAATTTCAGAATTTTATGTAAACATCACATTTGTTCATCAACTATTTTATCTTTTGGGTGTTGTGCTCCTCTTCCCTATATAGTATCAACATTTGGATTCTGTGATAACCTAAATAGGTGTGAAAGTGGGAGGCATACTCAGTGTAATATGTATTATAAGCAAAGTGAGATCATATTCATAAGTAAGTTTGTTCAGGCCTAAGGCAGAGTCCAATAGATAGACAGATAGATAGATATATAGACAGATAGACAGAAAGATAGACAGACAGACAGACAAACAGACAGACAGACAGATGGACAGATGTATACTTGCCAGGTTGGGAAGGAATGGTTGTTTATCTCATATCCGGAGATTTTAGGGCTGGGTCAGGGTCAGGTCAAAATCTGAGATCTAAGAATGACCATTTGTGAGGTCACAGGGGGTGTACCCTGGTGATGCCACAAGGGTGATGTTACAAGGGGAAACCCCTGGCCATGTCACTAAGCATTGTACATTAATCATCAACCACAGCTGCACAAAGAATGCCATTCAAATAATAATAATAATAAAAAAAGACTAAGGCTGGCATCCTATTAGCCAGCTACGATTCTGTTAGACTTAGGATGTCATAACTTAGACTTATGACATTGTAACTGCTTTGTATTCTCATGGCACTATTTCCACAACGGTATATGCCTATGAAGCCACCTTAAAAGGCAGTCAGCTGTCTGGAGTGATGGAGATCTCTTTTGCTGGTGAGTGGGGTACTGTGGGATGACATGACCAGTCCTGTTGCACCATGGAGCAAGGTTGTGATGAAGAGATTCATCCAGACCCTGCAGGGTTTCCTACCTCTGCTCCTTGACAGTCACTGATGGGAGGGGGCTGGTGAAATCATGCTGCAGTGCCCCACTCACCAGCAGAATAGACCTCTGTCACTTTGGATGGCTAACTGGCTTTTAAAGTGGGTTTCAGGGGTTGAATAGGCAATTAAAATGTGATTGTGACATTGTGGCTCTGTGTTTCATGCAGATTCTCAGTTTCACACACACACACCCCCCAATACATTTGTGCAAGTGTGGCACACACATGCACCACTCTCACACTTATGCATATACAAAAATATATGCATACACACACACACACACACAAACACCCCCCAATACATATATACACATATATAAATATGTATACACATAAATATCTTTGAAGGAAATACTCTCATCTTGAGATTCCTTCCCCTTGCCGTGAGAACTGGACAAGAAGGGCTAGGCTCTGAGATTTGGGAATCCTAGCTACAGAGAAAGCAGGGCCAGCACTGGGAGCAGTAGGCCCTTTCCTGGGCCCTGGAGCATCTTGGCTCTGCTTTTTCTCTTCTGGGTGTTGCTTGCTGTTCATCTTCTCTCTTCACATGCAAACTGTGAGAAGAATGAAGAGCATCCTTCATTTGCCTCTCTGGGCACACGTGCATGTTAGGCCAAGAGAGTACAAGATGGCAAGTAAACAGGTAATGTGGTAGCAGGGCTGAAGAGTGAGTGAATTTTTGGAAAAGAGGCCCCACTGAGAGAATCCTATCCAAAGGCCCATGGAAACTTGGACTCTACACTGATAGCAAGTGGTAAATTCTGAACTCTCAGTGCCCATTTTGACAATTCCAATAGCTGTGCCCATGAAGACAGTCTAAAATTGCAGGTGGAATGTAAATAATTTCCAGCCATTTTTATGTCTACCAACCAAATGTATCTTAAGCTGCCACCCAAGACTTAGCCAAACCCAAATGCTTTGCCTTGCAACAGGGTAACTCAGAATGGAATAATATATGTCTGCTGGGAAAATCTGTTCTTCTTTCCTGCTGCTGTGAAAATTGTAGCTAAACTCAAAGGGAACTTGAGAAAGAAGACAACAGATGATATCATTGTCTCTGGTAGTCAAAAAATCCTGGTGCTATGACTCTGTGAGGCCTGACTCCACTGTACCAGTGCTCTTGACATTCTGCATTCTCCTTTTTTCTTGGCTGCTGCTTACATTATGGGGCTTCCCTGTTTGGCTGAATACCTCTAGTACTAATAAATAGGATATTCACTTTTGTTCTGTTTTTGTTTCTGCTCTCAAAGAAGTGAAGTTATGCAATAGCTCTAGGTTTTATGGTAAAATTCATCTCATGCCATAAATTAGGAAGGGCACTTCCATGTCTGCAATAATATTTGGCTTCCTCATTAGTCCCTAATATTCAGTAACCAGGAACTATTTTGGAGACTGAATGCCTCCTTTTTGTCAGTCTGTCGCATTCATATGAATATGATAGCTCCAGAGCTTGGGAAAGCTTGGGGTGGTTCAACTAAAGACTCCAAGAGCTCCTATTTAGCATAGTCAAACTGTTGCTTATAGATAGATGTGAAAGCCTGCCACAATGTGAGTCAGCCTCTGTTTATGCAACTGATTATCCCTGGATAATGATTGAGATTGCCACTTTCTGTAACACAAACACATTTTTGTAGTGTGAATCAGAAGCATGAATCAAATGAGGTTGAAAAGAGATGTCAGGCAGGACCAAGTGCTCTTGACTCAGTTGTGTTTTGTACCAAGTGAAATGGTCTTATAAACTGTAGCAAGTGAAAGTGAATGGAAGCCAGTGTTATAGCTGGGATGGAAAGAATATTCAAAAATGAAAATAATTGTTGAAAAAAGTATTTCTCAAGTATCTGGAAACCCTGACATGAAGAACAGTGAAGGGACAAGGATCTTCACAGTTTAGGATATATTCTGCAGAAAATCCACAAATTTTTCTGAGACCAGAAAACAACATTTTCTGTAAAGAAAAATAATTTCTTTTTATTATTTCTGTGCAGAAATATTTTTGGACAGAACATGCTGTTTCCTGCACAGACAATGCAGTAGTTAGAGACTTACTCTGAGCAAAATCTATACATAATTTTTTGCACATGAAACAGCATTCTATCTGTAGGGAAAATTCTCTTTTCTGTGCAGAAAATGTGGATTTTGTGTATTGTGAATAGTCTTTGAAAACTGCAAGGGTTTTGAAGACTTTTTTGTGTTGCGACATAATTGCTAAAATCACTTGCTTCTTTTTTTTTAAAGCTAATTAGGAAAGAATTGCATCTCTGTATCATACAGAAAACTAGGATGAGACTACCCACTATGTTTCTTTTTAAAAATTGAGTGAATCCATGTTGCCCTGATCTGTATCAGGACTACCATTTATAGGGGAAATAAAATTTCAAATTTATCCAAAAAATGTCCTGCCTGGGTTTAAAACAGTGCTAATGGACTTCTCCCAGTGGGGTAGGTTTTAAAGTATAATAAAATCTAGATAGTAGATTGTAATGGTAACCTGGTACACCCATGCGTGAATCCTGATATGGGCCTGTATGCACTTACACAGAGCTTTTAAAATAAACTTCTACCTCCAGTTCAAAGAGCTGGTCTCATCCCTTAAATCCCTAAGCACCTTGGCACCAAGCTGTCTGAAGGACCACTGTCACCCTGTTACCCCAAGACATGGGTGATTGCTCTCCCAGCCTAGTGGACAATGGGAGTTGCGACACAGACAGTGGGGTTTGGATGGTGCTCATGGTTTCAATGTCTTGGGCCATTTCCACACTAGGCTGTTATAGCACTATGATTCCACTTGCAACATCCGATGGAATCTGGGCTTTGCAGTTTCGGGAGGGGCGTCTTTGGTTGAGTGGGGGTTTCTGGGCCAAGCTGTGATAGGATATGCCCACCACAGGGGTCTTTGCCTCTGCACTTGGGCACCTTATTGTTTTGTGAGGTTGGCAGTTGATAGGATTAACTCAGAGCCATTAAGTCAGGCTTTCTTGGCCAATTTCAGCAAACTTTGACCTGGCCACACTGGGGTTAACTTTTGGTCTGTTTTTCAGCAAGGTCCCTTCTTCCACATGGCTTCCAGTCAGTGTATATAATTTATATTTTACACCAATACATCTGCCAATTAATATATTTTGCCAATCAGACGATATCAGATATGTAGAGGTGTACAGCCTGGTAACAACCCAGAGGTTCTGCTCTAGTGCTTGCCTTTAAGATGTGTCATATTATTATGCCCAGGAGATAGGGCCATCTTGGTGATGGCTCCAGCACCGTGAGATGTCCTTTTCATTGGCAAATAACTAATGACTAATAATATAATTCCTTCTTTTCAGGCATTTAAGTGAGCAAGTGTGTGTGTGTGTGCGTGTGTGTGCATGTGCACTTTCAAGTTGCCTGTCAGCTTATGGTGACTTCATGAATTTAATAGTGTTTTCTTAGACAAGTAATTCTTAAGACGTGGTTCTGCCTATTCCTTCCTTTGAAATATAGCCGACAGCACCTGGTATTTGTTGGCATTCTCCCATCCAAGCGCTAACCAGGGCTGAGCCTGCTTAGCTTCCAATGTCAGACAGGGTCTGGTACCTTTTGGTTATTTAGACCCCGAAGAGGTGTGACTCTTTCCCTTAAAAGCCATCTTCAGCTGAATTTGTAGCTGGCTTGTGTGGTCAAAGCAACTTTGCAAAGTATTCCTAACGCTTGCTCCTGTGGCTGTTATGTCTGCTATCTGACCACTATGTCCTTGATTTGTATGCTTCTTCAAGAGAGCTTTGTAAAGTGCCTAAAAATTGTCTAAAGGGCAAAAGAAACAGCTTGAAGAATACTGGTGTGATATATTCTGGGAGTAACAATTGTAACAGGTAGTTCCGTACCTTGATGTATAAATAACCTGTTAGGGAAGCAGGAGGCACCACTAGAGTCTGGAAAAGTTGCTTTCTGGACTCCAGCTTTGCAGAATCCCTCTGCTAGTGCCTAGGGTAACTGCAGGGTTCTGGGAGGCATAATCCAACAAAATAAGGTCTTCCCTTGAACCCAATTCAACAGAGAGGATGCAAACAAATTGTTCTTTCGGCTAGGAAATCAAAGGTGATCCCTAGAACCAGTGCTTGTTAAACTGATGAAAAACTATTGATTTTTCATTTAAGCTTATATATTGCTATATATTTTGCTTTTTTACGATGCTTCTGGTGTCAAAAGATGCATTTTTCCTGAGTCATTGAGCAAAACTGAAATTTTGCCACTGATTTTAGTGAAGGTGTGGAAATCCTGTGGGCCTCCGGATGTTGTTGAACTACAGTTTCCATCATTCCTTACCATTGTCTATATTGGCTAGGGTTTCAGAGGCCATATACGTCCCATCCCTCTTTAGTTGAAGAAGACTGTTCTCTTACTTGTAATTGGTTAATAGTCTTGCCAGCCTTGGCTTGGGTGGGTAACTAGGGAGTCAAGGGAAGCAAACCCCCTTAATTTATGGGCAGTCTGGGGATTTAGGGACAATTTGAGGGTGGAAAAATTGCTTGAAAATCAGCCCATTTTTTAAAAATTGGAGTTTGAGAGCTTTAGGAAGCATCTTATGGACTTCAGGAGCCACTGTTTGGGGTCCTAAGGGTTACACATGGCCCATGATCTGCACTTTGCCAACCCTTATACAGTTAATTATTAGGAACATAGGGTCATTATTTCTGGGCATTTGAAAATAAACCAGCAGGCTTTTCTTTGTACATTTTTTTCCTCCAGCAGGCCCTTGACATTTTGGATGTTCTAATTTGTGTTATAGTAAAGGGGGTGAAATCTTTCCCTTTAACTCATTTTCATCATGGCATTTGAGCCTCCTCTTTGGTCTTGCCGCAAGCAGCAGAACAGTTGGCAGAAACCTGCCACTGCTGCTTTCCTTTGCTAAGCCTGAGCAGCTCTTACAGGGTAAAATAACATTTTGCAAGATGGCCTGGAAAACTGAAGCAGCTGATCCCCCCAAAAGAGTTAAGCTAAGCAAACAAATGAGTGTTTGGCAAAGATACATAAGTAACAAGGGAGCTTAGAGGAAAAGGAGCACGTCTCAACACAGGCCATAACTTTTTCTTCTAAGCACAAATCATATAGCAACTGAGGTGAAGGGAACAAAAAAAACTCAGAAAGCTTTAAAAGATGTTGGGAGACATTTGTCTTCAAGCTGAAAATTATAGAGCTCAGTAATGAGAACAGGCAGAGGCGGTCTGTAAAGAAAAAAGTATGATGGAAACATTTGACAAAACAATACAGTGTCGTGCCGAGGAAAAGGGAACAGCCTGAAAGGAAACACTTCAGGCTAAAGAGTCCCCTCCTTCTGACAATCATTTGAGAGAATAAAAGCCTGAATAGCTTGGTTTGGTTTCTGATGTTCCTGAAGCTTTGACCTAATTTGTGAATAGCTAGACCTCATGTCAGATATACTTCTTTCACCTTTCAGAGTCTACTAACTAGAGTTAATGAAAGAAAATGACTCACAGGCCAAAATGGTGACTTGTGAGACAACATGGTGACTTGTGGGGTACAGCAATGCTACTCATCGTGGTGATCCATGGTCTGGTACTGGTTTGAGAACCATCAGCTGCAAGTAACAGTTGTAGCTGATGGGCAAAAATATGGCAGCAGTCTTGATACACTGGGGGGGAAATTGCTAGTGCTCCACATCAGATGGCCTGAGAAGCACTGGATTAGGAAACATACAGAACCAACAGGAAATATTCTGTTTGTTGGTGGGCAGCTATTTTTCTGGATACAGGTTGTTTGCTCCCTGGAAATACCATTCTGGTATGATATCAACAGGTACACATCCGAGGAACATGCTCTTTTAATGATGTAGAACAATATACAACACGGACTTACATGTATTGCAATATGTTCCTATACTTTCAGCAAGGAAAGAGAGGATTGCCGGGATGTACACGTGTGTGTGTGTGTGTGTGTTGTGTGTGTGTGTGTGCGTGTGTATGCATGTGTGCAGTTGTGTGTGGGCTGTGCTGTACAAACCAGCATTGCATGTGTCCTTCAAGATTGAAAAAATTGTGTATTCTTTTTTCAAATGAAATGTAAGAGGGTGCTTTATACCAAGCCAGACTATTGCTTTCACCTAATTCAGTATTGCCTAAAGCAGTGGTTCTCAACCTGTGGGTCGCCAGATGTTTGTGGACTTCAGCTCCCAGAAGCCCTGAGCATCGACCATAGTGGCTGGGGCTTCTGGGAGCTGAAGTCCATGAACATCTGGGGACCCACAGATTGAGAACCACTGGCCTAAAGAGTTTGGAAATGGCTATCCCGGGGTTCAGTCAAGGGTCTTTTCCATTTTTAGCTAGACTTGCCGGGGATTCTCTCATGGATCCTTCCCAACGCTATCGTTCCAGGGAGTGGCCCTTGGTCTTCTACATGCAAAGGAGTTGTTCTGTCACTGAATATTTAGGTTGGAATCAGATCAGTCAGGAACATTTTGTGTCCTTAGGTGATCATTTATTGCAGAACTAGTTATTGCTGAGTGCTCATCACATACATCATCATCAATCTTATAAGCGGGAGTGACCCATGGGTCAAGCAGGGGTGGGCCAATCCTGAAGTGGTAAAGCAAAGCATTGTCCTTCACAGACAATGATCCGCCAGTGCTAGTAGGTTAGGCCAGTCTTGTCATGCCTGTTTCTAACGGGAAGTGAGACTGAAATGTCTCAGGCTACAGATAGAGATTATGTTAATGTCCTAGATAAACTGGAGACTTCATGCCTCTCAGGCCATTTCCCCACTAGACTGTTATAGCACTATGATTCTACTTTCAACATCCTGTGGAATCCTGGGGTTTGCAGTTTTGGGAGGGGCCGGCCGGCCCCTCTCGAAACTGCAAACCCCAGGATTCCATAGGATGTTGAAAGTAGAATCATAGTGCTATAACGCTCTAGTGCGGAAATGGCTTCAGTTTCTGCTCTTAACAATTTCAGTACACCATCTCATATATTTATTGCATAATACCACATAATCTAAGGACTGGTTACGGTGAATAAGTATGTGCAAGCACTTTACATAAGATAACTGACAGTCATGCTGCATTGTAAATAGCTAATATTTAATACATGTCTATGTCTCTTCTTTTTGAGATATTCAGAATGTTAATTTGACTTTATAAGCAGCGAGATGGTTTGTTACATGGTTTTAAAAAAATTATAGCTCTGTATCTCTTTACTGCTGTAAGCTGAAATACTTTAAAGGCATCAGATCCTGTCTTATTTTAGAAGCTAAGCAGGGTCAGCCCTGGTTAGTAACTGGATGGGAAATAACCAATGAATATCAGGTGCTGAAGGATGTATTTCAGAGGAAAGAACTGGCAAAAACCATCATTCCTTGCTTAAGTAAATCCTATGAAATTCATGGAGTCATCATAAGTGAACAGGCAATTTGAAAGCACACACACACGGAGCTCTCTTTTCTATTAGATCTATCATGACAGTGTACATTTTCAATAACGTTGATACAAACACATTGACCACCATGCTTCCTTTCATTTTGGATTTAGCCCAAATCCCTCTAAAAATGTTCATCTCATTTTAGTAATTGCTGATGGATCACTGGAGAAGTCTAGCGACGATGTGGGAAGTGAGGAGGACTTGTATGATGACTTTCGAAGTTCCAGTCATCGTTATGGCCATCCAGGCGGCGGCGGAGAACAACTTGCTATTAATGAGGTACTGTAACTGTGCATGTTTAATGAGAATAAAAGTGCATGTTTAATGAGAATAAAACAACAGTTTTTTTAACAAAACAACCACTGCTACCCAACAACAGTAAAGCCATCATGATTAGCGGGAGCTTTGTAAGAGATGCAAGCTGGAATTCAGTATCTTGGAGTTATGCATTCATAATTGATTTGTGTTTGTGATCCCTACGTAGTCAGGACTGTGGCACTAGCATAGCTGCCTCTCCAACTTAATTTACTGGGCATCAGCTACACTAAGAGAAGTCAGCCCATTCTGCTTGCAATTGAAGTGCAAATGGATGGCATTTCTACCCTCCTTCTGTGAGTGAGTGAAGCTGCGCCAATCAGAAATGGTATCCTTGTCACACTTCCATATTGGAACCTTTCTTACTGGTTTGTGTGGATTGGGCCAGGAAACATTACTTCGTAATGGAAACATAATTTAGTGGACCATATAGAATTCTGGTTGCATTTTTAACAGCTCATTTATGTGTTCTTCTCACCCATTACTTAAGTTTTCAGTGAGCAGACCTTGTGAGGAAACTTACTTTGGGAAAACACGTAGAATTTAGTATTCTAAATATTAAATTCATGTAGGTGTATTTTTTGATATTTTAAATCTGTGTTGATAACCAATTTGATAATAACTTACATGATCTGTGTCTTTTTAATTAATATCAACTACTTTGAATTGAGAGGTAAGCACAGAAATTATTCACTTTGTGAATCCACTCAAGGTTATAGTTACCATCACTCAGTGGCTAGAACTCCAGGGGTACAGTCATTGGGGTTTGGCTTCCTCTGCATGATATCACTCAACAGTTATGGCATTTTTGTGGTATATGATTTATTTACACACATGCAAATATTTGGCATAAGTGGGAGCTCATTGCATTAGCACCCCAAAAGGTTCAGCTCCCTTGTTAAGTTCCTAGGGGGAATCACTCACACTAGAGGACTCTTTTAGAGAACAACTCAGCTCTCTGTGTGGCCCTGATCCTGCCATGAAAACTTCCAGCTTCTGTATAGACACGCAGTTTTGAATTCCCTGAGAGGGAAAAAAAAGCAGGAAGAAGGGGAAGAAAAGTATGCTTCCCTTCTAGAAAATGTCTCAGCCCATTTCCTATATTAAAACTAATCTCCTCAACAGAAGGAAGGGTGTCTCGTCAATTAAGCAAGCCATGGTAGGCAATCTAGTGTTTCATACTACAAGTCTAATGAAACACAGCCAGCATGGGCAGTGATAAGGAATTATGGGAGCCACAGTCCAGAAATTACACCGGCAAGGTTTGCTTTCTCTAAACAGAGATACAACTAATGAATCAGTAAAAACTGATAAAAGGTGCTCCTGGATGCCCCTGCCACCACCAGTACTGCTGGAGATAATTTTGAGGCCAAGGGTACCTCCAAGCTGCACATCTGGTCCTTCAGTACTGGTCAGACACATCAAATTTTCTCTAGCCACAGACCCATTGTCTTGTATAGATTAAGCTTTGATTCCCCCGCCCCTGCTCTATTTAAAACTGTCGTCACATACCTATCCAGGACTTTCATAGCCTCCCAGCACCAGTAGAGCAAATGAGAGATAGAAATGCATGTCAAGTTTATTTTGGTAACCTATTTAGCCTGAAATTCCAGATGAATTCTTTCAGAAGATTCATGTAGTTGTAAATAAGGACCTGAGACAAAATGGAACCCATCCCCGGAGATTAATGATAGAACAAGAACTTCCAAGGGACACTGCTGGGTCTCTTGCTCAAAAAAGAACTGGAATCATTGGAACAGAGTCTTCCCTCCCTCCTAGTCCCACTCTGGCTAGGCAACACAGAAGGAGATACCAAGTTCCACAGGAAGTTTAGGAAAATTAACAGGGTTCCACCCCACCCTAGCCCTACCAATTCCCTGTCCAGCATTATTCACCAGCCAGAGTGCTGTTTCTTTCACAAGCCAGGTGAAAACCAAATAGGAATCGTTTTTCTCCATTGTTGAAAACATTGAAAGTCTGTGCAAGTCAGATGGCTTAGTACTGCCCATCAGCAGAATGTTTAAGCAGGTGATGAATAAATCTCACTATTGGAACCTCCCTCATGCATCTGTTAGTGCATAAAGACAAAGAAATAGGTCAGTCAGCTCAGACTCTCTTTCCTTTGCACCTAGCTTTTCCATCTTTATGGCTGGTTGTCTGTGAGATGTTTTAAGACAGAGCTGTCCTTCCAATTTTGAACATATCTTCCAAAAAGTCCAATACATAGTGATTATGATCACTCCCAAAGAAGTCTAGGCTGGCCCTCTGCCTCTTGTTCTCCCATGGGTAGGCAAAGATTAATTTACATTCAGTTGAGTTTCTGACAGTTGAGTTCTTTCAGAGGGACAGACTCTTAATGGGTGGGTGCTGGGGAGGTTTTTGAATCAATGTATTTTGAAAATGTTTGGAATTCAGTTGTATTTAAAAATATAATTTATTTATTTGTGTTTTACTATTATGTCATGATGTTTTAGTCTGTACTTTTAAAGCTAATATTATTGCGAGCCACTTTGAGTCCCAGTTTCAAGAGAGAGGCAGATAGAAATACATGTATACATAGGGGAATACTATCATTTCATGGGAAATTGCTGCTTTCCAAGTGCTTGGTGACATCCCTTCTATAAGGTGTTCCCTTCATTTTAAAAATAGCTTTTAAGACTTTTATGCGTTACTATTAGGAGCTAAGATTAGATTTGCTTATGAATTTATGAAGATAGTTCTTCAACTCTGTCTTCCTCTATCCCTCCTTTCCAAATACTAATGCTTAAAAGGTGTGTTTAAGAGAAATGATTATGTGTGAAGTTGATTTGCCTTTGAGTAAACGGTGCATTAAAATCACAGTTCTGGCATAAAACAATGCTTCCAAGCCAGCTCAGTGGTGAATATCCTTTATTAGATTGATATAGAAAATAGCTATACAGTCATTAGCTTGAATTCTGTTGCTTAGTCCCACCTAGAGAAGGTTGAAACAATTGTTAAATGGTGAGTAAACACATAATTTCATTGACTCAATGAATATAGTCTTATTAGGCATATCAGTAGGATTCAGGCCACTATATGAAGGAACAATCATTTGCATTGGAGGGTGTAGAAACTGGCACCGTATGGACAGCAACATAATCAAATAAAATGGATATAATTCCTACTAGAAATTAACTCACTTGCTTTATGTGTGATCCAGTTAATTTTAAAAAAATCTTTTGTGTTTGTATAAGAGGAGTCTGTTATAGAATAGCAAAATTCTGTTCTAAGAATTTTGCTAAGAATCAAGACAAGAGATGGACAAGGGAAGATAAGAGGCAATGTTCGTTATCTGAAAACAAATCTTAAATGTATTATGTATTATTGAGAAGTCCCTGCTTGAATCATGCATGATCGTGGCTCACTTTTTCTTAGTATACTTCTCAGATGCTCTCCCCATAAACCTCTCAAATGGCTTAAGAATATCCCCTAAGATAACTTTAGTGGTTTGGTGAGAATGCATTTTTTAATGATTGCTGTTTGTATTCAGTGTTTGCTGAGTTACTCTCCTTTTTTTTTTTAATAAATAAAGCAAGACTAAATGGGCTGTCAATCAGCTCATAGCTTTAGGAGGTGAAAAGCAAAATAGAGGATGTTCGAAATAAAAAGGAGGATGCTATACATCCATGGGAGAAACCTAAGGTATGCAGAAACACTAGGACCTGGAAAAATATAATTGATAAATTTGTTTTTTATGACCTCATTAGCTAGCTTTTCACTCTGGCTTGAGTCAACTCACTGGATTTCCTAGTTAACACTGGAATTAATTGTACATTAGTTATTAGAATTTATTATGGTATGGTAGCACTCTCTCTTTGCCAGATTCAGTAAAACTGTTAGATATGAAGCTTTAGGAGAAGAAGGATTAGTACTGGAAGAAACACAGGTAGACAGTATGCCAGAGGACAGAGGGACACCAAGTCCTTGAGACTTTAATCTCAATGATATGGGATGGTGGGGGGGAATTGGTCTAGTAGTACAAGAAGTGAACAATGGGCAGAAAACAACAACAAGGAATTAGCTGGAGAGAATGACTATGATCTTAGATGTCTTGACATTAACGCATGTAACATGGGAAGTAAACAAGATGAACTTGAATTATTAAAATGACGGCAAATGTGCTGTAATAGGTATTACTGAAAAGTGGTGTAATGAGTCTTATAATTGGATTAATGGAAGGGTATAGCTATTCCACATAACAGACCAAACAGGAAAGCAGGAAGAGTAGCATTATATGTCAAGGATGTGTATATCTGTGAGGACATCCATGATTTCTAGCATGGAAAGCAGGTTGGGACCATTTGGTTAAAACCTAAAGGGAGGAAAAAACAGTGACATTATTGGGTGGATCTACTATAGGCCTCCTAACCAGGCTGAACAGTTGAATGATGCCTTTCTAGAACAAATGACCAAACATTCAAAAGGAGAAATAGTAGTAATGTTAGTCAACTACTCTGATAAATTCACACTCTGTGAAGAATGGAAGGTCCAACAAATTCCTCACCTGTCTTGCAGACAATCTTATTATCCAGAAAGTGGAGGGAGCAACAAGGAGATCAATTATTTTGAATTTGATCCCAATGAACAGAGATGGCTGGTCAGTGGGGTGGGACTAGTGGGATCCTTAGGTGGGGGTGACTATGTCCTCTTGGTATTTCTTATACAAAGGAAAAGGGAAGCCAGATGTGGTCAGGAATGTGCTCTGGACTATGTCAGTATGCTTAGGTAAATAGTGGGTGAGATACCATGGTCAGAAGTGCTTAAAGGGGAAAGGAGTCATGAGGCTGGCCCCTCCCGAAACTGCAAACCCCAAGATTCCATAGGATGTTGAAAGTGGAATCACAGTGCTATAACACTCTAGTGCGGAAATGGCCTCAGAAAGGAATGCTGTAACTACTAAGCATACGTTTCTCAAACAAACAAACAAACAAACAAAAAATAGTATTCCCTTTTTTGATACAGTTGCAAGCTTGGTAAGGATGTAGTGTATCTTGACAAGGTCTCCCATGATATTCTTGCAGGTGAGCTGGTGAATTTTGGATTACACAGTGGTACTATTAGTGGATTAGTAACTGGTTGTCAGACGAAAACAAAGGACCTCTTCATTGTTGAGGGAAGTGATTGTTGGGGTGCCTCAGGGTCCTGTCTTGGACCTGGCATTGTTTACCATATTTATAAATGAAGGTGTGCTTATCACATTTGCAGACAACACCAAACTATACCAGAGAACAGGATCAGAATTCAAAACAACCTAGACAGATTGGAGACTTGGGCCAAAACTAACAAAAAGAATCTCAACAGAGAGAAATGTGAGGTACTATTTTTGGGGGGGGGGGGGGAATGAAAGACAGAAATATATGATGGGTGACAGCTGGCAGGAAAGCAGTACATGGGAAAAGGATCTAGAGATCTTAGTAGACCGTAAGTTAAACATGAGTCAACAGTATGATGTGGCAGCCAGAAAAGCCAATGCAATTCTAGGCTGTGTCAGCAGGAGTAGAGTGTCCAGAACAAGGCAGGTAGTATTGTCACTCTATTCTGCTTTGGTCAGACTGCACCTAGAATGCTTTGTACAATTATGGGCATGAGAGTTCAAGATATTAATAAAAAGATTATTAATAAACTTGAATCTAGAGGAGGGCAATCAAGTTGATCAAAGGACCAAAAACCAAGCCCTATGAGAAGCAACTTAGAGAACTGATATAATTAGTTTGGAGAAGAGAAGAATAAATAGTGACATGAAAGCCATCTTTAAATGCCTGAAGGGATGACATGTAGGAGATGAAGTGAGTTTGTTTTAGAGACTAGGACATGAATCAGTGGGCTCAAATTACAGACAAAAAAATGTGATTCTGCCTAAACATTAGAAGAACTTCTTTATTGTAAGAGCTGTCTGAGAGGGGCATAAGCTGCCTCAGAGGATGTTGTACTTTCCTTCTTTGGAAGCCTTTAAACAGAGGTTGGGTGGCCATCTCTCAAGCTTTAGTTATGTATTCCTGCATGGCAGGGGGTTGGCCAAGATGGCCTTTGTGGTCCCTTCCAATTCTGTGATTCTAAGGCCATTTCCGCACTAGACTGTTATAATGCCATTATTCCACTTTCACCATCCTATGGAATCCTGAGGTTTGAGGAAAAACAGAAGAAGGTTGGGAGAAAGAAACTTTAAAATGACAGAAAGAAAACTATTGAGAGGGCAAACAACAGCAAATAATTCAATAACACATAATCAATGGTGACAGCCTCTTTGCCATTCTTTGTAAATCCTGTTCTGTGCTCGTTAATGGTAAAATAATTACTTAAATAATTTCACTGACTAGTGGCAACAAAGTAATATTCCAATTCTAGCATTTAAGACTACTGTATTAATTTTCGAACCTAATGTTCTGGATGCTGAGAAATACAAAGGTACCTTAGAATTACCTTCCAGAGATGGTGAACCTCCAAACTGCACATACCACAGATTGTACATGTGTGCTTTCAAGTGGGAGGCAGAGAAGGGAAGATGGGGTATGCCCACATCTTGATATATAGCTAATGGAGCTACAGCTGTTCCAGAAAGATGTTTTAAAATTAGATTAAACATCCTTCCTAAAATGTAAGACCTGCTGGAAATATATTTACATAGCTGACTGACATGTCTAATTCAAGGCTGGAAGGCAACTCAAATATGTGCTGCCATTTTTTCTTGGAAAGGAGATTTTTAAAAGCTGATTATGTTAAATTAATATGTCTGTATATCTTCTTTGTAATTCTACCAAAGGAGCACCTAAGATTATTTTTTTGAAGTGATATTCAAGAAGAGCTTCATCAGAGAGTCAAGAATGAAGAGCTGTCATTGAGCTGAAATTAAGAATGGCTCAGACAGAGTGTACAGCAAGTGGTGGCAGGAGAAGTTCACCAGATGGCATCCAAGTCTGTCTATAGTGAACTGAAATACCTTGTTGAATGATGCAGTGAATAAGATCTTGAGCAGGAACCTCAGGGACACTGGTAAGCCTGGAAAGGACATCCCAGATCTGCCAGTGATTTACCAGGAATGCTTATTGAAAGACCACAAAAAGATGTCATTGGACCTATCATCAGTGAATGCATAGAGAGCAAAGAGACTTCACAAGAAAGACCAAGCCACCTACAGTTAACAGGAGGCAATGGCCTTAAGCAACAGTTCCACAGGTAGTAGTGTTGGTCAAAGATCTGTTCAAAAGTGCTTAAGGGGGAAATCAAACCACATACTGGGTCATCAAGGTGCCAACTGGAACTGCAAGTAAGCAAGGATGTGTTCCTGAAGGAGACAAATTCAAGAAAGAAGAATCTGCTAGTCTGCGTAGCAGTAACAGAGCCATGAGGTTTTCTGGTTTTCTGAACACATAATGTAAGTTAGTGTACTACCAGAAAAAACAACTTCAAATAAGCATTAGGATGATATTCTAGAAGCTACAAGTTGTGTGCCCATGGGGCAGACAGCCTTGGAAGGTGATAGATTCTCATTTGCTTTTAAGCAGAGATTGGATGGGCATCTATTGGGAATACTGCAGTGATGGATTTTCTGCATTGAATAATGGTGGGACTGGATGCCTTGTACAATCACTTTCTTTTTTTTTTTTTACCATTATCTTTATTGAGATATAAGTCATAATAAATAATAAATATAAATCATAATAAACAATAGCTTGCTTTCTATACTTCAAATACTTCATTTTTAAACACCAATTTCATTACATTTAGTTGTATGTATATATTTTCCATACTTTTATCTGAATTTCTCTCCTTTTTTTTGATATTCTAAAACTTGAGGGGAAAAAAGAAAAAAAAGAAAAAAACAAATACACAAAAAATATAATAATAATAATTACAATTTCCCTAAACCCCCCCAAAAAAGGAAAGAAACTCTCGTAAATCTAAAACTCTACCCTTACTGTCCAATAAAATAAAGGTCTCTGCCTTTTTTTCCTCTGGACTTCCCTTCATTCCAATTTTTTTCCCTTTTTTTTTGCATTTCTCCGTATTTTACCACCGTTTCTATTAAATATTATATATACTCAATATTTGCCAAACCCCATTTTCTACTTAGGTACTTTGTTACCGGATCCCATTCTCGCAAAACATCGTCGATTGCTCTTTAACTTTTATAGTGAGCCGGTCATTTTCTTTCATTTCTATTATTTTAACCATCCAGTATTCTATGGATGGCAGATCTTTATTTTTCCATTCTTTAGCTATAAGAATTCTAGCAGCTGTGATGAGGTATAAAAGAATCCTCCAATATTTCTTAAAAATTTTCATATCTATCATTTGAACCATATTTAATAGATATATTTCCGCTTTTAGAGAAATTTGTGTTTTAAATATTTCCATCAAGTGTTTATTCACCTCTTTCCAAAAGCTACTGATTTTTGCACATTTCCACCACATATGCATAAATGACCCTGCTTTCTCCTGACATCTCCAACATTGATTCTGTGATGTATGATACATTTTTTGGTTTTTCTTCGGTGTCAAATACCACTTGTAAAACATCTTTATATAGTTTTCCTTAAGGTCTTGGGCTACCGTAAATTTTTGTGTTAATTTCCATGCTGTCTCCCATTGACCGAGTTCGATCACCTGATTGGTCATCTTTGCCCAAGATATCATGGTATCTTTAACTGTTTGATCCTCCAACTTATGCCCTAACAAATAACCATATAATTTAGCAGTAATATGATCCAATTATCAAATATGATTTTTTCAAATTCGTTTTTCATCTGTCTTATGTCAAATCCTTCCAATCTGACATCTATTTTAAACCTTTCATATAGCTGTCTATATGGAAACCAAGCCTACATGTACCCCATCTTTTCTAATTTTTCCCTAGGTTTTATCTGTGGGGTTGAAGATTCCGATATGTTTTCCAGCAGATCTTTATATGTTAACCAATCCGTTTGTGTCCCTACCCATCTTCACTGAAAGGCTTCCTGCGGTGATATCCATATTGGGATTCTATTGTATAGTTCTTCTTTATCTGCATCCAAACCCTCAATAATGATCTTCTTATAAAATGGTCTATAAATTCTTTATCAATGTTAGCTTTATCATACCAGAGAGGCGTGCCAGCCCATCCTGTTGTCTGCCCCTTCTAATGTTAATGTTCTTAATTTTTTAATTTAATCCATTCTATAATCCAATTTAAACATGCTGCGTGATAATATAATTTAAGGCCAGGAAGGTCACCCGCCTTTTTCTTTCCGATCTATCAGATACTTCCACGCAATTCTCGACTTTTTACCTTGCCATATGTAATTTGTAATCTCCCTCTGCCACAATTTAAATGGTTTGTCATTCTGAATTGTAGGTATATTTTGAAATAGGAAGTTCATTTTGGGTAAAACATTCATCTTTACCACTGCTATTCTTCCTAGTAATGATAAGTGCAACTTACTCCAATTCTGTAGATCCTTTTTTATCTCTGCCCAAACTTTTTTGTAGTTATTGTTAAACAATTCTGTGTTCTGTTTAGTAATCCATATGCCGAGATATTTAATTTTCTTTTGTATCTGAAATTTGGACTTTTTAATTAATTGTTCTTCTTTCTTCTTATGCATATTTTTTGTTATAATTCCTGTTTTTTCTTTATTAATTTTAAATCCTGATTTTTCCCCAAATTCGTCAATGATCTTAAGTAACTTGTCTATGCCTTTAAAGGTCTTGTAGGAATATCACCAAATCATCGGCATATGCCTGAAATTTATATGTTTGATCTTTAATTTTAATACCTTTTATATCTGGATCCACTCTGATCCCATTGTTAAGTATTTCCAACACGAGTATGAACAAAAGCGGTGAGAGAGGGCACCCCTGTCTAGTTCCTTTTTCTATTTTTATTTCTTTTTGTTCTTTCCCCATTAACTATCACTCTTGCTGTTTCATGGCAGTATATTTCTTGTATCCATTTCACAAAGTTAGTACCAAATTGCATTTTTTCCAGAACTGTTACCATAAATTTCCATCTCACCTTGTCATACGCTTTTTCAGCGTCTAAGAAGATCATAGCAAGTTCTTTCTCATTATGTCTTTCAAAATATTCTATTATATTTAATACAGTTCTTACATTATTTCTCAAAAACCTTCGTGGCATAAAACCGTTTTGATCTTCATGTATTATGCTTTGCATAACTTCCTTCAGTCTAGCTGCTAGTATACTAGCAAATATTTTATAATCATTGTTTAATAATGAGATGGGTCTATAATTGCTAGGTGATTTTAAAGTCTCTTCCCTCCTTTGGGATTAATGTAATGTTCACTTCAGTCCATGTTTGGGGTACTCCCTCTTTTAATATTTGATTAAATGTCTCATGCAATGGTTGAAGTAACTCGGTTTTAAAAATTTTGAAATTTTCGCGTATACCCATCCGGACCTGGTGCTTTTCCGTTTTTTAAGTTCTTAATAGCAACAGAGATTTCATCTTTTGTAATTGATTGATTTAACATTTGCTCTTGATCTTGTGTTAAACTTGTTTTAATATGCTGCTCTAAATATAGATGACCTTTCCTCTTTTCCTTTTTTGTTCTCTTTATATAAATCTGTATAATATTTGTAAAATATCTCTTTAATAGCGTCTTGATTTGTGTAAATTTTCCCTGCTGATTTCAATTGAAATATTTGTTTTTTCTCTCTATTTTTCCTTAACTTGTACGCCAACCATTTATCAGGTTTATTGGCATTTTCAAAATAATTCAATTTACTGTCCTTTAACCTCTTTTCAGTTTCTTGTAGATGCATTCTTCTTAACTGGTTCCGAATCATTTTTATTTCCTCAATAATTTTCCATCTTTAAAATTCTTCTCCAACTCTCTTTCTTTTAATACAGTTCACTATAATCTTCATCGTCTTATCTGCCTCCTTCTTTTTATTTATATGTCCTATTTTGATCAGGTGGCCCCTCATGACCGCTTTACTAGCGTCCCATATGGTTTTTGCCTTGAGTTGTTCCTTATTGTTTTCCTTAAAAAACATTTTCAAGGTCTTTCTTATATCTTCTACATACTCAGGATTTGTCAGTAAAAGTATTGAGTCTCGAGAGATATTCTCTTTGTCTTGTCTTTAAATTCAATTTTATCAAGCTGTGATCAGAATATGTTCTTGGATAAATTTCCATGTCATTTATTTCTGCATGTAGACTTTTAGAAAGTAAAAATAAATCAATTCTCAAAAAGATTGATGCCTATCCGAATAAAATGTATAATTTCTTTGTCCTGGATATTTAAATCTCCAGACATCTATTAATGCTAAATTTTCCGTTAACTCAAAAAAGCTCTTTGGTAATTTTCCTTGATTCTTCTTTATTTGTTTTTTAGATTTTCGATCTTGTAAAGGGTCTATCACCGCGTTCATATCACCCATAATTAATATGTTATTTTGACTTCTTTCCGTCTGATACTTGTTTATTTCTTTCTGCAATTCATAATAAAATTTCTCTTTGTTTTCCTGTGGTGCATAAACCCCGACAACCAATAATTTATAAGTTGGTAATTTGATTTCCACTCCTATGTAATGACCATTTAAACCCACAAATATTTTTTCAACATCATAAGTCGATTTTACATATAGTACGACCCCCCTTTTTTTCTTTGAATATGCTGTTGTGAAACAGTTCCCCAATTTGGGGTTTCTCAAATATTTATTGTCCTTTTCTCTGATTCTTGTCTCTTGTAATGTGATTATATCAGCTTTCATTTTTTCCAAACAGTGAAATATTTGTCGACGTTTGTATTCAGAATTTAAGCCTTTCACATTCCAGGATAATATTTTTAATGCCATTTTCTCTTTTTCCCTCCCCTTTCCCCCCTATCTTTCTAATTATCCTTGTTTCTTCGTCATTTCCTCCTGTTCTTTGTCACTTTCTTCGTCGTCTCTCTACTTATGCCCTCTCTTCCACTTCTTCCTTTTCTTCTTTTTCTTCTTCCTCTTCTTCTTTACTTTTGCTTTGTTCTATCTCTAAATTTTTTTCCTTCTTTTTTTTTGTCCAGTAAGTTTCGTGTTTTCTAAATCTAATGCGAGCACTGGTACATCGTCCTCAGGTATGTCATTTATTTCTGCACAGGTTTGTTGCTCTTCTATTTCTATATCTCTTTTTATTTTTTCATATATTTGTCGTGCCATTTATATTGTTTATCCTAATTCGCCTTTGTTTGTATATGAATGTTAAATTCAATTCTATTCCATGTGTAGTTATATGTTTTTAAATAGGGGCTCAAAAACCTATATTCCTGTCTCTTCCGTAAAATTTGCGCTGGAATATCTTTAAAAATTTTTATTTCTTTATTGTCTATGATCAATTTCTTTTTATAATTTTGTTGTAATCTAATCCTTGTTTTGTCCTGGTAAAACTAATAATTATGTCTCTGGGAGCTTTTTCCTGTCTCTTAATCTATTCCAAATATTTGGTCAATGTCTTGTTCCAGTATATCTGAATCTACCTCAATGTATGTGGCCAGATGCTCAACACCCTTTCATAAATGTTCTCTTCTCTTAGTTCCCCTAATCCGCATATTTTCAAACATTTATCCCTGTATCTGAGTTCTAACTGTGTAATCGCCAAATCCTCTCGTTCTTGAGTTTTTAATATTTGCTGGTTTGTCACTTCTGTTATCTCAACTCTTTTTTGTAAGCTTCCAATATCCTTTTTTATAGTTGCAATGTCCGTTGATATTCTTTCTAATTTTTCCCCAAATGAATTTAATTCTTTCTTAATTTCTGTTCTAATCTCAGTTCTTGTATCTTTAATTCTTTTTGTATCTCAGTTCTAAGGTTCTTGTATTCTTTTAACATCTCACCTATTTGCATTGACATATCCAATATATTAATTGAAAGTTCAGCTTGGGTACCTTTTCCTTTTTTAACCAAGGGTTGCATTGTTTCTGTCGTTGCTGTTGTTATTAATTCTAATGATGGTCTTCTCCCTTTTACTACTTGAGATTGCGTAAGAGATGCTATAGCCCTCTTTGCTGCCATTCTACTTGTTTTCATAATCCTTTTACTATTAGTGTTTATTTGTATTTTTTTCCCTCCTTTCCTCCTTTTCCCGTTGTGTATCTTACGCTTTTATGGATATAAATATGTAATTGTATTATATTTAAATTCGTTAACCTCTGTCTACAGAATATATATTTATATATAAATGTATATAAATGTATAGTCTGTTTTACGGCGAAGTAATTATATCACTATTCACAAAGCAAATATATATATTATATATATAACTTACGATGTGTATTGTATTTAATTGTAATCCCTTTCTGGTATTGCTATCACCACTATTATTCTTTCTCTCCTTTCCTCCCTTTTCTTTCCTTTTAGGTATCCCAAATATAAATGCAAAGTTATTATTAACCAATTTATATTAAACCATCCTTTTTACAACATTCATCAAATACGTACCTACATATATGTCAATATACATACATATATAACAATACTGTATATACGTAACAAAAAAAACCTCCCAAATTGTTTGTATTAACTTATTTAAATCAAACCTTTCTATCAACTGATTTTGCTATATATATTCACCTTCTTGCCTCCTACAGATTGTCCACCTTATATCAAATAACAAAAATAAAAGTAAATACTGTTTCGTCACTATTGTTCCCCACTTATTTTTCTGCTCTGAAAGTGTCTGAAAACTTTACTCTACTCCCACCCAAAATTAATTCTCATTAACTTGATTACATTAAATAAATTTCCCCCCCTTTTTTTCCCCTTTATCTGATTAATTCTAGATATTAAATTGTTTAAGTTATTTCAACTTTTCACAGAGTCCCAACCTTCTATTCTCTTCGATTCTTCTTCTTATGTAATAGATTTCTTCTGGACTTGAGGCTCTCTTTCTTTTCCTTCTTATCACACCTTAAAGTCTAAATGAAATTATCACAAGCTTCTGTAACTTTAAAATAAATCTGAAAGGGGGCTAACTTTATAAATAGTCCTTCTTTCTCTCACTACAACAATTGTCCACTTTTCCAAAATCTGCTTGTTTGTTTATTTGTTTGTTTGTTTGTTTTGTCTACAACCTTCCGGCTCTGTCACAGTTCTACTGCTGAGTTCCACGCTGAAACTCCTTCTCCACCCCAATTCTTGTACCTCCTTGTTCTTGTTCTTTGCCCTTCTAATCTTGCTAAACTTCCCCTCTTCTCCAGCGTCTCACTGCGGCTTTCTCTTCCCTTCGGTCTTCAATCTTCTTGCTTTCAAGTTTCACGCCTCCACCCTTGCATCTGTCTTTGTTTATGACCATCTGGGTCTTCTTAACTCCACTTTTACGACTCTGACTCCGCTGCGGTGCTCTATCTCTGAGTAATCCTCTTAATTACAATGTAAACTGTCTCTGACTATGGAGATGTCCTTTCGGAATATCTCAAATTGGCAACAAGGGTAGAAGTTCCTTTTCTTGTATTTGATTATATATATCGGGGAAAAAATTAAAAATAAGTTCCGTGGTGTCGATAAAGCTGCAAAAAATAAAAAGCAGCAGTCTACAGGCAGCTGTGGCAGCTCTGCGACCCAGTCCTCCCCCTTTCCCCTCCCCTTTGCCGAAGGAAAAAAAGGGGGGCTGGGAGGACTCTGGGGTCCCCTCCGAGCCCCTCAGGACTTCTATTGCCCTAGAAGTAACTTGGCCACTATGGGAAATTTCACGCTGGAAAAAACTTTCCCTTGGCTAGGCTGTCTGCGACGGTGACTTTTCAGGAGCTCCCTGTCAAGCCACCTAGCTCGACGCCATAGGAAACGGAAGTCCTACAATCACTTTCAACATAGTATTTTTGTGTGGCTGAAGAGTTCCTCAGATTTACTGGAACTGTAGTTTAGTTCAGGAATTTGTGTGAGGTCTTCTCTGAGAGAGAAATAAGAATAATCTGTTGGGGTTCTTGCTTTTTGTTATTTGCTGTCAAGTTGACTTTGACTTATAGTGACCCTATGAATAAGAGAGCTCCAAGACACCCTATTATTGCAGAGTCAGGGCTGTGGTTTCCTTTGTCTGAATCAATCTACTTGCAATGCAGTGTCTCTCCTTTCGTGTTGCCTTCCACTTTTTGTGTGTGTGTGTGTATGTGCCTTCAAGTCATCTGTTGACTTATGGTAACCTGATGATTTTCATGGTGTTTTCTCAGGGAAGGAATACTCAGAGCTGGTTCTACAAGTTTCTTCATCTGAAATATAGCCTACAGTACCTGGTATTCATTGGCAGTCTCCCATCTAAGTACTAAGCAGGGCTGACCCTGCTTAGCTTCCAAGATCAAACGGGATCTGATGCCTTTAGGGAATTTACCAAGCATTATCATCTTTTCCAATGAGTTACAAATCAGCAAATCAGCTGCACATCCAGAAAGCAAGCTCTGAACCTGACACCCAGTTGGCAGGTTTCTTCAGCCGTTTTCTATCTACATAAAGCAGAAGTAACACAAATGGCTGGAGTGGCCAGGAATATTATAAGTGACAGTTGTACTTCTATGTGCGTATGAGTAGGGAATGTCTGTCCTTATTTTAAAGGGTCAATTGAGAAAGAGCTTTGACTCTGTCCTGGCAAAAGTGCTCAGAGGGTAAAAAAAAGAAGACTTGTGATGCATGTCTCAGCAGCAAAGGTGACAGATAATTCTGCAGGCCATTTATTATATGGTAGTTTACCAGCAAGCACTTGCAAAGTTGTTTTAAAGCTACTGCTTAATGAATCAGAATGCTTAGCATCCACACTCAACCCTGGAATGATGACTTATCAATTAACCTCTCTAGAGGTGATAATTCACTTAGCCGGAGACAGTTTGGAGAAATGCAGCAAGACTAATGGGAGTAGGTTTGACCGTAGGAAGGCTCATCTGACTATTAACCCACAGCTTTTCATAATTTCTTTTGGAATTCTGTAGTTGACTTGCACCCTAAGAGCTAGTTTTCAGTTTACTCACATGCTAACAACTTAACAACATTGCATACAGTGATGGGCTGGTGGCTTCCGTGTCAGCAGGGAAGCAATTCTGCTCCAGATTTTAGTCTAAGCTTTACAGTGACTATTAGTGATGCTGAACCTTATCCCCAAACTAGGGTCTGGACAGTGGATAGCTCCTTTAAAATTCAGACTAAAACCCAGAATGGATTCCCCACTTCACTGACATGAGAGCCACCAGCCACCACTGATGATATGCTAACATGCCCATGAGAGTCTTGGCACTATTTATGGTAAGCAGCTTCAGTGGGGTGTAGGTTTTACAACAGAACATCAATTCAGGGCGGAGGTGGTTAGCTCTGTCCCTATCCACACACACCCATTTTGTAGGATTCGTTCCTGTAAAGTTGAGAATCAGTCTTTTGCCCTCTATAAAAGACTGATACTATCTGCCTCTGACTCATAGTTTTTATAGCAAGTGTATCATTAGGAGACTGCATCAACTGTGGGTCTGTGCTACATGATTTATGTTGTGGGACTGAAGAACTGCAGATGCCCAAGTGCAGCATTCTTTATTTTTACGTTTAGTTCTGCTTTGGAAATAATAAGATATGGAGTTTAAATTGAATTGTCTCTTTACGCTTCCCTAATCGTATATCTTCGTCAAATGAAATCAAATTTTAGAAAATAACAAATATGTCTTATCATACTGTTACCACCGTGTCCTGGCCTGGCCTTTGGTGAACCAGAGATATCATTTTGATATCTCAATTCGGCCCTACTCTGCCACCAGCCGAGTGTTTGTGAGGCCCGCCGAACAAGCGCGAAGCTAGGCATGGCTACTACTTGCTGCTCCCACCATACCAAGCCAGATATTGCCAGATCTGCTTTAGGGGACCTCCCAAAACAAACACCTTCATTACAAATGCACGCTACCACAAAGAGATTCTCCGCCCTGAGAGGACACCCTGGCGAGCTAGGTATTTAACTGCCGAGCTAGCCGCATCTACATACCGGCCATACCATTGTCAATTCGGACTTTAACTCAATCATGCAAATTCTGACCTTTCGGAGGCTTTGTCTCCAACACAAAACTTATTGTTTTCACCCGAGACCAGACTAGCCTGCGGTTGTTCTTTCCCCAATAAATATCCCCCGCTCTGAGAGCTCTTCGGAACTCTCGCCGGATCGTCTGAACTTCACTTTGCCTTGCTGCCGCTCGGTTCAGCAGATTCCCCTTGGCCGCCACACTGGGTTTCTTCCTCTGCAATTGGCTTCCCCAGGACTACAGGACAGGTGGCGTATCACCCATTCCCCTTGAAACTCTATTTCCTTTTTGTTGGAAATCACAGCATTCTCTCTCCCCCTCCATCTTGTTGTTAGAACAGATGGGTAATAGCCAGATAGGGCCTCCTTTTCTATTGCATGCCAGATCTTCTCCATTTGCCTTTCTCTGTCTTTTATTGCATGATCATAAATACCTTTGGTGCTCAGATCATGTGACCCAGGACAGTTGCTTGGGTCATCGGCCTTATAAAAGTTAAGACCCCACTCTCTCTCTCTCTCTCTCTTTTCCTCTCTCTCTTTGTTCTCAATGGCTGCTTTCCCTGAACTCTTCGCATGCTCCGAGTTTGAGTCCCATCAAGGAGGATGGTGAGTTAAACTGAAGAATCTCCTATTCACTAGATTAGACAGGTAGCAGGCTCTCTCAATACAGATGTAAATGAAGAGTCATTAGTAAAGTATTTAGTCTTTTATTCAAAGCTACCTGCGTCTGTGTTTATTCCAAGTACCAGTCTGAAGCCACAAGTCATTAGATAAAACTTCTACCGCTTCTCTGTGTGACTTTGCTAAATGAAGATTGGATCCTGACAGTTTCAGTCTCATTTTACCCACACTTTTCTAGTTAGGAGTGTGTTTGTGCTTTTCTTTAATAACTGTTTAATAAATCTTAATTGTTGTTTGAACTATTTGCCTCCTCACTGACCTGAAGCTGTAGACACAGGGCAAAAGATCCTGCTGCGTTACCCTGCCTCTCGTTAGCCAAGAGAGTGCTCCAGCTAATTTTCCCCATCTTGCTAGGTTTGTTTGGTTATTTGGGCGCCCCTCCTGGGACCCCCAGTTCACAGGGTAACAATACACTGCTGGAAGCACAGACCTCCTTGGTACCTAATATTACTTTTTCCTTCCCTAGGAATTTGTTCAAGTAATTCTCTTTCTCTGTTATTTTTTAAGAATTCTTTCTTATGCTCTTATAAATTCCTGCAGTTTCTGTCCTAAATGAGATGTCTAAACTCCCACAGTTAGTTTTATAACTTGGCTCCTGCTGAGGCCTGCTGAAAGGTCTCTTGCCATTTTTCTCTCATTTCTCCCCTCAAACCAAAACTAAATCTGTGTGTTTGCTTGCTATGATCAGCCTACCAATGAATGCAATCCAGGAAAGGCTGGCTGCAGTTAAATCCCCTTGAAATCATTTAAAATGGCATGTAATTGCCCCTTGCTTTCTCTGGATTGCTCACAGCATGTTTTTGGCCTTAGCATTTCTTTCTTTCTTTCCTTTTTTAAAAAGGCTATCGTAGATCCAACTGCCCAGGAGGAAATAACTACACTTTTACTCAGGCACAGGCTTGAGTAGAGCATGTTGGGGGGAAAAAACAGTTTTTCTTACTTTACAAGTCCCAGAATTCTCCAGCCAATGGGGTGCATACTGGCTGGGGGATTCTGGAACTTGTAGTTCAAAAAGTAACTTTTTAAAACTCTGGGCTCAGTGATACTGAAAACAGTTTACTATTGTCTCAGGCAAAGGCTCAGCTGCTACTAGTTAATCACATTTAAATCACACACCAAATGGCGATTTAGGACTGAGAATGAGGTAGAGGAAATCCAAAGCATTTTGCAGCCTGAGAGAAAGCTTCCCCTTACCTCCTTCCCAGTCCCACATGCAGAGGCCAAACAGATTGGGAACTGAATTTTTTGTCGAACTGATAATGGGACAGAATCTCCTAGTACTGCTAGTGTGAGGGTGGTTAGCTAAACTGAAAAGGTGCAGACCAAGTTGTGTGGCACACGGGGATGTCAGTTGTCTCAACAGTTCACCACTGTTCCCTGATATTTGCTACCTTAGGCAGCTTCCCTCTCTCTTGTCTGTTAGTAGGGATGACCCTCTGATATTAAGCTAGAACCTGTTCTAGTTTAGTGCAGAATGTTTTTCTGGAGGGGAGGGCATTTAGCGTCTTTCTCCGTCATGGTTTGGAACCAAGCTGTGCAGGAACCTGCCTCATATAACATAGGCCCTTTCCACACGGGGGTGTGTGAAACGTGGGGAAGTGGGGCGGCGCACACTGAAACGGAGCTTACCTCGATGCGAGTAGCTCTGTCGCCGCGGGGAGCAGCGTGCGTTCTCCACTCTACACGGCAGTGGTGTCCGGCGGCGCCCAAAATGGCGGCTGGTGGCTTCCGGTGGCTCTCCGCCAATTGGAGAAGTGCGCCAGCCGGAAACCCGCCCCCGGGCAGCTCTGCAGGGACGTGCTTGTGCACCCCTGCAATTCCACATGGGGTGCTGCGATGGGCTAGCGCGCGCGTTTCATAAAGACCACATGAAATGTGGTCTTTATAAAACACGCGGCGCCACCCCAGCGGCCGCGCGAGGGCAGTTTGAGGTGTGGAACCTCCACATTTCTAACCGCCTTAGCACACTCCATGGTGTGGACAACCTCCGGATGAGGTCATCCTACCCCGTGTTTTTCCCCTATGTGGAAAGAGCCATAGTCTAAGCCAGACTGGTCTCTGCTCTGACGAGCGGTGGCTGTTCAGCAGAAGTCTTTCATATCACCTCTCACTGATCCTTCTAGTTGGAGATGCCAGAAACTGCACTGGAGCCTTTTTATTTAAAAACACTACCAGTGAGTTGCTTAAATTTTAACATATATATGCATGAATTAGTATTAAAATACAAATACAGACATTAAAAAAATAGCCTACAAGATCATCTTAGAACATTTTCTCATAAATAATAAGAGAATCCAGGAGGGGAGGATCAATAATAATACAGTTAACATACAAATTAAAGGGAAATCAGATACTGACGAATTTATTTTCCTGATTCAAGGACTACCTTTGTGGCTTCACTTGTGCTGTAGGTTTCTCCATAATAACTAAACACCAAGTTTTACATCTCCATTGACTTACTAATAAGAGTTTTACCTTTTTCCAGTTTTGCACAATCTTTCGTCTTGATGTCAAACATAGGAAATTAATTCATTCTCTATGTAACAAAAAGATATTACTTCTACAGAAAATACTTAAAAGAACTAATTCTGCTGCTCAGTTTATGCTCAGTTAGGTAGTCACTTCAATTTCCATGGAGACGAAAATCCAGAAATTAAAAATGGGAAGACAGGACCATCAAAGGTGAAAAGGTGTGCTTGAGGTTGTATAGCCTCTGCAACAGGTTTTTGACATATTATGGTTTATGTGTGCTAATCATATTGGGGTACAATATCACCAATGCAAACAATTCAGACCATGTTCTCCAACCTTTGCATGGAAGGTTCTTGTTGGAATGTCACTCTACTCTTTCCTCTACATTTTATCATTAGTTTATGTACCTAAGTCTCTTTTCCAAACCAATTTAGGACCAGACAAATTAGGGATCAGAGCTGATAATAACTATTGCACTTGAGGTTTCAAATATTTCAGGTTGTACACTTCACATCACACCAAGGTGAGATCGGCCAAGGCTCTTGCACTCTGTTCTCTTTTGAGCTAATTACGACACAAGTCACAGAGGTATCACAGGGCTTAGCATCAAGTATTTATGCAATGTCAATGAATTATATAGCACCATTTCCCTAAGATGGTTCTTACTGAATTGGACCACTGAGTTGTAGATGGACTGTATATTTAAAAGTTCACACCCACAAAAATGTCTCTCACATGTTTCCAGACAGTGTTTTATGTTCTTTGATAAATATGTCAGGCAGCACACTTGGTATAACTGTTCTTGAATTTCAATGATGATGAGTCAAATGCTAGAAAAGTAACTGTTTTAGGTCTGATTGGTACATGACGTTTCTCCTATCACATTGTCAAATTTTGAAGCGTTTTTTTTCCCCCCTGACAAGGTAATAGCTCACTTTTTCACACGGAGACTGTTTTCACACAAATGGTTCCACATGTGAAAATGAGATGACAAGTTACTGTGTATGAACTTTACCACCTTTAAAAAAGTGTGAACCCAGCTTTGGTTTCCAGTAGCAAAAAATGCTACTTAATTATCTGATCTCCTGCATGTTTAGGGGAAAAGAATTCCTCCTGAATTCAGTGATTTAAGCTTCCTAGGGCCTTTCCGCGCTATACTGTTCTAGTACTATTATTCTACTTTCAACATCCTATAGAATCCTGGAGTTTGCAGTTTAGGGAGGAGCATTTAGAATTCTCAGTGAGAGAGCTCTTTGGCCAAATAAACTAAAGCCCTTTTTAGAAGCAGCCGGCAGTAACAATGGTGGCCAATCGAGGTCCTCACCATCTTTCTCTTCCTCCCCCTCCTCTCCCTGTCCCCAGCCGCCTCCCACCATCCAGTGCTTCCCCCCTACTTCTCCTCCCGCCCCTTCACACCTCTCTCCAGTCCCAACAGCAGCAACCCTTCATCTCTCTTCCTGCACACACTGGAAACTTCAGCATCTCCCAGTTTCCCAGACCAGGAAAACTCAAGTGAGTTTTACTGAAATGACCAGCTACCTCCCACCACCTGTAATGGGGGGCATGGACCTTCAAACTCTTCAATAATCAAATTGGTGAAAGTCAAACCTGCGAATGTGAAAGGCTGACTGTATTGCCAAAGCATCACCAACACTTTAATTTCACATTGCTGTAAATTCTAGCTTTACTATTAGCCTTTTCTCACTATTGGTACACGAAAGCAACTGCACTATTTATTATTGCTTTTAATATTTGTATAGGGATTCAGATATAGCCACATGGCATATCTGAATGACACTGAACTGCATTCACTGGAGAATAGGCTTATTTTGCTCATTTCCTTGCTCTAAAATGTTGGACAAATCATTATGTGTGTATGTGTCTTCAAGTTGCCTGTTGACTTATGGTGGCCTCCTGAATTTCATAAGGTTCTCTCAACACAAAGAATATTCAGAGATGGTTTTGCCAGCTCCTCCCTTGGTAATATAGCCTACAGAACCTGGTACTTGTTCATGGTCTCCTATCCAAGTACTAACTAGGGCTGATGATGCTTAGCTTAATCAGATAAGATCTGGTGTGTTTAGGGTATTTAGCCTCACAATTGCACAAATCTTTACATATGCACAAATCTTTACACAGTCTTATAGAGCAGGAAATCTTATAGATGTTATGGGCCTGCATTTCCCATCATTTCTCACCATTGACTATGCTGGGTAGGGCTGATGGGAGTTGCAGGTCATCAACATCCAGAATGCCATCCAACCCCCCACCCCTGCAAAGTTACGATAGAGGTAGCAAATCTAGTAGAAAAGTTGAGGATGACTTAGAGAGCAGTCTGGTTCATTATAATTCATGAACATAGCATGCAGTTGATTATGTACCAATGCCTCTTTTCCATGGGTGTTTGTACAATTTATGCAGCATTATCACAGTTATTTCACTGTGGGTAATTGTACAGCTATTTCTTGAACTTTCATGTGTTTGTAAATTCATCTTCCATAAATCCACCCTTCACAACACATACAGTAGCCCAACTAAATGAATACCCTTCGCAATCATTCAGATAACATTTTTCCTGACAATATCACTCTAAAGAAGGGATAGTATCACTATTCCCATTTTACAGGAAAATATTGTGAAACCAAGTTTGCTAACTGTTCTCTTGAAGTGCAGCAGCTGTACTGGGACATGCATGAACTAAAACTGTGCCACTGGAAATGGCTTAGTCAATAATTCTGCAGGATTTGTAGAATTTCTCATATATGGAACATTTCTGTTACATCTCATAAACAGTGTGCAGTTTAACAGAGAATAAGAGCCAGTTCTAGTTTCTGAAATGCAAAGTTAACAGAAAAAGAGGCTACTATAAGTAATTTATTCTCTTAGTGAGGGTCCATTCGCTCAGCTTCCAAGCCCCAAGGACTCCTGAATTTGCCAGAGCGCTCAGTAATGCACACAGGTAGATTATAACAGATGCTCGGTTTATTCAACTAAGAGAAAGAGAAAACTCATCTAGCAACATAACTTACAAATGCAGAACTAGATTATTCCAAGCTCCATCACATATCACTAAGCCTACATGGAAGTATCAGTGGGAACACCAGACTGGTTCTGTTAAAGGATGCTATGCAAATAACTTCTGGGTATATATTTTCTTGATTAAAAGCAGGTATAATGAAGGAGGCCACTGGGTTGTAGTTTGCAAATAGACCAAAGAACTATGTCAAATGCTGTAAGAGGATTTCAGCATCTTCCCTCTTAAGGAGATAGGCTGCTTGTGACCTTTTCAGAGGGATTATCCATGCAATAAGGTGACTGTGTGGCATATTTTCACAGTTTAAGATGTATAAACAGGAAATTCAAGGACTGATTTTTAAATGTCTCAGGACAGAGTTGGGTAGTAGATGTCCCTTTTGTCATTGGGCTGCAATTCCCATCAGCCCTAGAGAACATAGCCAAGAGTGACGAGTGCTGGGAGTTACAGTCCAACATTAGCACAAAGGGCCACATGTTTCCAGTCCCTGACTGAGAATGATATAGGAGAGCTTACTGTGGGTTAGGCACCCAACAGATACGTGCTCTTAGAATCATAGAATTGGAAAAGACCACAAGGGTCACTGAATCCAACCCCCTGCCATGCACACACACTCAAAGCATCCCCAGCAAATGGCCATGCATCCTCTGCTTAAAAACCTCCAAAGGAGGTGAATCCACCACACTCGGAGGCAGCATATTCCATTGTCAAATAGCTCTTACCATCAGGAAGTGTTTCCTGATGTTTAGGTGACATCTCTTTTCCTGTAGTTTGAACCCATTGCTCTGCATCCAAGTCTCTGAAGCAGCAGAAAACAAGCTTGCTCCATCTTCAACATGACATCCCTTCAAATATTTAAACATGGCTATCATGTCACCTCTTAACTTTCTTTTTGTTAGGCTAAACATACCTAGCTCCCAAAGCCGTTCTTCATAGAGCATGCTTTCCAGATCCTTCCCCATTTTGGTTGCCCTCCTCTGGATGCGTTCCAGCTTGTCAATATCCTTTTTGAATTGTGGTGCCCAGAACAGCACATAGTATTCCAGGTGAGGTCCAACCAAAGCAGAATGGAGTGGTATTGTTTTGTCCCTTGATCTTGATGCTATATGCCTATTGATGCAGCCTAAAATCGCATTGGCCTTTTCAGCTGCCACATCATACTGTTGACTCATGTTCAGCTTGTGGTCCACTAAGACTCCTAGATCCCTTTCACACTTACTGAAATCCTGTACTAGTGATATTCAACTGGAGATTACAGATGCCAATTTATGTTTTCAATTTATGATTTCAGTAAGGCCTTTGACAAAGTACCCCATGACATTCTTGCAAAGAAACTAGTAAAATGCGGGCTGGACAGGGCTACTGTTAGTTGGATTTGTAGTTGGTTGACTGACCGAACCCAAAGGGTGATCACGAATGGCTGCTTTTCATCCTGGAGAGAAATGACTAGCGGGGTGCCACAGGGTTCTGTCCTGGGCCCAGTGCTGTTCAATATTTTTATCAACGACTTGGATGAAGGAATAGAGGGCATGCTCATCAGATTTGCAGATGACACCAAATTGGGAGGGGTTGCTAATACGCCAGAGGATAGGATCAAAATTCAAAATGACCTGCATAGATTGCAGAGCTGGGCCAAGGCTAACAAAATGAAATTCAACAGAGAGAAGTGTAAGGTCCTACACTTAGGTCATAAACATGGAATACAGAAATATAGGATGGGGGATACGTGGCTGGATAGCAGTACGTGTGAAAGGGATCTAGGAGTCTTCATAGACCACAAGCTGAACATGAGTCAGCAGTGTGATGCGGCAGCCAAGAAAGCCAATGCAATTCTCGGCTGCATCAACAGGAGTATGGTGTCTAGATCGAGGGAGGTACTGGTACCACTCTACTCTACTTTGGTTAGACCTCATCTTGAATACTGTGTCCAGTTCTGGGCACCCCAATTCAGGAAGGACATGGTCAAGCTGGAGCAGGTCCAGAGGAGGGCGACCAAAATGGTGAGAGGCCTGGAAGACATGCCCTATGAGGATAGACTTAGAGAGCTGGGTATGTTTAGTCTGCAGAAGAGAAGGTTAAGAGGGGACATGATAGCCATGTTTAAATATTTGAAGGGATGCCACGTAGAGGAAGGAGAGGGCTTGTTTTCTGCTGCTCCAGAGACCAGGACAAGGAGCATTGGATTCAAGCTTCAGGAAAGGAGATTCCACCTGAACCTCAGGAAGAACTTCCTGACAGTCAGGGCTGTCCGGCAGTGGAATATGCTGCTTCGGAGTGTAATGGAGTCTCCTTCCTTGGAGGTTTTTAAGCAGAGGCTAGATGGCCATCTGTCGGGAGTGCTTTGAGGGTGTTCCTGCATAGCAGGGGGTTGGACTGGATGGCCCGTGTGGTCTCTTCCAACTCTACATTTCTATGATTCTATGATTCTATGTATTCAGCCATGTCAGATGAAGGTACAGATATCATAGAAGTCCTTTTCAGACATTATGTCATATGCTGTGAAAGCACGTGGAATAGGCAAGGGCATCACGGTGTCAGATATGTTCATTTCATGTTCGAAATGCCCATGCATTAAACCCTAAAATGAGGACATATAGCTTGGGGAATGGATTTGCTGTAGCAGTCCTACATTCTGAATGTATGTGTTCTTGAACAAAATAACAAGAAAAAGATGGTAGAATAAAACAATTGTAGAAATAGAGCTATGCTTCCTGGGTGTGTAGTAAATTGACAGTGTGGTTGATTCTATGTGTGGTGAAGTTATTCCCTATGCTATTAGAAAACTTTTAGAAAATGTAGTTCGTAGTTACACAAAACCAAATTAAATCAAACCTGTGTATTTTACATGTACTGTCACCATTGTTGAATGGTTGGGTGTGAATCAGCTCTTAAGGCCCTATCACACTACACAGTTGTAGCACTATTATTCTACTTTCACCGCCATGGCAACATCATATGGAATCCTGGGATATGTAGTTTAGGGAGAGAGGTTTGGAATTTTCAGCCAGAGAGTTCTTAGGCCTCACTAAACTACAAACCTTCGAATTCCACCGGGTGTTGACATGGCAGTTAAAGTGGAATAGTAGTGCTATTGAAGTGGGTCAGGCCTGATGACCACAATGAGTGGGGGAAAAAGCAGAAAATCGACTTTGCAGATGTAGTCTTTCTCTATGCTTGATGAAAACAATAGAATTCTGTAAACGCTGAATTGTAATCTAGCTTTGCCTGGCAGTAGAAATGTAACCAGTAAGTTGAAACATTTCAAGGTGTGCAGCAGAACAGCTCATTATTCATTGTATGGGAAAAACGAAACTTATGCTGTTGGAATGTATAAAGGCTTGAACAATCTAAGAGGCGGGGCTGGTTTCTTTGGGAGTGATCCCAACCAAGGCTGCTTGCTGGCAAGAAGAAACAATAAAGAAAATCTTTTTTCCAAACCGAGGTCTGATCTCTGACTTGCCACTTTACTATAACAGTGTACTGTGATAGAGCCCTTAGATGCACCATCTTCTGTTGATGGGTTGACCATCAGAACTTACAATGCTGAAGAAATTAGATAGGATCAATCCACTTTTTTTTTAAAGTGTCCAGTCATTCTTACATGTTGGACGTTGCAGTCAAAGCAAGTGGGAGCTGTATGTTTATGTGGGAAGAGACTTCATCCCCATTTTTGGGCTAGATCTCCAAATCAAATATAGTCGTTGGCTTGTTTAATGCCAAGTTAAAACCTTGCTTGTTAAAACCTTGCAAGTTAAAACCACTCCTTGTTTCCAGTAGCCAAGGGGCTAATGTGAGAGGCTTGGATTGCTTCATATGCAGCTTTTAAAAATGAAATTCAGAATTTCCTTCCCTTCCCGCAGGACTCAGTGTAAATAGGATGTTAGTGTTGGCCCTATGCTGAGTCCCACATCTCCCTTTCTCTTTAGTCAACTTACAAATGTAAGCAGCTTTGGAAGGACTCACACAGATTTACGAGCAAAAGGTAAATTAAGTTTGTAAAGGAAAGGTCTGTCAGGCCAGATAAATTGTCCATGGACAGAAAAAGACCTCTCAAGGACAAACACTGGGGAAGATATTTCTCTGTGACTCTGCTCACATAACCACAATGTGCCCAGTGTCCCCCCCAACACCTGGCTTACTTTGTGGTGATTAATGGATCATCTTTATAACATAACAATTCACCAACTTTGGTTTTGTATTTCTTTTTGATATGGGTTGACTGAAAAATTGCCATTTGTCCTTGTGATTAATGATTCAGGCAAGTCAGTTGTCATTTGTGCAGCGCATTTGCGTAGTAGAGAATGCTTTGTGGGCACTTAATTGCTGAGTAGTTCTGTAAATTGTCTGGTTGAAATCATAGTCAATGTTTTCTTTTCAAGAATGTAAAAAGCAAGAAATAGCTACATTCTGTTGACACTGAATGAGACCAATCCCTGTGTCCTCAATATAGGAATCTTCTCATTCCAGGTTTAGAGATAAGGGACATTTGTGTTTACGCAAGTTTTACGTGATGCATGGAAATCTGATTTAGAATAACTAACTGAAATTAGTCTGTCCTCATTATCTTGCTTGACTAAACTGACTACGTTTTTCCTTTGCTTCAGCAACTTAAATGTTAAATTAGTGACTCTTCCATTTAATCTTTCCCATGCTATTGCTATTGACATTAGGCAGTATGTAGAGAAGCACCTGCATTAATCTTCTAGATTTTGTTTTTATCAGAGCTGTAAAAAGGTGTTGGCTGTTGTTCTTTTTAACTGCCATGTGTATTTCTAAAACTGCTAAGAGTTTCGTGGTTGTAAGCCTCTGTGGAAGGCCCACATTTTCCTCACTACGTCCGCCCCCCACCCCTGCTATCGGTTGCTAGGGCTTGCATGTATCCTAGCTACAGTGCTTAGCAAATAGCTGACTAGCTCTTTGGAAAGCCAATATCACAGCTGAGATCTCTAGACACCACCGCACGCAGTATTCCTGCTATAGAAGCTTCTCTCAGCTAATGCTATGGAGGCAGTTGCTTCGCTGAAGACGAAGCGAGAAGGCTGGTGCTTTGCTGAGATAAAGGAAAGATAAGGAGGATTGCCCGGAAAGGGGAGAGGATGTTCTTGCATGTGCGTGCATTATGCTTGGAAGCCGATAATCATAAGCATAGGGGCTATGCTGAATTGATCAGGGCTTGACTCCTCAGAGCTGCAGAATGCCTCTATTGTTTATAGCCCCGTTCCCTGGCTTCTTTCCCCACCTTGCCTTCTAGAAACAGCACCTGCTGCTTATACTAATCTGCTGAGACGCTGTTTTCCTAAGGCTGAGGCCATTCTCAGATATGGCGAAGGGGTCTAATCAGAGCAGGCACAAATGGAGTGCGCTTCACACATTCCTCCGGTGCAACATGAACCCAGAGACCCAGCGCGTGGTGGTCTTTGTCATTCTGCTCTTTCTCATCATCATTAATGTTGTGCTTATGTTTCTCCTGGCGTTTTATTGAGGAGCAAGTGGGACTCTTGTTGCGTGGCAAAAAGTGTACATTGGGGGCTTCTCCCAGGATTGGCTACAAATCGGCAGGTCAGCTCGTCATTGTCTGATTCTGGTTTGCCTTGTCTTCTGTCATCGGCGTGTGTCTTAGAGCATGTCTTCTTTATCATCAGTGCACTGTCTCTCTTTCTCTTTCTCTCCGTTATTGCAATTCCCGGTCCCGGTGTCTCCTGTGCCACAATGTCCAGGCACCATCACATCACTGAGAGGGAAGAAATGCTGCACCCAGCTTGTTTAACTGAGTAGGTGCCAGTCAACCACCTCTGGTCCTAATTGTCACAATGATCTCGGAGGCAGGCATCCTTGGCCTCTTGGCTGAGTGGACTTGGAAGTGCCCAGCAGATTGTATCTGTGTGCTTCATTGGCTTGTTAAATGGCACTTACTTGATGAACTATTTTTATTATACAAGGAAGTGGCTACATGTCTGCAGCTGCCATGAGAAAAGCCTGGTCCATTAAGAGCTAGCATTGCTCTGTAATTGAGACCTTTGGGGCTCTCAGAATATGTGCACTGGGATGTGAGTAATGCCCAATTAGCTGTAATTGATTAATGGTGGATCATTAGAGTACATCAGGAATCTTGTGTTTACATTCAGCCACTACACCGTGGAATAGATGTCTTCATGGGCTTTTATCCCATTTTAATTGATGACTTGAAGTGCTCATGTACAGAAAGGCACATGTAAATTGTGGGATCTTTGGAGACTAATATTTTTTTTGTCCCTTCTGATTCTACCTGAAAGACAGCACGAAGACATTTTTGGGGGGAGAGTTGAAACAAGCCTTCTGAAACAGATAGAATGAGTGGGTTGTTGTGGTGGTGGGAGACATGCAAATTGGTACTATCAGATTCTGTTGTTTCTTCAAGATACACTGAAGTTCCAAGACATTCTGTAATGTTGTCAGATGGAAAACTCACATGACTTGCTTACTATTCAAGCCTTGGAGTACGTTCTTCAACTTCCCAGGAATATGACAAGCCCCTTTCTTGACATTGCAATTGAGTTTCCCTTTTCTTCTGTATTCCAGTGTTTGCCAATGAAGATGCTGTGTCTCCTTCGAGTTTCATGCTGATTCCTAAAGGAACTAAATTCACTCTTTGTTGCTTGGTTCTGTGTGTCATGTCCTGTGCAATGTTCTCTGTCCTAACAGAGTTTGAAAAAAATAACTTTTTTTGGGCTATAGTTCCCAGAATCTCCCATCCAGTACTGGCCACAGCGCATGGTGGCTAGTAGATTCTGGGAGTTATAGTGTAGAAAAGGTAAAGGTTTCCAAGCTCTGGTCCAAACTATTTACCTGGGTCTGAATAGTAACACTGACATTGCACCAAAATCCTGCCTCTAACTCACAAATCTACAGAAAATGTACTTTGTGTTTTTATGGTGTGTGGAAATAAGCCACAGTGCTGCAGACCTGATAACTAATCAGAGTTCAGAACAATTTTTCTACATAGTTTCTATTCATGGGATAAAGAGCCAGAAAATACAGGAGCATGCAGAATTTTGTAGAGCTACTTTCATAATACTGTATAAAGCTGGGGAAAAATGAACTCAACCACAAGTTTGCTTAAAATTTTTTGTTTGCCTAAAAGTTCATTCCTTTTATGTACTTTATATACCTTCTGAGAGCTGCTTGGGGGAAAACAGTGTTTGATTTCATGGCAAATTCAACAAAATGAATGACAGAAGTAAATGCATTCTCGAAATGATAAAGGCCTCAGACTGCATCTGTTAACCCCAGCTCCCTTTATTATAACCTCTGTTCCTTTTCGATTACTGCCTTGAGCAATGTATTTCAAAAGATGTTGTATAAATTTTAAGTATAAATAAAAGTGGTGTTGCTGGAGGAATCAATAGTGTTAATCAAAAAAGAAACACTTGCTGTTTTATAATATCTAAACTTAACAGACTAAGAACCAGTGTGTTGAATATGAAAATCATTTTTAAACTCACTTGATTGGTGTGAATGTTTGCAGCCCACCCTAGCCAGTTCTAATTGCACAGAGAGTACTGCTGTTAGTTGTGCCAGTTAAATACTGTTAACATCCATGGGATGTTAATGTCCAGTTAACATTGATTGTTCCACCAGTGCTAGGCAGACAATAGCCACTGCTGACACAGATTTCTATCATTACCTGGATCAGCATTTGCACTTGAGAATTCGTTACAGACTTGGATGACTGTTCACAGTGAAAATCCAAAGATGGAATTAATGGAGAAAGCCCAGTTGCTGATCACGTGAATCCACCCTGACACACTCCAAATGCTCTGTATACATTGTACCCCATGGCAAAATGAATGTTGAGGTTATTTTGTTGATATAGTTCTCCAAACATTTATTCACAAAATACTGTAGGTTTCTAATACTGATACTTACAATTTTTAATGGGATAGGTTCTTATACAGACAATCCTTTTATGGTGGCTATTCAGATATAAATATGGCAAACTGTATTCAAACATTTATGAACTAAATCCTGCATCTGTTCAATGCCCCATTGGCAGTTACTAGTACTGGAAGACCCTGCATGAAAAGTGGAGGGTATGAGATAAACCTGAATAGAGATGTGGTAAAATATATCATATTGTATGGTCGTGCTTAGAGTAGAGCCATTGAAATCAATAGGACAAGATGGTTATGACTACAATCAGCCCTCCACATTTGCGGGTTTCACTTTTGTGGATTTGATTATTCATGGATTATTTGCTGTCACCTCTGCTGCCTCCCTATGCCATTTTTAACAGGGACTGCAAGCTTTGTGAGGCTGAGAAACTGTGAACGAGGCTTGTAAGTCTCTGTTAAAAATGGTGTGGAGCAGCAATGGAGATGGCAGTAAGCCCCACCAGCCACCCACTTCTGCTTTGTGAAGGGTCCCTGATGTCTCAAAGGAATCCACAGTGGGTTGAATATGGTGATCATACTTTTTGGGTGTGAAAATGGTTTGGGAAGGCCTAGGCCATTTTCACACAACGACATTCGTCCACGTCATCTCGCTGCAGTCCTAGGTCCAGAAAAGAGTGCGTCAGCAATGCTCCCCTCTGCATCCGCTCGGTCCATGCAGAAGAGAACGCAATGGCGCCATGTCTTCTTTCTGCAGTGTAGCTGTTTTTTTCCCATTGCTGTGCTATGGAAGGAAGTGTCACCAATGCACTTCCACAGCTTCTGCATGATCAGAAGTGATGGAAGCACTGTGCAATCACAGACTTGAAATGGATTTTTTCTGTTTTGCAAAAACTGTGCAAGCATGATGCTCCGCGACAGGATGGCAGCGGGACGGTGACAACATCATGCGGATGTGTGACCTGCCGACTGCTACCATCCTGTGGCAGAAATGAGACAGTGACGTCGTGCGGAAAGGGTCCCTAGAGTTATTCACAGTTTTTGCACTTTCACGGGGGTCGTGTGCCCCTAAGAATGTGGAGGGATGACTGTATTTTACATCCTATTGATTCCAGTGGGTCTTCTTCAAGCATGACCAAATCAAGATCCAATTCATTGTCAGAAGTGAACAATCTTGTTTTTGCATTTATATGCTACCTTTCCCATCTGGAAGGCATTGAAAGCAGAGCGCGATACAGCTTCCAAGTCCACTGGACTGGCTTTGTTGCATTATGTGTCTTTAGATCAGAAGCAGGCAATTTGAGGCCCTCAAGATGTTGTTGTTGCAATTCCTGTCATCCCTCACTATTAGCTATGCTGGCTGGGGATGTTGGGTGTTGCAATCCAATAATCTTTGGAAAGCCGCATGTTAATTTCCAGTGTTTTAGGTCCTGGTCCTGGGACATATGCACCTTCCACATTTAGATTTTGAGAAACTCCCTTTCTGGTAACTGTACAGTGATCATGCTCTTGCCCATTCCTTGTTTTCACAGCAGTAACAAAATATGCACAAGGCCCACCAAAAGCAGGAAAGAGAGATGGCGTAGGGAAACCAGTTGATCTGAGATGGAGGGTTATAAGCAGTGTTGGTTGAGTTTGTATTCTACTTAGGGATCCAGTTCTCACCACTGGGTTTCTCTTGGACATCACACTACCTGTGGAGACACAGGCCATTTCTGCACTACGCTGTTATGGTGATATTATTCCACTTTCAACATCCTGTGGAATTCTGGGGTTTGTATTTTACTGAGGCCAAAGAGCTCCCTGGCTGAGAATTCTAAATGCCCCTCCATAAACTGCAAACCCCAGGATTCCATAGGATGTTGAAAGTGGAATAAAATAGCACTATAACAGTGTAGTGCAGAAATGGCCTAGAAGAGGTGGTATCCAGCTTAGGATGATACAAGGCTAATAGGCTGACCTAGTCTCTGTTATTCATTTACTGGCACCCAGATTAGACTTTTTTTCTTTTACTCTGTGTAGACTGCCTGCGCAGGCATTTCACCAACATGCCAGCAAGGATCAGGCAGCTGAAAAATGAATAACACTCTACTAGTTGCACTGGTTATTTGTGCATTTCTAGGCCTACCTTAAAGTGCTCATGGTGACTTTTAAAGAGTTGAACAATTTGAGGCCAGAAATATGACTCCTGCACCATACAAATATATGCAGGCCTTGAGATTACCTGTTGAAGACCGTGCCAGTGGGCTTGCTTGTGGTAAGTACTGACACCTTAATCCAAGCACACATGTGCATGGAGCAGGGGGAATCTCTTCCTCTTGACATTACAGGATGAGCCCCCACTAAATAGATTATGGGCTGGTCCTGTTAATAAGATCAGTGGGATGGGTTGGTAGCAGAGACTGGAATCCTTTATCACACGACACTGTTATAGTGCTATTATTCCACTTTGTAGTTTGGTGAGGCATTGGGGGCACTAGAGCTCTCTGGCTGAGAATTCTAAATGCCTCTCCCTACACTGCAAATCCAATGATTCCATGCAATGTTGCCATGGCAGTTAAAGTGGAATAATAGTGCTATAACAGTGTAGTGTGATAAGGCCCTGAGTGTTCTTGATACTGACCTCTTGTTTGTAGTACTCTCTCCCAATGGATTTATGGTTGTACAGGTTTTTAAATGGGCCTTAAAAAGACAAATATTTGCATTTTCTTAAAGGATTTATAGTGCTGCTAGTCTGAAACTGTATGTAAGTTGTAGTATATAATCAGAATGGTATGCTACTGAATCGGTTTATATTGCTACTTTAAAATGTTTCTTTTGTTGAAATATGATGTTGTATTGTTTTCTGTAGGCTACCTTATGAGAGGGCCTAAAAACAAACAAACAAACAAACAAACAAAAGAATGAACACTTAGAGGTAGCTTGAAATAGATTTCTTTACTAGTTTTCTGGCAAGGTTATTCAATATAATATTCTACAGTATGGCATTTAGAAAGTAGAATGTTTTCTTTCCTTCTCTAACAGTTGCTCTAAAATCATAGCTGACTGGACTGGCTTCCTAATGAAGTTCATTCATGCAGAGCTTGGATAAGTTGCTTTTTGGGACAACAATATCAGAATCCCCCTACCACAAGCCAGGATGGCCACTGGCCATGCTGATTAGGGGAGTCAGTACATCCAAAATGTTAGCTTTTCCGAACGCTGCATAAATGGAAATTTCCAGAAGATGCTAATTACACAGCTATCAACATAGCCAAAACAACTGCTACTCTTTCCCAATGAACTCCCCACCATTTTTACAAACAGAATTCTTGTTAATATTTTACTAGTTTTATTTCTAAAATCTCATTTTATATGCGTCAGCGTAAGCTTTTATGGACTCCCAGTCCATGTCTTCAGATGCAACTGACGAAAAGGACTGGAGTCTGTGAAAACTTACGCATGACAGCTGAAGTCAAAGATACTCCTAAGTGGCCAACCCTACCTGAATATACAGGAGAAGGCTTAAACCTAGAGCCATTTCTGCATTAGACTGTTGTAGCGCTATTATTCCACTTTCAACATCCTATGGAATCCTGGGGTTTGCAGTTTCGAAAGGACCAGTGGCCCCTCCCGAAACTGCAAACCCCAGGATTCCATAGGATGTTGAAAGTGGAATAATAGCGCTATAACAGTCTAGTGCGGAAATGGCCTAGGAGTACCCTGTCCTGTATATCTGCTTCTTTGGAGAGAATGTACACCCTTTCAAAACAGGCCATATCCTTCTCTCAGAATCTTCAGTCAACTGTATTTCCATCTTCTCTGAATTAAGCTTTATTTTATCTCCCTTGTTGACTGAACCTAGACAGTGATTAGTAAATCGTGGTTGTTTTCTGTGAATTTCTTCTCTGGAAACAGATTTGCAGTGAGTAGCATCCAAGGCTACTCCTATCATTAAACAGAATGAGACAACTACATCAGGCAGCAGATGCAGGGGAGCACTAGAAACAGCCTCTCAATTGTTTTCGATGAACTTTCCAGCTGTGTCCCTTTGCTGGAGGGCAGAGCTGTGTGTGCCATGCAAAGATTATGTCACCTCCAAAAATCAGCCTTTCTGCTGAGGTGTGGTGGTGGATGTTCTCCTATTGCCTCTAAAGACACAAGTGGCAGTCCAGTCAGCTGGTATGTATACTGGGAAGAAGTTACCATCTTATTCCTTCCCTCAAGTAACAAAATGTCTTGAGGTGGCCTTGCTGCCCTCCTCAGTTTTTGGAACTCCTCTTCTGCTCAGCTCTCTGTTGCTCCAAAGCCGCCGCTAAGTTAGGTATTAGGGTTCCGTACTTAGCAAGTAAAAATAAACACCCGTCCTGCTACTTATCAGGGTTACAAGTGGATTCTGCTAACATTTTTTTAAAAAAGGGATAAGAATATTTGCAAGTAAATAATTCTGCAGCTGGTAGGGGAGAAGATCCTAGAGGGTAAGTGAGATCAAGGATGACAGCTGCCAGTGCTAGGTGGAAGATCCACTTGTGAAAAGTCCAATGAGTTTGGGCAGCAGTATAAGGTTCCTCCAAGGCATAGCTATCGTGTACTCACCACTGCCTGCCAGGCATTCTCTCCTGAATGGCAGCAATTGCACACACAGGAGCCAAAAACAAGGCGTATCACTGGGATTCGTGAACAGATTTGCTCCAAAGATTTGCAAAGATTTTTTTCCCTGAATTGTACCACTCCAGGAGTATATTTGCACTATACCATTATAGCAGTTTGATACTACTCTAACTGCCATGTCTCTTTCCTACTGAATCATGGAATTTGTAGTTTGGTGAAGAGCTTAGAATTCTTTCTTCACTTTGGCTCACTCCCCTGATCTAGAGCACTAGAGCTCTCTGTAGCAGAGAACTCTAGGTTTCCCATCAAATTAAAAGTTCCAGGATTCCAATGGATAAAGCCGTGGTGGTTACAGTGGTATCATGATTCTAGGCTACAGGAAGGGTTGATACTCAGTGAAACAAATTCTCATGTACATAGACAAACAAGCTGGGTGAAACACTAACACAACATTTTGTTCATGGAAAAAAGAAGCTGCTATTTCCAACAACTGGATGTGCTCTGGCATCTTGTCTTAGGGCCTTTCCTCACTATATAACTATTGTACTATGATTCCACTTTAACTACCATGGCTGCCAGCTATGGAATCCTGGGGTTTGTCGTCTTGGGAGGTACTGAAGCTCTCTGTCTGAGAGTACTAAATATCCCTCCCTAAGCTGCAAATCTTATGATTCCATAGAACAGAACCATGGCAGTTAAAGTGGAATCATAGTGCAATAGTTATTTAGTGCAGAAAGGCGCTTAGTTAAAAGAAGTGGTCGTGATGGTTGGAGATCCTGGGAACTGTAGTCCAAGAGTAATATTTCCCAAGTTCTGCACATCATTGCAGCTTACCTTCATCAGCTACTCAGTGTAATCTAGATCTGGGAATGTGTAGGGGAAAATGAGACTGAACCTGTCAGGATCCAATCTTCATTTAGCAAAGTCACACAGAGAAGCGGTAGAAGTTTTATCTAATGACTTGTGGCTTCAGACTGGTACTTGGAATAAACACAGACGCAGGTAGCTTTGAATAAAAGACTAAATACTTTACTAATGACTCTTCATTTACATCTGTATTGAGAGAGCCTGCTACCTGTCTAATCTAGTGAATAGGAGATTCTTCAGTTTAACTCACCATCCTCCTTGATGGGACTCAAACTCGGAGCATGCGAAGAGTTCAGGGAAAGCAGCCATTGAGAACAAAGAGAGAGAGAGAGATCTTTTTTGGAGAGAGGGAGGTCTTAACTTTTATAAGACCGATGACCCAAGCAACTGTCCTGGGTCACATGATCTGAGCACCAAAGGTATTTATGATCATGCAATAAAAGACAGAGAGGCAAATGGAGAAGATCTGGCATGCAACAGAAAGGGAGGCCCTATCTTGCTATTGCCCATCTCTTCTAATAACAAGATGGAGCGGGGAGAGAGAATGCTGGTAATTTTTCCAACAGAATGCAGCTATTCCTTAGTCAACCAAATATGTGTGTTCCTGGGTAATAATTTCCCCCCCTTCTTTCACCAGCTTCCATTTTTCTTATAATTTCCCTTTTGGTCTATCAATCTATGCTTTATTAACATGCCAGACATAGCTGGTGAAGCAGGCTAATCTGTGTTCCCTTTTTCTCTGGGGTTTGCTATTTATGCATGGCCAGTACGGGTTTCTGGAGGCAGCTGCTGTTTACCTTGCTTGTTGTAAGCAAGTGCACACAGCTACTGTAATACTGGCTAGAGTACAATCCCATTCTTTCCTGGCTCAAGCTTTTATTTCATAGTTTCCTGCAGACATGCTGCTACAACTTGACACTGGAAGTCTGTGTTTCTCCATTTGTTCTTTGCATTCCTCCCATACTGGTGTTGTTAAAAGACTTCCAGCTGTACAGAGGATGGGGAGCAAAATTGTGTGCAGGGGGTGAACACAAGCATAAAAGAGACTTTTAAAAATGGAGTTTTTTTCCAGAGGCTTTGTTAACTAAGATACGCTGGTATAAGGATTCTTTGCCTTTGCACCATTATTTCTTTTTAAAAAGAATTAATTTGTCTTTTCTTGGAGAGTTGAGTTATTCAAAGTGCACTCAAGCTTCAATCACACTACACAAAAGAAGAGAATACTAAAGCCTCAGGACTCCCTGGCATCATTGGGGTTGCGGAGGAGGTGGCAGCGAAGAAAGAATGAGGAAAAAGAAAAAAGGTCGGAAGGAGAAAGCAAGTTGGTTTTTGTCTCTGAGTACACCATGTTAGCATTACTACTAATTCCATTTAATTCTCACCTTGGGAGAAGAATCAGCAGGGAAGCCTTGCTTCATCTTTTACACCAAAATAAGGGCCTGTTGCCTCAGAGAGCTTCATAAAATTTAGCTTCCAAACACATTATGGAATTAGACAATTCAATGGCAGTATACAACTGTATCTGAGTTCAGGGGATGGCTTAGAGCAACAACAGAAAGTGTGTGTGGACTCTTTGGCCATTTCCGCATGGGCTAATAGAAATGGTGCAGAGCGTCCTCCAGACTGGGTCGGACCTACTTAACATAGATCCGCACCTCAGCCCGCTCCGGAACGACCCCAAGTGGTCGTCAAGCGTGCTTTTGAAAGACCGCTTAAAACAGGTCTTTCAAAAGCATGGAGCGCACCATTCCGTGCCCGCTGTCCAGTGCAGATTTGCAGGCTCGCACCAGTGCAAGCCTGTGATCTGCTGGGAGTGGGCTTTAGGCTCGCAAGCTTCAGCGGTTGGTCGAGACTCTCGACCAACCGGAGGCCACCATTTTCGTCCCCGGAGCAGTGCGGAACGATGAGCACGCACTGCTCCGGAGCAGCACGGACCGGACCGGGGAGCCAAGGTCCGGTAAGTAGCAGCACGGGGCGATTCTTTCACCCCGTGCGGAAATGGCCTTTGAGTGTGTGGACTCAAAAAGTTATTCTTTTGGACTACAGCTCTTAGAGTCCTCCAGCCATCATGGGCACTGGCCTCATTCTGTTTGAGGGGTTGTTGGAGTGGTGGTTCAAAAAGAATACCTTTTCAAAACTCTGATGCTTTGTGAGTTTCTTAGAGGCCTCAGGGACACAGTGGTGGCTTATATGAATGTGCAGCCAGATCCAGCAGGATTCATAGAATCATAGGCCCTTTCCGCGCCAGGCTATTAAAACGGTGCAGAGCAACCTCCAACAGAGGTCTTCTGCACTGTAGAGTGGACTGGGGCGGACTACTTTTTGTAGTTCCATACCTCAGTCCACTCCAGAGCGACTGGAACTGGTCACGCAGCATATTTTTTTTAAAACCTCTTTTTAGAGGTTTTTAAAAAGCACAGAGCGCGCAACTCTGTGCTGCTCCGTCGCCCGGCTCCGGAGCAGATTTGCAGGCACGCGCAAGCCCAGGGGCGGGCTTTTGGCTGGCGAGCTTCACTGGTTGGTGGAGAGCCTCCACCAACCGGAAGCCGCCATTTTGGACGCCAGAGGAATGTGGAGAAACGAGCTCACACTCCTCCTTGTCCCGATGGACTCACCTGGACGAAGAAGAAAGACGGTGAGTCCCGGTTTTGCTCATTTATTTTTACACACACGGAAAGGGCCATAGACTTGGAAGGGGCCCCACGGGCCATCTAGTTCAGTCAAAATCTATCCTTCTGTAACTTCAAACCATTTGACCTGGTCCTACCCTCCAAGGCAGCAGAGAATAAGCCTGCACCTCCTCTTTGTGACGGCCCTTGAAGTATATAACATCATCCTTCAGTCTTCTCTTCTCCAGGCTGAACATGTCCAGCTCCTTCAACCTCCTCATATATTTTGTTCCCCATACTTCTTATCATCCTTGTTGCCTTTCTCTGAACCTGCTGCAACTTGTTGATATCCTTCTTTAAATGAACACAATTTCCAGATGAGACCTGACCAGTTCAGAGTATAATGGAATTATTATTTCTCTTGACATGAAAACTATGTTTCTATTAATTCAGAGTAAGATAGCATTTGCCTTCTCTGCTGCAGCATGACACTGCTTGGTCACATTCAGTTTATAGTCAGCAATAATCACAAGGTCCTTTTCATATGTAGTACTGGTGAGCCAAGTACCCCCATCCTATATCTATGTCATTGGTTTTTGTGACCTAAATGTAGAATTTTGCATTTGTCTCTCTTGAATTGCACTTTATTAAATTCAGTCTAGTTTTCTAGTTTATCAAAATCCTTTTGAATTCTGTTCCTATCTTCCAATGTGTTAGCTACCCCTCCCAGTTTTGTATCATTCACAAATTTGATAGGGATTCACTACATCCCATCATCTAAATCATTGATAAAAATATTGAAGTGTCAGCTCCAGGACAGAACCTTGTGGCACTCCACTTGAGACCTCCTACTAGTCTGAAGCACAGCCACTGAAGACGACTCTCTGAGCATGGTTTTCTAACAATTAATGGATCCATGTAATAATGTTTCCATCTATTCCATATTTAGTCAGTTTGTTGATCAGACTATCATGGGGGACCTTATCAAATGCTTTGGTGAAATCCAGATAAATGACATCCATAACATTTCCACGATCTACTCAATTAAAAAAAAAAGGTTAAGGTTAGTTTGATAGGATTTATTCTTGAAAAACCCATGCTGACCTCTATTAGTTACTGCTTTGTCATCAAAATACTTGCAGACTTCTCTATATTCTGATATTTTTTCTGCTATTGAGGTCCGGCTGACTGGCCTGTGATTTTCTGGATCTTTTTTTGCCCCCCTTTTTTTTAAAGAGACGAGCAATGTTTACTTGTCACCAGTCGTAGAATCATAGAATGGGAAGAGACCACAGGGGCCATCCAGTCCAATCCCCTGCCATGCAGGAACACCCATCAAAGCATTCCCAACAGATGGCCATCCAGCCTCTGCTTAAAAACCTCCAAAGGAGGAGACTCCACCACGCTCCATTGAGGCAGCATATTTCACTGCCGGACAGCTCTGACCATCAGGAAGTTCTTCCTGAGGTTCAGGTGAAATCTCATTCCTGCAGCTTGAATCCCTTGCTCCTTGTCCTAGTCTCTGGAGCAGCAGAAAACAAGTCCATTCCCTCCTTGACATGACATCCCTTCAAATATTTAAACATGACTGTCATGTCCCCTCTTAACCTTCTCTTCTGCAGATTAAACATACCCAGCTCCCTAAGCTGTTCCTCATAGGGCATGGCTTCCAGACCCTTCACCATGTTGGTCGCCCTCCTCTGGACATGTTCCAGCTTGTCGATATCCTTCTTGAACTGAGGTGCCCAGAACTGGACACAGTATTCCAGATGATGTCTAACCAATGCAGAATAAAGTGGTACCATTACCTCCCTTGATCTAGACACCATACTCCTATTGATGTCACCAAAAATTGTGTTGGCTTTCGTGCCTGCCGCATCACACTGCTGACTCATGTTCAGCTTGTGATCTACCAAGACTCCTAGATCCATTTCACAAGTACTATCATCCAGCCATGTGTCCCCCATCCTGTATTTGTGCATTCCATTTTTCCTCCCTCAGTGTAGGATCTTACATTTCTCTCTGTTGAAATTCATTTTATTAGCTTTGGCTTACCTCTCCAATCTGTCAAGGTCATTTTGAAATTTGTCCTCTGGGGTTTTAGCAACCTCTTCCAATCTGGTGCCATCTGCAAATTTGATCAGCATGCCCTCTACTCCTTCATCCAAGTCGTTGATGAAGATGTTGAATAGCACTGGGCCCAGGACAGAACCCTGCGGTACCCCACTACCCCACCCCACCCAGTCCTTTGGCATTTCACCTGTTCTCCAAGATTTCTCAAAAATGAGGCTCGGAGGCAAGAGGTACAGAGAGTATGTCAGCAAGTTCCTTCAATGTTCTGAGATGCAGTGTGTCTGACCCTACAGATTTGAATTCATTTAGGTTAACTAAGTGATTCCTGACTATCTCTTTATCAATTCTGATTTGCAATCTGGATCCCTTGCCAAGGTCTCAGCTGGTGCGTGGAAGCACACGGTTCTCTTTTTGGGAGAAAACTGAACTGAAGCAAAATAGGTATTGAGCTGTTCTGCCTTTTTGTTGGGCATTTTACTGGGCAGCAGCTCCACTGTTCGTTTGATCATCCTCTTGCTTCAATTGTATCTGAAAAGCCTGTTTTTGTTGCTTTTTGTTTGCCTACCCAGTTTCAGCTCATTCTGAGCTTTAGCTATCCTTATACTACAGGCTTCTCCCACTTATCTGGCAGGTTAAGGACCAGAGCACTGCTAGAAAAGGGACTTGGTTGAAAAGTAGAATCCATATACTGTACTGTAGAGAGCGTGAAGGACTTATGGAGGCTCACTTGAGACCAACCAACTGCTCATGCACTGCTTGCAAAATCTCTTAGCCGGCTTAGCACCTTTTCCCTCTTCTCAGCAAACTTTGCAAGCAGTGCGCGCATGTGAGGGTTCCAAGCAAGCCTCCATAGTCAAGAAGAGCTGATGAAAGAGTAGAACCCTTAGCAAATTAATGGAACTTTTCCTTAATTTGGAAGTGTCAAAAGAATGAGTCCTCATATAATGTGGCACCAAAAGGTGGGGGGCTTCCTGTATTTCTGCAAGCTTGGGCTGCAGATCTATACTCTTTGTTGGTGATTTGTCCTTCCTCCCATTCTTTATAAATGCTCTTTTTTTATTTTCACTTGCTCCTTGGGTTTTCTGTGCAGCCACATTGACTTTTTCAGATTCTCCCTTTTTCTTCTTCTATAGGATTGTTTGCTAAGACGACAGTCAGTAGCACTAATTTGGCAGTTAAATGCACAGGGATTAAATGCACTTACTGTAATGTGCTGTAGGTGGGGCGGCCCTTGAAGATGACTCTGAAGCTCCAGCTAGTGCAAGGAAGGACTAAACTTGCTGTCAGGAATCTCTGCCTGCCATGCCACAGCCAGCAAGGGGGGATGGAGGTCAGGAATACTTTCAGGGAGAGTCTGAATATATCAAACAAGCTGAGCCAGGTCAAGGTCTAGTCCAAAGATTCAGGAGGCAGAGATCTGTCCAGAGGGTTTCAGGAAGCAGAAGACACAAAAGTTGTGAGGACCTGCTAATAATTTGCTGCAAGCAAGGAGCAGCCACGCCGGCAGACTTAAATAGCCCCTGTGAGCAGGGGCTGCTTGTTATTGTTTCCTCAGCCTAGTCCGTGCAGCCTCCCTCTGAGCAGCCCGTTTCAGCCTTCTGTGTGATTGAGGGCCGATGGGCACAGCTGGCTGCAACTCCTCTGCATCACTGCTGGTTCCCTCTCCATCATGAGCTGGCTGGGGCAACTCTGTCTCTGTTTGACCTTCCAGTGCAGGGGATGTTTGCAGGTTGACTTGCTCACTCACTGGCTTGGCCTCATGCATAATCAGTTGCTCCTCAACCACAGCAGCAGCATCTATCACACTTGCTGTCAATGTGGTTCTAGTCTGAATTCAAACCTTAAGTGTCTTGGAATATTGACACTTGAAGGAGCAACTAACCATATATATATCTACCTAAAAACTGATATCTGCTGGTGGGATCCTCCTCTGTGTCCTTCTAATGGAAGCAATAAATACATCATGTGGGGACGTGGTAGAAACCTTTTTACATGGCATCCTATTTGTGGAATGCCCTCCCCTTGGAAGCCTAGTTGGTACCAACTTTAATTACCAAGTTTTTTTATTAATGTATTTGAGGCTTTATTTTTTTTCTTTTAAATGTGCATGTAATGGTTTTAATTGTTTTAGCCTTTTCTTCTATTTTAAATTGATGATCTATTTAATGTGCTTTTATCTTATTTAAATTATTTTTAAATAATTTAATCTGGAATTATTTAAAATGGTTATAATGTTTAATTGTAGGCTGCCCTGAGATCTTATAACAGAGAGGAAGACAGAAATATTTTAAATATAAATAAATAAATTGCTATATATTAGTATTCAAAGAGAACAAAAATAGGCTATACATCCTACTTCTCTGATAATTAAATGGTCTCCACGAATCCCTGGTTTAGAGCATCCTCAGTCTCCTTTTGTAATGTGTGAAAGAATGCTAAGGCAACTATTTGCTGATTTTAGCTCATGTTTCCAGGCTGAACACTGTATAAAGGAGGCTCTGATTCTTATCTGCTGTTTTCTTGATTTATTCCTCAGCCCAAGGCACCAAAGTGGATGCCTGGGAAGCTTGTTTTGAAATGAACAAACGATGCTATCAGCAATTCTTTGAATTTGCTGTTATTTTGAGCAAAAGAATTCATGGCATGGTGAGATAACATACAGAATGACAAACGTACGTATTTGTGCTATGCTCATGAGCATGTTAAATCCTGAATGAACTATAAATGATGGAATTAATTGTTTTTATCATATAAAGTCTTTTGGCCTATTCTCCTGACCTTTTAAGATTTTTCCAAATGCTCAGAATTTTCTGCACAGATGCAGTTTGAAAGAATAAAACAACATAAGCTGGATCTTCATGACCTTGGATAAAATAAGGATAGATTCAAAGAACACTGTTCCCATTTCCCCATGCCACCTTCCATATATTATTGGAATTATCTGACATTTGACAGAAACCTTTGAATGCGAGGCATAGACAAACAGTTGTACTGTTTTAGAATAGTGATACAGAACTGAAATTTTAACTCAGTACTATGGGCCCTCCTTACCTATGACCTCCAGATCAATGATTTTGAGCAACTGCAGAGTGTTGCCTCCTATACCTAAAATGGTGGCGATGTGCACGTGGATGTGCTGAAACATCTGCATACATGTCACTGCCATTGAATATAATGGGATGCAAACATTCACAATTTCCACTATTTGGAAGAGATCCCCCATATATTTGGCTCACTATATATATTTGGCTCACTATATTTTCCAAGATAGGTATCATGTTCTTGAGAGCAATATCAGTTTGGTGTTTTTTTAAAGGAATTACTCCTTCTCCCTGACACACAGTGATGCTTTGGCTGCCGGTCTGTGCTTAGGGTGGCCACTCCCTTTGGCTTCAGTGGCAGTAGAGCGAGTGGTCCTGGTTGGCCGATGGGCTCAAGCCAATAGCGGCAAAGCAGTTCCGATTATTTCCTGGTGCGGAGGTGCCATGACCTCCCGCAGGTGACCTTTGAGTGGGAGAGCTAAGCCCGTAACTTGAGCTGGTCTGGTGTTGAGAGAAAGAAAAGCAAAAGTAAAATCTGGCTGAAAGATTTTTGGGAGAAAATTCCTGGAGTTTCGCTGAGTTTACCAAGGCAATCTCAGCACTGAAGAACAGGAGGAGGAAAGGCATTACAGCTGGTTAGCTGGATTTCTGATTTTGGAGCGCCAGCTTAAATGGTCCATCCAATGGGCAACAAGTGCCAGAGAATTAGTCCTGGCCAACTATCAACAAAAGCAGTGAAACAACTGAAGATTGATGAACTCCTAACATCAGATTGCCCTGTGAGTAATTCACCTTCTTCATCTACTATCACCTTAAATAATCGGTTTGCTGTACTGAGTAATGCCTCCCCTGTGGTAACTCAGGAGAACTGTGACTGAGCAGCTTTCTCCACACTCTGCCCTCCAGAAGACATTTCAAACTTTCCAAAGAATTATAACTTTAATTCTAACCCTGACTTTCTGGCTGAACAGTGTCTTCTAACTGCTCAAACAGTAATAGCAATTTTTGACAATTTACAAAGAGTCTATAATAAAATGAACGTGGTGATGCTTTAAAATGGGTGGAGGGGACCTCAGCCCTCCAGGGAGTCCAGTCTGGCCCTTGGGAGTTCCTACCTCATGACACCACCTTTTAATGGTTTCCCAGCTTCTGTATGAATTTCCCCCTTCCTATAAAGTGGAATGTGTGAGGGTTTTGTTGCTTATTCCTCTGCTGCCCCCAACTGTGAAGACTTTCATTTATCCCAACCACTGCCATCAAACTATCCAAGTCTTTTAAAACAACAATGTGAGGACTTCCTGCCATCCCACTGCTGTGGCCACCATCTAGGAGACTTCCTAGATATGAGAGATTTTATCTTCTATCCTCACCAGACTCCACCCCTTTTTATTAGCTGCTGCTACCACAGACACTGTGTCCATTCTGCCATTCCTCTCAACAAATCCTTAATTTATTACATCTAATATGGTGCACACATATTACCTTAATATCCAATAAATGAAACATTTCCCTCCAAAGTCCAGAATATAGTAGAAAGCATCTCCTAAGACTTAGTTATTAGCAAGCAGTAAGAGTTTACAACTAAAATGTTGGTATTCTTGGTTTCACACTATCCCCTTGAACCTGTCCACCACTGCAATGAGGCTCCATAAGAACATCCCTGAAATAGTTAGAATCATCCATACCATGTATTTCTGATTTTGGTATATGGTTGTGAATGATGGACAGTGAAGAAAGCCATCAGAAACAGAAAAAAACTCATTTGAAATGTAGTGCTGGAGAATACTGTGGATACCATGGAGTGCTGAAAAGATGGAGGGGGGTCCTAGAGCAGATCTGTCACCAGAAAGCAAAATGACTAAAATACGTCAATTGTACTTTGGACATATCATGAGATGACATAACTCACTGGAAAAGACAATAATGTTCAGCAATGGGGAAGGCAGTAGGAAAAGAGAAGGACCACATGACAGATGGACTGAAGCCTCAACTCTCACCTTGCTAGACTTGAACAAATCTATTGAACAGGACTGTTGATGGAGGAGGTTCATGGACATCTCTCACTGTCTCATCCATGACCTGATGGTAAATCATAATAACAAACAACAGCCTTGGGCTGACCGAGGTTCTAAACTCCCTTTAAAAAAAAAAAAAAAAAGATAGAGTCATTGTCCACTAAGGGCTCAGACACTTGAGGAAGCTGTTACCCTGATTTCTGGGGTCCCTTGGGGGATACCTCAATGTGCTCCACATGATGGGGAATGGGATCTAGCCAGAGCACAAGCCAAGCACCATATGAGAGGCAGGGTAACCTAGTGAGATCTTTCACCCAATTTTATGGGGTCAGGCCGAGCCAAAAATCAAGCAAAATTGTCTAATAAATTATTTTATTAAAAATAAAGACTTGCACATGTATGCACTTACGCACTCACTCACTCAAGACCTAGCGAGGAATAAAAAGAGAGGAAATTGGATAGGGGGCTTTGAAGGGTTACAGTTGGGGAATACTGCACCTGGTCCTGAAGTCCGGAGGTCCGAGACAGCAGTGGAGATAGAAATGAGACTTGGCATGTGGAGGGCTGAGGGGATAGCTCAGTGGGCGGAGTGACGGTGTGCTGGGAAACCAGGAGCGATCCAAAGAGCCACTCAAAAACTGGGTCTCTTTGTGGGGGAAAAGGTACCTGGAGGGCTAATCCTTTCCCGGGGAGAATAATAGGTGGGGGAGCTAGAACAAAGCTCCAATATGTCAATGTCCTTTGCCTGATTGGATTTGCTGGGGTTGTCAAAGCCTCAGCTGTATGCAAATCATCCTCGCTTGACAGGCTGTTTGTCAGATGCGTTAATCCCCTCAAGCCAGCTCCTCGGGGCTGAGGACCCTTTGTGTATTTTATGTTTTACATGTCTGGAGGTCTCCTGGGGCTTCGTGACTATGGATTTACTGGCCTGACCGGGTTTTTCCTGTTTTCGGCCGTTTGACCGTACCTACCTATGTGCTTGTTCGGGGGACCTCTCAAGCACGTGGAGATATTTTTAATATTAAACTGTAGACCCCGGGATAAGGTTTATATACCGCAGTAACAAAGCCTTTTAGGAATGTGCATTTAGTGGTCAAGTAGAAAGGAGTGCTAAATTTTTCATTTCTCCCTGACCTCAGTCCATTCCTTTCTGCTCCCTACTGCCAATCGGTAAATCATGAATCCCTTTCCCATGGCTTCATTGAGACAGGATACCTAACATACTGTTGTTGCTACTTTTGTTTCCAATAACAGCTGAGGACTACTGGGAATGGTAATCTGGGCAAACAGGTGGCACACAGAGTGATTCAGAGACTGTCAGAGGCAATCCTTTGTCCTCAGTGTGGTGTTGGTTGGAACTGGTTTACTTCTCCCGGGGCTACTATTTTCAGTGTAACACATAGAGTGTGTGAGAGTTGTTTGGGTCCTGTGCCAAGAGAAAGACTGGGTATTAATAAAGTATTGGTGTCAATGGGAGGTTGCGTGCCTCCCACTGTGAATAGCAGACACAGCTTCCTTCCCTTTTATCTTGAGGCTGTAACAAAGCAAAGGGTTAAGGCCACCACCTCTCATGTTGAGGTCCTAATTCAGTCCTTTATTTTTTAAAAAAATGTATGCAAGGTCAAACGATGTGACAAAAGAGAGCTGAATAAATTCCAGAGGAAGCTGTCCATACTGACCATCAGAGGCAAATGCTTATCCAAAGGTACATCTCCTCTCTAAAAATAATCCACAGTTCCTGTGAAGCTTTAGATTCCAACTTCTGAAAATGCTTTATTGTTTTGGTGAAAAGTTGGCCCAGGCTGGTGAAAGCATCACACAATAAAGGATGATTGACAAGTGAGTATCTGGTGACTTCACAGTTTAGCAGTTGTGGGCTCCATAAAGACAGAATGGAGGCACCTGCTGGCCTCTGCCACTGGCTAGGAGCCCCAGGGCCACCGGGAAGTTACACCCACTGCCTCATGAGAAGACCATTGTGGCAAGGAGAAGAGCAGGCTAGAATGCTCTGTGTGTCAGAGAAGAATCAGCTCCTCCCCTTTCTTCCTGCCAGAAAGAACACTGAGCTCCAACTGCCAGAAGGACCACTGGCAGTTCAACTGCCAGTTGCCTTAGGGCTGAAGAAAGGAGGCACCCTCTGGGCTGTCCTCATATGAATACAGGGAGACTCAAGATGACTGTGCTCTGTATGTGTGGGTGGCTGGGAGAGACAGAGAAACAGACAGACAGTTTATTATTCTTTGCAAAGTGCCTTGAGCATCATTGGGTGGAAAGGTGAGGTGATTGTTGTTGTTATTATTTCTTACCTGTGTCTCGCCATGGATCAAGACAGGAAACAACAACACGTTAACATCAGTTAAACACAGAACAATTAAAAAACAACAGCTAAAATGCATAGTATTAGTTTAAAAGAGCAAATAATACAAATACCTAATTAAAACAGTCCATACATAGTTAAAATTCACAATTTAAAATCATCTGGATAGGCCTGCCAGAAGAGGCTGGTCTTTAATACTGTTTTAAATTTGGACAGAGTACTGGAGCTGTCAAATCTCTTCCAGCAGGTCATTCCACAGTCTAGGGGTGGCTGAAGGAAAAAGTCCTCTGGTTTACTGTTGCCAGTCTAGTCCTGGCCGGTTGAAGTAAATATCCCCTAGAGGGCCTGAGTTTGCAGGGTGGATTTTGGGAGGAAGTGTAATTCAAGTACCAAAATATCATTTCAAGTGCCATTTTTTCCTGTCCTGTTGTTTAGTTTAGAATGGCACATAGACTTGGCAATGAAGCAGATTTTTTGTCTTTGGCTGTTGATTGAACAATGGAATGTTAAGTTATGCTTTTGAGGAAGAGTTAGTCTGGACTCTGGACAAGTAATAGAGTGTGTGTCTGTGTGTGTCTGTATGTGTGTGAGAGAGAGACAGAGACAGAGACAGATAGACAGACACGGAGAGAGTGTGTGTGAGAGAGCATCCAGTGTGGCAGTGGAACCACGGGTTGCAGAGTCAAAGTGCAGGGATATTTTGCTTAGTAGGGACAATAATGTCATCAGCTACTCTCCCACCTTCCTCTCAAGTATCCCTCATCACTACAAGTTTAGCTGCAATCCCCAGAGGTAATTTGTTTGGCAGAGCAAGTGATAGAATGGATATTCCTAAGACCAATATATTACTGTGCAATATTGCTATAACAGTGGAAAGTATTTGGACCCTGTCTGGGCATGGCTGTGCGAACTATTCTGAAGTGGGGGTCTTCACTTCAGGATTTACTGCTGGAGCACTCCATGTGTCCAGGCTGTCTCTAGAACCCATAGTGGTTGTAAGTATGAATTTATACTTTACAGAGGGAAGAGAGAGGAAACCAAGAGTTTCCTTCAAATAATTCTGTTCCCAAAATAACTAGAGCCTTTTGCAGCTACGTTGGAAACAGATGGCATTGTAGATGGAGCCTATGCTGGAGAAAAAGAGGGAGGAGGCCCAGATCTCTAGCAGCTGTTGGCTCTGTGGCCAGTGGATGGAGCAAGGTCCTCTGTCCCCCTCCTCCTTTTTGTAGCCTCAGGGAAATGGCAAATAGGATTTCAGGAGAACCAGCCTGCCAAAGCTTGGGTATTCTCATCGGTAACCTCAGTGATCTCCATTGGCTACAAATTAATTCCCAAAAGCTGAATTGGCAGGGGTGAAGACTGAGAGAGGAGAGGAATACTTTAAGCTACTGAGGCCACTTAAGGGCTAAAGGTTGCATGAAGCTGCTTAGAGCACTTTATGGCTTTTAGATGGGCTTAAACTGTTTAAGCTGATTTAAAGCTTTAGATTGATTTAAGTTCTCTGTGTCTTTGGGTTTAAGCGTTTAACTATCCAAGTCTTTTAAAACATTTTGGAGGGAAAGTATGTTTGTTGTGCTGGATTGTCCATCAATTAAACTATTCCTGTATCTCATTGTATGTTGTAGCATGAAAAAGTGAGAATATTAAATTAGGATAGTACTTTCAATCTAAAATACAATACCAGCATATAATACACTCTTTGTGGGATTATTTTAAATGCATTCATTACTGTCCAAAGACCCTCTCAGGCATTACTGGGGACTCCAGTGTGCCTGTGGCCCTTTGTCTTCAGTGACAGGAGATACTTTGTGCAAAAAATGGAGATGCAATTATCATTTTCATAAGTGTAGCTTATAAAATATTAATTAATTTAATTTGGAGACAAAATAAAATTCATTCTCCACAGTCGTGTGAAGTATCCATTAAAACTCAGATTGTAAAAAGCCTTTTGTGGCAAAATTCTAATGCCTTTATCCTTCCTGCCAAAAGCTGATGTGCATAAAAACAGCTTTTGTCTTGCAGACATAGAATAGCTATAATTTGATTACAGGACATTTGGAAGATATAACCTCTCAGATTCTTTTGGACTAGTTTTTCAGCAGGAGTTACTAAAGTATGTAGGGACTCGGTTGATCCTATTTTATTGGATACCTTTCACAGTGTTGGCCCTGAGGTAGAATCCTTGGATACATCCATCTCCAGAGCTTAATTTTAACTAGTTATGTGCTAATTAGTTAGTCTTTTCACCTATCAAGTTTTAACAAATAAATTTGTGACTTAACAGCACGTATTCTTGTGGTATAATGAATAAGAAGTTTTGCCTTATTATTCATTGTAGGGATTGTCTCAAAATGAAGAGGTTGGTTGGAGACCATTGTGGTTGTTCAGAAGTAGAGGTGCCAGGAATTTCACCTGGCACCTCTAGCTGCTAGGCTTGCAAAACAAGACACTGTAGTATTGATCTTTACAGCCTGTGCTTCTTTATTCTAAGCGACTGGGGAGGCAGAGGATGACATTGCTCAATATTGCAGGAAAAAATGTTCTGCTTATGCTCACATGCACTCAGTATTTCAAATGAAAAATTCCCCACCATTGATTCACCAGCTGTGGGGCATAAGGAATAAGGCCTTTTTAGTAATGCTAACAATTGAACTGATAATCTCTCACTCCCAACATTCAACCGATAAAAACCTGGCTTTTGAAAAAATCTTTGGGTTGTTTTTTCCCTCTTGGTTTATTTTCGGTTCTGTTCCCATTTTGATTGCCGCTCGTAAAAAATGTTATATGTTTATTGTGTTAGTGTGGAGCTTTATAGATCTCCACTGTAGCTAATGATGTATATGAGAAATTATTTTTAAATACTATTTCATGTTTGGTTAGTTTCCTTGAATTTCACATAATTTCACAAAGGATACTCAAACTCAAAGTATCTGATGAAAGAGAGTTTCCTGTGCTGACTGGAACTGCAGTGGGGCACAGAATGTAGAGAAGACCCCAGCTTGAATAGAGATTAAGAAAGAAGTAGGACATAATAAGGAAGCTATAAGAATTCAAGTTAAAGAAATTAAGAACTGGCTTCCTAAGTCAGACAAAAAGTCTAACTCAGGGGCAAGAAACTTGTGACCTTCCAGATGTTACCAGACTGCAACTCCCATCTTCCCTAGGTAGCTCAGCCAGTGTTGAGAGAAGATGAAAGCTGTGGTCCAACCAGTGGTGTAGAGATGGGGGGCACAGGGGCCAGTGCATCCTGACTGGCATTTTGGGGGGACACCACCGCTCCTTGCCTGCCCTCCAGCGTGCTGTCACCCCTCCCCATGTGTCGTCGCCCCACCCATGTGTGCTGTAGCCCCACCCATACACTTCCACCCCCGCCCTTACCCTGCTTGCACCAAGCTACGCCACTGGGTCCAACAACATCTGGAGGGCCCCATATTCTCCATCCCTGGTCTATCCAGTCCAAAATTTTGTTTACAGCTAATGCTAATGGAAGGTCACAGATCTAAGCTTTAATAACTATGTAACGGATTCTATTGGACGATGGGGCAGGAGACTCTGCTTTCTCCCTATTTTTAAAAGAGTAATGCATTCTTCCAGGTCTGGGAAGCAGGAGCTGGGATGAAATCATATTCTAGCGCAGATGGCTAAGTAGGCTTGTTTGCTAGCATGAAATTGTTAGCAGTGCAGTCAAACTCTGTGTTAGAAGAAAATACAGTGATCTTCCTTCCTCTTCTTGTCAGTTAGGAACTGAAGGCACTGAACAGCTCTGTGCCAAGTGTGAAAACTCAACTTGATGTTTCCTTTCATTTTGACATTTGATTCAGAATTCCTTCCTGCATGTAGCTTTTCAGCTATCTCTTTCACCTTAAATATTTGAGCTGCCATGTTTGTCTATAAAAGCGGTATAACCTTGTAGCAATGTTTGGCATGCCATCTGCTTTTGGGATGCTATATTGACCTGAATCTATTCTGCGAGTTGGTTGGCTCAGCAATTCTTTAAAGCAACTCAGACTTTAAACTTGGCCTTAACATGCTAAGTGAATAACATCTGAATCCCTGTTGAGAGTTTGCCATAAATGAAGGTTAAAATGTATGACATGAAGACAGATTTTTCTGAATTTTTTTTTAAATAATGAAACCTGTACATTCTGAAGAAAATGATAAATTAACAGTCTGAGACATTGACAAGTGTTTTACTTTTTAAACTATAGCTGAACTGAAAGCATCTGTTACAGGAGGATGGAGAAAGAATAACAGTGTCTCCTTGCATGTCCCTTATAGCGCTTCTAAATCAGTGGTTCTGACCTGGGGTCTGGGGACTGCTGAGGGTCCGTGGAGCCCTCATAGAGGGTCCACAAAGTCCTGCTGCTAGACACCAACAGCAGCAGCAGCAACAACAACAGGGATATAGCAGTGGAGCAGATGCAGGTGCCCAGACTACTCTCTCACTTGCAAACAAGGGAACAGTTTGCGCATGCACACATGCCAGTAGCTGCCACATCCCTGACAAAAGGAATAGACATGGCAGCAGGTGTGTGTGCACTCACAAACTATGACTCCGGAGACCACGGTTTGAATCCCCACTCAGCCATGGAAACCCACTGGGTGACCTCAGGCAACTCACATTTCTCAGCCTCAGAGAAGGCAAAGGTAACAAATCTTGCTAAGAAAATCTCCATGATAGGTTTGCCTTCGAGTCACCATAAGTCCGTTTTCAGAAGGGAGAGACATGATGGCTAGAAAGAACCTCCCCCTATCAGTGGCACTTTGTTGTCATGTGCCTTCAAGTCACTTCTGGCTGATGGCAACCCTAAGGTGAACCAATAGGGTGGTGGTGGTTGTTTTTTTGCAAGATTTGTTTGAGAGGGGTTGCTTTTTCCTTCTTCTGAGGCTGAGAGAATGTGACTTGCCCAAGATCACTCAGTGTCTGAGCAGGGATTTGACTCCTAGTCTCTAGAAGCCATAAATAAATAAATATCTGAATATTTAAATCTAAATTTAAATATTTAAATCTTGAGTTAAGTCTTGGGGGTCCCTGGTAACAAATTATATTTACAGGGGATCCCTGGTAAAGAATAAGTTAAGAATCACTGTTCTAAACTATTGCTTTTCCATGGCCATGGTGGCTGGGGAAATCTAGGCGTTGTCGTCCCCTACCCCTGCAAAGAAAAAAAAACTTTTCCAAGCACGGGTTGGATTCAAAAGCTACTTTCTCATGTTTAGAGAAGTCTAACACATTGCTTTTGAATCAGCAACTGTAGTGCCCAGAGAAGTCCAAAGGACACTCAGCTGAAAAGTACTTCTCCTTAAGGGAGGGGTAGGAATCATGAGATCCTCCAGATGCTGTTGGATTGCAAATTCCAGCAGCTCTAGTCAGGGAATTCTGGGACATGCTGTCCCACAGGAGCTCGAGGGTCTCATGTTCCCCTTCCTCCCTTAAAGAGTTGAAGATTTCTACTGCTGCTTTGCTGCAGTGGCAGCTTTGCCTTCTGAGTAGTGCTCCTCCCCTGCATTGAATTTATGGGTTGTGGGTGACTGGTCTACAATCTCATTTAAGAGAAAGCCTTCTGATATACTGTATATCTTTTCCAGAGAACAGCTTTATGCTTAGCATTTTATGCAGCTGGTAGAAAAAGGGCTGGTTTCTTAGCTCTTTGCAATAAAGTATGTTCAGCATTATTGGTATTGAGTTATTATGGAGATGTTTAAATAGAACGAAAGACATAAAAGATTTCACTAGATGAATATTTCCTGCCTTAATCCACAATTCATAAGCTGCAGAAAAAAGAGGTGCATCCACAAACTATTTACATCCCTTCTCTTTTTAAATGTTGCCCAGAGCTTTTGCTGCACCATGCCAACATAACAATTACGTGGAGGTGAACTACTTGAGACAAATGCGAGCTGAGTGGTTATGAGAATATGCACAGAGATGTATAGTTTGGCAACATGGATTGCTATGCATAGAAATAAAGTGTTTCCTTTCAGTGTAATTATCTTAACCTGGAATGGCTGTGGCTCTTTTTTTCCTTTCCTCTTTGCTCTATTTGTTCTGCTCCAGCTCACAAGAATCTTTGGCAACAAATTCTACTATTTCTTTTTTCTTTTCCTATATAGTTTCTGACATCTAGCAGTAAACACAAGATACTTAGAAAAAACTCCATAGGGTTGCAGTTCTTAAAAGGGAAGCAAACAAGTTGCAGGAGGATGCCACTACAAATAGCCAGCAACAGCTGCTGATGTTTAAAAATGCTAATGAGCACTTGGCACACTTGGCTGGTACACTGAATGTGTGGCTTGGAAGGTATGTGTGACATTTGGACTGTAGGTGCGTTGCTAGCAAATTGGAAGCCTAGTATGAATTAGCAGAAAGATCTCTTCCACCTCTTAGCTTTCCTCATGGCATACAAGGATGACTGGCAGCCTGCAGAACTGAAAGAAGGACTGTATTATTATGTTTCAAATTCTAGCATATTTGGTCTTTATTTCTAACAATATGGCAAATTTACATTTGAGCTATGCCAATTCAGGTGGCAATTCATACAGTTGAATGCTCTTCTGTCCCCTTCATCTTCAAAATGTTATTTTTTAAAAATAAAACATAGCCAAACACTGCGTATAGAAAAGTAGAAGTATCTTGCCAGATACACTGGAAAGAACCAGTATGGGAGTAATAACTAGGGCAAGTGTAGGCAATTTTGGCTGAGAACCTAACATGACCGAGCATAGTGTGAAATTTTTGCAGATGGAACTATCATATGGTTCCATTCTCATATGTGTCAAACACAGTGTGAAAGTGTCACACTTTTACTACAGTAGTCCCCCTCCATGGCTTTAGGAGGGGAGGAACCAGAAGAGGGGAACTGGTCCTCCAGGGGTCTCAATAAATGATGTGATCATTCTGCATCTGGCTATGGGGGCCAGAAGCTTCTCCATTCATCTCCCCTCTTTCTCTACCAGCCACTGAATGGCCATGGACAGGGGGGGTACTACAGTGAAATGGTGGTTCTGGAGAGAACCCTGATCATTGTAGTGGGAGGAAAAGAAAAGCAATATCAGCAACAAGCAACAAAAGAAATATGCAGGTATACATTGGACTTGCATATGCCAATAACATGATGCTGACCTTGGTGGAGGATCTAGTCCTTGTGTTCATCTGTCAGTTGTGCCTGTTCTTGGTGAGAGCTCTTTCAGATTATGTGCTGTATGTAACCAATGACAGGTCTAGCACCCAGGGCCCCTGAGAGGGAAATATCATTATCCACAGCCGCCTCCATACTAAACAATTGTAGCACTTTGACATCAGTTTAACTGCCATGGTTCCAGCCTTTGGAATCCTGGGAGTTGTAGTGTCATGAGACATTTAGAATTCTTAGCCAGAGAGCTCTAGTGTCTCACCAAAATACAAATTCCAAGATTCTATGGGATATAGCCATTGCAGTTAGAATGGAATCAAAGTGTTATGATTATGTAGTGCAAAAGAAACCCAGGATAGGTGTGGGACAATATGTTGGACTGGCTTAGCTCAGACTTTCAGATTATGTGAGTGCCTCTGCTGGAGTATTATCAGCATGGTGCAATCATTCCTTTAGAAAGGTAGTAAGATATTTTCAGATTTGAGAAGATTATTTCTGAACTACACATCCCCAGAATCCACCAGCCAGCATGGTGGTTGTAGTCAAACAGAAATTTTCAAAGGCTGTAGGTTCTTAGAATAACACAGGAACTGTGGGCAGAAATCGGTTACTGTTCACCACTGATGATAAGCCAGATGGTACAATGACAGTCTGTCATACTCATACACCACTAAGTGTCTCCACTGTGATACTCAGACTCCACTAAGAACCCGTTTGAGTCCAGGGGGCTGTGATGTTCTTTTAACTCTTCCTGTAACAAAAGGAACAGAATTGTAGGAGTGGGGAGGAGGAGATCCTTTTTTACAATCAACTGCCAGAAAACGGTCTCCTTGTTATTTCCTTTTCCCAAAAGATGGCATTAGGTACTGGAGATTGGTGGCTGCAGTGTCAGTGGGATGGTGAATCCACTCAGGTCTTTACTCTGAGCTTTGCGGGAGTTATCCAAGGTGCTGACGCTATTGTGGAGATAAGGTCCAGCACTTTTGAAACCTCCTTTGATGTTTTGACCAAAACCTGGAGCAGATTTACTACTTACTGATACTGGAGCCACCACTCTCTACTTGCATCACATTTGCCTTAATTTATAAAGCATCCTGTAGCTTGTGTAGGTGGTTCTTCATTTCATAAAGTATAGTGTAGCCTTATAGTTTCACTCCATCTACTAGTTTTGATTTAAAGAATGCTAAATGTATAGGTATAGTATCTGACAAAGCTTCTCAGACTGTGTTCTTTTCGAAGATGTTAATTAACTTACTGCATAATGGCTTGACTGCAAAGCAAAGCAGTCCTTCTTTAACACATTCCTATTAACCTTGCTAAGTGAAGCACGAGAACAAAGCGGAGCAAATGGCACCGTGGGCTGTATTGATTGATCGTAAGTTTCAATCTTGTGCATGGCAAAATGCTTATCTACATTTGAAAGTTAATATGATTCTCATAGAAGCTGATATAGCTTACCTGCTTATGCAGAGACATGGATCTTATTATGCTGCTGAAATCCTTCAGTGCTACTCTTTGTCTTAGTAATTAAGCCAAGGATGGAAGAATGCTTGACCTCTAAGAAGCTGATGAACTGAAACTCCCAGCTTTGGCAAGTACTGATTGGAGTTGCAGATGAACAGCATCTGGAAGGTCGCAATTTTCCCAACCCTGATAGAAGTGCCAGTACCATAATGTTAACAGCACAACATTAGGAATATTCATTTGGACACAAATCTCATTGCATTCAGTGGTGCTTCTGAGAGAATATGCTTAAGATTGTTCCCTTGGGTTGCAGTTCTATGTGTATTTACTTGTGAGTGATCAACACTGAGCACAGGTAGTACGTACTTTTGAGTAAACTTATTTAGACTTGCTATGTAAACTTTGAAAATAGCCTGCTGTGGGAAACAGGAATTTGAATGAAGATGCTGATTGCATTGTAACTGTGATTTGGAAGTCACTTTATCAGGTAGTAGGAGCTAGGGAAAGAGATTATTCTAAGTATGTGATGGTACATATCGCGGATGAGAACCATGTGGCCTTCTAATTGTTGAACTGCTACTCCCAGCACAGACAATGATGAAGATTTCTGGGAATCCCCAGTTTGGTATACACATACAGAGGTAAATATGCAGAAGGAAAATCACCTTGGTTAATTAAATTAATTCCTTATTTATAAGCCATGAAACATGGAAAGGCAGGTGTGGGTTCTTACCAGAGTTTAGAAAACTCTGGCATGCCAGTTGAGGGGATGCTGAGAGTGGTTTTCCTTTTTTTTCCCCCTTCTCTTTGTTTTAAAAAGCTTTTCTAAGCCGTGGCCTTTATCTTGTCTAGTGGAATTCTGAAATCCAAAGTTCATGTTAATTCATTCTGTATCACAGTTCTAGGAGTGTGAACTTTTTTCAGATAACTCATGGTACAGTACAGAAGGAAAGGGATCTCAAAATAATATTACAATAGCTAGAAATGTCATACCACCATGTGGCCCATTAGGTCCTATGGTAGCACAAACCTATTTGAAGTGGATGATGGTGGAAAGATATGTGTGTCTGATGATTTTCGCACAGGGCCATATACACTCATCTTCCTGTGCTAACCTGTTGCATTCTGCAGCATTTTTGATACCTATGGAACTTCACATACATGGCAGCGGTCACCAAACAGCTTGAAAATCCCCCCTGGATTCCTCATCTGGTCATCCAGGTACACTTCTTCAGCTGTTTGTTCAAACTGTAATGTACCATGAACAGAGAGTGGGTACACTGAGAGTGTAACATTTACTCAGACCCCCCAGCTCAAGTTTCAGAATGTCCTAAAAATGTGGATGTTCTCCATGATCCACCCCAGGATGGTTCTTGAATGACAAAATTTGGCTATAGCCAGGTGAGATGGATCTTCTGCCAACAACATATTTGTGAAAACCTTTGTTTTTTCTGTTCCAGCTCATCAGTGATGGCAGTGTTGTTTATGCTGAAGCACTCTGGGACCATGTCACCATGGATGATCAAGAGCTAGGCTTCAAGGCTGGTGATGTCATTGAAGTAATGGATGCTACTAATAAAGAGTGGTGGTGGGGCAGGATCATGGACAGTGAAGGATGGTTCCCAGCCAGCTTCGTACGGGTAAGAACCCATTACCCATCTGTTGTGTTAAAAATGCATTTGTCTTTTGCAAGGAGGAGGCATTTTGAGGACAGAAATGTTTTCAGTGGTTCCAGTAATTATACTGACACGATGGACACATATTTTACATTCTTTCTAATATTCTGTCACATCTACTTATGCAGAGCTTGGGAAAGTTAACCTTTTGGACTACATATCCCAGAATATCCCAATGGTAGCTGGGCAATTATGGGAACTGTGTTCTACAAAAGTAGTTTTTCCAATCCAGAACATGGGCAGATGCAGCATCGCTACCTTGAGTTTCCCTTATGTGGGCAATAGCTGTCAACCTGATGTTCACCAGCACGTGCTTTCTTATCTATTAGTGTGTGTGTCAGTGCCTGCATTGAAGGGGTTGACTGTAGTCCTACTTCCCTGATCATAAGCTCAGATGAACTCCACAGAGCTTGCTTCTGAGTATGCACAGATAGGATTACAGTAGCCCTTCCACTTTCAAGAGGCTTTGGGGCACAGAATTCTCACAAGAGTGGGAAAAACAGGGAATAACTCCCCCCATGCTCCCACCTCCCATTTCCTTACCTTTTGCTCTGGTGCCAAGCTTTCCTTCTCTGCACCCACAGAAAAGGAAAGGGAATGGAAAGGAGGAACCCTGTGTGTGACAAAGGAAGGCACACATGTGTCTTCCCCTCTCCCATTTCCTTGCCTTATGCTTCGGTGCAAGTTCTCTGGGCCAGGCCCAAAGGCTGATTAATGGGAGGGGGAGCACCTCAAATGGAGAAGGAAGGCGCGTGCATGTCTTTCTCTCCCATTCCTTTGCCTTTTACCTCAGTGCATTTGCCTTCCTTCCCCGCACTAGCAAAACACAAGAGAATGGGAGGAGGAGAATGGGGGGAGGCATGGGCGTGCTTTGCAAATAATCAAATTCACAAAGGTAAAACCCACAAATGTGGAGGGAGGACTGTACACAGTAAATATATCATTCATATTCCTTTTATTTTTGCTCAGCTTTAAGTGAAAGAGCAAGGAGTGGGGAAGTAATCCTGGGGCAAGAGAAGAGCAGAGGCAGCCAGAAGTTTTGTTTGGTTTTGTTTGGTATATGTGTGAATGAAACAAACAGTTCTGAGGGCTGGAAAAATAAGCATTATGGAGCAAGTGATGACACTTAAGAATCTTAATGAGGAGCTGTTACTGCTAACTACACAGAACTGAAAGTTTCCTTTTTAAACAAAGGACTTCAGATCAATTTATGTTAAATTAGCAGAGCTGCACCATCTTTTCTTGATACTATTACCTTGGTTTTTAGGAATATATCTGGATTAGGAATTGCATTCAGTTAGATGAACTTTGTTCATTTGCTAGCAGGAAAGCACATTTTAAACTTAGCTTGGAATCATGTTTGTTTTTTCAACACCTCTATTAATATCAGGGGTATAATGTAGTACAGTTAACAGTGAATTAACTTCAGCCAAATCCCTTTTGGATACTTATATACAAAGGTTTGCTTACATAATGAGAATGTTTGTGTTAGTTCCAGGATAAAATGCTTACCAGTGGTCCAACCAGCCCATTCCTCTACTTAATGTATCGTTAAATTAACACTTGGACAGACCTATTGGTTTGCCAGCATAGTGCCCTAATGGTGACATGACATTGCAGCTTCACAGATGTGATTTTTGGGTGCTATAAGAAGATGTACTAGGCCACTAGTGTAGAGTTGGGAATCCAGATATTTCTAACTATATTTACCAGGTTCAGGCTGCAACTGTATGGTCAGTTGTGACCCTTTTGATTTTTTGGTTTTGGTGGGGGTTTTGTTTTGGTCTGCAGCTCCCAAGATCCCTCACTTTTGGCCGTGCTGGTTAGGACTAATGATAAGTGCATTAAAAAAAAATCTTATCCTTGTTACTCACTAAGTCCTATTGAATGAAATGTGGCTTGCTTCTGAGTAGACACCTATAGGATTCTGCTATAAGTCTGATGTAACCTGTGCTCTGAAGTCTAAATGTATTATAGCAGTGAAGTGAACTGCTTAAAGAAGGTATATACTAGTTGTGACTTCTCTAAAATTGTACAAGATTAACCTCAAGGTTATGAGTTATCTACATGTGATGAAACTGAATCACATAACAGATACGAAAGCTCTGCAGTGAAGATTTCTGAGACAAGGAAGGCCAGTAGTGGATTTTTGTCACTGTCTTAACTGGACAAGATGACCAGGGGACAGCTGAAGCTGTGCAGAATTCAGACCCCTCCCAGCCCAGGAGTATTTGAAATTGCTTAGGGCCACCATCACCCAGGCCACACTTTATACTGACATAGTAGCTTTGTCTCTGGCTGGAGGAGGTTTGGCTCTGGCATAACTTAGTTCCTCTCTTGCCCCATTCCTTCTCTACCCCTTTTGACTTTTCTGCCAGCACATGTTTGCGAGCAGAGCTATTCTGCTGGAGACTGCTCTGTTGGCAGGTCTCTGAGATCAGCTGCCTAAAGAGGGTTCTGCAGACAATTTTTGCTGGCAGATGGGGACTGCTGCCAGAGAATAAACCAGATCCTCTCCAGCTAGCACATTTTTAGTTAGGGTTGCACTGCCTGAATCCTTAATTTAAATCATCATCATCATCATCATCATCGTCGTCGTCGTTGTCGTCATCATCTTAGGCAATAAAGTAATGGTTCTGATTTTCTTTCTTGTTCTACTGCCATCCTGTGGCCACTCTGAAACAATGCCCACAATCTTAGGCTTACATTTATGAGGCCCTGTTGAAAGTTTATTTTCATCTCAGGGGTGACATTATATTGTCACGGCAACTCACACATCCCAAAGTTTTTCAGGAGATTTTTCTGAACAGAAATACACATTTTTGATGTGTGAAAATTCTGAAGGATAGTTCAAAAACCAATCACATGTGGGGTTTTGTTTTGTAAATCTTGCACAACAAAAACCTTACACACAGACACAAATCTTTTGCAAAAAAAGCAGCAACCCTGCATTGCAGAATCTTCTACAACAAAGATCTTGTACAAAAGACAGCGATCTTGCACAAAAATTGGCATGTGGTTTTGCTGTGCACAACTGCTGTTTCTGTGCAAGATTTCTGTTGTGCAAGATTTTTTGTAGTGCTATTTTTGTGTATCCATCTTGAACACACACACCCATACTCACATTGCTGCCTGGAAACAGGTTTTTTTTTTAATGCAAAATAGTTGAAGTAGTTGAATATTAACATCCCTACTTCAGTGTATGGAAAAGAGAGGGGGCACGTGAGGCAGCAAAAATTAATTGTCCAGCCGTTTAGAAATGCATTATTGTCCAGCTCTTAACAAAAATCTGAGCTGAAGCTGAATCCAGGAGGTCCTAATTAAGAGATGCTAGTTCTATATCCCAAGCCAAGTAATTATAATAGTTAAGAACAACACTAGCTGAAATTCTTGAGTTTTCCAGTACGGAGACTCCCAAGACTCTCTCCCTTCTTATGTGTGAATAAGTCTAGAGACAACACATGGAAGTCAATATAATTTGACCATACTTTATAAGAGGGAATTTGTTTCTGTTTGGCACAGCTTCGAGTAAACCAGGATGAACCAATGGATGACTATCTTTTGAAGCTAGAAGATGGTAGGGATGAAGACACAAGAAATCCTGCCCACCGTTACGGGATGGGACACACAAATAAGGATCAGATGAGAACTAATGTTATCAATGAAATCCTGAGCACAGAAAGAGATTACATTAAACACCTGAAGGACATCTGTGAGGTAAGAAGACATGCAGACTATGTAAGCTATACAAAGTGGGAAGAGCACTTGGGCCATTTTATTTAAAGGAAAAAGACACATTTATGTTTGGAATATGGAATGCTGTAGTAATTCTCCAAAAACAATTTTGAGTTGGTTAGTGCATGAAATATTCTATTGTTGATCTACTTTTTCAGTATAAAGAGTTTTCTTAAGATGTTCATTCAGGGAGTTTCTGTATCTAGCCCATTTAAATGCATATATATGATTTCTCTCATAGTATTGAAATACATTGTCCAGTGTATCTTTTGGTGACAGAGGAGAAAATAAGCTTGCATTTCACTAGAGTCCAGACATTTCTATCACCATTTATTCAGTTTTATCTGCTTCTAAGGAATCCAGAACTGAATAAAATGCTAACAGAGCACTTTTTCACAACTTTTTGAGTTCCTCCTAATTATAGTGTTGTTTTTGAATGCCACATTGGAAATAATTTAGTTTCATTTCACTGGATGCTTATACTTTGCCTCTGATTCTGATAACCTTGGAGCAACTTTTTCTCCAATGCTTGGTGCTATTTGCTTAAGAGCTGTACATAGAAACAGGAAGCAGTTTTTCTTTTTCTTGACAGAAGTGGTACAAGATGTTGCATCGTATTAGGAGGCAGATTCCGTATCCCTCCCAGCTCTCCATTTCTTAATGTTACCTTCTTAAGGAGGGCTTTGGTGATGCTGTCAATCAAACCCTTATGAAAGGGCTTGGCCTTGTTTAGTGCCATCCAAGAATGCCATCAACCTGTTCAGCCATATTTTCAAGGATGGGGTAGAATGCAGGTCTTTTTAATTTTGTTTCTTTTTATAACTTGCATCATAACCTCATCCTTTTTTTTTCTTACTAGGGCTATATCAAACAATGCCGTAAAAGAGCAGACATGTTCACAGAGGAGCAGCTGAAGACTATCTTTGGGAATATTGAAGATATCTACAAGTGCCAGAAGAAATTTGTTAAAGCACTGGAGAAGAAGTTCAACAAAGATTACCCACATCTGAGTGAGGTTGGCTCCTGCTTCTTGGAATATGTAAGTTGATGGGCATTTAACCAATTGGTTTGTGGCAAAAGTGGAAACAACATTTGGTGTCTTGAAGTCTGCATGTCTTGGGTGTTATTGTTGTAAATAAACCCTTTCCATGATTTTATGGGGAAATGTAAGCTTCTTCAAAAGCTATCATTGTACTAATCCTTTCCGCAATGGTATGACCTTGCAGATGAGTAGATTAATACAACCACTGTATTAGCCTGCATCATTTCACAGGATAGCTTGAGTTTGGCTTTTCACTTGCTTGGGCATGTGAGAAAATGTTTTAAGTGCAAGATTCCATTGATGAAAATATTTACATGTGTGAAAAGAAGTGAACAGTACAATCAGATAGCCATGGGAACTACATGCTCTAGAACTATATCTGCTGCTAGACTGCAGAGTGCAGCTTGTTCCTCCATGGTTAAGGCAGCAGTTTATTCCTTACAAGTATGGCAGAAGCAGGAGGGCAACCATCACATGTGAGCGCTTGTGAGGACTTGAAATTATTTATTTAGAGTATTCATATTGCACCCCATATTTTTCAGATGTCTGGGCAGCTTACAATAAAAACAAAAATGCCCAGCTTGGGATCCATGTTTAATCTGAGAATCTTTTGGGTGCTAAGATGCAAGGAGTTCATGGTTCTGAATATCCTTGCTTCAATAGGCTATCTTTATGCTGCATCTCTTCACTATATAAATAATGGTTTTAGCCAGTGGCACAGCAGTTGTGGTCTTTTACAACAATGGACCATTTGAACACAGTCCTGTGAGTTGTCGTGCCATCACATCTATTTATGGCAGATGGTAAACCATGTATCCTCATAGCATAAGGCTTACACCATGAAACCTTTATTGGTGTACCAGTTACTGTTGTTTGCTACTGAGGCCTCTTACTGTTTCCTGAGTCAATATTCAGGAAATGGTTCTGTGTCATTTAGTCGGCCAGTACGATTTCAGTGCTAAAAATTCAGTATTAAATTATGGTTTCAGCTGGAACGGAGTAGATGATGTTGGCAAGTTTGAAACTACTTTGCAGTACCTTTTTGAAGTAAAATTGTTGTTGTTGTTGCTGCCGTGTGCCTTCAAGTTGTTTCCAACTTATAGTGACCCTAAGGCAAAGAGGGTTTTCTGGTATCTGAGAGTGTGTGATGCACCCAAGGCCACTCAATGCACTTCTGTGGCCAAGCAGGGAATCAAACCCTGGTCTCCAACACTCAAACCACTACATGACTCTGGCTGTTGGAAAGTACTGAACATGATAGTTTTGTTTTCAAACTGTGGGGGAAACCAGAGATTATTCTGTGATTATGTCTAGAATCACTTTGGTGATGATTTTAAATTAAAAAGTAAAGCCAAAATTTGAAATTATTTTTAAATTTTAAATTGTTTTTATGTTTTGTAAGCTACCTTGGAATGACTCATGTATTCATAAAGTTGCAAATTATTTGGCTGAGAGGTCACTTTCAATTAATATAATCTTTTGGCTTTTAACTCAGCAAAATGAGTTCCAGATCTATTCTGAGTACTGTAACAACCATCCAAATGCTTGCATGGAGCTCTCCCGACTCACCAAAGTGAGCAAATACGTGTATTTCTTTGAAGCATGTCGCTTGCTTCAGAAGATGATTGACATCTCCCTGGATGGCTTCCTCCTGACTCCAGTGCAGAAGATTTGCAAGTACCCATTACAGCTTGCAGAACTGCTGAAATATACCAATCCACAACATAGGTAAGGAAAACTTTATGGCCATTTCCGCACTATATTGTTATAGTGCTATTATTCCACTTTCAACATCCTATGGAATCCTGGAGTTTGCAGTTTAGGGAAGAGCATTTAGAATTTTCATCCAGAGAGCTCTTTGGCCTCAATAAACGATAAACCCCAGAATTCCACAGGATGTTGAAAGTGGAATAATAGCATGGTAACAGTGTAGGACAGAAATGGCCTATGTGTCTGTGAGCATGTGTGCACACTCTCTGGAAAGCCATTGCATTTCAAGGCTCAGATGCAATCACCCTTATTCATTTTTATGCTGACTGTAAGCATTCCTCTGTATTGCAGTTTGTCATGTGTGATTTTTGTTTCCTTCCACTATTGTTTGAAATCTTAGACAGCAAACCTACATCCACTTACCTGGGAGTGAGCCCCACTGAATTCATTAAGACTTAAATCTGAGTAAACATGTATAGATGTTTACACTGATAGCGTCTAACAACAAAAGAAGTCTTGTCCCACCTGACTTTCCAGTTATTATCATCCTCATCACCACCACTACCACCTTCTTCCTCAGGACCAGGACTTAAAAGCAACTTACAATATTAAAACAAATACAGAATACATAGAAAAGATGATAATAAAAGATGCAGAAGATTGCCATTAAAATGTGATTAAACAGTCAAATAATTAAACACTAAAACACCCATTAGCAAACTATTAAAAGCACTTTTAAAAAGCACTGAAGAAGCAGCATAGCACACTTTAAAAATGTGTTTATTTAAAATTAGCCTTATGAAAAGTGAAGCAGATTTGTCTGTCCAAGGGGTAGCAATTTGGGGGACACAAAAAAGGCTGTATAGGTCAGACAGGGAATTAGGATTGTTGATAATGGGTTGTAGAAGAGCGTTCTTCATTATGAGGCCCAGCAGCCACTGAGAGCTCCCAGTTTCATCTCAGGTCCATCTCTCTCTCTCTCTCTCTGTCTGTCTCTGTGCAGTAACTCCTTATTCTTAGGCCATTTCTTCACTAGATTGTTATAGTGCTATCATTCCACTTTCAACATCCTATGGAATCCTGGGGTTTGCAGTTCAGGCTAAACTGAAAACCCCAGGATTCCATCAGATGTTGAAAGTGGAATGATAGCGCTATAACAGTCTAGTGCGGAAATGGCCTTAGCAAGACTGCTTTAGTCTCACCTGATTTTTCTTTTAAACTTTATTCTAATGGTGGGCTGATGTCATTCACCTGAATTACAAGAAAAGGCTCTGATAATGAGGAGGCAGACATGCAACCAATCCGTTTGGGCATAGTGAAGGTAGGGAAAGAACATAAAAACAGCCAGTCAATCTGCTGTGGCAGGGGAGAGGCCCAGGGGGAAAAGAGCAACATGACTGCCCTGCTATCATGACTCCGCTTCTTGTGCTGCGCAAGCATTAGGGGCCCCTTCACACTACGAAACTGTATGTTCCACTTTATCTACCATGGCAATATTCCATGAAATCCTGAAGTTTGTAGTTTGGTGAGGTACTAGAGCTCTCTGGGTGAGAATTCTAAATACTCCTCCCTGAACTGCAAACCCCAGGATGCCATACGATGTTGGCATGGATGTTAAAGTGGAATGATAGTGCTATAACTATGTAGTGTGAAAAGGCCCTGGAGGTGGAAGGGAAATTGAATGAAAGGTTGAGGGACAGTAACTTAAAACCAGTGCATAATGTGGAGCTGTGCTGGGAGAAATCTTCATCCCTGAGCAGAGCAAAACATTCTCTAGGTGATGAGAAAAAGCTCCACTTGATTGCAAGGTCCACATGAGCTTATGATAACTTGCCTTGCCTAATGACTTGGTGAATGACCAAGGAATCCTTGATTGTATGACATGAAGGGGGAGGAAGAGCCTGCAAATGATAGCAGAGTCCCATGCAAAGTGGCAGTGTCTGATGATGGTGGTGGGGGGAGTGCAGAAAGAAAAAGCACATTATGATCTGGGAAAGGTCATTGCACAATAACAATTGCAGTAGATACCATCCTTGCATTAACTGAAAATGCCCAACTGCTAGTGGAGTGGGCTTTATGACAACACCATGGATACAGGCCTAAGTGTCTCCTGCTTTAAAAATAGCAAATATTGCTGTTAACAGAAGCTCCTTCCACTAGACCAATGCTAATTCCCACTTGTGAACTGAAAGAAAATTCAAGAAAGGGTAGACATATACATCCTACTTATCATATCAGGAACAATATGGTGTGGGAAGATTCCATATTAGTAGGACTCCGTATCTATGGAAAAGAAAAGCACTGGAGTACAATTGCAGCTGTTAGTAGTGACGTGTACAATCTGGTATGTAGCTGTCATAAAAATTTTCTTCACAGTTACTTATACCGATGGAGTGTTTTATAAGCATCAGCAAAATAGCTTGTGTATTGTAACAGTTCCATATTATGCCCATGCTACAGATGGGAGAAATGAGTAAAGCTTAAGCAATTATATCAAATAGCCTTTTAATTCAGGAATAGATCTCCTGAATTCTTTTTGCCCACAATTTGCTTGCAATTTCCTGATGCTTTGGAATAAAAGGTTAATCCTTTTGGCTGTTTTGTGTTGCCACGTTTCATGATTTGTTTAAAATCTAGGGATTTTAAAGATGTTGAAGCTGCTCTAAATGCCATGAAGAACGTAGCACGGCTCATCAATGAGAGGAAACGACGTTTGGAAAACATAGACAAAATTGCTCAGTGGCAGAGTTCAATAGAGGATTGGGAGGTAAAAACAAGTCAAGAATTTCATCGTGAAAGAAACGTTGTATGCTGGTGTGAGGGAGTTCCTCAAAAGCAGACAGATCATTTTTTAAAATGGTGCTACCTGTTTTTTAAAGCTGTTTAGGATGTTCGCATCTGTATAGGGTTCTTTCAACTATTTCAGAATTTTCTAGGCTTGATTATGACCCCACCCCCTAAAAAATGTAAAGATACAAAAAGAAAACAAAATATGAAATGTTCATCTGGAGTGCCACTTTCATGGGTGTGTATGTCTGCTGAATTTTAATGTAATAGGGAAACAGCTGAGGGTACAAAGCTGGGAGATTTTTTTAAACAAACTTATTTGTCCCCCCTACAATAAGCCACAATATATTACCTGTTATCAGCTTTGGGCAAAATGTGACATGTCCCTTGTGTTGTGGACAATAGGGAGAAGATGTCCTTGTCAAGAGTTCTGAACTCATTTACTCTGGGGAACTAACCAAAATTTCCCAGCCTCAAGCCAAGAGCCATCAAAGAATGTTCTTCCTCTTTGACCATCAGCTCGTCTGCTGCAAGAAGGTAAGCTAACCAAAGTGGCCACTGCCTCTGTCTCAGTGGATAAGCCCTCCTGGTGACAGCAGAATTATACCTTGTCTCCCCATGCTTTTTCACATTTTGCACTCAAGCCTTTGCTTAAAGAACCTCTAGGCGTGTTATGGTGATAGCATTTAATCTAAGCATCACTGTTCACATAAATCAAGGAAGGGGTATAACACTGCAAATGTGCCTACGCAGCTGAAGCTTATTCCATGCCGGCCTTCTGTGCTTTTCTGCTCAAGCATTTAATGAAAGAATCCTGCTGTGGACCACTTTCCTGTAGCGTTGGAGGGAAGTTATGTATTCAGCTTTTGTAAGATAAAAGACGGCAGCTGAAAATGCTATCAAATTAAATCCATCAGAATTGCCTCCCACATTTGTTCTAAAGCTTGGGTCAAAGTCTGTGGTTGTATGGATCGGTTGACTCTCATCATGTTTCCACCTGCATATGTAAGCTCTAATGTTAATCATTAAGATGCACACCTAATTAGAAATTCGACAAAGCCAACCTAAAGAATCAGTATAAGGGGAAAAGTAGGCATCACAGAAAGCATCTTAATCTTTACCACAACTGTGTATCTGTTTCTGTTTCTTTTTTAAAACCAGGCCTCTGACAAGTTTACAGTTAATAGCTTGATGCAGTTACAAAATTCACTGTGTACTCTGTGTATCACATGAGAATAGCCACCAAGGGTTATGAGCAATTTTGAGAATCATTATAGTTCTGGGCAAAGGTGGTAGATGACTAGTGTTAACAAAAATAATGAACTCAAAAATTAGTGAACTTAATTGCATCCTGCATCTCTGAATTCTGATATAACTTCTCCCAATTTAATATTATATCTTATCTGGAGATATTTATGACCATAGACATGAAGATTGGCTTCCCATTAGTAACTTATGATGGTGTAAGTCCAACATTATGGTAATCAGAATGCATGACTGACCTTGCACAATGACCAAAATCTTCCCCAAGACCACCTTTTAGTTGCAGGAAAACCTCCCATAGCTATTCTGTGACTGACAGAGGGAAGGGGGCACCAGAGAACCATCTGGCTATATCCATCCAGACACAGAACAATGACATCATCTTCTGAGACCTCCGGGGTCCTCCCCACTGTGCTTAAAATGGCTGCAGAGTGAGGGCTTTTGCAGCTAAAATATGGGGTTTGGGATGTGGGAGGGAAGATGAAGCATAGTTCTGCATGTGGAGATCATATGTCTCTGGGATGCAAGAACTTGGCCAGAGACTATTAAGCATCACCAAATGACTTACTGTTGTTTATTAGTAGCACAGCTCCCAACCACCGCAAGCAAGTTGTGGGTGTCCAAGCTATAGAAAGCTCTCAGCTGCCAGGCAGCACTCCCCAAGGTACCACAGATTCACATCATAAGGTACATGGCTGAGACTAATGCCATTTTGTAAATAATGGTACCCTGACAGATACTATACAAAATCTGACAGTGTCATCATACAGATTATCCAAATCAGACACCTTCAAAGAACCTTTGCCTAAAATACCTGGTGTTCACATATTAGACGCAGAGGAAAACAGTGCCTAACTAGTATGGAAATGTACCATAATGTCAAATGGCATTATAAGCAGACTTTCCACAGTGAAGGAGGTTTTTTGGAATGCGGAATACCCTGGATGAATCGAAGAGGTATTCTGTTCCAATAAATTGTGCTAGCATCAAAATTCATGATGACAACGCTGACACTTCACATTGAATAAACAGCGCTATAGGCTTTGTGGAATTGAAAAATATCCATTGTCCATCTGCCTTAGCTAATGATTTGCTGCCAATGTCGCTGGTTGTAGTTGCAAAATCAGCAAAATTGTTCAGCATTTACACATATAACTGATTACAAAGTGTGCCTCAGAAAACACAATTTGATGGTCTCTTCAACTTCCTTGGAGTATTTCACATCTAAATAATGTCCATGGAACAATTTGATGAAGAATCTAGAAGGCTTCACTGTATTCGTAAGACATGGGGAAAAACATTTCAATCAGTGCCAGTATATGCACCAGATGCCAGGGAAATCTTGCATTCTGAGAAATATTTGCAGAAAAATTTTCTTCATGTATTCCAAATGGATTCATTGAACTAAGTAAACGTTCTTCAGAACTGCAAGATGTTCTTGTAGGATATGAAATGTTCTGAAAAGCAGTTGGTGAAAAAGAAGGTGTGTTTCACAAATTGCTGTGTTAAAGATACAGCTATTTTCTGTCTTGACTCCATTTTGACAACAGAATTTTATTTGCCTCAATAAGGAGCGAGCGAAGTGTAGCCCTCCAGTTGTTGCTTGACTGAACACCCATCAGCCCTAGCCAGCTACAGTAATAATGTGAAATCCTGGAAACTGCAGTCCAACAACATCTGGAGAGATGCATTTTACCCACTGTGCCTTTATACGTACACCTTGTTGGTTTTCTACCCCACTGAGCAAAAACCATTTGCTTGATTCCATTTTTTTTTCCAGTATGTGTGTACAAAGATAGAAGAAAGATCATTTAAGATGAACAGTCCTCTGTGATCAGTGATGACTTAAACAGTGCCATGGAAGATATTGTCCCAAATATTAAAACTAGTTTTCATCATTAATTTAGTAATTGTCTTGTCTTTTTCTGAGCATGGGGTTAAAACAAGATAAAGCTAATAAAAAAGTTAAAGCAAAGTTAAACAAGTTATCATCTAAAAATGCTGTTACAATTTTAAAGGTATAGAATCATTTAAAAATATGAAAGAACCCCTCATAAAAAGACTTCCTGCAATCAGTTAATCTTTCAATGCCTGTTTGAATCGAAATGCCTTCGACTGCCAGCAAAAGAAAGAGTCCAAAGGGGCCCAGCCTAGCCTCACATGGAAAGGAATTCCACAGCCTCGGAGCAGCCACCATGGTGACTTTCTCCTGTATTCTCAACCAGACAGGCCTGTTATGCTGTTGGAACCCAGAGAAAACTCTCCCCCAGGGATCTTAAGACCGTGGCAGGTTCATATAGGGAGATAGTCTTTCAGATCTACAGTTATCCTGGGGCCACAAGCTGTTCTAGATGCCCCACTCCACTGACAGAATAGTTTGACCTTAGAGAGGAAGAACCATTTTTGTAACTCACTTTCAGCTGCTGCAAGCACATCAACAGCCCATGACACTCTATGTCAGAGCTTTGGTATCATCAAAAACTAGGGGAAGGGAACCATTGCTCCTCCCTGTCTCCTGCCATGTCTGCACAAACTCATTACAGCGTTCAGTATGGCAGACCGCCCTCCCCACTACCGGAATTGCAGTGCCCATGAACAAAAATGCCTTTTGTGTGACAAGTGTGTGTGAAGCAGGAACAGTCCCTAAATACGCCTGATTGTGAAGCATCAGGGCCTACTGCTGCATAACAAAGTATTTGTTTTCAGCTTATATCTCATGATATAAACTGAAGATACTTAGGGTATTGAGAGTAGAAATTGAGGCCATCTTGTTTTATTTGGGTGTCCATGAATACCATGTCAATTGCTAGTTTCACTTTCACTTGCAATGGCAAACGTTTATGTGATGTACTTCATGAAGCAAAAGAAAAGTCATTTCATGTGAAAAGAATGCTTTACTGGACCCTTCCCCTCAATCCTTTTTTATATTAGGCATCATTGTCATACAAATTTGCATTGGTGTCAGTTAAGTTTCTTCTTCATGGTCTCTATATGCCTCATACAGATGGGTTTTCTGCCTGCCTAGGACCATGACTGGTATGTTCCAGAGCTGAATAGCTTTTGGTGGGAACCTTGCTCCCCGCCCCAACAACAGTACATGCCCTCCCTACCTTACCAGAGCTACTCTTCCCTCAGCTGCTTTCTATCCAGTGTGAGAGCAAGTTTTCAGTTGTTCCTCATCGCTGACTAGTTTCCTCCTCTATTGTGGGACAGTGGCTTTGGCAGGTTAGGGCATGTGCGATCACAAGGAGGGCACCAAAAGCTACTCAGCTCTGGAACATTCTGGTCAGAGTTCTGCACAGGTGCAAATCCATTTGTGTGAAGGCACAGATAACTACTTAAAGAATCTCAGTTGAAAGTAAGCATCTTGCTCATCTTATGATATAAAGAGAAGGTACTCGAGTGAGTTGTTGTAAGCCCTGCTAAAATTGTGTCACATTTCATGTTTTACCAATCAAGACACATTTCTGCACAAAAAAGCAATTCCCAGCCATTTTCCTTAATTATTTGGGCTTTTTGATCCAAAACATTCTCAGTAAAACTCAGAGTTTTTGTATAAGCAAGCATAAAAGCTAAGACTGAAAATTATGTCACTTCTGAGGAATGCAGACACATGATGGGCTCTTGGTCTTTGATGAGATCACTTTGTTATGTACTCACTTGAAATGCACTCATAACTACAATATTGCAAGAGCGAGAACAAATGCTTGTGGAGATATTGCAGTCTCTTTAATGAGTGCAATCCCAGCGTATATTTCTCTGAATAATTAAAAACTATCCTTTCCAATATAACATCACAACTTAACTAGTTGCATTAGTAGCAACATGAAGAGAAAAAACTAGGTGGGGGTGATGTGATGTGATGTGATGTAGGACAGCAACTCATCTTAACACCTCTTTACCTTATTTAGTCTTTAGCCAGGGAAGTTTTAGGTATAGGCATTCTTTTGGGTCACAATAGATGATTCTTGTACTGTATTTCCTTCCTTCAGCCTTTGTTGGACTGTGTCCCTGTGATTTGTTTTTAGTCACAAGCAAAGAGAAAATAAAACCTGAAAATTGATGCATATCCTTTTCAGATGAAAAGATGAAATTCAAATTGGACAAGTATGTAATGTTTTGTACATGGGAGTCTTTTTTCACTGAATATTCCTTTATCAGAGCCTTGGGAGAAGCTGGGATGGAGCATGTTTGCTTTTTCTCTCTTAGGATCTCCTGCGACGTGACATCTTGTATTATAAGAGTCGAATCAGCATGGACAACATGGAGATTCTGGATGTGGAAGATGGGAAGGATAAGGACTTCAATATCACAGTTAAAAATGCATTCAAATTGCACTGTAGGGACACGGAAGAAGTCCACTTATTCTGTGCCAAAAAACCAGAACAGAAACAGCGCTGGCTCAAGGCATTTGAGAATGAAAGGAAGCAGGTTCAGCTAGACCAGGAAACTGGTATGGAATTACCAGTAGGGTTGTTACTGTAGATTCTGAAAAGCTGTTATGCAGATAGGAACCTCTTCTACTGAGGTTTCTCAGCCACCCCACTTTATCCTCTTTCAAAATGCTCCCACTTCATTCTTGATATAGCAGATAAAATAATGCACACATTTTCAGAGGTACATCTGAGGTAATCTTTCTTATCAATATACTGTCTAGTAAGAACATGCCTGAAGCTCATCAAATAGTAAGTCCCCTGTTTCCTTTTCCCATTGTGTTGCCCCATCCCTGGAACTATCTTTCACTCCCATTACCTCCTTCATGTCCTTTTTTCTAAAAACCTCAAAGCCTTTCCTGAGCAACTCTAGCCTCATCATTGTAGGAACTTCCAAAGGACATGCTGTTGCCTGCTGTAGTAAAAGCCACTTAGAATCCATTGGCACCTTAGACTTAAGACATTTGTTATATGCTTATCCAGAATTTCATGTGTAGGATATGTGTATGAGCACGTATGTATGTATATATATGCACACATAGAGTGAGGCTAGAGGGAAATGCAATCCAAACAGTACTGAAAGTGACAATTGCATTCCTGACACTGATCATACACAGAACTGTTGCTAATCCTAGGTAAGGCAGGCAAGCTATAGTCTGCAAAGCTCCATGCTTTAATAACTGGTATTCTGTAAGGTCCCTTAGGACTTTGTTGTTCCAGCCTCACCTTTATTATTATCTGCATTTCCACCTGTATCTTCCATGTTTGTTAATGCTTGACCTATGCCCTACACCAGTGTTTCAGTTAGATATAGACTATATACCCCTCGGGCAGGACTGTATGACCTATGTGCTCTAATACCTGCATTACTGAGAGAGCAAAGCAACATTAAACTAAAATAGGAGACTACCAAGGGGGCACACAATACTGTGGAAGCAGCCAAGTTGGTTGTGGATCTTACTGTCCAAGAAGCACGTGTTTGAGCTTGAGTTCCAACTACAGTCCTCCCTCCGTATTTGTGTGTTTCACCTTTGCAAACTTGATTATTCAAGAGGCACCTACTTGCCTCTCCCATTCTCCCCCTCCCATTCCCTTGCCTTTTGCCCAGGGATGCTGTGTCTTCCTTCTCCACACCTGGGCAAAAGGCAAGAGAATGGCAGGGGGAAAATGGGGGAGGCACGCATGTGTCTTCTCCATGCGCAGCGCTGCTCCATCCCATTTGCTTACCTTTTGCCTGGGCATGAAGGAGGAAGGCAGCACACCCAGGGAAAAGGCAAGAAAATGGAAAGGGGAGAATTGAGAGGAGGAACACTCAAATGGGAAGGGGAGTACTAACTCAAGCTAGCGGGGAGTTATTTGCAGCTTTTTGACTTTCACGAGGGCTCTGCATCCCCAACCCTCACAAAAGTTGAGGGGCCACTGTAGAATTATTTTAGGCTTCACCTGGACAATTTCAATATTATAGTCATACTTGGACAACAGTCCTGTGTATGTGTGCATCCTTATTTGGAGGTACATTTCATGGAAAACATGGGACATTTCCAGAGCTTGGAAAAGTTACCCTTTTTGGACTTCAGCTCTCTCAGTACGTATGACCAGTGAACTTGCTGAGTGGAGGATTCTGGGAGACATAGTTCAAAAAACCAATTTGTGCAAGCTCAGCTGATTTCCAAGTAAGTATGTCTAGAATTACACTGTTGGTGTAATTTTTGCTGCACACATTAAGATTTTCCAGTTAATCTCCTGTCCCCCAGATTTCCAGGTTGCTTTGTATGTATTTTCATAATGGACTTTGCAAAAGTGTGGCTGCATTAATGAATTTTGTTTCCTCTTCAAGGTTTTTCCATTACTGAGGTACAGAAAAAACAAGCCATGCTTAATGCCAGCAAACAGAACCAGAGTGGAAAACCAAAAGGCAAGTTTGAGTAGTGGGTCTTCTTTGTCTCTCTCTCATTCTGTCTTCTGCTCCTTGTTCTCACATCACAGCACAACACGAAAATAAATACTTAACATAAACAGGTCATAATGCAACCTGGATACTTAATACAAGCAGGTTACAAACCCTCCTATCTTTAGCAATAGTAGGACTTCTGCTGCTAGAGGTGTAAGAACATCCATTCTTAGGCTATGTAAGCTTTGTAATTTGGACCTGATCTATGGCTTACAGATATCTATTTTTTTGTTTTAAAAACCCTCCACATATAGGGATATATATCAACTTAGGTTTCCTGACTCTGTATAAGGTTTTTGGATGCTAAGAGGAAACACAATTGGCCTTTCCAGGCTGTGCCTCTGCAAGGGACAATCACTAGCACTATTGTGGAGTAGCTGGGGCCCAATCTGGATATTAGGTTGACCATTTACCCATGCACTTCAGTGGTGAGCACTATTCCTGATCCTCTGAAGCTCTGTGGTTGCACAGCAATCATAGGACTGGTATCTCCTCAGAGAAGTTGTGAAGCCTTGTGAGACAAAGTAAGCACCAGCAATATTAAAAATGGTGCCAGCAGCCTGCTTCCGCTTTACAAGGTAACCTTGCTACATCAGAGGAGGAAGTGAGAAATTACTGTGCTACCTACCATGGATTCAGATGTACAGTATTGTGCACATTAACAGTAGGTTAAACAGAATTAACAGTAGGTTAAATTTGCAGGTTCCGATCTTGTGCATATAGTGGGCCTATGTATGTATGCTTCCCTCCCCATGTTTGCAAACCAAACTCATCTTTCAGTTAGTCTGTCCAAAGCTACGCTTTGTGAGAAGCGCAATGGTAAAACCTCAAATCTACAGTAAGATTTGGAAGCTATGTTCAGAAGTGGATGCTTCAGTCATACAAATTTAGGTCATCGTGCCATACCAGGAAAGTCTGTATTTCTAGTACTATAGTTGTACTATAATATGATCTAGAAAAGATTATTTTCTGGGCGGCCTATATTTTTCTGACATGAACTATGGAGATTACAGAATGAAATGTGTACACTGACTTTGAATAAAATGGACTGGGCTAGATTCACTTCAAGACCATTCAGACCCAAAATATTATCTCTGCCATCTCCCATCCCACCATTAAGTCTGTTTTACAAGGTGGTCAACAGTAGTTAGTTGATATTAATGTATAACCTAGATATATTGGAGCAGAAACATAAGGAAGCCTTGCTTGATCACAGCAAAGGTCCATTAAGAAGACTGTCTGACCAATGATATGCCTCTGGAAAGCCTACAGGCAGGGCTGATAGATAATAGATTATGCCACTTAAGCCTCAGGCAGCAGATTGTAAAGTGAAACGAATGGCTATTTATTGTGTCAGTAGTGGGGAGAATTTCTGCCACACATACAAAAACAACTTGACTGGCTTTGGGAACTACCTATATTGTCTTGGGTGAATGGTAGTGATAGCATTGTGCCTAAGATAGCAGAATACTTTGGCCTGGTTCTTTCTCCTGGTGCTCCCCAGCCATCAGTATTGAGGGTGAGAAGATCAGTGGATATTGTAGTTCCAGGAAGTCATCATTGCTAATAACCTTAAAGAGAACCAACCTCAGTAAATGTGACAGTCTAAGCTAGTAACCAACATATTGTGCCAATGAAAGGAATATGCTCTCACCAGCATAATCACATAGGAACGCATACACCACCATGAATGACTTGCGTAGGTAGAAACTATACTGAATCTATACTGAATATGGCTTGAGAATAGAGATTAATCTGCTCTCCCATGCTCCTTACAAAAATTCTATGTAGTATGGTAGAAAACAATCTTTTAAAGTATGAAAGCTCCTTTAAAACTTTCAGTGGTGGCTGATAGCTCCAGTGTGAATGGATTCATAAATCTGCACAAGATCTTACTCAGAACTTTAAAGGCAGTATCCATGGTGCTGATCCTTATAACCAAAATAGATTGTTTCTTGGATCAGTCATTTAAACTTCAGATTAAAACACAAAGTAGATTCCATGACATCATAGCTAGTAGCTGTTAATGGAATTTTTTCTTGAAAAGGCAAGGTACAACACTTCCAAAGAAAGAAATTAAGAGAAAGTTTTCTTTTGTATTGATTATAACACATGGAAAATGCATCAAGGCAGCATCAAAGTAACATTTTGTCATCTTGCTCATTTTATCCACAGTGGTCACCAGGACATACTATGATTTTTTGATGCGCCAAAAGCACCCCACGTTACCTACCAATCTTCCCCAGCAGCAAGTCTTCATGCTGGCAGAGCCCAAGCGCAAGCCCTCCAACTTCTGGCAGAACATCAGCAGGCTGGCACCCTTTCGAAAATAAGAGGAAGCAGTCCAATCCTGTGCCTGAAATATCTTTTGAGAAAGCACTTTATGCATCAAACCCTGCAAAACTAAGCACTGGCTCCCTCTCCTGGCTTTCCGAGGGATAGCATTTTCCCTCCCCTTCATACTGCTTTCTTTGGGCCAGACAGAGTGTAGAAGTATTATGACATTGTCACATGTGCGTTTGTATGTATGTGAAAGTGACTTGAACGTGCATCCAGCTTGTTGAGTATCCAAGAGAAAACAAAAGAGTTAGAAATCTCTTCCTACCACCTGCATCCTTTTATGTTTCTTGAACTTCTACATTTTGTTGCTTTCCTTTTGGACATGCTCCTCCCCTTGGAACATGATTCCTCATCAGTTCCAGTAAGGCTGCTAGAACCAAGAAGGTAAGTGGACGTGGCAGTTCATAGACTTGCCTGGCCTTTGCTCGGAGCAGCTGTTTAGTGTTGCTGCTGTTAGACATTTTTCTGGAGTGATGGACTCCCTTTCCTACCCTTTTTCATAGAAATCCTGAAACAGACTGAGTGTTCCCAGAGAGGCACCTTTCAACCTACCTTAGCTAAATGCAAACTACTGAGAAGGAACCAGAAAATAACTGACAAACCTGAAGCATGACTAACAACCAAGACCTTTGCAATTTACCTGAGTTGATGTATGTTGTGGGGGAAGGGGGAAATGTGCCTAAATTCACTTTGAATTACTTTTTTTTCTTTCTAGCAACACTTTGCCATAATTCCTGGCCAATGAAATTTTTTGTCAATGTTTTTTAAATGTTTATTTATGGTAAAAGTGCAGATAACTGTATTTTGTAAGAGTTTGTAATCTGTCTTGTCAGATGTTAACTTGATGCCTGTTTTGTCTATTTTTTTCCACTAAAGAAAAAAGACCCACATTTGTAAGCCTATATTCCTAACTATAAGAGACATAGATGAGTTAAAAGATGATTTTCAGATTTACCAGGCACTTGCAAGCAAATCAGTATTACTTGGAAACTGTGTTGTCCATGCAGTGGTCTTCAGGGGAGATGGGGTTGCTTCCAGGTAGACAGAGACACAGAGTTCCAATCTGAGAGCATGTGTTTAGACACTGGCACTTGAAACTGAGGTCAAAAATACTCATATAATCCTTGATTGGGAAAAAAATATTGCCTTATAGTAGTGAGACAGATAGAAGCCATAAATGACTGAAACAGACTTAATCCCATCATTTAGGGATTTCCGGTACTGTGAAGTTAAAAGAAACCCCCCCCCCCAGCTTATTCTGAGATGAGATGACTGCAGGAGACTGAGCATTCTTCTGTCTGATGTAGAGATGCAATGTCCAACCACAGCTGATCAATCTACAGTCACACAAATCTAGAAGCATGTACAGATTCATTTCTTGCACTATATCTTTTCCCCCATTGAGGAGGGGGACAACATTTAATTTCATAAAGAAACTTGTAAAAGTGATTTCCACTCAGTGTGTCTGTGTGTATGTTACAAAAAACACATTACAGGTACAACCACCAGCACTGAGTTACTCTCTTGAGTGGTCAGTACAGGCTGCAAGCAAGACCGAGATACATGACCTTCCCTGAGGGCCAGGGAACTGTGGCTCTCCAGCTGTCCTTGAATTGTACTTTGCAACAACCCTAGGGAATGGTGAGGCATGATGGGGCTAGTAGTTCAGGAACACCCAAGAGAACCAAAGAGCTTCCTATCCCAAAGATCTAAAGGCCAGTTCACATGCACGTACTTTATATAGCACTGCATGGTGACTATTTGCATATGTGAATTAGCTACCATAGCTGGGGGGGGAACCCTTTTGTTTTGGGTCTTATTGTTTTGAATGCACTTCGCTGCATCCTAAGAACTGCAGATAGATTTGCTTGTAGAAAGGATTCAGTCATCTCCTACCTGCTGCAACCCTTGCAAAACTGCTGCTGATGATTGCTGGATCCTTAGAAACTGTATGGGAGGTAGCACAATGAAAGAGAGAAAAGAAATGGAAGATGAGATCAGGAGAAATCAAAAATCTTTCCCCCTGAACAGGCAAATGGACCTTTTCTTCACACGAGATGCTCAGAAGATTCAACCCAACATTTTTCAGTTTACTCAATCACCTGCAAGTCTCCTAAGTGCTAAGAGATGAAATGACTGATATGTATGTATTATCTAAGTCTCTTGGCATAAAAGTGACACCTGAAAGCTTATGTATTTCCCTTAATCCTATCAGAGCTGGAAGCACCATCTTCTCATCATCATCAAGCCAAAACCCTCAAACACAAGGGCTGTCTTTGTTAGTAGTTGCTCAAGGTGCAACATTCCTCAAACACAAGCCTGCTGGGGAAAAAAAAGGCATGTCATATTTGCTACTGTTATGACTTTCATGTTACAGTTCTGAAGACACTCTTCAGAAAGCTACTCTTTCATCTGCATCAGAAAGTAAATTCTTGTGCCCCTTGGTATTCCAAACGAAAGTTATGTAAGAAACCTGGCAAGAACAGTATCATCTCCAAGTCTATTTGGGAGAGTAGTATGGTAAGGTGCACAGCCCAGGTTCCTATGCAGTCAGGCTCCATGATTTACTTTTACAATCACAAACATGATTTACTTTTAAAATCACAAACAGTGTGACACATCATGACAGCACGCTAATACTTCTAGTATGAACTGTGCAGTTCAATTCAGATATCAACTACCATACAATTATGTTTATGGATGTATGGATTTGAAAAGAAATGTTGACTGCACCAGAAGAAACTTGAGAAACAACAGCAAGATACCATGATTAGATTGTGGTAATAACCTGTGGCATTTCCTTCATAATCAGTGCTTAGCATTGCAAATACTGTGCCCTCTCCTAAGTTTCTTTTTTGAATACAGATTGATTGATTAAATAAATAAGGGCAGAATCCAAAACAGGGAAAGGGTATATGATGAAGGTTGGTACTAAATCAAGTCAGGAAATCCACACATGAAGTCAGGAAATCCACACACAAATACAGTCAGCCTTCCACATTTGCTGGTTTGACCTTCACAGATTTGTGAGTTTCCCCAAACCCTACCCACCATTTCAGGTGCTCCTTTTCCAGGGGAACCTTCCCTCTCAGCCACTCCAATCAGGCCTTGCAGCCCTTTAAAAACTTGCCTCTGGTTGTCCTCCTCCTCCTCCAGCCACTGCCTGGACAGCTAAGGACAATTCACAGTCCAATTTCTCACCACAAATCCTCTCCCAATGCCCCCCACCCACCCAAGAAGGGAGTAGGTGAGAGAGAGGAAGTATAGGGCTACCATGCTGAACCGCTCCTTTCCCTAACCTGGTCTGAGCCCTGGGTACCAGCTCCTCCTATTGTGCCTCAGCCCACTTCCTACAAGCATACACACAATTTGATTTGTCATTTTTCCCCACTTTTGCAGGGATCCTGAACCTCTAACCCTAATGAATATGGGGGGCTGAGTGTAGTCAGAATCTAGAATGAACAGAGGTGAAAGAGGTAACTAGTAGTGTCTGAAAACAAAAGAATACAGCATGGCTTTTAGACACATGACTCACTCTGTTCTAGTTATGCAGAACATGTCTATGGGGGCATATCAAAATACATTGCTGATCCTTTCATAATATCCCACATGAAGTTTTTTCCCATCAAGGTCTTTCTGCCATGGATGGAAGGGCTTAAAATCGGTATATTTAATTTGGGGGGATCACCTATCCCCACATGGGTGACTCCAGCTAGGAAGGTTCCTTGAATGTGTGCAGCATTTCTAGGGAACAAGAGGCTGCCATAGGGAAGGAGCAATATGCATTTAACTTTGGATTCAGCTTACTGTATTTTGTTTAGGCAAATTCAACAGCTACTTAGTAAATTAGAAAAATATTGAATTTACACAACATCTCATTCAGCATTCCTTGCCCTCCTGAAGGAAGAGAGAAGCAGTGATCAATACTGAGTAGAGACTGTAGTCCAAATACTGCAAGATGGAAATTGAAGTTACCAAACAAAATTAGTACACTGCATAGAGTTTTGTACAATATTCTTGCAGGTATTTTTAAGGACATTGTAGAATGCTACAATGTACCTCCACTACAGCAGTGTATTCTATTAACATATGCTATACCACAAGCAGTACAGTGTTCATGTATCTCTCTCGTAAGTGGGTTCAAGCACTAAAACAATGTCAGATATTAAAATGGACCCTACAGCAAACCTTAGCAACAACACATTGGTTGAAGTGCAGGCTACAATACTTCCTCATGCTATCTATCAGTAAGAGTTAATGTAGAAACATGCTGTTCTAGAATAGCTAGAGGCAGGCAATATTTTTAAGTCTTCATAAGCAGAGACACACAGTAGTGTGGGAAACATTTGTTGCTTTTGCTTTAGCCTGTGCCGTAGCACAGCTTCCCCCTTAAATAGTAATGATGTTTTTCTTAATTGGTAGAGAATGCCTACGTTGTGGTTTGTACAGTCACATTTTACACAATTCTATGGAATAAATAAATGTCTCCATGCCTGAATCCTGGTTGGTGACTCTGAAGAAAACACAAATGACGATTAATACTAGTTAACACACAGATGACAACTCCATTTGCCTGCTACTTCATATTTTTTCCTATTTTCGTACAAGGTTTATTTCCCTGATCTCAAAGCTTACAGACACGTCTGCCAGTTTGCTATTAAGGACCTTAAAAAAAAGCAGAGGAGGAAGCATTGTTTTTGGGGGGTTGCACATGCACACGCACAATCTACTACTGAAGTGCAAACTATTTGGGTTCGTACACATGCAAAATGTACTATTACTTGCAGCTATTCTTTGAAGTTTTAAGATCTGGCACTGCAAGGGCTGAAACTTGTAGCATATAGCCAAAAGACGCAAAAGCCAATTCCAGTTTAACATGCCCCCTCCCCACAAGATAACTAGTGGTCATGTTGATTCATTGTGGATGACATGATGCTGGAATAGATGCTGCTATGATATGGCCAGAGCTACAATTGGCTCAAGAGACCATCAGGGAAGAACTATTTCCAGACCTATTTAAAGAGGCCAAAGAGAGCTCACAATCGGTAAGAATGACTTTGGGCATGTAACTGTTAACAAAAGAAGACCGAAGGACCACAATAAGCAACACAGTCAATCTTTATTGAAAACTGAAGTATTAATACATAACAATTCCTGTTACATAAACGTGCTTTTAAGAATTTTAACTCTGAGCTTGTCTACTCGTCGGATTGCATAAAAATAAAAATGGATTTTACACAATTGGCTCAGAATGGAATTGCCACTCCTATGTGTTGATGCAAAAGTTCAATGCAGATGTGATGCTTTAAACTTGTTCTGGAAGACAACACTGACCTAAACTTGGGAAAAAGTACCAATACAACTGCTTTAAGACAGTCTTTTTTTTTTAACAAAAAAAGTTATAAAAAAAGGAAACCTGTGCCTATTTCATAACAAACGCTATTACTGGGGCCTCTTGCGCCTCTTTTGCATGCACTCCCCCCTTTTCATCCCACAAGGGCAGCCAATAATAGCACTACAATAAAATCCCACTAACAAATCCATTCTACTAAAAACAAGTCTGTACAGCAGCAAGCTAAATGAAGCTTCCCCAGTTTGCTTGCTAAGTGCTCAAAAGTCACATCAGATTGGAAAAAGTCACACAGACACTGGTGTCAGGTAATTGAAGGTCAACTGTTCAGAATATTTCGATATGTTATCTCCTGATACTGGGATACTCAAATATTTCCATGTCACATGAAATAAGTCTGGCATTTTAATATCTCCTAAGCACCAGTAAAATGCCTTCACTATCCTGAAAACACAGTTCAAGAACTGAGACAGGTTGGAGATAATTGATCCAAAAAACGTGCTTATCTGTTATCTCTCTCTAATGAAAACTTGCAGCCCAAACAAGAGTTTCCTTACTGGTATTTCAGTGTGAACATGGAGCTCCCTTGCCTCTATCAACTTCCCTCTTCATTTCAAACAGAGGTGAGAGTTTTGCACACTGGAAAGGAAAATCCAGAGAGAGCTGTCTCTCTATTTGAGTCAACAGGGAAGGCAGCTTGCAAGGAGACTCCATGTGGACATGAAAAAAGGTCACAAAGCAAGCTCTGGATCTGAGGCTTAGTGTCTTACATGCAAAGACAGAAAATTTGCTTAATACCAGGGCAGTTTCCACCCCCTTGACACTTGCTAACAAGATTACCCAACAGAGAATGCTATGTGTGTGTCACAACTACCAGGAAGTTACTGATTACTAATGCTTATTTTTTTCCAGATGCAGCCACATAATACTGGGTATTAGTTTATACTGTCAAAGTAACATTGAAATATAAAAGAATGTGAATTTTCTGCTGTGTCTAGAACAAAAGTGTCATCTAAGATCCCTTGGACTTTAATTACAACAAAATGAAACTTGTTTCACAAGACCATTTTCAAGCAACTTGCTCATCAGAAATACACAGGAGCAGGAGAAATATCTGCCTAATCAATTCAGCATTCACTGGAAATGGCTCTGAAGATCAGCCAACCTGGGATATCTCTGGACAAAGACAATACCATAAACTTTAATCTAGATAAGATTAGAAATTTTGTATTTTTGAAGTGGCCTTTCAGCTTCAGGAATTCAGTGGAACTGAATTTACCACCACCCCAAATTATCTCCATTATAGCATCAAGACACTTTACATGGCTGCTTTATGAACTTGCCAGAGTACTTGCATTTACGTAGTTCAATATTAAGATTTCAGTTATACATTTTTAGACAGGTTTAATAATGGAGACACAGTTTCCTGTCAGCTGGTTAATGCTAAACATCACTGACTAAATCTACCAGTTTCTTGGCCAATTAATGTTTCCATAGAATGTGACTATTTTGCTAGTGTTTTAAAGAGACACCCAGAATACTGTGTTATCTACTTTGGCAATGTCTCATAAACAATACCTTCAACATTATTTAAAAACATAACATGTAAAATTAAGCCCAGATCCTCTGTTTTTTTTCTTTCTGTTATTGCTGTAATTTTAAAAAAATTCAATTCTAAGTATATTTTTAAGGCTGCATTCATCTGAAAGCAGCTTGATTTGAGCCTTGTCTATACTGCATTAGCTCCCTTTAAAGCTTTCTAGGGAGTTTCAATGCAGCCACATGTTTAGAATTTGAGGTTTTACCACACCCACCCACACAAACCCTCCCCTAAAGGAATTCTAAACAGGGAATAGATTGACAGCAGGAGAAAGAATTTCACAAGACCCCTCTGTTGTCAATAACCCAGTTGAAATACAAATTTTCAGTTTCATAGTCATGCTTTTTATTATTTGCAACAATATACCAAGCTATATACATCCTCTCTTCACTGTGCTTTTGGTTACTTCCCTACTGACTCTAACGAAGGCATGGAATCACCTTCAGTAAAATGCCCTCTCCCTCCCTCCCGCCCACCCACAGACTAGAATTTATGGAAGGTGCAGTAACTTTTGCAAGAAGTACTATTCCTTCCTTGCAGATGAATCTCATAACACAACTTAGAAAAAAGTGCTCAGGTGAGATCATCTAAATGATGTTACTATCACTGTGTCTGGAAGAGGAAGCATTTAGAAATCTGAAGCTCAAGGAGAATAAATTATAATCTGTCCTTACCATTCACAAAGTGCTGCATTAGCTAAAAAATTTGGAGCATTGAAGTTAAAGAGACTGGAGGTGGCAGTGCTTGCATTTGTTCTGAACATGTCTCCAACACAGCCATGTTTCAAAGTTCCCAGCTTTTATATGTAGCAAGAAATCGTTTACTTTAAAACCTTGCTACACTGGACATCTGTCCATTACTGAAAGATCACTACTCTGTGGAGCACTTTGCAAACCAGAATTACAAACAAGACTTCAAAATGGAATAACTAAGCAGACTCATCCAAAGCAGAAAAGATTCAAATGGTAAGCAGTAGGAATTGTTTTGTTCTCAGTATGTAAAACTTTTTAGGTTGCAACAAGTGCTTAAAATTAAAATTAAATGTTTTTATTTTTGTTGTGCTAAAGGCATCTGGATCAAAGGGGTGTGTCTAGAATGATGATTCATTGAAAATGTCAAACCTTAAGTAAAAAATAATAATATGAAGATTACTGTAAAAAATAAAGTTATCAAATCCTGACCTCTATTGGGATTTCAGATGCTGAAGCCACATGCCCCAGGAAAACATGGGGATGGCAGCAACAAAATTGGCATGTGTGTTATACCAAAATAGCTGCAAAAACTGATTACCCTAAAAGAAAAACAGAGGCATGTTCAGTCTCACAATTTAAAAAAAAAGTGTGAATACTCTACTAACAGCGCAAGTTACCATACAAATACCAATTTCAAGAGGGAACATTTTATAATTGTCTGCTGCACAATTTATTGCAGGCAGAAGGTACTGGGGAAAATAAATCCCATTATTGTTTTCCTAATGGATCCAATTTAAAGAAAGCCCTTGATTGCTTTTAGCACTGCCACTAAAATTTTTAAAAGCCATAATAACTTTGGTACACAAACTGATTCCAAGACTAGCCCTATATCCCCACAGCATTGACTGAGTTACTTCAATGGAAACTCAAAGCTGTAAGCAAGGAGTTCAGATGTGGTTTCCTGCAACAGAATGCTGTATCACTTTTCTTAATTCTCTTGTTTTCCATATGCAACTGAGTGGTAAATAGCATACAGCAAAATTCATGTAAAAAAATACTAATCCCAATTAATAACAACCTGATCCATTTCTAATTTAGTCTTACTTTTTTTTTCTTTTGGACAACATTTAAATCTTGATGACTCCTACTAGCTGTTCATAACATATGTGACAAGGAAAACAAGCCAATAAAAAGATATAAATGGTTTGTTTCCCTTTAATATATCAAATGTAGAAACTTTCTTCAGAACAGGTTACTGAATCCCTTCCTATTGACTCTGAAATATTGACACTAGTATACTGTACAAAAAGCAAGCTGGTTTGGACTTTTGTTAGCTGATTGGAACTAGTACATTTGCGGGATGGTGGGAATGCTGAAATCAAAAGGAAATTTGACACTACTAGCAATGTGGATGTTTGTTCCGGATACATCAATAATCTAAAATTGATTTTTTTCTAGGAAGCAGACCATTATACAGATGTGATTTCGCGTAAGATTCCAATGAAATAGGAATGTCTTGATGATTTAGATAGCAAGACATATTTTTTTTCCACTGATAACCAGATATTTCCTGCCAAATTTCATTCTTATCCTTAAGAATGTCCATGTAACACTGAATCCAAAAAATGGAAAAGATAGGTATGGTAAACTGATGCTCTGTAAAAAAATTTTTAAACTACTAACTCATTTCCAGTCACTGAAGTAGGAAAAGAAAATAGCACTTAACTGGGCCCCCTTAACTGGTGCCTTCATCAACCTTAAAAGGTTAAAGCACTTGCTAATGTATATCTATAAAAAAAAAATCACGGTCACAATTCTACCCCTTAAGACCCTGCGTACGTTACAACAGTGCATTAGTGATACTAATTGTAGAATATTTTTCGGCTCCTTTGGATTTTGCATATGACAGTTTTTGCATCAGTCACAGCAGGTAGATTGAGCAAGCTTTGTGAGTTTTAGACATGCATTCAACTAGATATAATCAATAAATTTATACTCCCTTTAATCATTATAATTAGCTAAAAATTGCGAGACGGTCCACAAAACAGGATTTGCTTTAAGACTAACTGTTGGAGTTCCAAGATGTAAGATATGCAGCACTGGGAAATCTTCAGTGATCTGGAATTAGTGTTTAGCAAAGGGTTGCAAGCATTCAGAAGAATTAAGTCCCGGTTGGAGGCATGAGGGCTTCAGCACCAACTTTTAAACATCAGTTACTTGATTGCATATCTCCCATCTTCAAACCTGCATTCAAAGGAGGGCAAGAAGGCATCTAAATTATCTCTCAATCTAGTTTAATACAGCAAGATCTATCCCTCATTCTAAGAACAGGTTTCAATTGGATGCAACAGTCTCACATCCTGTTGGTTAGTTCCTCCTAGACCCATTTAACCAATTGTTGAATAGTGTGTCAACATACAAGTAAATGCAAATGATGGAATGGGTCAGCTCTAGTCAAAACTAAGAACAGAATTTAGGCCACTGTGTTTATCCCCCCACACAGGCATATTATGCACGCACTCTTCATGAACAGCTTTATAGATGCCATTTTACAGCAAGCATTGTTCCATTCTTCCATATGTCTCTTTAACTCCAAACTGGAGTCCACCTTCAAAACTCACCCAAACCATACTAGAAAGGTCAGAGAACCCATGATTCAGCCAAACTTTACAAATTGACAAAATGATCTGTGTTAAGGGTACATGGGTGAATGCATCAATTTGGGGGTGGGATAGAGTATTTAATTCACTCTCAAATTATTTCCCCAACATAAAGTGGTACTTTGATCACTGGAAACAGGTATTGCCTGACAACATCCACCATGTTTATCCAGAAACATGACAGATACCAACATTAAGTCTTAGCAGCCAGAGCACATGGAGACACTTGTTTGGAGAAGTGAGAACCAACCATATGCATGCATCTCACCCATGCCCTTTCAGTTTAATTGAAGAAGAGGGAAGAGAACTATGTGGTCCCTGCAGCCTTGAATGAGAAACAGTGAGACTGCGTCTTAAAAAATCAGCAACTGTCAGTCCGTAAGGTTGAGCAAAGTGTGGCCAAGGGGCTGTACATCAGCCCTTGCCCCCATTTTTCAAGCGGGGGGGTTAACTGCCTGTCAGAAGCCTTTAGGCAATCTTCAGCTTTCACATGAGCTGCAAGTTCTCTTGGACCATTTGACACAGGAAATAACCGATTTCAAACTAGAAGCAGACTTTTACCACCTCTCTCTTTCAGCATTCCATGAGACTCCTAGACCCAGAATATCGGCCCCCAGACCCATTCAAGTTGCTCATTCTTGCACTAAGGATATGACCACTTGTTGTTCAGTCACCAATTTTCCATTTCTGACAAACCACTTGAGAGTGTGATAAGAAACTCAGCTCAAAAGTTTATTATCTAGATTCACAGCAGTTTGACGGAGGAACACAACCTTGTTAATACTTCCAGACTGATCGTGAACTCCATATATGATTGATCATAATTATCCTTCTGGACTCTCTTACCAGTAGGAGGATTATGGACATCACTTTATGGCAGTTCTACACCTTCCTTCAGAAGAGGGTACTACAAAACTGATGCCCTTGTAGCCTACTAGGGTACAAGGTGATGAAGGACTCTCTCACATCCCACATTATTTAATGTTTACATGGAAGTACTGCATGAAGCCACCTTAGGATTGGGAATGAGGAATCAGTGTATCGTTTCTCCTTTTTATCTTGTCTTGGTATGACAGCCGGGGTTCTGAATTTATGCCTGAACTGAATGATGGAAAGGGTGAATAAACCAAGGCTTCATCTGTACAAGATAGAGATGTTAATGGTTAGATTAAATAGCCTTGGATGCTGGCATTTGTTCTACATGGTGCTGCCTTGCCACCTAGGAGTAAGATGTGTTGTCTGAGGCACTCCTGAAAGCAGCATTGTACTTAAGTGACAAGACTGCAGTAACAGAAAAGATGGTGGGTTTTTTAATGCTTAAGCCACACCCTCTCCTGCACAGGGAAGATCTGGTTAATCATTTGTTTTCTAGTAAATTCCAGGTAAGTTTACGCTAATACACACTAGTGAAGACAGACTTTTGAAGTACAGTTGGACCTCTACATTCGCAAGGATGGAAAAACCGCAAACATCAAAATGTGTGTGTGTGTGTGTGCACGCGCATGCGCGCACCTGTGGGAAGGAGGCCAGGACACGGTAGGGAAAGTGGTCGCTTAGGGTCCAAAAGAGGTCAAAGAGAGGGAAGAGAAAGGGGTTGGGTTGGTATGGTGGTCCTATACTCCCTCTCTCTTGCCCATCTCCTTCATTGCATGTGTGTGGGGCCATCAGGACAGCACCGATGCTGAGAAATTGGGCTGCAAGTCTTTAGCTTACCAGGGAGCAGCTGGTAGAGGAAGAGGGCCAGAGACAGGTTTTTAAAGGGCTATGTGGCCCAATCGGAGCTGCAGAAAGGGAATGGAAAAAAGCACTTGGGGGGGCAGCGGTTGGAGAAACTCGCAAATAATCAAATCTATGAGAGTGAAACCCACAAATGTGGAGGGTTGACTATATCCTGATGCTACAGCTCATCCATAATGAAGCACAAAAACTTAAGTTAATACAGAGGGCAAGCATACCAGTGGTCAGTGCTTTGACCTTAGTTAGCTTTAATGTTACTATAACTGGGGCCTTTTACAGAAGTGGATTTTTCAATGGGACACTTCCAACAGGTTTTTGTGTACTATCTCATACTGAGATAGGTTAAGAGTAAAGGCAGACATTAGGTAAAGCTATTTCTTAATAGAACTACATGGTTCCCAGTTGCAGATTACTATGTCAAAAATTCAAGTGGTCTAAATTGCAAAAGGGACACAAGGGTCTATATAGCTATATAAATGAAGCTTGCTACTTGTTAAAGTACAGTGGATTCTTGATATCCACTAGGTTTGGTTCCAGAACCCTCTGCGGATGCCAAAATCAGGGTTTGTCTTTTGGAATTTATTTTTGTTAATATTTTCAAGCCATGGATGGTTGTATCTGTGGACACAGAATCCATGGATACAGAGGGCTGACTATATGCTAAATATACGTACCTCAGAGAAAGACAAAGACAACCTCCCTCTGATCAGATCTTGCCAAGAAAATGCTGTGCTATGTTCACCTTAGGGTCACCCTAAGTTGGAAACAACTTGAAGGCACACAACAACAACATAGTATGCTAACCATTTATCTTTTATAAAATGAAAACAAAAAACAAAACCTACATTCAAACCCTACCTGGAAAATAGCTGTGCATGGAATATTTCCTTTCCAGAAACAAGCAACATTTAGGAAACAAGATCATGAGCTGCCTTTTACATTCCAAAGCACCTTCTGTCAAGATTCCCCAGAAATAGTTAGTCCATCCTGTTATCTGTGATAAATGTCCAGTGAAGAAACTGCTACGGTTATTAAAATAAATCAATACTTACACTGCATGGTAATCACCACTGTGGGGGCACATAGCTATAGGTTGGAGTTCCTGGGGCCCGATAAGTGGGCATTGTAACTGGATGCGGGGCTACAGGAGTCGGGGAATGTGTTGTCAACAAGGTGCCTAGGGAAGAGGAAAAACGTATTTCCCTTAACAATTGCTTTAATGCACTTGTTTTCAAACAGACATAATTTAGAAGTGAGTAAAACCACTAGAAACTTCTTGAGTGGAATTTGGAGTAATACAGTTTTCCAAATGTTAACCATGGATCCCTTTCATTTCCCAATGAAATGAGGCAGGTCTATTAGCCACATAGCTAATTTGGGGCTAAGACAAAATCCTACATCCAACTGTTAACTAGAGTAGGCCCATTAAAACAATGGGAACTTGATAATCAATATTTACATAAATTCCACTGAATAACTAGGTCTACTCTAGCTAGGAACAACAATTAGATTTAGGCTAGAGAGTCTCCTTTAAGACTACCTAAAACAGCCAAGATTTGAACTAGATGGATAGATTTCCTCGCATCCTTTTACAACCTGTGTGGAGCTTTCCAACTAACAACTTATTTTGCGGCTTTTAAAAAATAGTTCATTCTCAATGAATGGCACCAAAAATGGGTCACTGCTCAGAGCAAGAATGAACAAAGATCATGAGATCTTTATATATAGGATAAGACAAAAATATCATATTAAATAAATAAAGTCTCTAATATCACATTCCAGATTGGCCACCCACTGATGTGGATGAGTGGCAAATTCCTTGCAAATCACGTTATCATGAGGTAAGCACGCAAGACTTCAATGCTTCAGGATGATTTGCATTTTAAGAATGGAACTGATGGACAGAAAATTAACATCAGTAACATTAGCCAAGAATACTGTCTTGATATTCAGGCACAAAATTATAAGTTGCCTAAGAATCTACATTACATCGAGTTTGCCAGACTTGAAGAAGCACAACAGTGATGCAATCCCATGGAAGCATATAAGAAACATCTAGCTACCTGCTGACATTGCCATTGTGGTCCCAGCCACCATTCCCATAGTGACACCATTTCCTCTCGGGGGTGGAATTGGCGCTGGATACATAGTTGCTGGCATTCCATTAGGCTGCACAACTGTAGTGTGATGAATTACGTGGGGTGGTGCTGCATATAAAGGCTGTGTGTAGTAAGTGCCTTGCTGTAGGAAAAAAAAAACCCAGTTAGTTTACTATAATCCTTTTACCACTCTTCATCCATGTTAAAAGGGCAATAACCCCAGTATGGGGGAAATGCCATTATTTATTAGAGATGTAAACAGGGAAAGATGGAAGCAAAAAGACAACTTCCCTTCTTTTTTGAAAAGGGAGGCTAGGTATTATCTTCTTCCACTACAACTGAAATGGAAATTGAGTGCTTCAAAAAAGAAAAGAACACATATTTTCTTAATTACTAAGTAAATTTCCAATACTTTCAAACCTCCTGTTCCTTTTACAAAAAGCATAACTGCTTTTGTACCGAGCCTCCCCCAATATTTACACAAATTTACTACAAGAGAGTTCTCTTTCCTAATCTTATTTGGAATGCAAGGCCAAGTCTTTCTGAGTTGTTCATTATATTTGCATTTATTTTTGTTGTAGAAGGAAATAAATTATCCAAGGTAGAGTATATTCCAAGCTTCTGTTTCTGTGCATGTCAGACATAACATATCAGTATCATGTTAAGTGGGCTCATAATATGAATCTGTACTTTTCTCACAACAATAGTTTGTGAGAAGGGATGTGTGATACAGTTAGCTTTTGGAATTTATTATGTATTATATCCAGTCATTCCACAGCATTTAGTGAGACGGTAAACCAATGTCTGTGTTTGGCAGATTGGGGCCTATATATTACTTATTACTAAAAAACATGCACATAAAACTCTAGGATTCCAGACTAGGCTTTTCTTTAACAACCATCTTTTTATGTGAAAAGACTCTTTGTGTGGAGGAGTACCTAAATCGTGAGCTGCCATTTGAGGGGTAAATTCCAAGTGCAGGTTCATGACCTCAGTGCCAATTAGGTCTAGCTCTAGGATCCTAATGAAAGGCAAGAATCCAACTTAGAGATGTGAACTGGCATAGACGGATGAAGGAAGCTTTGCAACCGAAGGAAGACAGGAGGCAAGAAATATTTGAAAGTAATTTTACCCAACTTGAAAATTATTTCAAGACTAATTTTTTTAAAAGAAAACTTATTTGATACGTTTATTTGCTTATTTTATGCCACCTTTCTTGTACAAACTGAATATATAATCATAAACAATGTTTCTAAGCTGCCCGCTCCCATGTACTGGTTAGATGTAGACTTGCTTAATTTCAGCAATTCTACCACAAGTACTTCATGTAAATTCACACCATGTAGACTAAGGCCATTTTTACAAATTAAATATCTTTATGTAATATCTCCTTCTGAAAAAGCTTTCTTTCAGAAATATTTAACCTCATTTTTTTTTAAAAAAACTTACTTGAGGTACAAAGCCTCAAAAGATTAGGGTGGCGTGGGGCGGGGTGGGATGAATCCAGAGGTTTACAGGAACATGAGAGAGGCAGGCAAGAATTTTGTTGTTTGTAATTAACTGCATTACAAACAACCATGCATGTTCATGACATACAGGAGCCATATTTAACACATCAATCACAAATGCACATTCCACTCAAGAGTAATAAAGCAAAATAAAATAAATAAGATATTCTCACAAGTGCATTCAACTAATGGCATATATCAAAACTAAGAGCAAAGAAAAATATGTAAGCCCTTTTCACATGCAACAATAATCTAGCACTGCAGAAAATCCTGGCTTACTATTCATAAGCTCTGAATTCTCATTTTTTTAGCCACTCCCACTAGAGAATTCTCCACAATCTTCACATATTGCTACAGTCAAAAATGACCACTGCTTGCATAGAAAACACTAAGAAGAGAAATAATGCCATGCCATCTGCTATAAATTTAATGGGGAAAAAATAAACCTATGCATTTTACCTGTGCATATGGATTCTGCTGTGGATAGGCACTTCGAACTGGGTACACTGCAGTTTGGTAGGGGTTGGGTGATGATGAATAAGGAGGCACTGCACCGCTGGTGGGTGAGCAGGAGACTTTATATGGTGTGCCTGGTGTATAACCTGTATAAATATAAGCAGCATCAATGTAAGCTTTCTGTTGAGCTACTAATTAAATTTTATGTACATATAGACTACATCTGCACACTTCCTAAGACTTTATTATTTCTAACTCACACATTTTCTATCATTCTTTTTAACAGTCAGCATCATAAACCATTATGTGTTCTAGTAAATTAACAGAGAACAAAGGAAACCTGCTATCTAGACCTGGATAAAGTAATGATAAATGCAATTGAGCATTAAAAAGTGGTAAAGCTATCAAGAGTAGTTAGAGCAGTATTCAGCTTTAAGTATCTAAAAATGCTAAGTAAGCTACAACAGAAATGAAGGTAAAATTCCTATTGTTTAAAAAATAAAAAGATTAACAATGAAAAGCACCAGGTATATGTGACTGTTGTTTGGATGGGACATTGTGGGTTATCGCTACTTTGAAGTAAAACTTTATATGTCTTCTTTGAGAAATTAATAGTGGTTGAAATACTGGAGCATCTTGATATTGCCACTAAGAATAATACTGTTTTTAAACACAGTATCATTTGATTAGATACATTATTAAAAATGTTAATTCAGTTTAACAAAGTGATGCCAACTGAAGAAGGTTAGCATTTAACTTCAAACTACAACAGTATACCACCATAAATGTAGTTCAATGCTACCAGGTGCTGTAGGCTGTATTTCTGAGGAAGGAACTGGTAAAACTACCTCTGAGCATGGGCTCACCATAAGTTGACAGGTGACCTGAAGGCACATACAGAAGTGCTACACATTACAAGGTGCTTGCCATATATGCAGAAAAACACAAACCACTGCATCCCATTATAATCTATGGATGCAATCTGCATGCGCCAATGGCAGTCCAAGCGCATGGCTGTCACATGCATTGACTATAATATGAAGCAATGCTTTGCACAATCTTGCATTTGTGGGTGTAGAGGTCACACAAGAGGAGGGCCTACCATATAACTAAAATGCCAGGGGAAGTGAGGGAGGAAGAAAAGATGGGAACATGACACAAGTGCAGCAGCCAGCATTGTCAGAATCTGTCAAAACTCAAGTTGGGTCCTGCCTCCCTTGTAAGTTTAGATTTACAGCTGCAAGAATCTAGTGCATAAACAGATTTCCATAAGAGTAAGTAAAAAGACCAACAGACTTGATTAATAACAAGTCACAAACCAGAGGCACTGAAGAAAAGGAACACACAACTAACATATAAAAATGTGCTAGAACTGAGGGGGAGGTTATCAATTTCTTCCTGTGTGCTTCTTTTCCCCATGCAAA